>CM050933.1:65250275-66450275 GCA_027789145.1 Solanum arcanum
AGAATTGGTAATAGCATTACAAGTGCAATTTTCCTCCCTCGAAGATGGTGAATCGTCGAGATAGCATTAGACCTATAAGCGTCAAGAAGGAGAGCCTCTGCATGAGACTTGGTCACAGTTAAAAAAGTTGGTGCTTTAATGCCCAACCCATGTATTGCATCTTCAGTACTTTTATTGAAGCCTGGATTAAGTAAAAAAACGTGTTGCTGATCAGCTTTTGCCTGGAGGCTTAATGCAGCAACCATATATAGTAGAAACCCAACTTTTAGATAGAATGACAACCATCAAGAAAGCATGTTGCGCTTGTGAAGACCAAGTATCTCTCTTCACCTGAAAGCCATCTAAGGAGCAGATTGAAAAAGATCATGAGAGAGACCAAAACATGGCCAAGATCATGACACAACCTCACAATTTATCCAAAAATGTCATGGGGGTCAGGTGTGCTAATTCTGAGGAGATGAAGTTTGAAGCCTTGTATAACGAGGAGGTAAATTTTCTACCAACCAAGGTGGTAGTTATTATTCAAACTACCCAAGCCAGGGAGGTAACCAAGGTTGGATTAAAGATGAAGGCTGGATCGAGATCGTGAATAGAGGGACCGAAATCCAAATTGGATGTATGGGGATAAACATAGATATGTGCCTCCCCGTGAGTGTTTAAAGCGAGAGAACTCTAAAGGTGGTATGTCTGAAGATATTATTTCACGTATCCTCAACAAAGTTGAATGTTTAGAGTGGATTCTAAAAAGAATGAAAGAAGATGTGTCCACCCTTAGCCATACCATCACCTCCTATTCAATTATGATCATGCAATTAGAGACCCAAATGGGTCATATCTCGTCTCATCTAAATCAGAGGAAACAAGGGAGTTCTCTTAGTAATACTGTGGCCAACCCAAATAATGAGGTTTGATGAAGGAATTGCTTCGTGCCACGATGTTAACTAAGGCGTTGTTTGGGAGGCAACCCAAAAACCTTATCTTCTTTTGTCATTGTTTTGGTAAAATAATAGTTTGTTGGCCGTGCTGGATGAAGCATGGAAAGTGTTAGGAAAAATGGAGTTTTACAGGAAAAAATATCATTCGGAGGATCGCAAAATAAGTCTGCAACCCATTCTAGTTCGCCATTGGACTCAAGGCATTGCTAAGCTAGAGTCTATAAAACAGGGCGAGCCTAAGAAATTATTGGTGAGTCGCCAACTTGTTCGGTTTACAACATTATGTGGGAGATCTGTAGAACTTGGCAATGTAATTAATGACTCGGTGGGTCACCGAATGGTTGGGCAACCACAACTAACATCAACGAATGGACAAGGATGGTCTTTAGATTCAAAGGTCTAAATTTCTTAAAAATCCTAAAGATTCCCTCACTTTTCGTTCTTCAAACTCACACCTCCACCCCTATGTTTTTAATTTTTGCACCTATATTGAATTTTGGTTGATTGATTTGTGCTTGGATATTGGATTGCATTGCCATCTAGCATCTCAAATACATCCTAATCAGCACAACATGTTGGTTTCCTCACCCTAAGTCCCTTTTATTGATTTTTTTTCTCAAATGCAATAGCATTATCTTTTTGACATGTGCTGGATATTTCTAGTAGGATTACAATGTTTGTTGCCTGCTTGACTTCAAAAATTGTGCCCGTAATGACTAAAATGTTTGATTTCTAAAAATTGTGACTTAAAATAGAAGAAAAACGTGGGGTGTGCATAATTATTTCTCGATTTAAGCTTAATATAAGTGGTGCGTGATTTGATTTTGTTTTTAAGAGTTGCGGGGTTGACACATTGGGATGTTTGGCGAATTGTGTCGAGCACGCTAAACCACTCGGTGGTTCTCCTTATGTTTCTATATCGCCCTTAATTATATGTTAATAAATTGTAGATTCTGAAATTTTTGCGGAGAAGTCTGAATTCATTGAGTGCATTCGGTGCTTCGCCGAAAGGACTCTTGTTCTCCTATTGTCTGCACCCTTGCTTCATTTGAGCACTGAATTCGGCGAATCACCTTAGTGGCTACATGTATTGCCGACTTGTTTGTCAAAGTGATCCTGTATTTGAACTTCCATGTTCCTATTTGAATACTTTCTAACTTTTTATCAAAGCTTTGCAAATATGGCTAGACGAAAGGTTGCAGGGAAAAACATGCCACCCAGACACATAAAGGCAGCAAATTTGAGGAAGAGTGTAAAGAAGGAAAACAGTTGAGAAGAAGGAAGGAACTTCCAGTAATAGGAGAGGTCATATAGATCCTAATGACCCCTCATTGGCTCGATGGTTTTGTTAATACAATCTATGATTTAAAGCAGCTCATGATGTTGAATAGATGTTTGAAGCAAATATAGTTGCTGAAGCCGAGGTCAAAGCAGTCAAAGCCGCTAAAAGCCAAAAGTAGGAGGGTCAAACTCCGAGCACTAGTACCTAGATCCAAATTTATGCACCGGGCACAGAGGCCCTTCCAGAAAAAGAGTTTGCGTTACCATGATCCCCTCTTTACCTCTTTCTTTGTCTTTCTGTATATATTCGCTGTTGTGTTTGTATTATTTGTATTTGAGGACAAATAATTTATATTTGTAATGGGGTGAGACCCACTTTATGTGCGACCCCTATTTTTATTTTTGTTTTGTGATAAATTTTGGTTGTTCTACTTTACATTATATTTTATCTGCTTTTGTGGATTTTTTAGCTTATGTCTCTCTTTTGGTTATAATTGAAAAAATATTTTGACCCTACCGAATGTTTATAAAAAATTATCAAAAATTTTTGCCACCTCTATTTGAAATGTGGTTGTTCTTAGGCAAATTTAAGCCTCAGTTTCTATAAATACTCATGAGTTACATAGTGCATTGATGACTTAAATAGTGCTCTCAATCGAACGAACATGAATATACGACTTCAACGAGGCCAAATGAAGTTGTATAAACAATATGTGAACTCTTTCATCTCCTTGTGATTAGCCAATTGTGAAATCGATTCTCGTAATGACCGTTGCACACTAGAAAAAGTATGGAGTCTTGTTTGACTTTAGTGTTCAATGCCTTTTGTGATAATCTTACCTTGAACATGCATGATAACACTTCCAAATTGCCCCGTTGTTCTAGTTGACTAAGTAAGGCTTTCTCTTAACATGATCTTAGGCCAAAATTGATAAAAACATAACCTCTCTTAACCTTTTCCCTGAGTCGTCTTGATTTGTGCTTTATGGAATAACCAACGTAGGCCAAAAGCCTAAGTTGGGTGTGGTGAAAAGATAAGGAAAATAAAAAAAGTGCAAAAAGGATTTCCTCTATGTATTGTGTTAAGAAAAATTGAACCCCTCCATATAAAAAAGAAGAAAAGAGAAAACAAAAAAGGAATGAAAAAGAAAGAGTCATGAAATAAATTTGAAAATTACAATAAAAGGGGGTTCCCGTCACATTATGGAAAAGTGAATAAAGGGATGACTTGAGAGCAGTAATGAACTTGATAAAATAAAGGGATGACTTGAGCAATAAATTTCATGAGGATCATAGTCACTGAATCTAAATGACCATACCTTTGCACTTAGCCCCATTACAAGCGTAAAAAGGACCTTTTTGATCTTGAGAAAGCTGAAACAAATGTTAATAGGAAAATAAGGGAAAGCCTATGGGTGAAAGCATGCATTGTGTTCTTTTTTTTTATGGTGAGCGTTGTATTAGATTCCCAAACCTTAAATAATTATACATTATGTGTGTCAGAATGAAATCATCATTTGTGTGTGGGCATTGAATGATTTTGTAGAGCTTGAACTTGCATTTGAGACACGTAATGCGAGACTGAGAATCTTTGGTAATTGTGTTTCACAACTTGAATCTTTGGGTACACAATTGATACTTGCATAAGTAAATTGAGTCTTGTTATCAATGGAATCCCATACTACCACTCACTCTAAGTACTCCTTTAGGCTAGCTTACTCAATGCTTACTATCTATCATTATAGACTATCATAGGATAACACGTACCAGGCTAGACCTAATTACCATGGAAAACACCTTACAATGCAATCCAATCTATCCTAGAAATATAAAAGTGTCACGCCCTGAGCCTACAACCTGGGCGTGACCAACACTCGAAGACCATTGTCGTCCTCAAACTCAGCTTAAGACTTCAACACAAGATAAATAACTCAAGGAATAACAAAAATATAATCAGTTAGCCAAACTGGCATCTCAATTTTTAACCGTTTACAAGTGAAATGGAAATACTAAAGAGATATTATTATTTGTCTATGAATCCTCTAAAACAAAGAGGGATGTTTGGAAAGGACCCCTAATAAACCTAACAAATGAAAACTAAATAAGACAAATGTTAAAAGATGTACTCCGAAATGTAAGAAGGCTTACGAACTGACTTTGAGCTACTCACTGGTTTAACGGTACGCCGGATGCCAATCCTAGTTAATGCATTTGCATTATAATATGATGCAGCCCAACTTACATCATTATATGAATGTACGAGTGTGTAAGATTCTAAACAACATAGTCTAGAAAGTATTTTTAAAAAACTGAAGAACTTACTTGGCTCAACTCAACAGAACTGACTCATTTCAATATAAAGAAACTTAAAAACAAGTGCAATATAAAGAAAAGTTATTTAAAACATGTTGTAAACTCTGTATATATGCAACGATACAATTAAATCTGAAATATATACAAGAATACAAGAAAAATGTGTCTGTCTATATATATATATATATATATATATATATATATATATATATATATATATATATATATAGACATTTAACTTATGTCGCAGTTTCTCTAACTGACAACCATCACATAAAGATATAGTGATGATATAACGAGCTACCTCAGGCTTCCAACGGCACAAATATTCTTCCAATGATATAAGACCCGAAATTATTCACTGTTCTACTATGAAAATGGTTCACCTAAAATGTATGACTCTTTTCTACCCATGGTGGCTATATGGTTTTATAGAGATGTAAGTTATCTGAACTCATACTTGTCCCCAATTCGATGCTCAATACTACTCCAAAAATGTACTCACTCTTATGTTATTAAAACATACTACTTCTGTAATTCGAAATTCATTCTCAAAAACTTATCTCAAAGGTTGTCTTGGAAAGCCCAGTTTCCTTGCTTGCTTTACTTTGAAAGCTATTACTCTGTTCTAAAAACTAGCCCAAAGGTTCTTTGGAAATCTGAGTCTCCTTACTTTTTGAATGTGAAGACATTTTATACTCATTTGACAATACTTATTCCCCATATACTAATTTGAAGAAAAGACTTCACTTTACTCTGAACTGAAGTCAAACTTAAGTTTTCAAATGAAGTTAAAAAGTTTTTGAAAGACTTATGAAACTTGAAATTAACGTCCTCTCATTATATTTTCTCTTTACTTTACTTGGTCTTTAAGTCTTAAAACAATGTTAAAATCAGTTGTAAAAGAGTTCTTCAAAAGACTCTAAGAACTTACTAGACTTGGTTCTTAATTATTCTTGAATTTGAAGTTATTATTCAAGGTTTAAATTCATGTTTCTGGATGATTTGTATATGTTTAGAATTTATTTGGAGTAGTTAGAATCATTAGGAAGTGTAAAAACACTTTAATAAGGCTTAAACGCACTAAATTATGAAATCTGGGCAAGAAACACCAATTTGGGTGCATCATGGGTGCGCCGCACTTGCCCTATTGGTCTGAGGCTCCATTTGGGCGCACTGCAGGCGCACCCCTAGGTCCCTAACAATTTTTTAAACTCGTTTTCTGACCTTAAATCATTATAATTTGATTTCTTATCTCAAATTCACTTATATTTCATGTACCCAGATCATATATACTAGGATATAACCCAATGAATTCAAGAGAAATGGTTAGATCATGAAAGAACTCCTAAATCTCAACTCATGTTCAAGAATGGAAGCAATTCAAGAACATTGAAAATCCAATCTTTTTAGGATGAAATTATGCTGAATCAAACATGATTTGAATCACGCAAAATCGGCGGCGTTGGAAAGATTGTTTGAAGAGATTTCCAACCATAACAAAACCTACTCCTAATTCATCATGATATAGGATTTATGGTTGTTTGAAAATGACTAAAACTCACTTTCCTAACTTAGATAAATTTTCAAGATTTTATTATTATTTCCAAAGATATATATTCTCATATTTTAAACTCTTTTGTAGTCATTTATAGTTATGAGATGTTAAAATGTCTCCCCCTTGGGAACTATCATCCTCGAATGATATTACTCTTACTAGACCTTGGGTAGCAACATCAAGTTTAAACACCCACAAGCAATTGTAACTAAACAACATGCTTACAAAAAATTAGCTAGTACTAAGAAGAAATTTTTTACCTTGGTATGCATTTTCTCCAGATTCAAAGGGATGTGGATATCTCTTCTTCATGATATCGTCAACTTTCCTAGTATCTTCTTTGATAAATTGGTTCCTCCCAAGGACCTTGACTGATGCCTACCTCTTTTGTCCTGAACTTGCAAACCTGGCGATCTAGGATTTGCACCGGAATCTCCTCATAAGATAGACTATCCTTGATCCTAATATTTCTAGTTGGTATGATAAATGATGGATCGACCATGCACTTCTTCAACTTAGAGATGTGGAACAACGGATGAACTGCTACTAACTCTTGTGGTATCTCTAACTCATAAGCTCATTGCCAATTCTCTTGGCTATGCGATAAGGTCCAATATACCGGGGATTGCATTTCCCCTTTTTATAAAACCTCTTAACCCTTCATGGGTGAAACTTTCAGATATACCCAATCATCTACTTTGAACTTTAACGACCTTCTCCTAATATCAATGTAGGATTTTTCATGACTCTACACAATTTTCAGCCTCTTTTGAATAACCTTCACCTTCTTCAGACCTTAGTGAACTAAATCTTATTCTATCAACCCTACTTCACAAACTTCAAACCATCCAATAGAAATCTGCATCTTCTCCCATAAAGATCTTCATAAGGAGCAATTTGGATGTTAGAGTGGTAACTGTTGTTCTAAGCAAACTCAATGAGAGGTAGGTGATCATCCCAATTCCCTTTGGAATCGATCTTGCATGCCCTCAAAATGTCCTATAGAGTCTGAATAGTACGCTTCGCTTGCCCATCAGTCTGAGGATGAACAACAAGTTCACCTTTGAACCCACACTTTTCTAAAAAAATATCCAGAACCGCGTAGTAAATTGTGCACCTCTATCTAAAATAATAGAGACCGTAACTCCATGAAGTCTTACCACCTCTTGAATGTACAACTTAGCATAATCCTCTGCCTAATGGGTAGTCTTTATTGGCAAAAAGTGAGCTGATTCTGTAATTCTATCGACAATCACCCAAATAGAATTATGCTGCCTGTGAGATCTGGGTAAACCTGTACTGAAATCCATGTTAATCATATCCCACTTACATTCTGGAAGTTTTATATTCCAAGCCAAACATCCAGGATTTTGATGCTCTACTTTAATTTGTTGGCAGATTGGATTTTAGTTACCCATACTAACAAGAACACAATTCATTATTTCAGAAGGAAGAATCATTAACTTACGCAATGAGAACAATAAACCCAAAATTTTAACTTGAACATCAACACCGACATCTTCAATGTCAACTTAAGAAATCAATAGTTGCTAAGGTGTGCAAAAATTAACCTCCCAATTCTTAGACAAGAACAACAATAATAATAGCCAACCCAAAAAATGAGGTTTTAGTACCCTATTTATAGAAAATACACTCCTAATTAAAAAGGAAACAAAATAAGGAATGTTTGTTCAGCACACGACTTACGAATCGTCAATGGATCTACGGCTCGTAAGTCCCTCCTGTCAGCCTACACTTAGAAAATTTTTTAGCATCCAAAGTTGCACTCTCTCTGAATCAAACGATGAACCATTGAACGGTCCGTCAATGCCCTCTGTGACTCCATACTCCGAATCTTCAATAATTTTGGTACTGGAACCTTCTCTGAATAAATCGACGGTTGACCAGTACGGTCTATCAATTGATTGGCGGATTGTCAACACTTTTTGTGGTTCCACACTTGATCAGATTTTCCCAATTTTCTCTAAAGCTTGGGGTATGCATCTAGAATGCCAATATACGGGTAATCAATGGATCTACGATCCGTGTATTGCCTTTGTGGATGCCTTTTTCTATATTTTTTCAGTTGTCTCTTTAATTTCATGCCTCAACATCTTTCCGGCAAAACATGATACAAAACTATCAAAATCACTTCAATTCATCAACACCCTGAACTTGAATTCGTTGTTTGTCCTCAAGTGATGCACTACGACTCTAAGCGACACTTGTATAGGAACATGCAATTTAAGCTCGAGCAATCACATAGTTGTCTATCCCGACTCTCCCTAGTTTGAGTGCCCAATTATATTTCAGACTTGATAAGCTAACTTATATGGTTCATAACATGACACTGATTTACCTCTCAACAAACACGTTTACTGTATTCCTATCACCGAACTACCAATTCCCGAACAATGTAACTAGTTCCCTCACTTGTAACGAAATCCTCTGATTTAACACAATACACATCTGTTTCAGTACAAGGATTTATTTCTTCACTTATACTCATAATTAAGTTCAAATATAGTCTATGTTCCATTCCATAGGCTTGCCCTTATTTTCACAACTTAGATTCTCCAAACTAGACTCTAGGATCACTATAGGACTTTCTTGGCTTGTAATGTAGGCTCAAGGTCAGATGTGGTGTATTTGGGTACATTTTAGTGACTTTCTGCCCTCCTTGACATTATATTAGGAAATTTACCTCTTTTTTCCCTATCTTCGACATCCTACTTTTAATTTCACAAAGTAACATTCTTTTTTGATTTTTTTTTTCTTTTCAACACCAAAAATCTTTTCCTACCAATTTTTCTGTAGATTTTCTCTTTCATAGCCACCCTCAACATATGTATTTTCCATCAGTTGAGGTGCACAATACGCGATGTTTGGAAGGTGAAGTATGGAGTTAGAAAGAATTTTTCTATTTTAGGCGCAAATCATTTTGGGAAAATTCTCTTCATTTGGTCGTACTACTTTCGGCTAAATAGTGGACTATTTCAAACAAGAGCCTATTATCACTTCCTAGCCTCTAGAGTAGATTATCTTAGCAGGACCAACCAGGCAAGTTCTAATTTGTCACCAAATGCTGAACAATCAATTATTCTCACACTCACTAGACACATCATTTCATTACAGATTATTAGATTACCTAGTTCAAGTTTTAGTCTCGGGCTATGCAATTGGTGCATTATTATGTCATATTTAGAGCCAACACATTTAACTTATCCTAGCCTACACATTCAATCACATGTCACTAAATTTGGACTGGCATTATTTTTTCACAAGCCATCATGATTAAATCTTTATTGATTCAACACATACAATCCTAATACATGTCGGTTCAATAGAAATTTAAAATAGTCTCTTGGGGAAAACGAAAATAGGAAAGAAAATCCAAGAGAGGATCATGACTTGGGTTAATCAAACTTCACCCTATCACTCACAATCCGTTTGCCGCACCACCAAAAAATAGAGTGCATTTGTCCCCAAAAAATAAAAAACCGAAGGATCAGGTGAATCAAAACTGTGGCGCGAAGTGCCAAAGACCTATCAACAAACGGGTGTGTCAGGTTTCCAGAGTCCGCTGGATCAATTACTTGGTCACCCTCAGTAGTGCCTGCATTAACAAGGATACACCATCAGTTGTGACATTTGACGCTCTGGTTACACCCTCAGTAGTTCTCAAATCTCTACTCACGGGCCATGAACCTGATGCCCCAGTAGCCATCTTACGCACCCTTCTCTGTCGCATCTATTTATTTAGTATGGAGGTCCTGATAGCCTGCTCCTCCTTCTTTCGCCTTGTAACACTTCAAAAATCCAAGACGTGTTCTAGAGCCTAACATAAGTGTCATAAGTGTAGACACTATTTTAAGGCCTATTTTAGTAAATAGAAGTCATTTAGGAAGCCTAGAAACCAAAATATCCAAGAACATCCATGACGTTCAAAAATTAGTTAACAGAGGTACTAGCGTGCCTTAACCTATTTGACTAGATTTTAGAAGTCGGAAAATTATGAACGTTGGTGGAAGGGTGTCTAACATGTGTTTAGGTTGATTCATGGTCAAAACATCCAGGTACAACTCCCCAAGGACCAACCAAGGACCCTTGAGGAGGACCCTTGTATTTTTGGGTCAAGGACTGCCTGGGTAGTGTGCACCCACAATGGGAAACGACGGAATGTATGTGGATCTATGGGGCGTCAATGCCATCCGTCGACCAACTCTTATATAAATTATAGAATGGACTCTAGTGCATAGTCTTTGAACTTACCTACGGTTGTGAAACACGAAAGGGGGGGTTGGCCGTCGATTGACCCACGATCCGTTGATCGTGGTGTCGTCAGTGAAGACCTGATTTTTCTACACATTTCAAGTTAGTTCCAATTAATTAATTAATTAAGGGGTTAGGACGTTAGTTAGGGGTAAAGGGAAGACTAATTAAGTTAGTTAACACCCCATATAAGTACCCCCACTCCACTCCACTAATCTAAACTCTCATAACTCACAAACCCAAACTCTCTTCCTTCTCTCTTCTTTTTCTCTCTAGTGAAGAACACCATTGAAGACAAAGCTAGGGGAGGGTTTAAGGGATTCAAAGAGTCAGGTTTCACCATAAATTTTTATAAATTAGTAAGGTATGGTATCTCTTTCATCTTTGAGACCTATTTTCTCAAAGGGCTCCATCAATTTGATTTTCAAAGTTATGTTTTCAAAGTGAGTTTCATCCAATCTCAAAAATTACGTTATGATTTGATTTTTAATGATTTATTTTGGATATTATTAATGAAGTAATAACTTAATTATGATATATCATGATGTATTGATCTACTTTGTATAAGATGACCTTTACCCCTTAACCTTACGAGATGATCTTGATATAAATTATATTGTGTTGGTTCAATTGATTTGGTTATTGGTTGAATTACTACTAGATTATGTTGATCCACTAATAATGAATGAATTAGGGTGATATATAGTCCTTTAATGCTAGTTATTGAGAAGTGATCTAGGTTATGAAGTATATTGTGAGTTTGACCTAAGTATCCTGTCTTAAGCAATGAACTAGTATTGAATTGTGATGTAGTGATTCTCTTAGCCGTGTTATCATGTTGATATTTGAATTATGATGATGTTGTAAACTAATTGGGCTGAGTTAAGGGTTGATGGTAAGACCTTCATGATGGATTATGAAGGAGACTTTGTAAGTCTTGTGGTGCATGTCCTTTACTTCAAATTATGGTTAATTGTGATTAAGTCATGATGTTGTATTAATGTATGAATTGTATTAGGATTAATAGGGTGGTATGATGTTGAACTGAAATGTCTTCACTAAGGTTATGAGGTGTTGGCTAAGGTATAAATGTTACAAGGATGGTGAATGATTTACCAATGTGCCTTATCATGATATGAAAATGTTAATGTGCTAACCTCACTTATACTCATGCAATTCTTATTTGAGCTATTATGATGATGATTATTATCAAGGGTTAGATTCTATGACCTAATGTAAGCTATGATGATTAATAAAGACATTAAAGACATATCTCAAAGGTACTTAGCTTAGCACCGAGTGAACTTGACAATGGGAGATGATGGATTCCCATAGAGGAAGATTCACCCTAAATTTCCATAAGAGGTGTTCACTTCCCTATGAGGGATATTTATCCGTTGAGTTTCCATGAGAGGAGGCCACGATTGCTAAATGGTAAGTAGAATGATTATACCTATCTCTTAGTTCTTGTGCTACGTTGTCGCCATAGGAAGACTAGATAGTGGATCCACTAGAAAGCTATGTTTATGTTTGGTTTTACTTTGGACGGTAGACCACCTTCCATGGGTGAAAGGTTTCACAACACCGGATTCCACAGTTAGTTCTTGTTGTCTATGTCGGTTAAGGCAAGTTTTCCCTAAACTAACATAAAGTAATGAAGTACAAATCAACTAGGGTGACTTAAGAGGTTTCTCTTAGCCTAGGCAGGGGTATTGGACTTAACCTATGCCTTGCACTAGTTTGCCTGGATTGAAGCCTTAGTAGGTTATTCTTATGTATGTATATGCTTATAAATGTAAATGGTGATGATATAATGATCTTACATGTAAATGACATTATGTGATGTTGGTTACTCCTATGAACATGTATTTTGTATTTATTGTTAAAGTATGATGATATGTATTCTTAAATTATATGCCATGTGAAGTTGGAAATTAGTCATGGTTATTGTTGGGTTACTTGATTGGGAAAGGTTGTGGGGCTTTTCTTGGTCATTGCACTTTTTAACTTAATGAGGGTTCATGAGTGTTCGTCGTGCATTGGGTATGTTGAAATAAACTCATATATATGCTTGTTTCTATTATGACTTGATGATAGAGTTTTTTGATTAAGTGTCCAATTTTATGATATGCATGATTTCTTGACTAGAGTTAGTATTGTTGGTCTTGTGGTGTACATTCTTTGTACTTAATGAATGTGCCTAATTGATTAATATGGTCTTCTTGATTGTGCATAAGGTTTTGAAAGGGTAAAATAACATGTTTTCATGGAGGATCCCCTTTTAGCATGTTTTCATGATATGTTTGCATATGGTCTCATACATAGTACAAGTGGTGTACTAAACACATTTCTTTCCTTTCCCCAACATTTTACGACTGGTCGTTGAAGGTCTTTTGGAGACGACATTGATGAAAACTTGGATTTCTTGATCATCCAAGTAGGGCAAGTCTTCACTTTCGAGGGCGATGCCACTATAAAGCCTTTGATGTAGATTTAGTTTTAAGACTCTCATGTTTCTTTCCTTTCATTTGAGTACTAAACATTGTATGACATATATGTGGTCTTATTATATTGATGTATGGTCTAGGACCAATTTGATATACTTTTGTCAGATGGTTATGAGATGAGACGACTATTTTGAGACTATGTTATATTATATATATCAATGTGCAATAGAAGTAGAAGACTAAGTAATCCTCCTATAGAAAGGTCTATGTATACTTAATATATATATACTACGTGTATTACTACAACCTGAAACCACCCCTTAAAAGTTAGAAATAACCCTTGTGTCGTAACAAGCCGTACTTGACCTTTTGGGGTCTTGTACAAGCCCTTTAACTATCGTTCGTTACATAAGACATGAAAAGTAGTGCAGAATTTATACTTTTCAAGACATTTAATATCAAAAGGAATTCTTTTATAAACACTAAGAAATCTCATCGTCACAAGGCAAGCTTAAAGACAAAACATAAATAACTTCGGGACACGACCCTTTACATTTAAAGAAATACATAATAGGTCTTAACATAAGGAAACTAAAAAGATAGAAAATATGTCCTAGAATATATGAGGACATACTTTGCTTGAGAGAAACTTTCCCAAGCTTTACCTCCTAGACTTCAACATTGCTTCCAAAACCTATACTTATAGTGTATAGAAAAGTATGGGGTTGGTACAAAACAATGTACTAAGTATGGCATATGCAAAATCATGCAAAAAGGGACATTTTGGTAAAATAATCTTTCATGCCAAATAATTAGAACAATCATGAATTTAGATAAAAAACAACATAAGAAAAATTATTTAACACTTAGATAAGTATTTCCATAATTTTTATAAAAAGATAAACTTTACAGTAACCTTTCCAAACTTCACAGTAAACTAGCTAGCATTTATAGTGAACTTCCTATAACATTACAGTGAACTAAAATGACTCCAAAGTATTGGACTTCCAAGGTATTGCCATTGAGGAACGAAGTGAACTCATTTCCATCGGAGTTTTCCTAACTAAGGTCATTCTAAGACTCACTAAGGTAATACATGAAGGAAGTACGCATATGCCTCCTTCAATGCACACCAAAGCAATCCTCAAGAATACCCTCTTTTTGGCGTACTCACCTCGGGAGAACAAGCCCCCACTTAATGGCAAGACAATAGAAGAACACCCAAACAACATACCAAGACTTCCCTTTCGAAATGCCTACTTAGTGCAATGAGTAGATGACGTCCCATACCACCACCTACCCTAAGTAGTACACTCTTTTAGAAGTCTTGGAACCAAGACTTTCCTTTCGGAAGGTCCTACCTATTGCAATGGATAGATAGCGTCCCATACCACCACCTACCATAAGTAGTTCATTCTTTTAGTAGAATTAGTTCATTCAATTCAAATAAAACTCACCAAGACTCTCTTTTTTGAATGCCTACCTAGAGCAATGGATCAATAGCGTCCCATTCTACTTCCTACCCTAAGTAGAATACTCTTTTAGAAGACTTAATACATTCATTACTTTTGTGGGAGGTTAGCTTAACTGACATAGACCATGAGAGCTTGACATGGAATCTCGATATTAACCCCTATCAGCATAGGGTTCCTCACTTGCCTAGAGTAAGGTCATTCACTTAGATTTTACATGGCTTGCCCAATATCTACACCTATGCGGGCGCATAGTTAAGGGATAAGGAGATTGCTACTGTAACAACCCTAAAAATGGCTATGCTAAATAATGCTTAATGTGTGTAGAATGCCTACGATTAGACCGAGTTCACATGAATTGATACATGTAGAACCAGACTTCTAAACCCTTACGACAGTCAAGCCAACTAAATTGGGGAGTTAGTTGAGCTAGTAAAGGTTGGGTCCATCCATGTAGGCCTCTTGAATTGAAGATTTACTCAGATGAGTCTTTACCGGACTTAAAAAGGGAAAATCTTAGGTTTGGAGGGTCTAGGCTAAAATGTTCTTTCTCAAGTGTAAGGGTATATCATAATTACCCCAAAATTTATAATTAATTATTTAATTAATAAGTTGGAGGGGTATTTTGGGGAGAGGGCCGAAAATTGGGTTTTAGAGAGAAGTCTTGCTCCACCCGGGTTCCAACTTAGGTAGAAGCAATGAAATAAATTGTTTTAAATTTAAGTTGGTAAATTAATGTAATTAATTAATATTTATTATTTTTAGCTGATTAAAAATGGGGGAAATCAGATTTTCTATCATTTAATAAAAACCTTATTTGACTAAGTCCTAAACTAGACTTCTAAGCCTAATAAAACTCTTTGTCTCTGCCAAAATAACTTTATGAACAGAAAAAAGAAACCAAGTTCTTCACACTTCAAGAACTCACCACGAAAGATAAAAACAAACAACGAAATCAATCACGTAGGCAAAGAGAAGGTTGTCTATCGAGTTGGTGTTGATTTTTTTGTGTTGGACATGTTTTTGGAGGATTTCTTTGGGAAGAAAGTCGAGGTTTGAATGTCAAAAAGGTATGGGTTCTCTTCTCTCTTGGTTCCTTTCCCAAGAGACCCCTAAGGTTTAGACAAATCTATTCCAAAAACTAGGGTTTTTCCCCGTTGCATGTCCCTGTCACTAGCTCCATTGAATCATAGGTTGGTTATGTTTGCTGGTAGAAAACTAGGGATGAAATGTGTTTTGATTATGATTGTGTGTTTATATGAATGTTTGGAATTATGTGACTCTGATAATGTTTTCCGAAAATTTAACTATGTGTGTTGGGTGTGATGCCGTGGCTGTTGGTCACGATTTAGGACTTGAAATGGCATGTTCTTGTATTTCATGTAAAAATGTTTATGTAAATCGTGATGTTCATATGAGTTGAATTTGGCTGATTTGAGTGATAATCCCTTGGCTAAACGAATTAATGAAAATGCACCAAAGAATGTATTAAATGAGCTATGAATTACCCTATGAATTTACGTATAAATGTTGTTGAAAGTGAGCTTAAAACGTGACAAAAAATTCCAACAACTTGTAAGATTGTTTTCGTCTAAACATGGATGAACAAATCTTAAATTATAAATGAGTGTAAATTAGGTGAGGTCATTAGGGATCGAACCGAGACCTCACCCGTGAAAACACTATAAAATGTAAATGAAGAGATGGGGTTAAGGGGATTCGAACTTGGGTGCTCCTATATGAAAAATAATTTATGAAAATAAGAAATGAGAGGAGTGGGATTCGAACCCACAACCTCTCGGTCAAGGTTAAGAAAAAAAAGAAAAGAAAAGAAATGTGAGGCGTGGGAATCAAATCCATGACCTCTAGGTGGAAAATAAGAATTAAAAGAAAATAAAGTGAGGATGCGGGGGTTCGATCCCTCAACCTCATGGTCAACTCAAGAAAAGTCATGGAAAAAACATTAAAATAAAAGGGGTTGTGGGGGTTCGATCCCACAACCCCTCGGCCAAGGAAGAGAAATTTCAAAGGAAAGAAATTAAAAGAAAACGAAGGTGTTGGGGCTCGATCAGGGGTCCCCAAACCGTGTCGACCAAAATAAAAAAAAGGAAAAATGTACGTGTTGTCCAAGGGATTCGAAACCGGGTTCCCTTGCCCTAACTTCCGCATTGACACATAAGTCTTACGTGAATAAATGTTCAACATAATGCTGCCTACATAGATAGGAATTGAGATCTTGGCATACCTACAAGATGCATAAGTCTTTACTATATAATCTTAGGAAGACATGATTTACTGAAACGGATTATGATTGAAGCCTCATGGCCTGTATTTATAGACCCATAAGTCTAGCATACGTTAGAAGTAAGTAAACCTAAGATGTATGTAATGAAATGATGATATGAATAATGAAATGATGAAACCATAGAAGGGTTAAGTAAGAGTTTGAAACACACTAAATGTCCAAATGCATTGGCATATGATGAAATGAACACACATAAAAAGGGGTGAGTAATTAAAAATAGCAAATTTGATAATACTAATGATTGTGATGACAACATGATATGAGGCTAATGTAAAAGATGAGAGCATCCCAAATGAGCCTAAGTAAATGTTACCAAAACATACTCACCTATGAGAGTGTAAAATTAATGAAGAGACCAGTCTCTATGAACAGTCTAATGAAAGTATTGAGATTAACACACTTAATACTAATGATGAGATGAGAAATCATCTATTGATCTATGACGTCCTCATACTAGAAGCCAACTTCCATGAGTATGAGTTGAATGTAATGGAACTTTATATTGAGCACCGATAAACTAGCTATGATCGGTGATGCCTTTTGGAAAGGGCGGAGGTTCACGTAACTCTAATGAAATGAGACTGCCCGGCATGCCGGGTATGGGTCTCCTTATATCTCCTAGTCTTTGAACCTTTACTGCCAATATAGGGATCTAGCGGGGTTCAATTACCATGTATGCTAGCATGTTTTGGATCACTTTGGCCGGTGATTCCACCTCTTTTCGATGTGGGGGAGACACTGGATTTAATGATGCTCACATGATCTATGTCGGTTAAAGTTCTCAAAGAATGAATGGGGCAGCCTAAAATGATGCACATAATTAAATGAATGATACCAAAGGTGTTAGGATAGGATAATCAAGAGGTGAGCTAGACTTAAGTATTGGCACTAGGTCATTCTTGATCATTGCACAACAAACCCGATAAAAGTCTTAAACTACATCCTAGGTAAAGCTGGTGTTCACACTAGCCTATGAATGAAATGAAATGAAGTACGTATGAATGAATGAAGCATGATCTGTGTTTGCTAAAGAAGACTCCCTAGTTGAGGTCCCATATGTTGAGCCCTCATTTTGGGAAGTCTTAATATCAAGTCCATGGATCCAAGGTGCCATGGCATATGAATGAATGATGTGAAAGATGTCATGTTCTATATAAAAAACGATATGTGCTATGTGTAAGATTTTAAGTATTATATGCAAAAAAAATATGTGTTATGCGTAATACGTTATGTGCAGTGTGCAATATGATACGTATGATGGTGCATGTTACTCTCATGGCATTACTTTTTTAATCCAATTTGGCAAGTCTAATGACTTTCCTAATCCAAATTTGGCAAGTCCACTAACTTTCCTAATCCAAATTTGGCAAGTCGATTGACTTGACTTTCCATAAATCATGTTGTTAGGAAAGAGTTGTTCTTACTCATGCATGTCCTTGGTGTGTGCTTGTATATACTCATACTTGGTGAAAGTGTGTACTAATACCATACAATTCTAAAATTTTAGGTGCAGGAACATGTGGACGCTAGAGCTTACAGGTTGACGTTGCAGCTATTCGGACGTGAAGATTTCATTCGGACTTTGTAGGACCTCATGCTTTCGAGGATGTCTACTGTTATTATCTAGATTAGATGTAGCCATATCTAGTGGAACATGTCCCACTAGTGTTTCTTTCCACTTTCATTTCAGACTTTGTATTGGTGCCTTTTTGGCAAGAATACATTTAATGAAATTATGAACTGTTTTTTTCACTTGATGTTCTCTAAATTAGATGGATGATTTGTGAACGCCTATGATGTTAAGCTTAAAATGTGTAGCATGAAAGAAGAAAACAAAAAAAAGTTCAAATTTTCTGCTAAAATTAACCTAGATGAAGTAAGAATGATGTATGTAGGCTTGTCTGCAACCTCTGAGAGGTCAACAACGCCGGTCTCATCTGGGTTCTTGATTTCGATCGTGACAGCTACTAAGTACCTCATTCTCTACTAACGAGGAGTACTCAAGAGGTACATTGGATTACAACATCTCAACTCACAAAGTGTAACCTCCTCTTCTTTATATCCTCTCAGTGCTAGTCATAACTTCCCACAGATTCTCAACATTATAAACTATAGGTTAATGATAACTAGTGAACACCACATCTCAACTCATAAAGGGAATTAATCCTTCAACCTATCTTAGAACGCGCTTAGGATGTGGTGGGTTTGCTACTAAATACTTCATCTCAACTCACGAAGAGTGTTCACCCCAAAACTTCCCTTTCTTTTACTTTGAATGATTCAAGTGTGAGTGTGTGTGTACATGTGAGAACACCTTGAACATAAGAATAATTTCATTTGCATTTAACTTCTATACTTGCTTATACCTTCATTCATCACATCACACACTTTAACATGCTTCACATTCTCATATAAGTCATTTAGGCATGATCCTTAGCATACTTTTCATAAAATTCTTCATAAAACATTAACAAGAGTATAATAATTTTCATCTTTGTTCACATTATATGCCTTCATGGCCACATTATCAATACACAAGTAACCACACAATCATACAATCAAGTAAACACCGCCCCCAAGAAGGTGGACCATACCACTAAAGACCATTCACAATTTAAGCCAACAACAGAACCAACTTACCATTTTATCCAAGATTTCATCACCTATAACATTTTACGCAATATTTGTTCATGTATATACACCTTTGGGAGTATCTAAACAACAATATCAATGATAAGAAACCAAAGCTCAAAGATTACCAATTCATGCTCATTTAACCCATTTCTTAAGCCAAAATTTGATGAATAGATTTATCATCATTTCATTGTAATTTTAGCATTAAAATCACCAATTAACCTTAGAAACATTATATTTGAATCATTAGAAACATTTTCATGCAAGAGCCATATTTAGAGTTGAAGATAGAAGAAACTAGGGTTGGAAACTCTTTTTAAAATCTTTTAGAAAGGGGATCCTTGAATGTAGGATAGTTAAAGGATGGATACCATACCTCACATAGAATAAACCCCAATTATTTTTGATGAATAAACTCCCACCAACACCCTTCCTAGTTCCTTCTTGAGTTCTAGCTTCCATGGTGACTTGAGAGAGTCTTCTAAGATGGAGGGGTTTTGGGTTTTAGGAAATGGAATCTAAAATTAGGTCTTAGGGTTTAAAACACTTAAATATATCTAATAACCGAAAAAATAACTTCCTAGGTTGATATAATACTTGGGGTGAATTTACCAAACACCCCAAGACAAGGCAACCTCTTGACAGCTTTTGGCAGGCTTACAGACGAGACCTAACCAACATACTATTTGTCCATCGACGGTCCGTTGATGATGTTTCATTGGTGAAGCCTACAGTTTCTAAACTTTAAGGTCTTGCAAGTCCAACTAATGGACAAAGACGATAGGCCGTTGGTTGACCTACTAGCCGTCGTTTGGTCTCGTTGGTGGACACTGCCTAGGCAGTTTGAGGCCTTCTCTAGGGTCCCTTGTGGGTTCTAGGTGGGGTCGTGCTCAGAAGTTATACCCCTAAACTATGTCATCAGGGTCTTAGGAACATCTCACACTAAATTCAAGCGAAACGAACATGTAAAACTCACTCAAACACCTCGAGACGCAAGAACACTTTCTAAGGGCCCGTTTGGATGGGCTTAATAAAAGCAGCTTTAAAAAAGTACTTTTAAAAGTGCTGAAACTTATTTTTAAAATAAGCAGTTATGCGTTTGGATAAAAGTGCTGAAGTTGTTATGCCAAACATGAAAAGGGAAAAATGGAAGAAAGAAATGTTAGGGTTATATGGGTAATTTGGAGATTGTATAAAAATATTAAGCACAAAAAGATAAAAATGTGGTCAACTTAAAACAGCTTATAAGCTAAAAAAAAAAGCACTCCTACCCCAGCTTTTAACTTTTGGCTTAAAATAAGTTTTTTTTAACTTAAAATAAGTTGTTTTGAGTATTGCCAAACAGCTAAATAAGTCAAAAACCAGCTTTTAAGTCAGTTTGACCAGCTTTTAAGCTGAGCCAAACAGGCTCTAAAGCCTATCTTCCGAATGTCATGGACGTTATTGGTCGTTTGACCTACAAACTTAAACAAACTTCAAAAACTACCTAATAACACTAATGTTACACATTAACTTAAAATTAACCCAAGAAACCATCAAGAAGCTCTAGTTCACCTTAGTTCGTTTTAGGGCGTTACATGTATGTAGAGGTCTATGTAAACTCTGAGTAGAAGTAATGAAAAGTTTTAAATTTTCCACTAAATTTGACCTATGAATGTAATGATGTAAGCTAATATCCTAGTCTTAGTCCTCAAAAAGGCCGCCGCCGCCTGTTACGTCTAGGGAATATTCACGGATGTGACAAACTTGGTATTAGATCAAGAGGTTAAATACTTCGAGTCGATGTTTCTCTCAACCACATCTATGTAGGTTCCTATTTATAATTTTGAAGCGCGCCACACTTATGAATAGGAATCTTTGAAATTTTCAGAAAACTCTCACTTTCTTGGAAGTCCAATATCGTGCCTTTGTAGTGTTAACTCTATGTGCTTTTAGTATCTAATACTTTTATTGTGATTATAGGTAATTAATACTCAAAGGAATGCGGAAAGAAGCCTTCAAGAAGAGATTTGCAATGCGGGAGTTCCTTCCCGTGGTGATCAAGTTACTCCTCTTGAGGAAGATATGAATGATGACCAAGCCCCCGTCAATTCTCCTCCTTTGATGGATGGTGACATAAATGCTGCACTTTTCTGAATGTCCCAAGCTATTACTACCCAAGCACAAGACCTACTACTCAAGCCCAAGCCATGACGGTTGAAGATAATCGGGAGGTTGTACCTCGAGCACAGCAATAAGTTGCTACCATGGCCTCCCGTCTAAGGGAATTCACTAGGATAAATCCCCCTACTTTCTATGGGTCCAAGGTTGAGGAAGACCCCAAGAGTTTATTGATGAAATCTACTAGATACAGTATGCTATAGGGTTGTCTAGTGAGAAGGCCGAGTTAGCCACTTACCAACTCAAAGATGTGGCCCAAACTTTGTATGTCCAATGGAGGGATAATAGGTCGTTAAAGGGTGGACCGGTGACTTGGGATGTTTTCAAGAATGATTTTCTCGATAGGTTATTTCCTAGGGAGAAGAGGGAAGCCAAGGTGATGGAGTTCATCAACCTTCGTCAAGGAGGTATGAGTGTTCTTGAGTACTCATTAAATTCACTCAATTGTCAAAATATGATCCTTCTTTGGTTTTCGACCCTAGAAATGAAATGAACCGCTTTGTGACGGGAGTGTCGGATGACTTGCAAGACAAGTATTATTCGTCTATACGACATGACAATATGAACATTGATCATCTCATGGTTCATGCTCAACAAGTTGAAGAGGCAAGGGATAAGAGGAAGAGTAGAGATGCCAAGAGGGCAAGATCTTTTGATAGTGGTTCTTCAATGAGTAGGCTTGAGATACAAGACAAGACTAGGTTAAACAAAATGGTGTCCAATCAAGTTCCTTCCAAGTTCCCTAAGGCTCATGATGATAGGGTGTCTAACCCTAAGCCTAAAAAGTAAGGAGATACTAGTTCGCCGAACAAGAAGCCTACTTGTGCTAAGTGTGGAAAGGGTCATCTTGGAGAATGTCTAGTTGGAACGGAAATTTGATTTGGTTGTGGCAAGAGCCGCCACAAGGTTAGTTATTGTCCTAATGTGAAGGGGCAAGACAAGGGTAGTGGTCAAACTCAATAAAGTGGTTCAAATGAGGCTCCAAAGAAGAATCTCTTCTATGCTCTCTACTCTAGAGGTGAAGAAATCTCTCTCGATGTGGTGACCGGTATGTTGAAAGTCTTCTTTATTGATGTATATACCTTACTTGATCCCCTTGCTACTTTATCATTTGTAACTTCTCTAGTAGCTAAAAAGTTTGACATTTTGCCCAATATATTGCATGTAAGTTTGACATTTTGCCCAATATATTGCATGTACCTTTTGTAATGTCTACTCCAATGGGTGAGTCGATTGTTGCAAAAAGGGTGTATAGAATATGTCTTATAATGTTGCCCAATAAAGTTTCTTATGTTGAGCTAGTAGAACTTGATATGCTTGATTTTGATGTCATTTTGGGTATGGATTGGTTGCATGCTTGCTTTACCTCTATTGATCGTAGAACGAGGGTGGTGAATTTTAACTTTCCAAATAAGCCAGTTTTAGACATAAAGGGGGGAAATTCTATTCCTAGGGGTCGTATTATCTCTTGTTTCAAAGAATTTAAAATGATCTCTAAAGGGTGTTTATACCATATAGTAAGAGTTCATGATTTAGACTCCATGTCCCTCCCATTGAGTCGGTCCCCGTAGCGAGGTAATTTTCGGAGGTCTTCCCTCATGATCTTCCCGGTATTCCTCCCAATGGGAAATTAATTTTGGTATCGACTTGTTACGGGATACAAATCCCATTTCAATTCCTCCTTATCGGGTTGCTCCAGCCGAATTGAAAGAGTTGAAGGCTCAACTCAAAGATTTACGAGACAAAGGCTTCATTAGACATAGTATTTTTCCATGGGTGCTCCGGTCTTGTTTGTGAAGAAGAACGATGGGTCCCTTAGAATGTGCATTGATTATTGCTAACTCAATAAAGTCACTATTAAGAACAAGTATCCTCTCCCTTGGATTGATGACTTGTTTGATCAACTCCAAGGGGCAAACTACTTTTCTAAGATTGACATGAGATCAAGGTATCATCAACTTAGGGTGAGAGGTAAGGATATACCAAAGACGACATTTCAGACTAGATATGGTCACTATGAGTTCTTAATAATGTCTATTGGTGTCAAAAATGTTCTAGCGGTGTTTATGGAACTCATGAATAGGGTGTTTTTAGAAGTTACCTAGATTTATTTGTCAATGTCTTCATTGATGACATCTTGGTATATTCGAAAAAAATGAGGGTGATCACATGGACCATTTGAGGGTGGTGTAACAAGTTCTTAAGGACAATCAATTATTTGAAAAGTATAGCAAATGTGAGTTTTGATTAAGGTTGGTAGAATTTCTTGATCATATCATCTCTAGTGAGGAAGTTGAGGTTGATCCAAGGAAAACCGAGGTAGTTAAAAATTGGCCTAGACTATTGAATCCAACTGACATTAGGAGTTTCTTGGGTCTAGCGGGTTGTTATTTGAGTTTTGTGGATGGTTTTGGGTCCATTGCATCTCCCTTGACTACTTTGACACAAAAGAGTAAGAAATTTGAGTGGTCGGAGGCATGTGAGAGAAGCTTCCAAATCTTGAAAGATAGGCTTACTTCTGCTCCGGTGTTGACTCTAACGGAGGGTACAAAGGGTTTCGTTGTGTATTGTGGTGCATCCCGAGTGGGTTTAGGGTGTGTGCTTATGCAACATGGGAAGGTAGCAGCCTATGCTTTGAGACTACTTAAGGTACGTGAGCGAAACTATCCAACTCATGATCTTGAGTTAGCGGCCGTGGTATTTGTCCTGAAAATATGGAGATATTACTTGTATGGTGTCCATGTTGATGTGTATACCGACCACAAGAGTCTACAATATGTTTTTACTCAAAAGGATTTGAATCTATGACAAAGAAGGTGATCAGAATTGTTGAAAGATTACAACAAGAGCGTTCTCTGTCACCCCGACAAGGACAATGTAGTTGCTAATGCTCTAGGTCGGTTATCCATGGGTAGTGTTTCTCATGTAGATGAAGCCAAGAAAGACCAAGTGAAAGATGTTCATAGGTTGGCTAGATTGGGTGTGAGGTTGGAATATTCTCTGAATGGTTGTTTCATGGTCCATCATAACTCTGAGTCATCTTTGGTAGTTGAGGTGAAGTCCAAACAACACCTTGATCAATCATTGATGGAGTTGAATGAACCAATTTTTTGTAAGCATAATGAGTCATTCCCCTTGGGGAGCGGATGTTTCTTAAGGTATCAAGGAAGGTTGTGTGTTCCCAATGTAGATAGTTTGACGAATCGGATCCTTGAGGAAGCCCATGAG
Organism: Solanum arcanum; assembly: GCA_027789145.1. Lineage (NCBI taxonomy): Eukaryota > Viridiplantae > Streptophyta > Magnoliopsida > Solanales > Solanaceae > Solanum > Solanum arcanum. Next base: position 65,274,881 of record CM050933.1, read on the forward strand.
TCCCGTAACTCCATTCACCGGGTTTGACAAAGATGTACCATGACCTTACGGAAGTGTTTTGGTGGGAAGGTTTGAAGAAAGACATAGAGGAATTTGTTGCTAAGTTTCCAAATTACCAACAAGTGAAAGTCAAATATCAAAAGTCGGGTGGCTTACTACAGGAAATCCAAGTTCCTACTTGGAAGTGGGAAGACATCAATATGGATTTTGTAGTAGGTTTGCCTCGGAACAAAAAGCAACAGGACTCTATATGGGTGATTGTGGATAGGTTGACCAAGTCCGCTCATTTCATTCCCGTCAAGTCTACTTATTTGGCATAATATTATGCAAGGATCTTCATAGATGAGATTGTATTTCTCCATGGTATTCCATTATCCATCATATTATATCGGGCTGCACAATTCACATCTAGGTTTTAAAGGTCATTCAAACAAGAGTTGGGTACTAAGGTGAAGATAAGCACCGCTTTTCATCCCCAAATAGATGGTCAAGCAGAGCGCACTATTCAAACCATTGAAGATATGCTTAGGGCTTGTATTATTGATTTCAAGGGATATTGGGATAAGCATTTGGCTTTGGTGGAGTTTGCTTTTAATAATAATTTCCATTCATCCATATCCATGACTCCTTATAAAGCCTTATATGGTAGGAGGTGTAGGTCTCCTATTAGATTGTTTGAAGTGGGTGAGCCTTCACTTATTTGTTCCAATTTGATTTATAAGACCTTGGAGAAAGTTCATATCATAGAGAACCGATTGCAAACAGCCTATAGTTGGCAAAAGTCTTATGCCAATCATAAGAGAAGAGATTTAGAGTTTGAAGAAGGTGATAAAGTGTATTTGAAAATTTCTCCTATGAAAGGAGTGGTTAGATTTGGAAAGAAAGGTAAGTTGAGTCCTCATATATGGGTCCCTATGAAATCTTGCAAAGGGTTGGTAAGGTTGCTTATTAGATAAGGTTTCCTAGTGAATTGGCTTCGGTTCATTCGATTTTCCATGTTTCCATGCTTAAGAAGTGTATCGGTGATCCCTAATTATTCTTTCTATTGAGGGTCTTCGTGTGAAGGATAACTCTTTTACGAGGAAGTTCCAGTTCAAATCCTTGATAGGAAACTAAAGAAATTGAGGAATAAAGAGGTGGCTTCGGTGTGTTAAGGAAGAATTACCTAGTTGAGGGGGCAACATAGGAGGCCGAGGTCGACATGAAGTCCCGTTACCCTCATCTATTTGATAACTAAGGTTAGTTATTTCTATTAATAATGACAATAATCACTAAAAATTTAAGTTTCTTGATTTTTGGTGAAGTTTGCGAAATGTGCATTTTTGAATATTGTTATTGTAACTTACAGTGAAGTATGCTAATAATTTGCAATTTTGCTTGTTTGAGTTATGTTGTGCATTTTGATATGGTGACCCTTTATGAAATGAAATGTAGCATGTTGGTAAGTTGAACTTTTGCATAATTGATTCATAAATGCTATGTTGAGCTCTTGTTGTTGTGAGAAGGATATTTCTCACAATGTGATGTGGAGCCTTATGTGTGGTAATTGAAGCCTTTTGAATTACCTTGTGTAAGTGATATGATTGATGTTGTAACTCATGTTGTTATGCGTTTTTTTGGTTGGGCTACTAGTATGGAGTCTATTCCTTCCTTCAAAAGATTTTTAGTGTCATTAGGGGATGAATGTTCCTAAGGGGGAGAAGGGGGGGGGGAGGGAGTTAGTGTAACACTTCGAAAATCCAAGACGCATTCTAGAACCTAACATATGTATCATAAGGTGTAGACACTTTTAAGGTCCCATTTAATGAATATAAGTCATCTAGTAAGTCTATAAATCAAAACGTCCAAGAACGTCTATGACATCCAGAAATAAGTAAAAGGAGGTACTAGGGCGCCTTAGACTATTTGACCAGCGTTTAGAAGTCACAAAATGATGAACATTGGTGGAAGGGTGTATAACAATGTGTTTAAGTTGATTCATGGTCGAAACATCCAGGTATGACTCCCCAAGGACCCTTGAGGAGAAACCTTGTATTTTGGGATCAATGACTACCTTGCAGTGTGCACCCACCAAGGGAAACGATGGTACGTGCGTGGATCGACGGGGTGTCGATGCCATACATCGACCAACTCTTAGACGAATCCTATAAGGACCTCTTGTGTCTCTGAACTTACCTACGGATGTGCAGCACGGAAAGGGGGGGGTTGGTCGTCGATTGACCCACGATCCGTCGATCGTGGTGTCTGTGAAGGCCTGATTTTCTACACGTTTTAAGTTAGTTCCAATTAGTTAATTAAGTGTTTAGGATGTTATTTAGGGTTAGGGAAGCTTAATTAAGTTAATTAACTCCACATATAAAGACCCCAACCCCACTACACTAATTTAACCTCTCATAAGTCACCAACCCAAACTCTCTTCCTTCTCTCATCTTTCTCTCTCTAGTGAAGAACACCATTAAAGAACAAGATAGGGGAGGGTTAAAGGGATGAAAAGAGTCAAGTTTCACTTTAAATATTCATCAATTATTAAGGTATGGGATCTCTTTCACCTTTGAGACCTCTTTCCTCAAAGGGTTCCATCAAATTGATTTCAAAGTTGAGTTTTCAAAGTGGGTTTATCCAATCTCGAAAATTATGTCATAAATTAATTTGTTAATGATTTATTTTGGACATTATAAAAATATTAACATGTATTCTAACTTAATTATGATATATATTGATGGTTTGGTCTAGTTTGTAGAAGATGGCCTTTACCTCTTAACCCTAGATGATGATCTTGTTATAAATTATATTGTATTGCTTCAATTGACTTGATTATTGGTTGAATTGCTACTAGATGATGTTTTTATACTAAGAATGAATGAATTAGAGTGATTTATAGTCCTTTCATGCTAGTTCTTGAGAAGTGATCTAGGTTATGAAGTATATTTTGAGTTTGACCTAAGTATCTTGTCTTAAGCTATGAACTAGTATTGAATTATGATGTAGTGATTATCTTAGCCTAGGTATAATGTTGATCATTGAATTATGATGTTGTTTCAACCTAATCGGGTTGAGTTGAGGGTTGATGGTAAAATCTTGATGATGGATTATGAAGGAGACTTCGGAAGTCTTGTGATCCCTATCTTTTCTTCAAATTATGATTAATTATGATTAATTAATGATCTTGTATTGAAGTATGCATTGTATTAGCATTGATAGTTGTATGATGTTGAATTGAAATTTCTTGACTAAGGTTGTGAGGTGTTGGATAAGGTGTAAATGTTATAAGTATGGTGAATGAATTACCAATGTGCCTTATTATGATATGAAAATGTTAATGTTCTAACTTCACTTATATGAATGGTAATAAAAGTATTATACTCATGCAATTCTCGTTGAGCTATGATGATGATGATGATGATTATACAAGGGTTAGACCCTATGACCTACAATAAGGTATGATTATTAATAGAGACATTAAATACATTTCAAAAAGGGACTTAACTTAGAACCGAGTAACTTGACAATAAGAGGTGATGGCTTCCCATAGAGGAAGATTCACCCTATAGTTCCATAAGAGGTGTTGACTCCCCTATGAGGGATATTTATCCATTGGATTCCAATGTGAGGAGGTCCCAATTGTTAAGTGGTATGTAGAGGGATTATACCTATCTCTTAGTTCATGAACTATGTTGCCCCCATAGAAAGACTAGCTAGTGGATCCACCTAGAAAGCTATATTTATGTTTGGTTTTACTTTGTCAGGTAGACCACATTTCATAGATGTAAGTTTTCACAACTCCCGATTCCACCATTAGTTCTTCTGATCAATGTCTATTAAGGCAAGTGTTCCCTAAAATAAAATGAGGTAATGAAGTACAAATCAACTAGGGTGACTTAAGAGGTTTGACTTAGCCTAGGTAGGGGTATGAGACTATACCTATGACTTGCACTAGTTTGCCTTGAGGGAAGCTTTAGGAGGTTTTTCTTATTTATGTACATGCTTATAAATGTAAATGGTGATAAAATATGATGATCTTACATGTAAATGAAATTATGTGATGTTGGTGGTCTCTATTATAAAGTATGATGATATGTATTCTTAAATGATATGTTATGTGAAGTTGGATATTAGTCATGGTTCTTGTTGGGTTACTTGATTGGTAAAATTTATGGGGATTTGCTTGGTCATTGCTATTGTTAACTTAATGGGGGTTCATGGGTAATTGTCTTTCTTTGATTATGTTTAAATAAACTCTTATCTATGCTTGTTGCTATTATTACTTGATGATAGAGTTGTTTGATTAAGTCTCCAATTTTATGATATGCATGATGACTTGACTAGACTTAGTATTGTTGCTATCATGGTGTATATTCTTTGGACTTAATGAATGTGCCTAATTGATTGGTATAGTCTTCTTGAGTGTACATAAGGTTTTCTATAACTATCACATCCGGGTTTAGCACCCTAGACGTAACCAGCGTCTTCGTCCTCTTTGAAGACTAGGACTAGCCTCTTAGACTTACATCATCACATTCATCGATCGAAAATACGGCAAAATGAAAACTTTTTCGTTAACATCTACTTGGAGTTTATATATATAATATATAGTCATATCGAGTATACATAGACGCTTCGTATAGAAAGGTTACATAGACTTCTACTTTTATTGCACATTCATATATAAAAGATAAAATAAAGTCTCAATGATTGTCTCATCTCATACCATCTAATCGATTATCACAATATGGGAATATCCCTACATCAAAGGTAAATAATCCACATATAGGCTTAAACAAGTCGTACACAACAGAAATAGAATGAAATTAAGAGTCTTAAACCCATAACAAAGTAACTTCATAAGCATGATAATTGGCATCGCCTCAGAAAGTGAGGACCTTCCCTGTAACATTCCGAAAAATGTACATGTCAAGTGAAGAGCCTATTAAGTTCTAAGAATAGGTATTAGGGTACATAAGCATCCCAATGCCCAATATTGAGAAATATTGGGCATATCATAGAATATTGGCTAAAGGATGATAGACAATATCTATGTATTAAAATACAATTTGGTTCACATGCCCCAATCCAAGCTTGTTTAGGAATTGTAGTTGTAATGAAGACCCTAAACTAAAATTAATATGCCAACCTTCACACACTAGGTACGAGACATGCAAGTGTCAAGCCTAGATACCATAGTACATGATCATTTAAAATGATCATGTAGAGTAAGCAGTGCCTAGAATATAGTGAGGATCCTTGGGACAACAAGAAATGAGCAGCAACACATACGCAAGGACATGTGCAACCCATGTGCAAGCACATGTTCAAGAATTCGGTTAGGGTGGTTAGGGGCAGGCGCACATGTGGGGGTAAAGCCATGTGGGGCTGAGATTCCTAACAAACTCTAGGATCTAAATAACTTACCTAACAAGCTAACTAACCTAGGACTAACGAAATAGACTAACTAGTGCACCCAACAACCTAAGATCTAACCGAGTGATACTAACCTAGTAATTAATTCAAGAAATATCCTAGTACCTAACCTAGGATGGTCCAAAAGGTTTGGTTATGGTCCTAGTTACTTAGGGGTACTTTAGAAATTACCCTAGGTCACTTAATTAATTAAATTAACAACTTAATTAATTAATTTAAATGGGCAAACCGAAATCCTTACACTAGACAAGTAACTAACTAAAAAACATCGTAGTACCTAACCTAGGATGGTTGAAAGGGTTGGTTATGGTCCTAACAACTTAGGGGTACTTTAGTAATTATCCTAGTTTACCTACTTAATTAAATTATCAACTTAATTAATTAATTTAAATGGTCAAACTGATATCCTTACACTAGACAAGTAACTAACTAAGAAACATCATGGTACCTAACCTAGGATGGACCAAAGGGTTAGTTATGGTCCTAACAACTTAGGGGTACTTTAGTAATTACCCTAGGTTACCTAATTAGTTAAATTATCAACTTAATTAATTTATTTTAATTGTCAAAACCGAAACCACTGAGCAATTTCTAGATTTCGGTTATGTCAAGTGTTCTTATAATTCTAGTCAATTTAGGAGGGAAATTTTAATAAATTAGTTAATTGATTTATTAATTAAGTTAATTAGTATAAGTTAAATTACTAAATATTAAGTTCTTATACCTATACTCACGAACATTAACTGAGAAACACAATACTAGAAAGCAGTAAATAAAAGCAAGAAAAACAAAAGATCTCCTTAGGCAATTTCAAGAAGTTCTTCAAAGTTTTCGTGAAAAAATGCAAGGTGATCTTCGTAGATTCAATTCTACAATAAAGTGTGGGTTTTCTATCCTGTAATTTTTTTCTCTAAGAGGCTTTTCAAACTTTTTTTCAATCAAGAATATCGATACTAGGGTTGTTCCCAATGAATCACTTGTTCATCTACCTAGTTCTCCAAATTTCTGATTCTTGCAAGTTGTATGATGTGAATTTCGAGCATGTAGTTGGTATGTGGTGTTAACTGATTATTATGTGTATGTTTCCATGATTTTATTTACCAATAAAACCTAAATTTTATATTAGCATACTTAGGGTGTTATCTACATAAACGTTAAGTGTTGTAATGCCTACATGTGTTTGAGAAAATGAAATTGTTATAAGTGTTCATTGAGTTGTCTCATATGGTAATTTATGTTTAAAAGTTGTCTTGTTTAGCATGATAGTTTATCATAATGTATTTATGAAATGATTTGGATGGCTAGTGACATCAATATTACAAGTATCTATGAAACTGTAATTTATGCCAACAAATTGGCTAGCAAAACTATTTCCAACAATTTATTTCAAAAATATGTGAAGTCATACCAATATCTATATCAATGAACTCATAACATAGGGTATGTCAATCTATAGGACAAGTCCCAACATACCCTATCCACACGAACTTGTGAACGCAATAGCATTGTATAAGTAGTTATAACTTTCATAGATAATTGTACAAAACTACGAATGAACGTTGAACTAGTTAAGGTGAGTAAAGAAGTAACTAAAATCTTAAGTTATGAAATTGACATAATATAGAGTGTTAAAAGAAGTGAGACAAGTAGGAATTACACTTAATCGATTACGTCAAAAATACTCTCATAAAAGGGTGCCAGAGTCCGTGAGACAAGTCTCACTCGCACCATGATGTTAACATAAGACCTAAGTTCGTATTCATCAAGAAGAGAAAGGTATGACCAGTCATACATAGAGTTAAGTAAATCTCATAACTAGAAGCAAGCTTCCATAATTTTTGAGTCAAACTCTAAGAGATAAGGATTAAAGTAAATTTGATCTTAACACCAATGGACTAGCAACGAGCTTGCGCAGCACATGTAACTCTCATGAGACGAGGATACAACCAAGGTGAAAATTAGTCTCTGTATGTCTCCCAATTTTTTTAACTATGTTTTCCAGCATAGGGGTACTAGTGGGTGGAAGCCTCCGCCCAAGAATACTAGCAGTTCGGTTTCACTTTGGCCGATGTTTTACCTTTTTTTGGTGTGAGAAAGACACCAGATTTGATGTTTAGCTCACATGATCTATGCCGGTTATAGATCAGGAATGTATCCTGTTCATTTCAGCTTTGAACCCCTCTTTTCGGTGTGGGGAAGACACTGACTTGGTTACACTTTAGCTGGTGAACCCCCCTTTTCAGTGTGGGGTAGACACAGAACTTGGTTCACCTTAACCGGTGAATCATCTCTTTTCGATGTGGGGGAGACACTGGATTTCATGTTATCTTGCATGATGTACTTCTATTAATGCTAAAGAATTCTTTAAAGAAAGTAAGAAAGAATGAAAGTAGCATGTTCACAGTGAAAAACAAATCAAAAGAAGTAGAAACGTTAATTCAAAGTGAACCAAGAAAGTAAGAGCTCAAGAATATCAATCACCAATTTTGATAAGAATGAAGTCTTAACAAGTTATGGGTATAGCCAATAAATATTGGCTTATAATGACTTCTTATATTATGCCAATAAAGGGGAGAAAAATGTAATGACTAATCAATGCCCCAATATCCTTATACTATGCAAAAAACCACAAAATGGGCATAACTAATAAAGATTGACTTATAAAGACTTGTGCCAATTTAACAATAATACAAGATATAACTTGTAAGTAAGGTAGCCAAATCATTTCTTGAGTCTTTTTGATTACTTACTCGATTCATTGTAGGTATGAGACAATAATGAATCATTGCACCGGTAAGTAAGGCATAATATTAAAGGAGATCATTGAATTACACAACAGAAAGAAGAAAAGATTGAAAAATAATCTAAGTGTCGGAAAAGGAGATCTCGGCTTAGAGGGAGCAAAAATGTAAACTTCCATTTAAGTTGTTCTAAAATTATGATCATGATTCCAAGGTATTATGTTCTTATAGAAAATGAGTTGTATTCCTTAATTTCATGAGAGCATGTCATATTCGTAGCATAAATCAGAAGTAACAATTTAAGAAAGTAAAGAGACTTAATTTTCCAGAAACGACTTGTTGCTTTAGGAAGAGCTTTCCTTGATCATGCATTGTCCTTATGTGTTATGTGCATGAACCCATACTTAGTACAAGTGTGTACTAACCCTACATATTATTACTATTTTTATAGGTGCAGGTTCTAAAGAAGATTGAAGACTCGACGAAGCGGTTTGGATTAGCGATCTCCCGACTTTGGTAGGTCCTCTTGTGTTAGAGGATAGTACTCTTTATTATTCTAGCTTAATAAATTATATATAGATAGTGGATGTAGTCCCTAGCGTTTCATTTCAAACATTTGTTCAAGCGTTTATAATAAGGCCGAGTGTCAAACTATTATTATTATTATGATTCTCTATTTTGATTGGTTAATCTTTAATAGATAGTTGCTTTATTTTAAGCTTATTAGAATATCACTCTTAGACAGTATCATATGAAGTCTATATACACTTCATTAAGTATTAAATTTGTTTAAATTTTCCGCAAATTTGACTGTATGATTGTGATGAAAGCTAAGAAGAGGCTTGTACGCGACCTCTGAGAGGTTAACGATGCCGGTTGATTTCAGATTCTAGAATCCGGGTGTGACATACCCACTTGGATGAAAGAAGATATCCAAGCCTTCAACAAAGTCGCCTATCGAACCCTTCAACAACCGGAACCTAAAATGTTGGGAAAAGGGAAGAAAATGGGGTTAGTACTCCACACGTACTAAAATGATACCATATGCATATATAAGACCAAAACGTGCTAAAAAGAACATTTGGTTAAAGCATGACAATTTACCTCTTATAAAGACTTATGCACAATTACCAAATTATACCAATCATTTAGATATGTTCAACAAGTCAAATAAATCATATACATATCGATCATACTTTAATCCATAATCTCATATAACTCTATCACCAAGTAATAGCATCATAACATGAATAAGAGTTTAACACATAAATAGCAAAGTAAGACACTAATTACAAATCCTCATAATGTGAGCAAGTGCAATGATCAAGCAAAGCTTACTTAATCAAGTAACACAACAATAACCATAAATAGTACCATACTTCAAATAACTTTGTCTTGATCTACTCATAAATTCATACTTTTACAACAACCACCAATCGCATGTTCATAATCATCATAACCATCATACAGAGTCACTTACATTTATCATCATCTATGTATATAATATAAACTTCTTAAAGCTCCTATCAAGCCAAACTACTGCAAGGCATAGTAGAGTCCCATACCCCTACCTAAGCTAAGTCAAACCCCTCAAGTCACTTTAGTTAGTTTATACTTCATTACTTTATTTTAGTTTAGGGAACCCTTGCCTTAACTGACATAGACCATATGAGCTAAATGTAGAATTTGGTGTCGTAAGACCTTACACCTATGGAAAGTTGTCTACCGGTCAAGTTAAGACCTAATATAAACATATATTTCTAGGTGGATCCACTATCTAGTATATTATGGTGGCAACAAAGTTTGAGGAACTAAGAGATAGGTATTCCCTCTACATACCATATGGTACACGGGGCCTCACCTCATGGGAATCATTGGATGAGTATCCCTCAAAGGGTAGTCAACATCACTACAACTAAACCCACTAGGGGGGTTCATCATCACAAAATATAAACAATAAGATTACAAGGCCAATAGCATCTCTATAACACAATTCAACACTAAATTATAGTCTAAGATAAGGTATAAAATCCACCATAACAAAAATATATTTCATCCCATATGAAATTACAAACGCACCCATAACGTCAATTCCCCATACATCAAATAACTTGATTACCGTGATCGGGTTCATCGGGAGGTCTTGCGTCTCTGAATTCTACCCTCTCTTTGGCAATGGTCAAAAGACTTGGCAAAATCATGATTGTCCTGGTGGATGGTTGGTCAATAATATCCACACTGTAGAATCTTATGCGCAATGCGAACACCACTATGATTTCCACCAATTATTGATGAATGACATGCCTTAAGAACACTCAACATCTCAACTTTGGTCACATAACGATGAATAATCCCATCAACACAACTACGATATAGGTATGGCTCACCCCCAAAGAACTTTTTGACATCATGCATGAACTTCTACCTTTGGTGAAACGATAGATCTGGAGGTATCACATATCTTGCCAAATAGTTAGCAAAGTCAGAAAACAAAGGAATGAGGTCATGGAAAGCAGCCAATACTTTTTCATCGGGGAATAGATCATTGAAATCACCCTTGTCACCAAGATCGAGTAACGCTTCATCCTCCAATCTTGACAAGTCATCAACGACTTGTTTCTTAGTCCCGTTAGGGTCTTATTATTGCAACAACAACACCATCTAATGAGTCATGTCTTTGAATCCTTTTTGGCGATCAAATACATCAATGTTGAATGATGTGTGGACTATGACCATAATACCAAGCAAATAAGAGCGAAATTTCTCGAATGCGAACACCACGATGTGAAGCTCTTGTTCCATAACTGTGTAATTATTCTGGGCTACATTTAGGGCTTTGCTTGTGTAGTAAATAGGGTGCATTATCCTCTCACATCGTTTCCCCAATACCAGGCCAAGTGCCACCCCATTAGCATCACACATGACTTCAAAGGGTTCCCTTCAATTTGAAGCAATAATAATGGGGGCAGAGATAAATTTTTTATTGAACTCTTCAAATGCTATCATACATGCATCAACAAAGTTAAATTTTCCCTCCTTCTTCAGAAGCTTGCTCAAAGGGTGTGCAATTTTTGAAAAACCTTTGATGAACCTCTGGTAGAAGCCTACATACCCTAGAAAAATTCTCATACCTTTTATTGATATAAGTGGAGGAAGATTTTATATTACCTCCACCAAAATCTTCCTCCACCTTGGCCTTATCTACCTCAATACCTTTTTTTTCTCCAGAAATCCAGTGTCCCAACATTATACTATCTTTTACCCGAAAGTGATACTTCTTCTAATTTAGAACAAAATTGCAATTCTCACACATTTTCAGTAGCTCAGCCATGTTTTCCGAGTATTTATCAAAATAGTCACTAACCACTGATAAATCATCCATGATTACCTCAATAGTGTCCTCAACCACGTCGGAGAAAATAAAAAATCATGCAATGCTGGAAGATTACTGGAGCATTGCACAACCCAAATGATATGTGTTTAGAAGTGAAGTTCCCATAAAGGTAAGTGAAAGTGGTTTTCTCTTGATCCTTTGGGGCTAACGAGATTTGATTGTAGCCTGAATACCCGTCTAGGAAGCAGTACTATCCCTTACGTGCAAGCCTATCCAATATCTGATCCATGAATGGCACATGAAAATAGTCTTTCTCTGTCCAAGCATTCAACTTACAATAGTTCATGCAAATTCTCCATCAGGTCACTGATCGCATCGGACAAGCTCATTGCTTTTATTTGTGACGACAATAATCCCATCCTTCTTGGGAGCACACTGAACAGGGCACACCCAACTACTGTCTGCAATGGGTAGATAACTCCAACATCCAACTATTTAATAATCTCCTTATTCACCACCTCTTGCATTGGTAGATTCAATATTCTCTAGTGTTTGATACTTGTCTTATGCCCGACATGAGTTGAATTTTGTGAGAAAAAATATTGGATGGGATTCCGAGAATATTTGCAATAGTCCACCAAATACCTCACTTGAACCTCTTCAATATTGACATCAAATAATCGACTTGTTGCCCGCTAAGATCTAGTGAAATAATGACTGGAACTATATAATTTATGACCAAGAATGGATACCTCAAATATGGGGGTAGGTCCTTAAGTTCCAATTTGGATGCCTCTTCCACAAATGGTTTCGCTGGTGGAGTCTCACCACTTTTCATATCCAAATCCAACTTCTTAGTCTTTGGACGATATTCATACCTATTAAGTGTTGCCACCAACTCGTTATACCCTTCGATAAAATCACTCTCAAAGTTCATTATAACCATTGCTAATGCTTTGACACCCAGTCTTTCCTTGAATTGCGCCTTCGAGGAACCATCGCTTCTAAGAGTTATAGCAGATACCGTTTAGAGCTCACCACTCTGCTTCATGGACCTACAAATATCAAAATTCGCTTATTCATGGTTGAGTCTGAACCTCATCTGCCCTTTTTCCATGTTAACCAAAGTAAGCCCCATGGTAAGGAATGGTCTCCCAAGAATAATGGGAACCCCAAAGTCGACCTCACATTCAAGAATAACAAAATCGATCGGATAGATGAATGACTCCACTTTCACTAGCACATCATGGAGCCCTCCAATAGGCCTCTTTCCATGAGATACCACATCGTAGTTGGTTTTATATCACATAATCCCAACTTTTTGTAAATAAATAAAGACATGAAATTAATGCTAGCACAAAGATCACACAGTGCCTTGGCAAAGTGCAACAGCCCAATGGTACAAGGGATAGTGAAAGTGTCACGATCTTCCTTTTTATACACAAGGGATATTATAGCTATAACACTACAATGTTACAATTTAACATCATCCACAAAACTCACAAATAAATTATTTGTAACCATATCCTTCATAAAATTTGCATAACCACACATTTGCTCTAAAGCTTCCATCAATGGAATAATGATGAATAGCTATTTTAGCATAGTGATGAACCTCTGGTACTTTCCTTCATCGGTCTTATTTGCTAATATTTGAGGAAATGGAGGTGGAGGACTGGGAAAGGGAACCACTTTCTCTGTGACCACCTCCTCTTTCTCAGTAACATTCTTATGTTTTTCACTACCCTCTATCACCTCAGTATTTTTTCTAGTATAAATATAAACCCCACACGACATAGGTGTATCAATGGTTTTCTTGCCCCCTCGAGTGGTGACTACCGTAAAATGCCCATAATTTTTGTGATGCTAGATGGTGTTGCTTGGGGTAGTTCCTGGTTGCGGTGGGTTCACAGTGGTAGACAACTGATTCATATGTAGGTCAAGATACTTCTTTGACATTGCCTAGGCATCAACCTTTTGACTAATACTGGATAAATCATTCCTCTTCTCCTTCAAATTCTCATCAGTCACATCAAACTTACTCATCATATTTGCATTATATCCTCAATTCGCACTAGGTTAGCCCGACATCCCTAGGGGCAGATTCCATGTTTATAGGAGGAACATAATGTCCAACTCGCTCAAATCTGTTACCATAGTTGTTTCAGTTGAAATTGTTGTCGCGATTGTAGTTCCCATTCTGGACATATTGGCCCTCTCGGTTGTAATTCCCATAGTTCCCACCTTGGTTTCCTTGACCTTCGAGCTAATTATCCGTGTTGGAACCTTGGGCATTTGGTCGAAAACCCCCATATGATCATTAATGCATACACATCTACTTCATAAAAAAACTCCTCAACTGGTGGTGGAGGTCTAGTAAAATAGTTTATAACATTCACCTTCTCAGCCCCTCCAGTCACATGTTTTACACCAACACTAACTTAGTTCTCATCTGTGGATGATATATTTGTAACTTAAATAATGATGGTGTTTCGCCCAGTATCTAATTTTCTAGTGCTTCAAGTTTGTTGTTTCGAAATATCTTCGCTATTTTCTCAGTAATCTACATCCACGACCATTCGCCATACTGACCTCCTACAATAGTATCATGAACTACATTGTCATTATATACTGCCCCCATAGAAGTACTCCTTCAATGACTCATCATTGATACGGTGATTTAGGACACATCTCATAAAGACAGGGAGTCTATCCCAAGAACTAATTACGGACTCACCAGGTTGACATGCAAAGTTGTTGAGCTTGTCCTTCTTGTTAAGCTTTTTTGACATTGGAAAGAGTCTCACTAGAAATGCGTTTGTCAAATGATCCCATGTATAGATAGAGTTATAGGTGATCTCATTGAACTATATAACAACATATCCAATTAATAATAGTGAGAACACCCTCAACCCAATGAGATTCATATCCAAGTATGGTCGACCTATGAAACTTTTGGAAACATAGTTTTGCTTAGTTATGTGAGCATGTGGGTCATCCACCGAAAACCCTACAAATAAACCCCTTACTGTGAGCATCTGCATCAATCTACTGGTCACTGCAAATGTACACCCTGGAGGTAGAGATGGAAGGAAAAGAGGTCCATCAAACTCGACAGTATTTATTTTGACCCTTTTCAATTATCATTCAGACGTTTTCCTTTAGGGTCTTAGGCCTTAGTGCTTCTCCCACTTTGTTTTCAGGTAGAACCTGATTGATCTTGTTGACTTCCCATGGAGGTTGCAGCCATGATCTACTACCTAATCCGCTTCTAATAGGAGCAATCAGGACTCCTTGATTATTAATTCTATGCAAGGCACTACCCAATTATGGATCCTTTTGTCCGATAAGTGGAAACAAGGCGAGTTTTCATATTTGCAACCGCCAAAGGACTTCAAAGCGAAAGAATTAACAATTCCTGCAACAACACTATTCAATACATTATTTTATAGAAAAAATTATGAACTTATGTAATGAAATCAATAAACCCAGAATTTCAAATTGAATATCAACACTGAAATCTTGAAAATCAACTTAAGAAATCAATAGTTGCTATGGTGTGCAAAAATTAACCTCCCGAGTCTTAAACTAGAACATTAATAATAATACCTAACCCTAAAAATGTGGTTTAATACAATATTTGTAGAAAAAATCTCCTAAAAAGGAAACAAAATAACGAAGTTTGTTCAGGCACACATCTTCATTCTATGAGACCAATTTACGGACTTTTTATGGATTTATAGTCTCTAAGTTCCTAATCTACGCCAACACTTAGAAAATATTTCAGCATCCAAAGTTCCACCATCTTTAAATCAAACAACGGACCATCAGTACGGTCCGTCAGTCCATCAACGGCCTGTTAATGCCCTCTGTGACTCCATTCTTAGAATCTTCAATACATCAGGTACTGGAACCTTCTCTAAATAAATCGACAGTTGACCAATACAGTCTGTCAATTGATAGACAAATCGTTACACTTTTTGTGGTTACACACTTGGTCAAATTTCCCTGATTATCTCCCAAAAGCCTAGGATGCCTATCTATGATGCCAGTCTATGGGGTGTCAATGGATATACGATCCGTCGATTGTGTTCGTGGTTGCTTCTTCTGCATTTTTTAGCTGTCTCTTAAATTTCGCACCTAAACATTTTTCCTATGAAACATGATACAAAACCATCAGAATATCTTAATAAAGTCTCTAGACACATGTAACACCTCGGAAGTTCAATGAACTAGACTAGAGCCTCATCTATTGAATAATAACTAAAATGATGAGGATAGTTTTGCAAGTCCTGAAGGATGCCAAACTCAAAGCCAAGTATTGTAAGTGCGAGTTTTGGTTAAGATCAATAGCTTTTTTATCACATTGTGTGTAGTGAAGGGGTAAGAGTAGATCAAAGGAAAATGGAAGCGGTCAAGAGTTTTACTAGACCTTTGAGCCCTACAGACATTAAAAGCTTTTTGGGTTTGTTGAGGGATTTTCATCCATTGCATCTCCATTTACTCCCTTGACTCAAAATAAGTCTAAGTTTAAATGTTCACAGAATTGTGAGAAAAGTTTCAACTGTTAAAATATAAGCTTACGCTCGCTCCCGGTATTGGCCTTACTAGAGGGCACGAAAGGGTTTGTGATATATTGTGATGCTTCTCGAGTAGGTGTGGGAGTTTCATATGAAGTCTAAAAATTTTAAAATGACTTTAAATTGGTAAAATAATTTTTATAGGGTAGAAACGTCCAGTTACAAATCCCCAAGGACCACCCGAGGGGTCCTTGAGAAGGACCCGAACATTGCAAGCATGCTATAAAAGCAGCCTGCCTATAGCCAAGATATGAGGGCTGTCATGCATCGCGCAACCAGTACTTGGAAGTAAAAAAGTTCCCCGTGACGCGGGGCCTTCACGACGCTCACTTCGTCAAGATGACTTTAAGAAACAAAGATTTGGAACTTTCCCCGCGACGCGCAACCACTTCCCAGTTTCGTTCGCATTATTTTTAAGTCAATTTAACTTCACAAAAACACCAAATTAAGTGAGGGGCATTTTGATTAATCTACAGGGTTACTTCATATTTATTTAGGGTCAGTTTTAGGTCATTTTTACCCATTCAAATCAATTCCCTAAAGCACTCTCACTTCTCTCTAAAAATTCTATACTGGGAGCCTGAAAAAGAAGACGCATTTGTCAAGTTTTTCACTTCAATTTCGTGGGAAATAATCAATTAAGGTATGTTATGTTTATTCATAGATTAGTTTCTCTATGAAGCGCTTCAAAACTTTTATTTTCAAATTCTACATTGTGACAAAAAATAGGTCTTTTGATCTAGCCATGGGTGCAATCAAAAATTGTTTTCTTTCTGTTATATTCCATGAATTATGAATATATTGGGAGTAATTGATAATTTATATTATGACAATCTTCCAAGAACCCATGTGCACCCTATGACCTGATTTCTTGAATGTTGATGGATGAATTGAGTACATATGAACATGATGCATTATAATTGATGCGTTTGTCAACTGATCCCATGTATAGATAGAGTTATGGGGGAGATCATTGAATTATATAACAACATCACCAATTAACGATAGCGAGAACACACACAACCCAATGACATTCATATTCCAGTCTGGTCGACCTATGTATCTTTTCCAAACATAGTTTTGCTTTGTTATGTGATCATGTGGGTCATCCGCTGGCAACCATAAAAATAAACCCATTAATGTGAGCATCTGCATCAAGCTATTGGTCACTACAAACATACACCCTAGAGGTAGAGTGAAAGGAAAAAAGTTCCACCAGACTCGACGATATTTATTTTGACCCTTTTCAATTATCATTCAGACGTTCTCCTTTAGGGTCTTGGGCCTTAGTGATTCCCCCACTCTATTTTTAGGTAGAACCTGATTGATCTTGTTGACTTCCCATGGTGGTTGCGGCCATGCTCCACTACCTAATCCGCTTCTGATAGGAGCAATTAGGACTCCTTGATTATTCATTCTATGCAAGACACTACCCAATTCTGGATCATAAGGAGTGAGTGGTTCGCCTCTGCTACGTGTACTTGGCATACACTTGAGTAAGAACCTGAGAGAGACAAAAACAAAATAAAAAGTAAAATTAGGAAATATTTGAATAAAGTTAAATAATGTAGATAAATTTAATCTAAAAGCCTTATTCCCCAGCAGCGTCCCCAAAATTTGATATGCTCAAATTACATCTCCCTAAAGAAGTAGAAGTTCAATGAACTAGACTAGAGCCTCATCTATTAAATAATAACTTAAATGATAAGGATAGTTTTGCAAGTCCTAAGGATGCCAAACTCTGTGCCAAGTATAGTAAGTGCGAGTTTTGGTTGAGATCAATTGCTTTTTTTTATCACATTGTGTCTAGTGAAGGGGTAAGAGTAGATCCAAGGAAAACGGAAGCGTTCAAGAGTTTTCCTACAATTTTGAGCCCTACCGACATTCAAAGCTTTTTGGGTTTAGCCCGGTATTATAGGAGGTTTGTTGAGGGATTTTCATCCATTGCATATCCATTGATTCCCTTGACTCAAAATAAGTCGAAGTTTGTATGGTCATAGAATTGATAGAAGAAGTTTCAACTGTTAAAATATAAGCTTCTGCCCACTCCAGTATTGGCCTTACCAGAGGGCACAAAAGGGTTTGTGATATATTGTGATGCTTCTCGAGTAGGTGTGGGAGTTTCATATGAAGTCTAAAAATTTTAAAATGACTTTAAATTGGTAAAATAATGTTTATAGGGTAGAACGTCCAGTTACGAATCCCCAAGGACCACCCGAGGGGTTATTGAGGAGCACCCGAACATTGGCAAGCAGGCTACCAAAACAGCCTGCCTGCAACAAAGATATAAGAGTTGCCACGCATCGCGCAGCCTGTACTTGGCAAGAAAAAAGTTCCTCACGATGCGGGGCCTTCAAGACGCTCACTTTCTCAAGACGACTTTAAGAAAAAAAATATTGGAACTTTCCCGGCGACACGCAACCACTTCCCAGATTCGTTCGCGTTGTTTTAAAGTCAATTTAACTTCACAAAAGCACCCAATTAAGTTAGTGGTATTTTGAATAATCTAGGGGGTTACTATATATAAGTTTAGGGTAAGTTTTAAGTAATTTTTACCCATTCAAATCAATTCCCCAAAGCATTCTCACTTCTCTCTAAAAATTCACTCTATACTCCATCTCCATTGAAGGGCAATTGGGAGCTTGAAAAAGAAGACCAATTTGTCAAGTTTTTCACTTCAGTTTCATGGGAAATAATCAATTAAGGTATGGTACGTTGATTCATAGATTATTTTCTCCATGAAGCCCTTCAAAACTTCTATTTTCAAATTCTACAGTGTGCAAAAAACTAGGGCTTAAATCCAGAATCGTTTTCTTTATGTTATATACCTTGAATTGGGAACATATTGGGAGTTATTGATGATTTATATTATGAAAATCTTCCAAGAACCCATGTGCAACCTATGACCTTATTTCTTAAATGTTGATGGATGAATTGAGTACATATGAACATGATGCATTTTAATTGATAATTATCTAGTCATAGAGTCTTGTTTTCATGCCTATTGTGATATAGATGGGGGTGATCATGATACTTTATTATTAACCTTGAAAAAAGGGTTTAATTCTAGGGTTTGTATACACTTTGGATATGCTTGCAAGGTAAATTGCTTATGAAAGGATGCAAGAAAGGTAATTGGGATGTTTTCATTCTTTTAAAACTTACCTATTGTGTGGAATGAATCATGTATAATGTAGTTTATAGCTTTTGTTGATTGAAAGTATAGTCCTCATGGAAACAGTATAATCGAGATTGTAAAAGTGCTACTCACATATGTATGGTGATTCTAGGATGACTGTGTATTCTCACTTTATGAATCTAAAATATTGATCTTGAATTGTATTAAATGAAAATGTATTACTTTTCACACATGTAGATACAATTAAACAATGGTAGTAAGTTGTAAAAATATACTAAGCACCAAGATGATATGACCAATGAGGCAAAGAACCTTCCGTTAATGCAAGAGGTTGGGTCATCCTAGTGATACTCATGAGATGGGGACTCCTTCGCTAATGAAATAGGTAGAGTACATAGAAGCAATCTCCCTATCCCTTAAATCTGTGCCCCCGTAGGACATAGCTAGTGGATATACATAGTAGGTAGTATGTAGGTTCTACCTTAGCAAGTAGAACACCCCTTTTCATGCAAGCTCTCATGGTCTATGTCAGTTATGGTAGATCTTCCCTAAATAAAAAAGTAACAAATGAAGTATGAATTAGCCTATGATATCCTATAAAGTAGACTATGTTCAAATGGGGGTATGTGACTTCACTTGTTCATTGCACTAGGAATCTTTAAGGGATGTTATAGGGAGTTCTTTGTCGTCATGAAGTAATATGAGAATATGTAAGTTGTATGGATAATAGTTGAAGTGAACGTATACTTATGTCCATCTTTTCTCATGATGTATGTATTTCACTTATGATTACTGGTATGTGATGAATGTAAATGTAATATGTGTGGCCAAGGTGGTTTCTACGGGAATGCTTGGTAGTGTTGGTAGTATGGATGCTAACTCTACATTGCACAAGTGGACCCTAGCAAGTTCTAAGGTCATGCCTTCGTTGTAGTTTTTGAAATTTTGGAGTATTGTCTTATGTATTGTCTTGATGATGTAAATGGCTTTCAAGAATCTCATAAATGCATACTTTACATGTAAATGTCCCTTTCTCATGTTTTAATAGTTTTTATGCATTTCTCCATGCTTAGTGCATTAATTGTACTAACTCCTTTCTCCCTTTTCTATTATGAGTACAAGCTTGGCTAATTGGTTTGCTCCTAAAACCTATTGAAGAAAGATTGAACTTCTATTCTCCAAGACATTGTATTAGGTCCTCAAAGATTCGAGGACATATGCACTAGTCGACACTTAATGATTTCTCTATTGATGTAATAAGACTTAGTAATATTCTCTTATGTAATTTTGTTCTAATAGAATATTGTGTCTAAAGGGCTAAGGACCCTATTTGTCAACTTGTGTTGAACTTTTATAAATAGATGGCGTTGTGAGACAATATTAGAATATGATCATGAATCGCTTATATTTCTTAACGAGGAGTCTATGTAAAATCCATTTATGATATGTGAGAAGTCTAAGTATACTTTAGTATACAAAAGTTTTAAAATTTCCACATTATTTCAAGTACATTATGGCATGACGAGTATGATAATAGGATTGGAGATCTAGTACGCGGTAACGTCTATGGGGTACTCTTCGGTTGTTACAGCACACACATATCTTAAGTGAAATGCGTTAGAAATACCATAACCTTACATAAAACATTAGCAGTGTCAGAAAGATTATTATTAGAGCTTTCCTATAATATCTGGAAGTACACGTAAATCATCCTGAGCTAGGAGTTATGTCCATTTAAAGTCGACAAAAAACTCAACTTATCCTAACTTAACAAAAATTCCAGATTTTCATCCTTTCTAAAAATAACCATTACAAATTCTTAACTCCTTCCTAGTTATTTCCAATCGCGAGAAGTTACAATATATTCCTATTGGGAACATTCGTCCTCAAATGAGATTACTCTTACTAGTGTAAGAGCGTAATATCAATCATTCAGTTTAAACACCCAACACACAAATCTAAGACATCAAATATATAAATTATAAAGTACTAAAATAAGATTTATTACCTTGTTCTCAAACTTCTTCGGTTTCAAAGAGACGTTTATATTTCTTCTTTATATGTTCATTGACTTCCCAAGTTGCTTTCTCGAAAAAACGGTTCCTCCAAAGAACTTTGACTGATGCTACCATCTTATTTCTCAACTAGCAAACTTAGCGATCTAGAATCTTAACCAGAATCTCTTGTCTATCCTTGATCCCAATATCTTCATCTAGTATTATCAATAAAGGATCTCCCATGAACATCTTCAATATAGAGATGTGAAGTACCGGATGAACCATGACTAACTCTTGCAGTAGCTCTAATTCATAAGCAAAATTTCCAATCCTCTTGGCTATTCGATAACATGTAATATACCGGTGACTAAGATTTCCCTTCTTACCGAATCTCATAACGCCCTTCATAGGTGAAACATTTAAATACACTCAATTATCTAGTTCAAATTCTAACTCTCTTCTCCTAACATAGATGAAGAATTTCTAAGGATTCTGCACCATTTTCAATCTTTCTTGAATCACCTTCCCCTTCTCCATAGCTTGATGAACTAATTTTTTCCTATCAACCCAACTTCACAAACTTCAAACCATCCAACAAGGGATTTGCATGTTATCCCATAATGATCTTCATAAGGAGCCATTGGATGCTAGAGTGGCAACTATTGTTGTAGTAAACTCGATGAATGGTAGGTGACCATCCCAATTACTCTTGAAACTGATCACACATGCCCTAAACATTGTCATGACCCGAGTCTACACCCTGGAAGTGGGCGGCACTCAAGAACAATTGATAGTCCCAAAGCGAAATCTATACTAGCTCACTGCACGCAGAAGATTAACTCAAGTATGAAAAACTTAAAAACTAAATAAAAATCAATGACTCAAATACAATGCATTAACTTAAAATTAAATGTGAAAGTTTTTTATGGATTCAACTCACCATAAAATTGACAGCTTAAGTCATTCAAAAATTTAATAAAAAATGATAAAAGCTTTTCAAAAATACTGACTATCTACGAAGCCTCTAATTCATAAAGATGACAGTCGGAACAAGACTCACGATATCTTAAAATTGATATAACTAAAAGGTAAATGAAATCCTCCAGAATAAAGAAGGCTTACCATAACTAACATGAACTCTCAGATGAGTCAAGAAGCTCCTATAGAGGAACCTGAATACATGTGTGTGAATCATGAAAAGATGTAGGCCAAATTGCTTAGTACGTGGAAGTACGAGCATGTAGGGGGAATTGTAAAACATAACATAAGATTGAATTTTGATAAAATAGAAATATACTTACCTCTTTTGAAACTGAACTAAAGAAAAACTCAAGGATACAAAAAAACTACTCAAGCTTACTCAACACGGAAATACTTTAGGATAAGATAATCAACTCATAGATTATATACACAACTCAAAGATTAGATACTAAACTCAAAGATAAAATATTCGAATCTGGGTACTCAACTCAATATAAAGCAAGAATACACATGCAATATATTGAAATCTTAATCAAACATTAAAAGTAACATAGTTCGTTAAAGAAAATGCAATAACAAAGTCAAATTTACTTATATAATAAAGTAATATAATTTCTCTGGGAGATTCTCTAATTGAAAATTCACAACCATCAATCTAAGACTAAGTGATGGTACAACGTTTAACATGACGTTGCCACGGACTGTCATATACCTTGCCATCGATATAGAACCTGAACTACTAAGTGGATCCACTAGTCTACTATGAAAATGATTCATCCAAAAAGTATAACCCTTTTCTAACCATGGTGGATACATGGTTTAATGGATAGGTGAGTTATCTGAACTCATGCTCGTCCCAAATTCATTGCTCAATACTACTCCCAAAGTATACTAGCCCTTATGTTTTAAAAACATACTTCTCCTATGATTTGAGATTAGTGCTAAAAAATTTAGCTTAAAGGCTATCTTGAAAATCTCAGTTTCCGTTCTTGCTTCATTTAGAAAGCTATTACTCTTTTTTGAAAACTAACCCGAAGGCTCTTTGGGAATCTCATCTTCTGTTCTTATAAATGTGAAAACATTTTAAATATCTTCGGGAATACTTAGTCTCCATAAACTTTTGAAGAAATGAACTTCAACTTTACTTTTTACTCAAATGAAAATGCAAATCTGAAAATAAAATTGAAACATTTGTAAAAGACTTTTTTAAAAAAGGGTCATGCCGAATTATGGAGCTGAACACTTAATGCAAGGTTTTCAATAACCATATATAGCACTCAATATTTGGAACTGAAGAACTTTAACTTCAACAATGCTGGATTTATAGGGTTCATGAAGAATTATGAGCATGAACAACTCATCTCAAAGACTCAAAGATATTCCTTGTCTCAAGACTTCTCGACTTATAGGGTTCACGCGGAATTATGGGCATGAACTAGTCAACTCAAAGAGTTCATGGGTAATGAAAAAACCCTAAAAATGAACTAGGTTAAAATAGATCCTATCACGTGGGTTATTATAATAAGGTGTTAAAATAATGAATATTAGCATTAGAAGTCTGTTTGAAGAGTTTGGCAGTCAAATGTCAAAGAACGACCAAGACATTCAGAAACTACTCTTGTGTGTGTGCTAGTGTGTCCTTGTTTGTTTTACATGTTTTGGTGTTTTTTTGAGTCTAAAATTAGTGTCTACGATTCTATAACCTAGAGGGACATAACTAGAGTCAAAACGTCTAAGCACGACTCTTCAATGACCAACCAAAGGGTCCTTGTGGAGGACCCAAACATGGGCAAAGGAAGATGCCGAGGCAGCCCCCTTTTGAAGGTGGCTGCGCATTGCACAACTGACACTTGGGAGGCAAAATGTTTCATTGAGATGCAGTTTTATCACAAACCTCAATGCCTCAAAATAATTTCGAAAATAAAAATACGAAGCTGCCTCTGTGGCGCGCAGTGACTGCCCTGTTTCAGTCGCGTCGTTTTTAATTAAAATAAGACTTGGTTAAAAGTTCCAATAAGTGCAGGGGTATTCTGTTACTTTGGGAATCAATCATTGACTATTATCGAGTCATTTTCAACCCCAAAAATCACCAGTCAAACCAAAACCCTTAAGCAAAAATTAAAACTCTCCATTCCTTCTCTGCAAAACCTCCATAGAGGAAGCTTTGAACCTCCATGAAAGAAGAACACATTCTCCACGTTTTTCCTCCCAATTGCGGAGCTTTCTACAAATAAGGTATGGTGATTCATCCTTCATTATTCTTCCATTCAAGGAGAAAATTCCAAAGGCTTTTCAAAGATATTTCAAAACCTTGAAATTCTATTTTGAATTCTTGCATGAAAAGCTTTAAAGTAATGTTTTATGATTGATCAATGTTAATTGAATGTTTAAGATCCAAAACTCCATGAACCCATGTATTCCTTGAATTTCTTATTTTTTCTTTAATGTGGATGAATTGATCATGGCTTAATTATGTTGAATTTATGTGTAAATTGTATTGGGCTATTGAATTATGTGTAGATTAAAGTTAGAATTGCTCAAAGCTTCCTTATAATGTTGATATCTACATTGAGTATTTATGGATCGTTGATATGAATGAATTGTTAGCCTAGTGTTATATTCATTATTATTGTAAAGACTTCTTGTTATGTGGATTTTGTTGGAAAGGCTAAGGAATGGTGATTATGGATATTGTAAGGTGGTGAAGTGACATAATTCCCTTGTTTATCATAGAATTGATATTAAATTTTCATTAATTTATATGGCCCACTTATGGTGGCGGTGTTTAATTTTTATATGTGTTTAATTGTTATATGTGTTATGAACATGGCGTTGTCGGCATTATTATGTGAATTATAATACGATCATGTTATATAAATGAACAATGTGAAGGATGATATTGTGTTTGTGCATGTGTGAGGTGAAAGTATGATCCCTCTAAATGATGGTATGATGATGTTGTGTCTTGATTAGTAGACTTAGGTCCCTCTTTTTGATACATGAAAGCTTATAGATTATGAAATCTTGATTTGGTAGGCTTAGGAAACCTTGTCATGTAAGTGTATGAACGAACGAAAGAATGAAGTCTAGGATCGGTAAACCTAAAGTAGGTGTCCTTATATGAAATACTTATATGGAACCTTGAATACTAAAAAGAAAATTAATAGAAGCCTTGAAGTGGAAGACCGTAATGGTGCCCTTCTTGAGAGGAATGATAGACTTAGGGGTAGGTTGGCTGGAAAGGCATGAAACCATCTCTAAGGAAGTCATGAGAGTTATCCTTATAGACCTTGGTTGGCATCTATAGTGGACCCATCCTTGGAAGAAAAGGTATTAGGAGTTGGTAGGACTTAGTGATGGTACCCTCTCTAATACACCTAGGGAATGAATTACTTTATGAGAAACAAGGAAAAGCACCGAGAGGATATGCTTGTGGTGGTATCTCTACTTGACTATGAGACTAGAGTACAAAGAATTCCTTGATATCCCTTAAACCATGTGCAAAAATGGGATGATTACTAGTTCTACCTTTGTCAAGTATAACACCTTCCACGGTGTGGGGTCCTTATGACACCGAATTCCTATGTCAGTTTGTACCGATTCTCATCATATGGTATGTGCATTCTAGTATTGTAAAAGTTCTACAACGTGTAGGTAGTGGAATAAGACACTATTTATACATGGCACGAGTAGGCTTTGAAGATGCAAGGATGAGTTCCCTAGGTCTTCCAAGAGCGTTATGTGAAATCCTCTAATTTTTTACTGCTCTCTTAAATGTCTCAATCAATAATGATGACTTAAGTTAATGCATGTTGAATAGAAAGGTTCTTATCTAGGGTAGCTTTTAGAATTGCTTTGGTTGGCTTAAAGAGGGTTGTATGGGCGGTTCCTTCATGTCTTACTCAGGTGAGTGTAACGACCTGTTTAGTCGTTCTGAGCAACAGATTTTATTTCTGGAAAAATTGGCAGAGACGACGGATCCCACGACGGACCGTCATGGGCACGACGGACCGTCGAGGGGGTCTCGTTCCAAAACACATAGAATTCTGAAATTTGGGTACTGAAATCGACTCACTGAACTTCGTAACGGAATGGCAGGACGGACCGTCGTGGGCACGACGGACCGTCACAGACCCTTTATGGAATTGAGTCTCTCAACTCTGTGATGGAGCAGCAAGACGGACCGTCGCAGGCACGACGGGCCGTCACAGGCTGCGTAATCCCAGGCTGGGTCGGATTTCTGTAAATATTTTAAGGGGCGTTTTGGACTATTCCTGCTTCAATTATAAAGTTAGTGGTTTAATTCCTCATCTTTTATACTTAATTATATGCTAATTAGGGTTAAAAGAAAGAGGATTGAATAAGAAAAATAGAAAGAACAAAGAGAGAGAGAGGATCGAACAAGAAAGAGGAGAAACGAGAAGAAGAACAAAGCTTTGGGAAATTGCTTGCTTGATCACTAATCTTCGGTGGAGGTAGGTTATGGTTTTTATGCTATTCGTAGTAAACTCTTAATAGCAAATGATATGTATTGGTAGTGTTGTAAACCCTTCTATATGCTTAATTGTATGCTTGCATAAATGTGATTATATAATTGTGATACAATAAGCATGATGAAGCTATTGAATCCTATATCATGAAAAACCCTAATCTCTTTGTTAGTGATGATGCCTTGGTATTAGAGAAGGCTTGATGAACTAAAGTAATGAGATTGATGATGCCTTGGTATAAGAGAAGGCTTGATGAACTAAAGTAATGAGATTGATGATGCCTTGGTATAAAAGAAGGATTGATGAGTTGATAGAATGAGATTAGTGGAGCGGGTGGCACGAACCGACACGTAGAAATTAGGGGATCGGGTGTCACGAACCGACACGTAGATTTAGGGGATCGGGTGTCACGAACCGACACGTAGAATTAGGCGATCGGGTGTCACGAACCGACACGTAGATTTAGGGGATCGGGTGTCACATACCAACACGTAGAATTAGGGGATCGGAGTGTCACGTTCCGACACATAGTAGTAGGGGAGCGGAGTGTCACGTACCGACACGAGAGAAATAAAGATAATGAATCTTGAAAGATGTTAATATACTCAACCTAATGAACCTAATTCCCAAATGAGTATGGTATTGAGGCTTGAGTTCTCATGGGTGAACTTGACGGTACTTATTAATGATTATAGTACTTGTTGTTGCTACATGTTGAGTATTGTAGTTGATTTATGATATTATCTGATATATACTTTTTTCTATTTTGAGTTGGCCGATGATACCTACTCAGTACTTGTGTTTGTACTGACCCCTACTTGTATGTTTCTTTCTTTGTTATATGTAGAGTGCAGCAAACAGACCGTCGTCTTCAACTCAACCGCAACTCTATCCAGTCTTCATTACATTGGATTTCAGGGTGAGCTAATGCTTCTAGCTTGGACTGGATCTTCTTCTTCAAGTCTTGATGCCTTGAACTTCCGGCATGGACTAGCTTTTTATTTATTTAGCTTCTTAGAATACTCTTAGTTTAGTAATTTGATCATAGATGTTTTTGTGGTGATGACTTCCAGATTTTGGGGATAATAATAGTTGTTGAATTTTAGAAGTTATTGAATTGATTTTTATTAATGAGTTTAAGTCTTCCGCATTGCTTTCTGTTATTATACTGAAATGTTGGGGTTTAGGTTGGTTGGTTCGCTCACATAGGAGGGTAAGTGTGGGTGCCACTCGCGGCTTGGATTTGGGTCGTGACAAACTTTGTATCAGAGCATTAGGTTCTTTGGTCTCATCACACAAGAACGAGTCTAGTAGAGTCTTAAGGAACGGTAGGGGGACGCCTTTACTTTTCTTTGAGAGGCTATAAGACTTTAGGAAAATTCCATTCTTTCTTTCTTTCTTTCGTGCTATTACTTGGATCCAATTGGTATCTAGGTGATACAAATTGGTATCTGACCATCTTCACTCTATTTCGCAGATGGTTAGAACAAGAGCAACGACTACACCAACACCAACACCGGCAAGACAGGATGCGTCTGAGCCAGCCACTGGGGCTGTAGCTCAGAGAGGAACAGTGGCAAGAGGCCGTGGTAGAGGTCGCGGGAGGACGTCCTCTAGAGGAAGAGGACAAGCACCTAGCCCATCTGGTACTAGGGCGGTGACTCCTCCACCGACTGAGAAAGTGATAAGAGAGGGTGAGGAAGGGGAGAATGAACAAGTGCAGAATGATGAATTGCCACCCCAACCTACCCCAGAGATGATCAATCAGGTTCTTGCTTATCTTAGCGGGTTATCTCGATCGGGCGGACACCTCCAAGAGTGTTTTCAAAGACCTCAGGTTCCGGAGGTACAACATACAGCTACTGTGGCTCCCCGCATGGATGCCTCATTGGAAATAGGCACGTTTCCTTGTCTGACTACAGGGCCTATAATGACAAATGATCAGCATGAACTTTTCAGTAAGTTCTTGAAATTGAAACCTTCAGTCTTCAAGGGTGCTGAATCTGAGGATGCCTACGATTTTACGGTTGGTATCGCGAGCTACTACACAAGATGGGTATAGTAGAACGGTTTGGTGTTGAGTTTGTGACTTATCAGTTTCAAGGGAACGCCAAAATGTGGTGGCGGTCACATGTTGAGTGTCAACCAAAAGAGGCACCACCTATGACTTGGGCCTCATTCTCTAGCTTGTTTATGGAGAAGTATATTCCCCGGACTTTGAGGGATAGGAAAAGAGATGAGTTTTTGAGCCTAGATCAAGGTAGGATGTCGGTTACTGCATATGAGGCTAAGTTTCGTGCATTATCCAGGTATGCCACCCAACTTTGTGCAGTCCACAAGAGCGGATTCACCGTTTTGTGAAGGGGTTGAGGTCAGAATTGCGGATTTCTGCCTTACAGGTAGCGGCTACGGCAAAATCCTTTCAAGAAGTGGTAGACTTCGTGATAGAGGTGGAAGGAGTGAAGCCAGATGACTTCACCATGGCGTCGACATCAAAAAGGTTTCGAAAGGGAGGTGAGTTTAATGGTTCTTACTCTAGAGGACAGGGTTCAGGAGGTTACTCAGTCCGACCAATTCAGTCTTCACTACAGACTGTAGTTGGGGGTCCACCTCAGACCGGTCAACACTTCTCTGAGAGACCTATGCTTGACTCTAGAGAGTGTTATGGATGCGGGGAGACTGGACATATTAGGAGGAATTGTCCAAAACAGAATTATAGACCCCCAATAGCTAGAGGTAGAGGTGGTCATGGTAGAGGCCGTTATTCTAGAGGACGTGGTGGCCGAGGTAATGGTGGTCACCAAAACGGCCGAGGTGATGGGCAAATTGGAGCCACTACAACACAACATGGTAGGGGCAACAGACAGACAAGTAATGGGGCCCATTGTTACGCTTTCCCTTGGAGATCTGAAGCGGAGACATCTGATGCTGTCATCACAGGTAATCTTTCAGTTTGTGATTGCATGGCTTATGTATTGTTTGATCCTGGATCCACATTTTCTTATGTATCTTCTTCATTTGCTATTGGTCTTAATTTACCTTGTGAATTACTTGACATGCCTATTCTTGTTTCTACTCCGGTGGGTGAGTCTGTGATAGTTGAAAAAGTATATAGGTCTTATTTGGTGACTTTTGTGGGGAGCAACACTTATGTAGATTTGGTTATCTTAGAAATGGTTGATTTTGATGTAATTCTGGGTATGACTTGGCTTTCTCCAAATTTTACGATCTTGGATTGTAATGCTAAAACTGTGACGTTAACCAAGCCTGGGACAGATCCTTTAGTGTGGGAGGGTGACTACACTTCCACTCCGGTTCGTATCATCTCCTTTCTTCGTGCTAAGAGAATGGTTAGTAAAGGGTGTTTATCTTTCTTGGCACATCTCAGGGATGACACTACCCAAGTACCTTCAATTGAGTCGGTTTCGGTAGTCCGTGAGTTTCTAGACGTGTTCCCTGCAGATGATCCTGGTATGCCACCGGATAGAGATATTGATTTTTGCATTGATCTGGAACCGGGTACTCGCCCCATTTCTATACCCCCTTATAGAATGGGTCCCGCGGAGTTAAGAGAGTTAAAGGCCCAACTTCAAGAGTTGTTAAGCAAAGGCTTTATTAGACCAAGTGCATCTCCTTGGGGTGCTCCGGTGTTGTTTGTGAAGAAGAAGGATGGGAGTTTTCGGATGTGCATAGACTACCGGCAGTTGAACAAAGTAACTTTTAAGAACAAGTATCTCATTCCTTGCATTGATGACTTGTTCGATCAGTTACAAGGTGCTTGTGTCTTCTCTAAAATTGACTTGAGATCCGGTTATCATCAATTGAAAATACGGGCAACGGATGTGCCAAAGATTGCTTTTCGAACCAGGTATGGGCATTACGAATTTGTAGTGATGTCTTTTGGTCTTACAAATGCCCCTGCTGCTTTCATGAGCTTGATGAACGGGATTTTTAAGAAATATCTGGATCTCTTTGTGATCGTATTTATTGATGATATACTGATATACTCAAAGAGCAAGAAAGAACATGAGGAGCATTTGAGAATTGTGTTGGAAGTATTAAGGGAGAAAAGGCTTTATGCCAAATTCTCCAAGTGTGAGTTTTGGATAGATTCAGTGTCCTTCTTGGGGCACGTGGTTTCTAAGGATGGAGTGATGGTGGATCCTTCTAAGATTGAGACAGTGAAGAATTGGGTAAGACCTACTAATGTGTCAGAGATAAGGAGCTTTGTTGGTTTAGCTAGCTATTACCGTCGATTTGTCAAGGGATTCTCTTCCATTGCTTCCCAATTGACGAACTTGACTAAGCAGAATGTTCCATTTGTAGGGTCGGATGAGTGTGAGGAAAGCTTTCAGAAACTCAAGACCTTGTTGACTACTGCACCAATCCTTACCCTGCCAGTGGAAGGTAAGAATTTCACTGTCTATTGTGATGCATCCTATTCGGGTTTGGGTGCAGTGCTAATGCAAGAGAAGAATGTAATTGCTTATGCTTTGAGGCAATTAAAGATGCATGAACGTAACTATCCGACCCATGATTTGGAATTGGCCGCGGTAGTATTTGCATTAAAGCAATGGAGGCACTATTTATATGGGGTTAAGTGTGAGGTATATACGGATCATCTTAGCCTATAGTATGTTTTTACTCAGAAAGATTTGAAGTTGAGACAGAAGAGATGGACGGTACTACTGAAGGACTACGATATCACTATCCTGTATCATCCAGGAAAAGCTAATGTTGTGGCAGATGCTTTAAGTAGGAAGGCAGGAAGCATGGGAAGTCTAGCTCACTTGCAAGTTTCTAGACGCCCGTTGGCTAGAGAAATCCAAAACTTGGCTAATGACTTTATGAGGCTAGAAGTAACTGAGAAGGGAGGATTTTTGGCTTGTGTGGAGGCGAGATCTTCTTTTCTTGACAAGATCAAGGGAAAACAGTTTACTGATGAGAAATTGATCCGGGTCCGAGATAAAGTGTTGCGAGGAGAGGCTAAGGAAGCACAAATCGATGAGGAAGGTGTTTTGAGAATTAGGGGAAGGGTATGTGTACCCCGCGTCGATGATTTGATCAACACTATTCTGACAGAGGCTCATAGTTCAAGGTATTCTATACATCCTGGTGCAACCAAGATGTATCGTGACCTAAAGCAACACTTTTGGTGGAGTAGAATGAAGCATGATATTGTTGATTTTATTGCCAAATGTCCAAACTGTCAGCAAGTGAAATATGAACACCAGAGGCCTAGAGGGACCCTTCAGAGAATGCCCATTCCAGAATGGAAGTGGGAAAAAATTGGAATGGACTTTGTGGTTGGTCTTCCAAAGACAATGAGTAAGTATGACTCTATTTGGGTGATTGTTGATAGGTTAACTAAGTCAGCTCATTTCATTCCGGTCAAGGTGACTTACAATGCAGAGAAGTTAGCCAAACTTTACATCTCGGAAGTTGTTCGGTTGCATGGGGTTCCACTCTCCATCATATCACATAGAGGTACGCAGTTTACTTCTATGTTTTGGAAAACATTGCATGCAGAATCGGGTACTAGGTTGGATCTAAGTACCGCATTTCACCCTCAGACCAATGGTCAGTCTGAGCGAACGATTCAAGTATTGGAGGATATGCTTCGTGCATGTGTGATAGAATTTGGTGGCCATTGGGATAGCTTCTTACCTTTGCAAGAGTTTTCATACAATAATAGCTATCACTCCAGTATTGACATGGCTCCATTTGAAGCATTGTATGGGAGGAGATGTAGGTCTCCCATTGGTTGGTTTGATGCATTTGAGGTTAGACCTTGGGGTACTGACCTTCTGAGGGAATCATAAGATAAGGTGAAATGCATTCAAGAAAAGCTTCTAGCAGCTCAAAGTAGGCAAAAAGAATATGCAGATCGAAAGATTAGAGACTTGGAGTTCATGGAGGGTGAACAAGTCTTGCTGAAGGTTTCGCCCATGAAAGGGGTGATGCGGTTTAGTAAGCGAGGTAAGCTTAGCCAAGGTATATTGGTCCCTTTGAAGTACGCGCAAGTTGAGGTCAAGGGAGATTGCATCCATCAAAGTTCAATGGAAGAATCGACCAGTTGAAGAAGCCACTTGGGAGAAGGAGGCGGACATGCGAGAAAGATACCCACACCTGTTTACGGATTCAGGTACTCCTTTTCGCCCTTGTTTTTCTTCTTGTGATCGTTCGAGGACGAACGATGGGTAAATTGATATCTATTGTAACGACCTGTTTAGTCGTTTTGAGCAACTATTTTATTTCTGGAAAAATTGACTGAGACAACAGATCCCACGACGGACTGTCATGGGCACGACGGACCGTCGAGGGGGTCTCGTTCCATAACACTTAGAATTCTGAAATTTGGGTACTGAAATCAACTATCTGAACTTCGTAACGGAATGGCATGACGGACTGTCGTGGGCACGACGGACCGTCACAAACCTTTTAATGGAATTGAGTCTCTGAACTCTGTGACGGAGCAGTAGGACGGATCGTCGCAGGCACGACGGGCCATCACAGGCTGCGTAATCCCAGGCTGGGTCGGATTTCTGTAAATATTTTAAGGGGCGTTTTGGACTATTCCTGCTTTAATTATAAAGTTAGTGGGTTAATTCCTCATCTTTTATACTTAATTTTTATGCTAATTAAGGTAAAAGAAAGAGGGTTTGAATAAGAAAAATAGAAAGAACAAAGAGAGAGAGAGGATCGAACGAGAAAGAGGAGAAACGAGAAGAAGAACAAAGCTTTGGGAAATTGCTTGCTTGATCACTAATCTTCGGTGGAGGTAGGTTATGGTTTTTATGCTATTCGTAGTAAACTCTTAATAACGAATGATATGTATTGGTAGTGTTGTAAACTCTTCTATATGCTTAATTGTATGCTTGCATAAATGCGATTATATAATTGTGATAAAATAAGCATGATGAAGCTATTGAATCCTAAATTTTTAAAAACCCTACTCTCTTTGTTAATGATGATGCCTTGGTATAAGAGAAGGCTTGATGTACTAAAGTAATGAGATTGATGATGCCTTGGTATAAGAGAAGGCTTGATGAACTAAAGTAATGAGATTGATGATGCCTTGGTATAAAAGAAGGATTGATGAGTTGATAGAATGAGATTAGTGGAGCGGGTGTCACGAACCGACACGTAGAAATTAGGGGATCGGGTGTCACGAACCGACACGTAGATTTAGGGGATTGGGTGTCACGAACCGACACGTAGAATTAGGGGATCGGGTGTCACGAACCGACACATAGATTTAGGGGATCGGGTGTCACGAACCAACACGTAGAATTAGGGGATCGGAGTGTCACGTTCCGACACATAGTAGTAGGGGAGCGGAGTGTCACGTACCGACACGAGAGAAATCAAGATAATGAATCTTGAAAGATGTTAATATACTCAACCTAATGAACCTAATTCCCAAATGAGTATGGTATTGAGGCTGGAGTCCTCATGGTTGAACTTGACGGTACTTATTAATGATTATAGTACTTGTTGTTGCTACATGTCGAGTATTGTAGTTGATTTATGATATTATCTGATATATACTGTTTTCTATTTTGAGTTGGTCGATGATACCTACTCAGTACTTGTGTTTGTACTGACCCCTACTTGTATGTTTCTTTCTTTGTTATATGTGGAGTGCAGCAAATAGACCGTCGTCTTCAACTCAACCGCAACTCTAGCCAGTCTTCATTACACCGGATTTCAGGGTGAGCTAATGCTTCTAGCTTGGACTGGATCTTCTTCTTCAAGTCTTGATGCCTTGAACTTCCGGCATGGACTAGCTTTTTATTTATTTAGCTTCTTAGAGTACTCTTAGTTTAGTAATTTGATCATAGATGTTCTTGTGGTGATGACTTCCAGATTTTGGGGATAATAATAGTTGTTGAATTTTAGAAGTTATTGAATTGATTTTTATTAATGAGTTTAAGTCTTCCGCATTGCTTTCTGTTATTATACTGAAATGTTGGGGTTTAGATTGGTTGGTTCGCTCACATAGGAGGGTAAGTGTGGGTGCCACTCGCGGCTCGAATTTGGGTCGTGACAGTGAGTCTTAGAGTAACCTTAGGTAGAGAGTCTAAATGATGTAAAGGGAATAATATTACTTTGGGAAGTCTTGAGGGTCATAAAGGTGTGTGTCAAGGGGTTGTATGGGCGGCCACTTTATCTCTTAGCTAGGTGGGTCTTAAGATAACCTTTGGTAGGAGGTCTAAATGTTTATATAGATTTATGTGATTATGGTTGTATCTTATGGATTAATTGAATATGTCTTATATATGAATGTTGTCTTGAAGATGGTTCTTATACTTTTTTTTTTCATTATGTTTCTATTAAAAGAGTATAAAAAGTGTGTTTTAATGTACATATCCATTTTTGCATGGTTTTCTTGCATGTTCACTATACTTAGTGCATTCAATGTTCTCATTCCATATGTTTTCTATTTCTACAAGTGTAGGTGGTAAGTGAGGATATTCTTAGAAGTTGAAGCTTGGGAATACAATTCTCTTAAGATTTTTATGTCATCATATGTTCGAAGACATGGCTTAAGTTTTAATATCTTTTTGTAAAAGACTTTGTAAAATACTATTAGTTCCTTTTCAAATTTATGTAAGGGTCGTGACCCTATGACATTATATATGTCTAACATGGCGTATGTTGAGACTAGTTCCTTCTTATATTTCTATAAAAGAGTTTGACTATCGTTGTGAAAAGTTTTAATTCCGCACTATTTTTCACATATATGTGATGAATGATGTCTAAGGGCTTGTATAAGACCTCCGTGAGGTTGTGTGACGACCATGGGGGTGCTCTCAGGTCGTTACAGGTAACATGTAATAGTCCATTTATTAGGAATATTATCTTAAATGGGTTAGAAACTCAATACTCAAAACATAGAACTTAAACATACTACTCCTCTCAAAGGTACTCAGCTGATGGAGTTCATGCAGAAGTTATAAGCATAAACCACTCAACATAAGGATAAAAAGATCAATAAAAGAAATCTGTATATGACTCTTCTCATTTCATACATGCTTCTCAAAACGAAGCTCAAATCGATAGTTGATCTCAAACACTTTCTTGAGCTCTACTTTTAACTCTCTCTTGAATGTGAATTTTTAATTCAAGAATTGTAGTTCATAATATGAATGATATAGGTGATAGTTTAGACTCATGAATACATACTCTTCACTCTTATACTAACTTTCTCGAGTCTTGCAATACGTTACTAGAAGTTGTAGAAGACTATTTGAAATGACTAAGAAGGACTTTCTTAGAACGTTCGAAAGAATTCTCAAAAGTTAATTCTCAACTCTACCTTGAATTTGAATTCTGAATTCAAGGTTATGATATTGTTAGGAATTATTTTATGTGTTTAGAAGTATTCTAGATTAGTTAGAATCGAAATGGAGTGAAGTTAAACTTTAAATGAACTAAAACAAAGCAACCGAAGACAAACTGGATCGGGCAGGCGACCGTGGAGTTAGGGGTGTCACAGGGATCCAGCCTCTAAAGTTCAGAGGATGGTTTGGGGCGCTATTGATAGTGCATAACGTCAAGCCCCAACCATAAAAACCTGACGAAATTCTTTGCTCGTTTTCTCACCCTAATTCACCTATAATCGTAGGGTTTCTTCCCCAATCACTTGGATTCGATTAATTAACTTAATTACACTCTAATGTACTGAAAATAAAACTAAAATTACTCAATTTAATCTCAACAAATCATCAAAACCCCAACACAACAAGATTTAAAATGAACTTCAAGAACACCTATCAAGAACACATCAAGAACTCTTTTCTTTCAACTTAAAGAATGAAATTTCGCTGAAAATAACATGATATGCATGTTGTGAACTATTCCAAAATAATGTAATCTTTATATCTCTTACGGATTAAACGTATGACTAAAATCAACGACATCACGCAAGAATCCCGACGAACGCTTGATGCTCTCTTTTTTTTCTCCTCTTTTTCATCTCTTCTTTTCATGAGCTCTCAACTAAAACCCTAGGTGTATATTAGGACCATAAAAATGAACCCAATTGGACCAGACCCTTAAAACATTAATGAAAATGAATTGAATATGTTTGGATAAGGAAAAGACCAAAATACCCGTTACTAATTTTTGCTAACTTTTCTTAACTCGACAACCTAACTTCAAAAGGATATATTTCACTCTCCGAAGTTGAAATTCAGCTAACTCAATGGCATTGGAAAAATAATTCAAATATATTTCCTAAGTTGTATTGTATCATACTTAACTCATCATTTTCTAGGAGTTATGCTCGTTTAAAGTTGACCCAAAACTCATAGTTAGCTTAACTCTCAAAATTTCAGATTTTTGTTATTTCTAATTAGTTCTTTTTAGAAGTCAAGGTGCTACATATAGTTATATAAAATTAAAACTAAAGAAAGTTTTAAATTCCTTGGAAAAAAACTTACTAAATTCCTTAGAAAAAACTTACTCACTACGAAGGATGATTCATGTCCTAGCTCAAAAAGTTTTCGGGTGTCTCCCTTTTTGGATTATTCGTCCTCGAATGATAAATGAAATAGGTATATAATGGGGTTATTCTTATTAAGGTTTAAGTCTAATGATATTCTCTTACTATATTCAAGATTAAATCAAATCCTTAATTTCATATTCTGTACTTTTCTATAGGGAATCTCATCACGAACTATTATTCTTTACCACCACAATAAGGCTTAGTACTCTAACAACTCCATGGATACCTACTAGCAAGATCCTTCAGAAATTCTCAACAGTTGACTTGATTTATCATCTTTTCATCTCCCCCTTAGGTCTATAGCTAAAACTTTAAGACTATGGACTTATTCTATATTGACAACTCAATTATGCTATCTAGCCACACATGGAAAATAACAACTTAAACGGAACCTCTTCTGGTGATATACCATCTCAACACACCTCTTAATACTCTAGTTACTCTTGTGACTTATCCACACTTCACTTCCCTTATATAACGGTTAGGATCTCTCACTTGTACTACTCACGTTCATTGCAATAACATCTCAATTCCTTACCTACTCTATGTGAAGTCTACAGGATCGAATCTTAAGACAAACACATCATCCCAATGTTGTCGTTCTTTTGATCATGACTCTCATCTCAAATTCAAGCTTCGTTTACTAATAAACCCGAATATCAATGCGATTTTCTCACTGAATATACTAATTTACAACTACTAGATGCAAAGTTGATAATCATTCTCCAACTAAAATTTCATGACAAATAGTTTATCCTCATCTTATAGTATGTATACTTACAATTTACTCACATTTCCATTGACAACTTGAGTACTATTCACTCGTTTAATATACATCATTGCCTAATTAGTTTTATAACACTTTGAACATTATGGGTTCTTCCTAAAACATCATAAGCCTAGCTTAGAGCTATAACCTAATGAAAACTTTCTCTTCTATTCACCACTTACACTTGGTCATTACTAACACAATGACACATAACCACGAACTCCTTTATAGCTACAATACACTTTACCTTCTATGATGAAATCTTCTCAACTCATGACTTCTTAGTCTACCCATAAGGGAAAACTTTTCATTATTATCTTACTTGGTGCATGAATATAATAACATAGTTTTCCAAAACACCATCTCCCTTACTTCAATTACTAAATCTCTCCATACTTTTCTCTAACTCTGAGCTCTTTCACTACTACTGCTCATGATCTCGTAAATCATGCTATCTTTTTAGATTGAAATATTAACAAAGCTCTAAACATACTTTCTCTTAAGGATCATAGCTGAAACAAGACTGAACAAAGAGAGTACAATTGACTTTTATCCCAAATTCACGATTCATATAATTATGGGTGCATTCCTTTGAAACTAAACAATTAACTTACTCATGGGCTTCTCTCAAGCCCCATTGGAGTCTCATGCTCAAGATTTTTTCTAAAATAAATTCATAGATAAAGGACTGACTTTTCTTTTCAACCACTTCTAGTATGATGGGTAGTCAAATGAATATGAGAAACGCATGAGCAAGAATAAAGTATACATGACATAGATCTATTGAACGATTCAGAGTATTAAAGAAGATAAAATTTTCTTAAATGTTTGTTGTCCCTCATTTATAGAAGTAGGGCTCTTACAACCATAAAAAAGATCCTACTTGACACAGCTTCAAAGACACCATAGGACACTTGAACTCTATGCTCTGATACCATATTTTTCACAACTCGAGTCTACACCCTGGAAGTGGCAAGCACTCATTAACCATTTCAGGTCCCCAAGCAAACCCTCATTCTGGCTGGCTACAAGCGGAATACTAACTTAATCACACAAAAGCTTAAAAAATGAAAAAAAAAATCAGTAACTCAAATACAATTCTTTAAGTGAAATGATTAACTCTGAATAAGATTTATATATTCATTTCGCCATATAATAGACAACCTAAGTATTTAAAATATTTGATAAAATAAATGATATAGACTTCTCTAGAATGTTGACTATATGTGAAGCCTCTAACGGATGAAGATGGAAGTTGGGATAAGACCCACAAAATCTTAAAAATTAATATATAACACAAAGATTCATGAAATCCTCCGAAAGCAATGAGGATTACCATAGATAACTCAAACTCTCGGGTGTATAAACGAAGCTCATGTTAATGATCCATAATACCTTTGTCTGCATTATGAGAATATGCACGCCAAATGTCTTAGTACTTGGAATGTACGAGCATGTAAGGGGAATTCTAATGCATAACATAAGCTTGAACTTGATAAAAATGGAAATATACTTACCTCTTTTTAAACTTACTCAACTCAAGGAATACCTAAAGCTACTCAAACATACTCAACACAAAAATACTAAAGGATAAGATACTCAACTCAGAGATTAGATACTAAACTCAAACATATGATATTTGACTCTTGGTACTCAAATCCGGATACTCAACTAATATAAAGTAAGAATACACATGCAATATATATAAAGCTTTATAAAAAAATTAAAATCAACTTAGTTCGTTAAAGAAAATGCAATAACAAACATAATTTAGTTATATAATAAAGTAATATAACTGATGTGGGAGATTCTCTAACCGACAACCATCATTATGAGCCTAAGTGATGGTACAACATTTTACCTCACATTGGCAAGGAGCGTCCTAGACGTTGTCATTGGCATAAAACCTAAATTTCCTCTAAGTGGATTCCCCGGTCTATTGTGAAAAGGATTCATCTAAAATGTACCACCCTTTTCTACCCATGGTGCCTACATGGTTTTACGCAGACGTGAGTTATCTGAACGCATGCTCGTCCCCAATTTGATGCTCAATACTACTCCTAAAATATACTAGTTCTAATATTTTTTAAAACATACATCTTCTGTGATTTGATATTATTGCTAAAAAACATAGCTCAAAGGGTATGTTGGAAATCTAAGTTTCCCTTCTTGCTTCAATTAAAAAGCTATTACTCATTTTTTAAAACTAGCTTGATGGCATTTTGGAAATCTTAGTTTTAGTTCTTATTTAAATGTGAAAACATTATAAATATCTTTGGGAATACTTAGTACCCCTTATACTTTTGAGGAAATGAACTGCAACTTTACTATTTAATTTTACTCAACTCAAAACTAAAGTCTTAAAAGAAAGTTAAACATTCCTAAAAGATTTTTTATAATTAGGTTCGTGTCGAATTATGGATGTGAACACTCAATGCAAGGTTTTTAATAACCATATATAGGAATCAATACTTGGAACTCAAGAACTTCAATAATACTACTCACTTCAAAAATGTTGGATTCACAGTGTTCATGCAGAATTATGAGCATGAACAACTCAACACAAAGACTAGAAGATAGTTCTTGTCTCAAGACTGCTCGACTTATAGGGTTCATGCAAAATTATGGGCATGAAATACTCAACTCAAATACTTCATGGGTAACATGAAATATTCCTTTGATTACGAATATAATCTCAAATAGGTTAGAAACTCAATACTAAAGACTTAGAACTGGAAGATACTACTTTTCTCAAAGGTACTCAACTAATGGAGTTCATACAAAAGTTATGAGCATGAACAACTTGAATCAAGGGTCCAAACATAAATAAGCAAATCATGTATAAAATTTTTCTCATTCTCATACTTGCTTCCTCAAAATCTAGTTCAAATCAATAGTTGATCTCAAAGGATTAACACTTGAACTAAACGACTTTCTTAAGCTCTACTCTTAACTCTCTCTTGAATGTGAATTATGAATTCAAGAATTATGGTTCATGATGTGAAGGATATAGGTGATAGTTTATATTCATGAGTACATAATCTTCACTCTTATACTTACTTGCTCGAGTATTGAAACAAATTACTAGTTGTAGAAAACCCCTCAAAAGGACTCAAAAGGACTTTCTAAGAATGTTCCAAAGATTTCTCAAAACTTAAATCTCAACTCTACCTTGAATTTGAATTATGAATTCAGGGATATCATAATGTTAGGAATGATTTTAGGTTTTTTTTATAAGTAGCTTATATTAGTTAGAATCAAAAGGAATGAAGGTGCACTTTAAACAAATTCAAACGGATAAATCAAAGACGAACTAGACCGGGAAGGCGACCCTGGCGCTAGGGGGGGCACGGGGAGACATCCCCTACAGTTAAGAGGAGGGTTTGGGGGCGCTCTCGAGGCCCCAACCTAAAAAACTCAATGAAATTCTTTGCTCGTTTCCTCACCCCAATTTTCCTATAATCGAATGATTTGTTCCCCATTCACTTGGATTCGATTAATTAACTTAATTACACTCCATATATTGAAATGAAACTCAAATATACTCAATTTCATCTCAAGAAATCATTAGAACCCCAATACAAGAAGATTTAGAATACACTTTAAGAAAACGTATCAAGAACTCATCAAGAACTCTTTTCTTTCTACTTCAAGAATGAAATTTCGTTGAAAATAAGATGATTAGCTAGTTGGTGAACTAAACCAACACTATGGAATCTTACACACCTCTTAGGGATCAAACCCATGGAGAAAATCAACGACATCACGCAGGAATCTTGAAGAATTCTAGATCTTCTCCAATTTTCTCATTTTTTTTCTCTTCTGTTCTTTTCCTATTCTCTCAACTAAAACCCATACATATATTAGGATTATAAAATTGAGCCTAATAGGATTAGATCATTAAAACCTTACAAAACAACGAACTAAATCTGATTGGGTAAAGAAAAGACCAAATTACCCCATACTATTTTCGGCTGACTTTCCTTAACTGGAGAACCTAACTTCTGAAGGCCATATCTCACTCATCTAAACTCAAAACTTAGCAAACGCGGCTATTTTGGAAAGATAATTCAAAGATATTTCCTAAGGTATGTTTTCTATCACCTAAATCATCATATTCTAATAGTTTTAGTCATTTAAAGTTGAACCAAAACTCATTCTGAGCTTAACTCTCCAAATTATTCTGATTTTTGTTATTTCTAATTTAGTTCTTTTTAGAATTCAAGGTACTACATCTAGTGACATGGACTTAATATTAAAGAAATTTTGAATTACTTGGAAAAACCTTGCTCACTACGAAGGGTGGTTCAAGTCTTTGCTCAAAAAATTTCTGGGGTGTTAGAAACATATCCTTTAAGATTTGAATAGTGAACTCTAATTTCCCATTTGTCTATGACTGCAAAGCAGTACTTAAGTTCACTTTTTAACCCAAGCATTCTCGGAACGACTTCAAAAACATTGGAGTAAATTGTGCACCTCTCTCTGAATATTGGAGACTGAAACCCCATGAAGTCTAACTAATTCTTGAATGTATAGCTTAGTATAATCCTTTGTTGAATGGGTAGTCTTTACAAGTAAAAAGTTGACTAATTTGGTGATGCAACCCACAATCACCCAAATAGAATCAAGCCACCTGCGAGACCTTGTGAAACATGTGATAAAATCCATATTAATCACCTCTATCTTCCTTTTCAGATGTTTTATATTCTAAGCCAAACCTGTGGGCCTTTGGTGCTCTACTTTAACTTGTTTGCAATTCGGGTACATAGCCACAAATTCAGCAATGCCCTATTCATACTATTCCACCAATAAACATCTCCCAAATCATGATACATATTTGTGGAACACCGATGAACGGAATATCTAGAGCTATAAGTTTCATCCATGATCCTCTTTTGGAGTCCATCCACCATTGGTACACACAATCTACCTTGATATCTCAATATGTACCCTCCTCCTTGTTAAAAGCTAATACTTTTTGCTTATGAGCATTTTTGTTCAAATACAAGCAAAATAGAATATTGGTCCTGCTTTTCTTTAACTTTAGACACTAAAGATGACTCACCCCCATTCATCACCGCTACTCCTCCTTTTGTGGAATCAATTAGTCAAACTCCTAAGCGGGCAAGTCTATGCACACCTTTTGCTTAATGTACCTTTTTTTCTTAAACATGGGCGGTGCTACACATAGAAAAACTTATTAATGAATCATCAACAACATTAGCCTTACCTGGGTGGTAAAGAATAATCATGTCATAATACTTGAGTAATTCTAACCACCTATTTTATATGAGATTAAGCTCTTTCTATGTAATCAATTACTGAAGACTCTTGTGATCAGTGAACACATTTAATCCTACAAATAATTACGCCATATCTTCAAAGAAAATACTACAATATCCAACTCTAAGCCACGGGTTAGGTAATTCTTTTCATGAACTTTCAATTGTTTGGAGGAAGATGCTATAACCTTCAGTATGCATTAATACTCTTCTCAAACCAACTTTAGACGCACCACAATACACCAAAAAACCTTGAGAACCTTCTGGTAGGGTCAAAACTTGGGTAGTAGTCAACCTCTTTTTCAATTTCTGAAATTTTTTCTCACAAGCTTCATATCGTTTAAACTTCACTTTTTTTGAGTTAACTTGGTCAAGGGGGATGAAATAGATGTCAATCTTTCTACGAACCTTCTATAACAACCAACCAAACCCAAGAAACTCCTAATGTCGGATGGAAATGTGGGTCTAGGCCAATTATGCATTGCCTCTATCTTTTGGGTATCGACTCTAATTCCCTCTCCAAACACAATGTGGCCTAAAATACGACCGACTAAAGCCAATACTCACTTAGAGAACTTGGCATACAACTCTCTATCTATTAGAGACTGGAGAATTATTCTGAGATGACTAGCATGATCTTTTTATTCCTTGAATTAATTAGTATGTCATCAATAAAGACTATAACAAACATATCTTAATAAGATTTGAACACTCTATTAATAAAATCCATGAACGTTGTAAGCGCATTGGTAAAACCAACAAACATGAATAGAAAATCATACTGACCATAACGAGTTCTGAAGGCTGCCTTTGGAATATCAAATTCTTGTACTCTTAACTGATTGTAGCCATATCTGAGATCTATTTTAGAGAAATAGTTAACATCCTGAAGTTGATAAAAAATATCATGAATTCCCAAAAGAGGATATTTGTTCTTCATGGTAACCTTGTACAACTAACGGTAATCTATACACATCCTAAGGGAACCATCATTCTTCCTCACAAACAAGATAGGAGGCCCTAAGGTGAGACACTTGGTTTAATAAAACCTTTATCTAGGAGATCTTTAAACTTCTTTTTTAGCGTTTTCAGCTTTGCCAGTTCTATTCTATATGGACGAATCGAGATAGGCTAAGTATTTGGAAGAACATGTATACCAAAGTCTATCTCTCTTAGGAGAGACTACGGGTAGATCATTTGGAAAGACTTATAGAAATTGTTTTACTACTGAAACTAATTAAATAGGAGGCATCTCAACACTAGATTCATTAACTCCCACTAAGTGATAGTCATACACATTGAAAACTAACTTTCTTGCCTTAAGGTACGGAATAAACGACCCTTAGGCACTACTGAACTACTTTTCCACTCTAAAATTAGCTAATTTGGAAATATAAACTTGGTAACTTGAGTTCTATAATCAATGGAGGAATAATAGGCATGAATCTACTCCATACCTAGAATGACGTCCAAATCTATCATATCTAACTAAATTAAATAAGCTATGGTGTCTTTGTGATTGAAGGAAATGACATAATCACGATATACTCGCTCATCTAG
The DNA here is from genome assembly GCA_027789145.1 of Solanum arcanum. Classification (NCBI taxonomy): domain Eukaryota; kingdom Viridiplantae; phylum Streptophyta; class Magnoliopsida; order Solanales; family Solanaceae; genus Solanum; species Solanum arcanum. The sequence goes on from CM050933.1 coordinate 65,319,685, forward strand.
AATAGATTCCCCAACATATGTTGAATAAAAAAAAGGTTCACGTAATTTATCAGGATGAACATCAAAACTATTTGAAACATAGAGTTACAAAACATAAACTCTCTCCTGGGTCTAGAAAAGCATAAACATAAATAGTAAAAACTTTAATCATAGTAGTGATAACATCTAGAAATTTCTCTTGCTTTTGATTACTAGTGATCGCATAAAGGCAGTTTGTTCCTCCACCAATATCAAAAGTAGCTCATTTAGGTGCAACTTTATTTGGTGGAACAACTTATGAAGATTGATCTCTATTTCTCTGATTTTGCTACCTTGGTGATCCTTAAGACACCTTTCATGAAGTGACCCTCTTTTATACACTTGAAACAACATGACTGGCCAACACAACACTTACTTGTGTGTTCTACCACGCCTAGAAGATGTAGGATCATAGTTGTGCCACACTACCTTGAGACTGTGCAGGTTTAGGTTTGAAGTGTGGGGAATTCTTGATATTATAATTACTGTCCCTTGTGTTTTTTCTGAGAGGACAAACGTTTCACATTACTTTTCTATTGCCCAGACTAATTCCCTATCTTAGCTTCCTTATTTATTAATACCTTTGTATCCCTCAGCCTCTCTTCTTCAACCTGATGCACATAGATGATCAACCTTGACATATAAATTTCCCTAATTACCATCGATGTCTTCCCTCCTTGCTTGATAGAAAGAAAACGTAGCAACAAATAGACTTGTTCTACTCCTCATACCAACAACCATCTATGAAGCATAACGGGATAGTTAGGTAAACTTCAACCCATACTCATGGACACTCAGTGACTCTTCCTTAAGGTTAAAAAACTCTAGTACCTTAGCCTCTTTCAGTTCTCAAGGAAAGAAATTCCCCATGAAAGCCTCCTCAAAATAAGACTAACTTGCAGGTGGTGCATCCTTAAATCTATGCTCCTTCCACTAGTCGAACCAAGTCCTAGAAACCTTTGCATTTGATATACATCTAGTTCAACCCGCTCAGTATCGGAAATATGCATAACCTCAAATACCTTTTTTAGTTCCTCAATTAAGTTCCCCGGATCTTCAATAGTGCTTGAACCCGTGAATCTTGGTGGATTCATCCTCAAGAACTCTCAAATCCTTGAAGGTTAAGTCATCTCTTGTCTAGCTCCTCTTTGTTGCCCAGTTTGGTTGGTCACAACTTAGCTCAACATCCATATATCCTCACAAAACTCAACATTCGTAACTTGTCATTGGAGTTGATATTTGGTGCATTGGGTACCCCTTTCTCCTTAACATTACGCCTTGCAGGATGACCTCTAACAACTCTTTTTGGAGGGATGATTAACTGAGGCACGCACAATCACAAATTTGAATGAAAATTTTTAGAGATCAACTCTAAACACGAAGTAAGCATGACATAAGTGAGAATATTTTACGAAGTGTTGCAGCCTCCTAATTATAGATGTGGGGTGTTTCACACTGATAACTAGGACTCTACAAACACGACTTCATAGAGTCCCTAGGACCCTTTAACTATGTACTCTAATACCAAGTTTGTCACACCTCGATCCTACAATCCGGATGTGGTTTGCACTCGAGAACCATTGGTGGTCCAAGCAAACCCTTGTCCTGGCTTACTTACTCAGCGGAAGACTTAAACACAAGAAGTATAACTAATGGAATAACTAAACGAAATAATATCTTAGAAAAATGAAAACCAAAAACTTAATCATTTACAATTGAAATGAGTAAGAGTAAAAAACCATAACTATCTGTTTATGAAGCCTCTAAAACAAACAGGGATGTTAGGACAGACCCCCAATCATCCTAATAACTAAAAACTAGTAAGAAAATGATGAAAAGAGTCCTGGGAATACAAGAAGGCTTACCAACAAACTCTCAGTACTCAACTAGATCCACGAGGCATTGGGTGATAATCCTTGTTACTTGCGACTGCATCATAAGACGATGCAGGCCAACTGACATCAGTACGTTGATTGTACGAATATATGAGTTGGAATGCTAAACATAACATAGGCTTAAGATGAATCTGAAGGTAATAAAACACATGCAATACATAAAAAATATTTTCAAATAGTAGAAAACAACTAAGTTTGTTAAAGAAATGCATTAACAAATTCATATTTAATCATGTAATAAAGTAATATAGTTTATGTGGGAAATTCTCTAACCGATAATCACCACTATGATCGTAAGTGGTGATACATCGTATTTCCCAAACTGACAAAATTGACCTATACTTTGTCGTCATACAGAACACCTTAACTAAGTGGATCCACTAGCCTATGCTAAAAAGCACACTTAAGGAATCATCTAATAATTACGATCCTTTACTACCCATGATGAGTACATGGTTTATGAGTTTATATTAACTCGTATCCCCATATGGGTGTTCATTACTACTCACAAGATATAATTAACTCATATGTTTTAAAAAATAAATTTCTTTTTTTGGTTTTAGATAATTACTCAAAACTTAGCAGAAAAATTCTCTTGGAATTGATATTCCCATTCTAGCTCAAATATAAAAAAAATTTAAAATTCATTAGGAATACTTAGTTCCCATCTACTTCTTCGAAGAAATGAACTTCAATCATTACTCTTTACTCTTTACTCAGCTTAAACTTTAAATCTTAAAAAAACTTAAAGTGGTTGTGAAAGACTTCTAAAAACATTAGAAACTTCGGTTTGACTTGCTTCTTAACTCTAGAATTGTCTCTTAATTTCTTGACTTCGCTCTTAACTTTCCTTGAATTAAATCATGGATTCAAGGTTTATGATCTTATGTTTATAGATGGATTCATTACTTTTAGATGTACGTAAGATTTTTGGAATCAACTAGAAAACATTGGTACATTGCTGAGAAACTAGTATGAAAATATGGGGAAGAAATGGAAAAAATTGGCGTCCATGGCGCTCTGAGATGCGCGGGGAGCCAAAGGGAAAACCTCAGAGCCGCGTTGGTTGGCACTGCCCCCGAGGGTGAGACTTCAAGGAACCTTTTGGGGTGCACTAGTTGGTTGACGCCCCACCCCTTTCCTAGGTGTTTGACGATTTTTTCTCCATTTTCATGTCTAAACCCTGTAAGTCAATTGGTTCTTTGCCCAAAAGGATCTTTATACCTTAAATATATATCAGATTCTACAAAAAAAAACACAACTAAAAACATGAATTATTCTCAAGGAAAATCCTACAACACAACCCACAAAAATTCAAACCAATTTAATTAATAACTCAAAGGATTTACTTTCAAATCTAAAATACTTCGCTAGATTGAATCATGATTAACTCATGGATGGACTAAACCAACGTTATGTGATATCACATACCTCGTAGAGATCACCCCTTGATGAAATCCACACACAATTCTCCACGAAATCGATGAATCTTGAACTTTCTTCTCTTAAGCCCTAGCGTGAACTTCAACTTTTCTAGAATTTACGAAAAGTAGTAAAAGTAGTAGTAATAATAACAACAATAAACAATAATAATAGTAACAACAACTACAATAACAACAACAATAACAATAATAATAATAATAATAATAATAAACATGCTACGAAATTTTTGTAGGAAAACGAAAAGACTTTTAATTATTTATTTTACTTGATAAATTTTTTTCGTAAGTGTTATTTCTTGTAAAATAATTAAATATATGGCCTAAGTCGTCGATAGCCCCTTAAAGTTGTCCGTATAATTCATTTAGACACCTCAACTGAGACTCTTACCTATTAGACACTTTAATATTAATAAATATTTATCTATTGAACATAAAATAACAACTATCTTTACAAATATTGTGCGTGTAATGCACACTCTTTATCTTGACAAAAAGTACGAATAGAACTACGACACGTGGCACATGGGCCCATTAATTTAATTTTAAAAAATAAAGAATATTTTCCTTCCTTTAATAATATATAAAAAATTAAATTAGTTAAAAAAAAAATTTTCCCCTCACCCTCTCCCTCACCCCCACCTAACCCCATCTCATCTAACTTACTACCCTTTTTTCTTCATCTTATTCTCTTTTTCTTCTCTTCTTCTTCTCTCTTGTTCCATAATCACCATTCCTCTTCATAACAAAAAAAAAAATGCCTAACCCCATCTCATTTCGAATTCATCCACCAAATGTTTTTCTCTTTCATTTTCTTCATTATATGTTATTCCTTTGACGACTATTCCGATTTTATAAATATAATCGACCTTGATAAATTATTTTAAAATCGACAACAAAGAGAAATTAAAATTATATCAAATATTTTATAGCATTTCTAATAAGTTTATGAATGGTGATAGTTGCTCAATTAGAGTTATTGAAAATAAAAAAGTACAGATATTGGTCAATTTTTAACTCCAAATGTTTCAGTTTTTCTTCTTCTTGAAAATGGAGCAGACGTTTTGTTTACAAAAAATGAAAAAAAAATCATAACAAAAGCAGAGAAATTTGAAGTTTTTAAAATGGTGGGTTGAAGGAAGATGAGTGTGGGTTTTTTTTGTTTTTTTTTTTTTATGATTTAAAAGATTTATGCTTAATTAAATTAATTTTTTTATATATATTTAGTCAATGCATGCCAAGTGTCAACAAAGTAGGTATAAATATTTAAAAATAATAATAAAAAAATGCATTCACGCGCTCAGCAGTAGTGAGATACACTTACTTTGCCACATCAGCGTTTTGTGTTTAATAGGCACATTTCTTAATAATTTAGGTGTTCAATAGGTATAAGTCCTAGTTCAGGTGTCTAAATGAATAATCGGGACAAGTTTGAGTGGCCGCATATGACTTTGGCCTAAATATATTATACTAATAACTTTATTTTTCTTTTTTTTTAAATTTTCATGTCAAATAAATTTTTTTAAGGGTTAACTCAAATTTTCTAATTAAATATAATTTCTATATCGCGATAATTATTCGTAATCATTTTTTTAAAGATATGAAAATTTAATTAGTGAATGAGTTACTGATTTATATTAATTATTTTTAAATGATAACTTTATCAAATAAGCTAGTCTTGCAATATAATTATTTTTAATTTAATAAATTTTGATTATTCAATATAGAGGATGTTATAATTTAAATATATTTAATTTGAGCAAAACATCGCAATCCAAGTCTTTTTAATTCAACCAATCCGGGCGTACTACGTAGGAAGCACATGGATTGTGTTTTTTCAACTTAGTTTGTCTCTCTCTCCCCCTTTTTCCTCTGTCTTAATATATATATATATATATATATATATATATATATATATATATATATACTTTGTCTTTTCCTCTAAGATTAGCATTTTCAAGAATTCAAAGTTTTAATTCTTGGAACCCCAAATCGACTATAAAATGAGGACTTCGGTTCTCATTCAAAGATCATCCATCTGCCAAAAAAAACAGGGAGAAAAACAAGTAAGATCATCCAAGGCTTCGAAAAACCACCCAGCAATAGAGAGCGCAACAAATTTTAAGGTTATCCTTTTGTTCTCTGCTTTTTTTTTTTTTCATTTTTCGAGTTGGAGAGAGAGTTTGAAGTGGAAGTATATTGACAACAAGCTCTAGTTTGCTTCCCTATACAAGCTTAGTAGTCGTCAATATCTTTTTATATATTTTGATTTTTGGATTCTGAAACTTTGTGGCCGTTTTCATATCCTCAGTTCATATAATCTTGTATTTCTAAATGTCTCCCACAAACTGTCTCATGTATCTCTGAATTAAGAACATACTGTAATTAGTTTGGATAAAGTTATGATGCTCGTATCTTGTTAGTGTTGTGAATTGAAGAATGACTAATGGTCTGTTTTCACTTCATTAACGATCAGTATACAAATAAGTTAACATGAAACTATTCCCTTTTGTGAAGACTATGTGATGAGTTAAAATAAAATCAAACAGACTTGAGTTTAGCTGTCCTAAAGTCAAGTGTTAAAATCGTAATAAAATTTATCTCCACGTAATACTTGAGGCAAATTAGTTTGTCTTTATGTTTGTAAAATATTGTTCCCGAGTCCGTTCCTAGCTAAGAATAGAGTCGGCATGAAAACTTACTTTCTTCTTTAAATTTGAGAGTGTCTAAATCACTATAACATTGGGTTGAGAAATATAATCTTTTGTTTTGAATTCATCTCAACTTACTGTGTATGACTTAAAAGTATTTCTTAGGACTTTTCCAATTCGTGGTTGTTTTTACTTAATTTCAGTATCGACATAGTTATTATGTTGTAAAGTCTATAATGATATCGGAGGAAGCATTAGGTTAGTATTTTTTGCCTATCGTTTATTTTATTTGTGACTGAATGGCAAGTGGTCATTTGAATTCCCGCTTCTTCAGGCAATTTTGTGGGTTCAATTGATTTCCGCAAGTAGTTAGTAACTCTCATATGAATCACGTATTTCAGAAATTTCTACTTGCTATCACAAGAAATGGTTCAAGCTATGTTGTGAGATTTAAAAAAAAGAATTTATTATCTAAAGGGGTTGTAGGGCATAATGAAATGATCAATTCGAACTCATATTTACATGTTTGTCAAAGCATATTGCACATATAGCTTCAAATAAAGCTACTACTATAAATTAGATACACTAAATAAAATGATTAGATTCAAGAGTCTTTCGAATCCCATTTTATCCTAATGACTTCCTCCATTTTCTAAATAAAATTAGGATAATTTTCTCTCTTTGTTCGTCCTATCTCGACTAACTGAGTAGTAGAAGTCTAGGATTGTATATGAACAGGGGTGGCAAAATATAGTCGAAAAATGTCCTTGTCCTTAGTCCCAGAACTTTAGGGCCCCCATTTTTTAGTTAATTAGGTAGGATTAAACTTTTTTTAAAAATAACAACTAAGACTCAAAATTCAACAACATTAATGAAGTGATAGATATGACTATTACTTTTTTACTTTCCCCATGAAAAAATATGTGTACTTTTATTCTTTTTCTAATTTTATTTTTAGGTAGTTATATCCTCCTCTCTTCCTCTGTTTTATTTCTTTTCACTTTTTCTTTTCTAATCTTACATCTTTCTCTGATTCAAAGCTTTAGAATTTTCTTGTTCTATTGATAATTTTTATTTTAAAAAAATATAGTTTGGGTCATAAATTAGGAGAAAAATATATCGTAGTAGCCCAATTCATTTTCAAAAATCAAGCCTTCATAGTTTGTGGATCCGATAATATCTTTCAAATTTCTAATATTATTTTGTATTTGTACTCTTATGCTTATCATATTTTTTATTTGACATTGTAAGTAGTGTTAAAAATATTTTTTAGATTTTCATATGTCAACTAAAAAATATGAATATGGTCATTCAAAACTTAAAATAAAACGAGAAGTCGATATCGTAATAAAATCTCAAAAAGGTGCTCTAGATAAATTTTTGGAAAACCATATTAAACTTAAACAAAAAAAGATAGTGGAATGCCCTTTAGAAGAAATATTCACTAACTTAGTTGAAATTGTAACATCTCGCAAATTGAAATAAGTAGAAGGGGTTAATAATTGATAATTGTCATTTTTGGAAACAAAGAAAGTCTTCAAATTTTGTTAAATTAAAAAAAGTTGAGTTTTGACAACTTCAAACGTCCATAAATCCTAGCTCTGGATGGTGAGATGTACTTCCAAGTACGGCTATAAATATCTTGGAAAACTCTTTCCATTGTTGTCGAGTTTGTGCTATTCCGAGCTGGTATGAGTGACATATGTCCTTTTGAAGTTGGGATGTTAAAATAAGGAAACGTCCAATTCGAATTTTTAAAGGGTGATTTGGTCTTTTCCATACCCTATTATTATAATTTGTTTTTGGTGATTTAATTAAAGGTCAAAACTGAATTGGTTCAGCTTAGGCAATTAGAGATTTACGCTAGAGTTTTTGGAGAAAGAACGCAAGAGAAGAAAAGAGGAGAAATAGAAAAGTTCATCGTTCTTAAAGGTGTGGCTTGTGGATTTCGACAAGGGTTTATCCCCAAAGAGATATGTGAGTTGTTCATAGTGTTGGTTTCATTCACCCACATGCCAAGTATGTTTATTTCAGCGAAGTTCGTCCTAGAAAAGTTTAAAGTTGATGAATCTTTAACGGTATTCTTGAATTTGTTTTTCGTTTTTAAATTTGGCTAAATTTAGAACCGCCTGAGATATTTGAGTCAACTTGTAGAGTCGTTTTGAGTTAGGTTCTTAGATACATATGTGGGGTAATTGAATCAAAAGAGGGATTAAGAAGAAGAATCGAAATTAGGTGAATTGGGGCTGTAAAACGGAGAAGGAAAAGTCAAGCTTATTTTGGCACACAGGTCCTTGTCGCAGTCTTGCTTTCCCTGTGTACAAAAATTTCCTCCTCATTGTGATTCGGATGCGGACTCCTCAATTTTTGAATTTAAATTTTGTGATCAATTATTTAGAAACATCTCTGCGTCGTGACTTGTTCCAAGATGGTGATTTATTGATCGTATCTCATGTTTAGCTATCTAAAAATCATTCCTAAACATTACAATATCTTTCCTATCACAAATCACAATCCTTGAATCCATAATTCACTTAAAGGAAAGCTAAGAGTCATCCAAATAGAAGTTAAGAGTCTAGTCAAAAGAATTTAAGAGTCACGTCAATAGAAGTCAAGAGTCAAGTTAACATAAGTTCACAAAGTTTTCCAAAAATATTTTTACAAACTCTTTAACTTTGTTTTAAGATTTGAGTTTTGAGATGAGTTAAGAGTAAAGTTTGAAGCACTTTTTTTCAAAAGAGTATATTGAGACTATATATTCTAAAAGAGTAAATGTTTTCACATTAAGGGAAACTGAGATTTGAAAAAGAGCATTTGTGCTAGTTTTTGGTAAGAAGGAAACTGAGATTTCTAAGAGATATTTAAGCTATGTTTTGAGGAATTATCTCAAACCAAAGAAAGAGTTTTGTTTTAACAAACTAATGAACTAAAGTATATTTTTGGAGTAGTATTGAGCATCGATTGTAGGAATGAGTTTGACTTCAAATAATTCAACGTCTCCATAAATCATGTAGTCATCATGGGTAGTAAAGTATCATACTTTTGAAATGACTCCTTAAGATGATTTTAGCATAAGCTAGTGGATCCCCTAAGTTAAGTAGTTCTATGTGACGACAAAGCGTAGGACAGTTCTTGCAGGGTAAGTAAGACATATCACCACTTAGATTCATAGTGATGGTTGTCATTAGAGAAACTCCCACAAAAACTATATTAATTTGATATATGAGTAGATTTGATTTTTTTCCATTTTCTTTAACAATATAAGTTTCTTTTTACTATTTTATAAATCTTTTCATATATTACATGTGTTTCATTTCTTTGTTATTAGTTATGTTATTCATGAGTCGAGAAGAGTCAAGGTAAGTGTTTCTTTCAGAGTCTTTTCAAGCCTATGTTTATTTTCCATTCCAAATCGCATACTCGTACATCCAATCTGCTAATACCAGTTATGCTACATCATCTTATGATGCAAACACAGGTAATAAGGATCAACATCCAGCACATAGTTGATCAGGTTGAGCACTTAGAGTCAATTGGTGAGCCTTCTTGCTTTCAAGAGAGCTATGTTTTCATTTACTTCAATAGTTTTCAGTTGTTTGGAAGATCGGGGATATTGTCCCGACATCCATATTAGTCATTAATGAATTGATAAGCATGATTGAATCAATGTGAAAGTTTGACTCATATAAATGATTTTAGGTTGAAATAATAGCTCACCTAAAATGAATCTAGACAAAAATTATTAATGAATGATGATGCTAGAGGTGATTAACCTTAATCTTCATATGAAAGGATAAAAGGTAATTCCCCTACTCCTTAGACTTGAACAAGAAGTGAGTCCCCATGTTCTTACAATGATGAATGTACATGGAGGCAAGTACTCTTGCTCTTCATTAAATGATGTGAAGGGAAGTATTCATATTCTAAAAGAAAGTAAGGTGAGAGGAAAATACCCATTAGACTTTATGAACCAGACATTGAGGCGAATCCCCATGTCTTTAAAAGTAAGTATTAATAATGAGATTATGTTAAGAAATTGACTTACGTGGGGTGTTTCTAGATATGCCTTCCATTATGTAAGCTTGAATAACGGTGGATGACCTATGTTTTGGCTAAGCTTATGTGACGTTAATTAAGGTAGTACTTATCTTTCATTATGATGCTTTATATGTAGTGATTATGCTTATGCCTTATGTATTTTGTTGACTAATGCTTATGTTTATGTTTTAATTGCTGCCATTAAATTTTGTACTTGATTGTACTAACACATACTCTTTCCTATATTCGTATCAAATATAAGGCTGGGGCTTTCCCGATTCACACACTTGTGGCTAGGTTACTAGAGTATTGTAAAGTTAAGATTTGGTGAGTCCTCATTGTATTTAAGATTGAGATATCGTATCACTTTTATGTCTTTCCTTTATTTTTGAGATATGAGTATAACTGAACCAAATTGACATTTTGAAAAAGTTCTCATCCTCGCCTTTTGTTCCAATGAGCTGAGCCGTGAAGGAAAGGATCAAATGGTAGGTAAAAAAGAGTCGTCGGCGTGGCGCTGAGCAGTTTTACAAAGAAGTACTATGTCGCAAGATGATCCACAATATGAAGATGTTGTAGGCCAGCACAACATGGAAATGAATATACCAAAGGGAGGATCACTGAGATGATCTATGATTCCGACAAACTGCACGAAGTGGTCCTTCACAAAACAACTTTTAGAAAACTATAAATAACAGTTAATGTTCTTAGCTTAGTAGAGGTTTTCAAAGTTTTGAACTATAATTTTAGACTTATCTTTGATTTATTGAGAGCTTTTGGGTAACATTGCTTTTGAAACTTGGAGATTTGAAGATTCTCATCTTGAAGAAATTCAAAGTGGGTGCTGGAAATTCTTAAACCTAGACTTGATTGACGCAAAAATAAATCATACCCAGTTGATTTTACTTCTATTCGGTATCATTTTCTTCCTTTTATTTTGTTGTGTGATTTTAGGAATATGAGGTAACTCTATTGTAGGGTTTTTCTTATTGTTGGTGCATTCGATGTTCTGGGATAAATCCTAATGTTCAGATATTTGGAAGGTGAAAAACTTCATGAGTCATGGCCGAGATTCAAAGCACTTCTGATTCAATGCCCAACTCATGAAATTACCAACATAGTTTCTCTGGAGTGCTTTTACATAAGTCTCAATCTAACTAACTTGCCCATGATTGTTTGGTACAACAACCTTATTCAATAGCTGCTCGACCATTGGACAATGTCCAACCAAGAAGTACACAGGGACTTCATCTTAGCAGGCCTCTTAAATTAGATGATGAGTCACCCTAAAATGTTAGAGAGCTTGATATCTAGTCCATAAAATACGACTACTATGTCCCACCTTTTGAGCATAGAAATATCAAGAGCAAAGAGGATGGACATACTAAAATGATGCTCATATTCCTCATCGTAAATGCCAACACTCAAGATATGGTATTAGAAAGAGTAAGGGAGAATGTATTGAAGTTAAAACTAATGACTAACTTTCACTTTGTACTCATTACTCTACTAAGCTCTCAAATTGATTAAGTGTTGAAGTATATCTATACGAGTAAGAAAGAGGGGTTGTCTAACGAAATTGAGACATCTTCTACTAACAAAACTTGAGAGTGACTCTGGTCGCGCCACGACGTTAACTAAGGCAATGTTTGGAAGGCAACCCAAAACCCTTTTATCGATTTAATTTTTGTTTTGGTAAATAATGGTGTCTTTAGTGTACAGATTTAAGTGGGAAAAGTGCTTGGAGAAATGCATATTGAAAAATAAATAGTCCATCTAGTGATTTGCATAGAGGCCACCATAAGACTTAAATTAACAATTTGGTTCAATAAAATATAACTTGGAGCCAATAAAACTCGGTGAGCCCAGAAACATTAGCAAATTGCCAAGTAAGTCAGCAAATCTGGTAAACAACATCGTTTGGACCACACTTATTTGGGGGTCATGTAAAACATGGCTAGGTAGCAAACAACTATGCGTGTTGTCGAGTGGATCAGCGAATACAACTAATTTCGCCGAATGAGCTTGAATTGGAGGGTTTTAAATAGAAAAGAGTTTTGAAATTTCAAACTCTTCACTTTTGCTCATTTTTACATTCTACAATCTCACACCAAACAGGTATTTTTATGTTTATGCAAACCATTAGTATTTTTAGTCGATCGAGTAGCGCTTTGATTTGGATATTTTTTGCCGCCTAGCATTTCAATTTTTTAAAATTGGTGATAAAGGTTAGTTTTCCTAAACCCCGCATTTACCTTTTTTATTTTTACTCTTGTGCAAAATGAGTTTATTTTGTTGATCTGTGTTGGGCCTCTCAGATAGGATTAGATTATTTTGATGCCTTGTCCTAATTTGAAATTGCTGCTCGTCTTTTTTTGGTTGTTTAAATCCCAAGTGATGATGATTAATTTTTGTGGGGATATGCTTAATTGTCATATAGTGTTGGTGGGTGAAGTCTGAGTAGCCCGAATTTGTAAAAAATAGTTTAATTTACCAAAATAATGAGATTGTTGACATTATTTTATAGGGTAAAAATTGTAAATTGGCTTAATTTAACAATACGGGAGAATTCTGAGTATCTAAAGTATTGGGTATTACGAGTCTGTTTTAAATTTTGGTAGTTCATACTTTAATTTTTTTTGGGGTTGCGAGGTTGATTTTGAGATGTTGGGGTGAAAAGAAAGGGCATATTGAGTTGTTTGGTGAGCTGGGATGATCTCGCCGAACCACTGGATGGTTCACCTAATGTTCCCATCTCTCTATTGAATTGATGCCTTATCTGAATTTTGATTCTAAAACTTTCGACGAGAAGCATGAGGTCGCCGAATGCACTCAGTGGCTCGCCAAATGCTCTTTTTAACGCCTTTTATATGTACCCCTAGACCCCTAATGCACTCTAGCATTTGGCAGACAAACCCTTGTTCGCCAAAAGTAGTCGGCGGCTCGCCATATGGACCTTCCTATCACCGGCTTGTTGTTATTTGTGAGTCTATTTTCGGCGAGCCTACTCTAGCTCACCAAAAAGGTTTGTCGACTTACTTGTCGAATTGATCGGCGAGTGGTTATGCAACTATTTATCTGTAATCATGAATGAATGGTTGTATATATAGACTCATAGTAGCATGGAGAATTATGTCATCCCGACTAATCAGAGCAAAGAATTTCAGTTAGAATAAAAAGGCAACAGATCCTCCAAAAAAATAACAATGGCAAAAAGCTAAGTTCCAGCAAGATAACAAATCTCTGGGACCGCAGTAATCCCTCGTGGAGACGTGGATTCTTCACAGCGATAGACTTGTTTTTGGCTGCTCATGACTTGGATAATTTCAGCAAGTCAACTATCACTGGATATTCTAAAGAAACTTTAGGGGCTATTATCCTACACCAGTCCAACATATCGGGCACTAATTCCCAAACTGATGGAGTGACTTTGTATATAGGATCCACTCTTTCCCCTCTCTCTGTCTTTCCCTATCTTTACTTTTCATTTTTTTTCATTTGCATTTGGGGACAAATACCGTTTTTATGGTGGGGTGAGGCTCACCTTTTGTGAGTTGTTTGTGACTCGTATTTTTGTGTGTATATTTGGGTTATTCTGTTTGAAATTGTGTTTTATAATACTTTTTGCGAATGTTTGAGCTTGTTGCTCCTTTTGTTTAAAATGAAAATATTTTGACATATTCAAAAAATATTCTTCTTTACGTCATCTCTTCGATATACTTTAATGTGGCTTCTTTTAGGCAAATTCGAGCCTCAATTTGATCATTACCGATGACTTCGATACTGCTTGCAATCGAACAAGCATGCATGTGCGGCTACAATGTGGGCAAATGAAGTTTCCTAGACAATATGTGAACTCTTTGCATATCATTATGATTAACCAATTATCAAATTGAGATTCTTGCGATGAACAATGGATACTAAGTGTGGAGTCTTGTTTGACTTTGGTGTCAATGCCTAGTGTGATGATCTTACCATGAACCATGCATGATGAAACCTAGAATTTTCCCCCTTCTTTTTGCTGACTAAGTGATGTGAACTCATGATATGATCTTAGGCATCGTTGAAAGAGCTTGAATCAATTTGAAATATACCTCTTCTGTGGCTTACCTTGTAAGTATGTGAACCTCTTTTAACCCTATACCTATAATCCTCTTGATTTCTACTTCATTGAATAGCAAGGCCTATGTTGGAGGTGTGGCGAATAGAGAAGGCAAGTCAAAGAATGCAGGAATAGTCTCCCTTAACCCATGGTATTGAGAAAAATGGAACTCCTTCATACCAAAAATAAAGAAAGAGAAAAAATAGAAGAAAATAATGAAAAAAAAGGGAAATTCATGGAATAAAATTATGAAAATACAAAAATAAATGGGGTCTTCTAAACAATCCATCGAAAGTGAATAAAGGGATGACTTATGAGCACTAGAGAAAAGAATGAAAGAAGGTATATACGGATACAAGTCAGTACGCCTAAGTGATGATACCTATACATTCTACCCTATTACAAGACTTTAAAAGACCCTGAGTAACCTAAAACACAAGTTTATCTGAAATACGGGCAAACCTATGGGTTAAATCATGAATTGTGTTAATATTTATGAGTGTGACAATTGAAATTGATTTCGAAACATTAAATTTTGAACCATTGTGTGTGAGCATGGAATCATTTTCTTTATGTGAGCGCATTCGATCACTTTGGTTGAGCTTAAACTTGAATTTTAATCAAGTATCATGAGATTAAAAATCTTCGATAATGGTGTGTAGCAACTCTATTCTTTGAGTGTACATTTGATCTTTGCATCAGTAATTTCAGTCTTGTTGTGTGCATACAATATTAACTGCTTAAGCTATCCTTTTTGAACTGCTAAACTTGAGTTTTACTTGAAGACAAGCAAAATTTTATGTTGGGGGTGTTGATGATTCAACGATTTGAACTCATTTAGGGTTGTATTTTGATAGGTTTAGTGTCCTCAAATGCATATTTGTTTTTAAAAATAAACAAAACCTTGAGTTTCAGCTATTTGGAACTTATAGACATGCCATGGACCCAATGGAGCAAAAAATAACAAAATCAACTAAAAGAACGAAGAAATAATGATATGAGGATCGGCGAGCCCATACAGCATGCCTCCAAGAAGGTCTCATTCTCGCCTTCTGTTCTAGTGAGCTAAGCCTTGATAAAAGGATCAAATCGACGGTGAAAAGGAGCAATCGGTGTGTGACCTACCAGCTTCGTGAAGCTGTATTATGTCGCTCAAAGATACTAATACACAAAGATGTTGTAGGATAATAAAAGACGATGATTAATACAACAAAGGGACGATCACTGAGTTGATCGGCGACCCCGACTAACTGCATCGAGTGGTACTTTGCAGAATAAGTTTTTGAAGCTATAAATACGTGTCAATGTTTTCAGATTAGTATAGATTTTCATAGTTTTAAATAGTAATTTTTAGACTTTGCTTCTATTTTGAGTTTTTGAGAGCTTTTGGAAAACTCTGCTCTTGAACCTTGAAGATTTAAAGATTCTCATCTGAAGTAAATCAAAGTGGGAGTTGGACTTTATTCATCCTACACTTGATTGAAGCTAAATAAATCATACACAGTTAATGTTACTTGGATTTGGTATCATTTTCTTCCGTTTCTTTATATGTCTAACTAAAACTCCAATTCTTGGGGTGTGATTTTTTTTATATGAGGTAAGTTTGTTGTTGGGTGTTTCCTATTGTTGGTATATTCTTTGTTTAAATGTGATTTCACTTAGCTGTTGTATTTGAACTAAACAAGGTTGTAGTTTCAAATACGATTTTGCCTTAGTGTTTTTGGCTTGCTCGAGAGAAAGGTTTTAATACTAAGAATACTAAGTGGATAGCTGGTAGTTATTGGGTCATCGTGGGTGCAACTTGAGAGTGTGAATCCTAATACTTTTCCCGCACTTTCAGTTTGAGAGAGTGTTGGGCTACGACGGAGGCTGTGCTTAAACGTTGCAATTTTGTGTTCGAGAGAGACCGAGTTGATTCGTGTTAAGTTGCTCGAGATATAATTTAGCCCGCTAATATCTAGCCTAGATACATATATTTAGTGATGTACTATGAATAGCAACTACCCTTCTGTGTCTTTTATATCATATTACGGTAACATCCCACGAATCCCATTTCCCCATTAGTCTCTCTTATTGTTTTAACTATTTTTAATTGTTGATTCGATATCAAAACCCGCCATCGTTAATTGACACTTGTGTCACCCCCCCCCCCTTTATTTTGTTATGTTTTTATTTCATAATTTCTTGTAGCTATGAATGGCATAACTTTATTTGCGCTTGGCTGAAATAATCTCAGGACCACTCCATGAGGGAAGTATATCAACCCTTGGTTGGGTTATGTACCGATTTATGATTGTCGGTACTTAGTACTGGAGAGTTTTTGACCAAAAACATCCTTAAACAATACCCCAAACTTAAAGTACATCCTTAAAGTAAAATTTTTAGCAAAAAACATCCTTTAAATATTTAAAATTAAACAATTTTCATCCTTCTATTAGATATCATAAAAAAACAAATCAATCCTACAAAAACATGAGGAAATTGCGTGATTATCAGCAAAAAGTTTTCCTAGATGATTTCATTACCTTCTATAAAAAGTTCCTAAAAATTTTAAAAATCTTAGAAATCATTACTTAGTAAAACAAAAAATATTTCAAAGGTGTGATGATACATGATTTGCTCCTTTTCTCATTTAATAACGGAAAGAAGTTGGAGCTTAATAATTATCCTTACTGTTTTCAAATAAATATTGTATTTTTATCAATAAACTTTTGAGCCAATCTAATATTGAAGTGATCAAAATATTGATTATGTCTTGCATTTGAGTTTCATTCTTCATTAATAGAAGCGAAAGTCTCCAACAAACGCCGCTTCTAGCATATTCAATTGAGAAGAAACATATAGATTCTAAATAGAAAAAAGTTCAATAATATTTTTTTGTTGAAAGTAATTTTTTTAATGTAATTTCAATACCTAAATATTCAACTAATAATATCTTTATGTCTAAGTACATGAAAAGTAAATGAAAAACTGTCAAATTAAAATATTTTGCATAATACTAAATTCAATTACTGAAAAGTTCACGATAGCATTTTTGGTATATCTATAAATAACAATCATGATAAAATTACTTGATATTTGTGTGATCTGTTAGTTTTCTTATAATTCAAATAAAAGAATAAAAATTGTTCATTTTCAAATACTTGAAGGATGTTTTCTGCTAAGAATGATACTTTACGGATGAAGTTTAAGTTTGGGGTATTGTTTAAGGATGAATTTGACTAAAATCTCTAGTATTGGATGATGTAACTCTAATGACATCACCGATCAGTGGATTATAATGAATGCTGATACATTTGAGTGGATTATGATTGTTTATTATATTGAATTGATAAAATTACATGTATTTAGGATGAAATTACATGTACCCATGTCTATCCCATGATTTTAGGATTTATTTTATTTAATGTGTTTGATGCCATATGAGGGAAATTTTATGGGATAGAAATATTTCGTAGGGTTGATGAACTATGAATACAATTGCTCTAAATTAAAGCATTTATGATGAATATAATGTTAATTACTTGATACTAAATCATAGATGATGATTATGAGATGTAATCCTTTGAGAGTAAATCCTAGACTACGCATTGTTGATTGAAAATGTTATGATGTGGAAGAGATATTTCCTATAATGAATTAATAATGATGATTGAATTAATGTGAATGGGTTTACTAATATGAATGATTCTGGTTTAAAGGATTTCTCACTTAAAATGTATCTAGGCTAAAATGCTTAATGAATGAGGATGCTAGAGACAATTACCTTTGACCCCCATGTAAAAGGATAAGAAGTGATTCCCCTACTCCTTAGAATTTACAAAGAAGTGATTCCCACATTTTTACTATGTTGAATGGACATGAAGGCCAATGTCCATTCTCCTTTTGAAAATGATATGGAGGAGAATACCCACATCATATGATGAGTTTGTGGAAGCGAGTACCCACAGTCTAAAAGTAACTATGGCAAATGGCGAATAACATTAGCCTCTCTGAAATAGGCAATGAGTTGAATCTCCATGTATTTAAAAGTAAATATGATTAATTAGATTAGGTTATCAAATGGAATTTTGTGGAGTGTTGCTAGATATGCCTTCAATTATGTACGCTTGACTAGAGGTGGATGACCTATGTCTGTATTAAGCTTAACTGAGGTTGTAGTGATTATGCTTATGCCTTATGTATTATGTTGACTAATTCTTATATTTATTTTATTTATGCTCGACCGTCATATTTAGTACTTGACTGTACTAACACATACTCTTGCCTGTATACTTATAATATGTAGGGTCCGGCGTTCCCAGTTCACACACTTGAGGCTGTGTTCCTAGAGGATTGTGAAGTGAAACTTTGGTGAGTCCTCATAGTATTTGAGGATTGGGTCACCCTGTCTCTTTTATGTCCTTCTTTTATTTTTCAGACCAGTGAATAGGTTGCGTTCGAAGACTTATATATCTTATGTTTAGATGCTTTGAGGCAGTGTAGCGTTATATTTCTGCTTCATATTATAAGAGACCTTGATTGTACATGAAATGTTTAAATTCCAGCACCTTTTCTATTACTTTATGTTATTGTATGCTAAGTGACTTGTATGATGCCTATCGGGGTCTTATACTCCTTGTTATATCGAGTGGTTACCCTTAGTCCTTGCACTAATCAAATCTAACTAAAGTGTAGAGTGATCTCAAGAAAGCACATGCCGATAATCATGAACACCTTTATCTACATCATTAAAACATGCATGTCGAATGACATTAGTACATGGAATGTACGAGTATGTAATATAATTGAATAGCAAAAAACTGAATGAAATGATTGTAATAGATACTCAATTGAAAGTAAAGAAATAAAAGAGTGAAATTGTTAAAGCTTTAACAAAATACTTACTCATATCTAAACTTAACATATTTAGTGATATAATAAAAATCCACTTTTAACCACACTTAGGAGATTATCTAACAGACAACCATCATATGAGCTACGTGATGATACATCGTCTCTCCCATGCTACCAGAACTTCCCTATACCTTGTCGAGGTATAGAATTCCTCAACCAAGTGAATATACCATGCTATTCTTAAAAGTAATAAGGAATCGTCAAAAAAGTATTACCTTTTACTCATGTTGGCATACATGGTTTATGGGGGCTGTGAGTTGTTTGACCTCAAACTTATATAAACACTCAATACTACTCCCAATAATATATATATATATGCATGCTAAATTTTTAATAATACATTATTCCTTTGGTTTGAGATATTTTTTCAAAATATCATCTTAAAAGAGGTAAATCTTTTGAACTCATAACTCATTTAGAAATTTCAGTTTCTCTTTTATAAATGTAAAATTTGATGTCTTTTGGAACACATAGTCCCTTATACTCATACTTGAAAACTCTTTCTCAAAAACATTTCAAAATCAAATTATAATATGAATATTGATGACTCGAGAAGTCATACTACATTAACATTGATGGTATATCTAGATATCGTACTACTTAAACATGGATGGTATATCTATATACCGTACTACTTAAACATGGATGACATACTCGATTTTCATACTAATCATGTTTTAGAATATTCTTTTCTCAAAACACATCTTTACTTTATCAAAACTCAAGTGTTAGCTTTAAAAAGCTTCTCAAATTTAATAACTCAAAATAGGATTCATGGTGAAATATAGACTTGCACACATCAACTCAAGGATCTCAATAGAAATAATGAAATTTAATACTTAGGAATATATTTCAAAAGAATCATGAATTGAAGTACTCAAAATCGACTAATCTCAAGAATAACTCAAATCTAGGGGTAGAATCCTAGATCTCATTTTTATTGATTTGGAAGTAGATGCAGGACATGAGGAAAAACTAGTATGACAGTATGATGGCCTTACATATCTGAATGAAGAAGGTTCTTAAACAATATTCAATAATCTTGAAGAAGAACTTGATTAGAAGTTCTGAAACCCTATCTTGAAGGAGAACAATCAAGAATACCTTTCTTGAGATTCTTGAATTACTTTCTTGAAATATCTATGGACAAGAATTATGATTTCATTAGTAATTTATAATTTTATGGTGGAATATTAGTTAGAAAGAACTAAATTCTTGGAGAAGCACTTACCCTGAATAAGAATCTTGAAAAAGATTGAAATCTTGAATGAAGTCTTCTACTTTGATATTTCTTTAGGATTTTGCCTTAAGGTTTCAAAAAGAAAAGAATGATGGATTAAAAGATGAAAATGTTATTATTTTGGGTGTTTAATTAGTAAAGAAATTTTTTATGGTTTACTTAGAGATAAAAATACAAATATTACAGTTCTTAATGTTTTCTTGTTGGCTAATTCGTCACTAGATAGTATGAATTACTAAAATGGCCATTATATTTAACTTTGCTATTGCATTACGCGAAATAAATAGCTTTGGAAAGAGGATTAAAATAATTTTAATTTGTTAGGGTATGGGCCTCGTAAATCTTTATATTTTCACATATATAGTCGTTTGAAGTTGACCTAAGTAGAATCTTACACCAAAACTTAATCTTTAAGGAAACATTGAACTGAACTTTGTGCTTGGAGATTTAAGTGACCTTAATTGATATCCAAAAATCATTCCCACGGTAGAGAATTTACGTCTAAGAATATGGTAAATTTAAGAATCACCCAATATGAACATACAAGTAAATGAAGAATCATCTGAGTCTTAACTTAGAAACTTTTTGGGGTGTTACGGATAGCGTACACTTCTCAACAATTGAAGAAACATGAACAAAACTGCCAACTCATTATTTAGAGCTCAACACAATGGTTTCTGCACTTAAGATTTCAGAACACTATTTGTATGGGTACATTTTGATATAATTTACAGATAAAAAGAGTTCCCAATATCTTTTCAAGCAAAAGAACTTGAATATCACATAGAGAAGGTGGTTGTAGTTGTTGAAGGACTATGATGTGAATATTATCTACCACCTAGGTAAACCTAGCATTGTAAAAGATGATGTTTGTCAACTATCAATGGGAAGTCTGTTACATTTACCACGTCTACAACAAGAAGTAGCACACGATTTTCACAAATCAGCCAACATAGGAGTCTGACTTCCAGAAGCCGATGATGGAGGCGTAGTCGTACAAAATACTGTCAAATCATCGTAAGTTGCATTGGTAAAAGAAAATTATTATGAAGATCCGATATTTCAATAGTATCAAGAAGGGATCCGAGAGCACCTAATTACTGCATTGGAGAAAGCAGAAGATGGCACCTAGAGATTCCAAAGAAGATAATGTGTTCCAAATATAGAAGGGTTAATGTAGAAAATCATGTATGAAGCACATTATTCCCGATGCTAACTTCATACAGGCTCCACAAAGATGTATGATGACCTGAAAGAGGTCTACTGGTGGAATGACATGAAAAGGAATAATGTAGAATACGTGTCACAATGCTCCAATTGCCGACAAGTTTAAGGAGAGCATCAGAGCTCGGTGGCCTAGATCAGAGAAATGGGCATTCCAATATGGAAATTGGAAGCTATTAATATGGATTTCATTCAAGGTTTTCCCTTCTTTTTAAAGTGACATGATACCATTTAGGTGATAATTTATCGGTGGACGAAATCAGCCCACTTTTTAAAAGTTAAATCCAATATCACAACCAAACTGTATGCTAAGCTATATATAAGGTAAGTTGTTCGTTTGCATGGGACAACATTATTTATTATTTCATAAATAGTGCCCAGTTTACGACATATTTCTGGAGATCACTCCAGAATAGTTTGGGAACACAAAAGAACCTTAGCCCTATTTTTCCCTCACATACAGACGGCCAAGAAGAACACACTATTCAAACACTCAAAGATAGGTTGAGAGCATGTTTTAGACTTTTGAAGGCAATTAGGATGATCATATTCCCTTTGATAGAATTTTCCAACAATTATAGCTACCATTCAAGCATTGACATGGCTTAGTTTGGAGCTTTTATGGGCGTTAGTGAAGATCATATATTTGTTGGTTTGAAGTAGGTGATGTTCAAATAATATGCAAAAATTTTTGATTACTGCCGTTGAAAAAGTAAAGTATATAGAACAGAGACTAAAGACTCTTTAGAGCTTACAAAATCATATGCTGATATACGTTGTAGAGACATAGAGGTCCAAGTTAATGACTGGGTATTCTCAAAGGTAGGTATCCCCTGTGAAGGGCACCATGATATTAGGGAGGAAAGGTAAGTAGAGCCTCAGGTAATGTGGGTCACATACAGTTATACGTAGAATTGTCCAAGTAACATATGAGCTGGATTTTCCTTGAGAGTAAGTTGTAGTACACCCGATATTCCAAGTATCTATGATACATAAATGCTTCGGAGATCTTACACAAGTTATCCCATAGATGGTATAGAAATCTCAAAAGACATCGTGTGAGGAAGTCCCATTGGAAATATTAGATCGACAGATCAAGAAGTTGAGGACAAAAGACGTAGCATCATTGGAGGTACTTTGAAGAAGTTAGAATATAGATGAAACCACTTGGAAACATAGGCTGGCATGAGGTCCTAGTATCCCCATGTATTTCAGTAACCGCAAAAAGGTTCTTAAATTCATAACTCATTTCATTTGTGTATGTTTTGGTACTTGATACGGAAAAAAAAATATTCCTCAAAGTTGAAATTTCCACCATATAATCTATTTTATATTAGTTGGTGTAGTTTCTATTTGTATAAGACCAAGTACAGCCTTCTGTATATTCGTTGTGTATTATCGTGTTGTAATGCTTTGTGAAGCAACGTGCGTGTATTTTGGTTTGCGGATAGATTTTGGATAGTCTTGTTTGCAAAGTAAACACCACAAATTTTTAAAATAAATATAAAAGACTTTGAATCTTCTTAAGGATCATCCTTCATCCAAGGATGAATAATCCAAGGGGGGATAATGTAAACCCCATAACTTAAAATACATTAGTGACTCGTAAACACCAATGCTTAGGAGTGATATCGGGGGAAGGATATCATTGCAAATGGTTGATTATACCATGTTACCCTTTTATTAAGTCATTTGAATGCCTAAACAAAAAATTTATTCCAAGGAGATCATTAAAGAAAAGATTCAAGTTGAAAGGTTCATTGGGGAGCAATATTATAAATGATCTCATTTATCAGATGACTTTGAACGAGCATATCTCATTATATATAATGAGTTAGAGGACCTACAACGTACACATCAAATTAAATGTATTTGAGTTTAGTTTCCATTAAAATAAACCGCGCATTAAACCCTATTGGAATAAGAAGGTATGTTCATTCTACGACAGACTAGCGACACTATCCAATCACTGCAGGACATGTAGCAGTTTAGAGAAAGTCGTCCAGACCAGTTACTTTTATATTATAAGTTTAAGATATCCTCTCCTATATACTCAAGAACTTTTAAGGACTGCTTTCAACTAATTTATTCAAGTTTTTCTCATCTCCAGTCCTCCAAAGCTTAAGGTAAGTTGGTTTCTTGAAGAATCAAGTGTCTTCATCTCCATAGACCTACATATATATACTTAAGTTAAGTGTTTTCTTGGAGGAGAGACTATTGTTCTTAAAGAGTAGAAAGGGAAAGGGCTGATATTTCTTGGATATATAAGTATGACTCCTTTTCTATTTCAATAAATAGTATTCAAGGATGCTTTAAGTATAATTTGCGGGTAGGACTCATAGGATAGTGATAGGACCTGTGAGTCCATGTTTTACCCATGATAATTGATATTTTGGAGACGAGGGAGATTGTAGAAGGGTGTGTGGGCTATCGTTTTTACAATATGATATGTGAATGATATTGTATTGGGGCAGTAAGCTGGTCACGATAAAATGGAACGCTAGGTATAGAAATGTAACTTTTATAGTTCTTGAAGTTTGTCTCTAGCTAAGTGTTTGATGAAATGCCTAGATTTCTAGCAATGTGTTGTAACTAGTTATATGATCTCCTATTAATTTAATTAATAGCATTATTTCTCTACCAACTTAAACTATGTGCTTATAAAGGAATTTGACGTCGTTGACAAAGAACATCTGGGATGCTTTTCGGAGGCCATGAGTTTGACTTTTATGTTAATTTTAGATTAAGGGGGCTGCTTTTTTATGGTTAATGCATTGAGGAGTAATATTGAACATGTGATTAAGTCATGAGCCTTCTAATAAAGTAGTGAAATATAAAAGTGTGGCGATACACCAATTATCTATGGTAATTATTCAAATTGTTGTTCCTAACTGTTATTGTGTTGTCGGAATTGTTGAGCTTCTTGATTAGTTTCTTATGGTATCCTCTTATGGTGTTATGTTGACGATAATTTTCCCGCGAAGGAGTTTGACGAAGTATGATAGTAAGTCATAGAGTAAGGTGTGTAAAGATAAAACCCCTTTCGCCGTCAAAGCACAACCTAAAGTCGCATCTTGTTCCGATAAATGTCATCAGAGATTATATGATACTTGAAATAAAGATATCCTATTTTATAAGTCCCCTCATGTTGGATTCCTAAACCTATAGAGTTATTGTACTCTTTTCTGGTAAAGGAATCCGCATGTTTCACATAACTACATGTGTCTTCAATTGAAACTCTTAAAAGTTAGCGGTGTACAAGTTGCATAAATTTAAAGTAAGAAGATGGCCATAGATTATTTGTAAGTGTATAGGTCACAAGATTTTTGATTCTCAATCTAAAAAAAGTAGTTACATATTGTATCACGAGCTAAATGATTTGTGAATTAATTATTATAAGACTTTTTATGAAATTATGAGTATAGCCTACTCTACACTGTGAGATAGGTATTTTAGGGGCTGCTACGTGCGACATTATTATGTGCACATATTTGGATAGAGTCAGCTTGCATTTCCCATCATTAATTCACAAAAATGATACATGCAGGCAGGCAGACCATACAAGAAACCTGGGTGTGCCTTAATATACCTAGTTAACCAGATTATGAGATTTCACGGGTAGGTAGGACAGTGGGCTATAGATGTCATATAGGGTTAACTAATTGTCAAGAGCACGCCATCATGTGATCCCTTAACAGTTAGTTTTATAAAAATCAAGGAAGTTATACAACATAGTAAAAGTATAACTTACGAAAACTATAGAAATTTTTATATATAAATGAATAAGCAATGAAATGTTAGATATGGACACTTAAGATTTGTCACAGTTCTAGTTTTGGGTTATATCTCCGCATATATATGGACAAGCTTATCTATCGTGATATTTGATTGATTTTAGCATTATTAAATGTATACTTGTTATCACTATACTTGCCATACAAGTCATGTGTTATATGTACTGACATACCTATTATACTAGTGCTTCATTTCTATCAATACAGACTAAGGTAATCAGGACAACAAACATTTCAAGTAGACTGGAGACTTGCAGTTTAGCAGTTGGTAAGATCCACCTATACTTGGATGTATCATATATTTAGAGCCTACATTTTTCTATATATGTACGTATGTCATAATGGGTATGTCGAGGACCTCCCTTGACTAGTTATCAGGTTCTCTGATTTATACTCTTTAGGCTTCTTATACCTATTTTTGTTTTAGTTGTAATGTAGACCAGCGGGCCCTTTGTTATAGATGTTTCAGTATGTGTTCTGATATACATTCCGTTGCTAATTAGTCTATAGCTTTAGAATGAGTTAAATACATATATATAGGAAGTTCTTACTTATATACTCTATATCTTCTACTTTCTAGTTTGGGCGTGACACCCAATGCCAGGTTTGATGACTTATTCGACAAACTTCAAGATGATAATTGCTTTTCTAACTTCAGATCAAACTATCATAAGCTCATAGTCAGAGATAGTGAAATCCTTAAGACAACCATTAAAACACAGTATGGTCACAATGAATTTGTAGTTACGTCTAATGGACTAACGAATACTCCTACAACTTTCACATAATTTATTAACAAGGTGTTCAAACATTATTTAGACTTATTAATAATCATTTTGATTGATGATATCCTAATTTATTCTCAGAGTGAAGAAGCTCATGCGACTCATCTGATAGTTATTCTACACCTCAAATAACACCAACTGTTCGCTAAGTTCAGCAAATACAAGTTTTTGTTACAGTCCGTCACTTTCCTTATCATCTGGTATCCAGCGAAGGGATCCGAGTGGATTCTCAAAAAATTGAGGTTGTATAGCACTGGCCCAGAACCACCTTTGATGAATTCACAATTTGGACTTATTTAGGTTATTTTGTCCCTATAACTAATATAAATCCTTGAGTTTCAGGGATTTGGAGTGAGGAACAAATCATGGACACTAAGGAGAAAATAGGAACAAGATACTTAAAAGAATGAAGTAAAAGAAGAATTGGGGATCTCCTAACACATTAGGCGTGTTGTGGAATGACCTTGATCTCGCCTATTATTTCAGTGTGCTAAGCCCTAACGGAGAAAATCAAGTTGACAATCGAAAGAAGAATTCATTGCTGAACGGTTTTGCAATACAATGATATACCACTTAAAGTTATAGAACGTAAAGGATGCTGAATGCACAAGCAATATGGCAATAAAAATAACATAGGACGAGTTGCTGAATGGATCGACTACTCCGACTTAATGCGTCGACTGATCCTTCGCAGTATAATTTTTTACAACTATAAGTATGTTTTAAAATTCTTAGTTTACAGCCTAGATATAGAGTAATCATATAGAGAATTATCACTCTAGGTTTGAACATGTCTTATGTTTGAAGCCATTTTTCTTAGGTTTGAAAATTTTGAAGATTTCAAATTTCAAGAAATTGGAAGTGGGTGTTGAAGGTTGTTCATCATTGACCTAGTTAATGACAGTATCAATCGTGCCGAGTTGATAGAAATAGTTGTGTCACGATCGGAATCTAGAGCCCAGATGAGATCGGCGTCATTGACCTCTTAGAGGTTGCAGATAAGCCTACATACATCATTCCTTCTTCATCTAGATTAATTTTAGCGGAAAATTTGATTTTGTGTTCTTATTTCATGCTAAATATTTTAAACTTAATATCATAAGTGTTCATGAATCAACCATCTAAATCAAATAAAAACAACAGTTTATAATATCTTTAAACGTATTCTTGCAAAAATGGCACCAATACAAAGTCTGAAATGAAAGTGGAAAGAAACACTAGTGGAATATTCTCCAGTAGCTAAAGCCTACATCTAAGCTAGATAATAACGGTAGACATCCTTGAAAGAATGAGGGCCTACCATGTTCGAATGACAACACCATGTCCGGATAGATGCAACGTCAACGTGTAAGCTATAGCGTGCACCTATGCATGCAACTAAAAATATAGAGTTGTATGGGATTAGTACACACTTGTAATAAGTATTGGTATATGCAAGCACACACCAAGGACATGCATGAGAAAGAATAACTCTTTCCTAACAACATGATTATGGAAAGTCAAGTCAGTGGACTTGCCAAAATAGGATTAAGAAAGTTAGTGAGATTTCTAAATTTGGATTAGAAAAGTGAGTGAGCTTTCCAAATTTGAATTAGGAAAGTAATGCCATGAGAGTAACATACATCATCATACATATCATATTGCACACAACACATAATATCTTGTACATATCACATAACATATTGCATATAGCACATAACATTTTTCATATCATCTGTTCATATGTCATGAGACGTTGGAATCATGGACTTGACATCAAGACTTCCCAAAATAAGGGCTCAACATATGGGACCTCAACTAGAGATCCTTCTTTATCAAAACCCAGAGTTTGCTTCATTCAATCATACATACTTCATTCCATTTCATTCATAGTCTAGTGTGAACACCAGCTATACCTAGGATGTTGTTTAAGACTTTCATCGGGTTCGCATTGCAATGATCAAGAATGACCTAGTGTCATTACTTGTGTCTAGATCACCATTTTGATTATCATATCCTAACACCTTTGGTATCATTCATTTGGTTATGTGCATTATTTGAGGCTGACCTCATTCATTTATTGGGAACTTTAACTTTAACCGACATTGATCATGTGAGAATCATGAAATACAGTGTCTCCCCCACACCGAAAAGAGGTGGAATCACCAGCCAAATTGACCTCAAAACATTCTAGCATACATGGGAATTGAACCCCGCCAGATCCCTATATTGGAAGTATAAGTTGAAAGACTAGGAGATATAAGGAGACCATACCCGGCATGCCAGACAATATCATCTCATGAGAGTTACGTGAACCTCCACCCTTCTCGAAAGAAGGCATCACCACTCATAGCTAGTCTATCAGTTCTCACTATAAAGTTTCCTTACATTCAACTCATACGTTATGGAAGTTGGCTTCTAGCATGAGGACATCATAGCTCAATAGATGATTTTTCATCTCATCATTAGTATTAAGTGTATATTAATCTCAATACTTTCAGTAGAGTGTTCATAGAGACTTGTCTCTTCGTTAACTTTACACTCTCATAGGTGAGTACGTTTTGGTAATAATACTTAGGCTCATTTAAGATTACTCTCATCTTTTACATTATCTTCATATCATGTTGTCACCACATTCATTAATATTAGCACATTTGCTCTTCATAATTACTCACCGCTTTTTACGTGAATGTTCATTTTATCATTTGACAATGCACTTGGCCATTTAGTGTGTTTCAAACTGTTACTTTACCCTTATAGGGTTTCATCATTTCATTGTCCATTTCATCATTTCATCGTTAATATCATCATTTCTTTATTCATTTCATCATTTCATTACATACATCTTATGTTCACTTATTTTTAAATGTATGATACACTTATGGGTCTATACATGCAAGCCATGAGGCTTCATTCATAGTTCGTTTAAGTGATTCCTATCTTTCTAAGATTATGTGTTACAAGTAGGCGATATTATTCTTTAATATTTAGTTCACGTATGACTTATGTATCAATACGTGATTTGGACAAGAGAACCGGGTTTCGAATCCCATGGGAAACACTTAAATTTAATTATTCATTTTGATTTGATCCATGCGGCTTGGGGAGCCAAGATCGAGCCCCAACGCCTTCATTTTTTTCCGCTTAATTTTTCTCTTAATTTTTTTATCAATGGGACTGAGAGGATGTGGATCGAACCCCCATAACCTCATTTACTTTTAGTTTCCAATTCTTTTGATTTCTCTCCTTTGGTCGAGGGGGTATGGGTTCGAACCCCCACAACCCCACTTTAATTTCTTCTCCTTAATTTCCCTTGAATCTGCCTAGAGGTCATGGGTTCAATTCCCACGCGCCTCATCCTTTATTTGTCTTTTAGTTTTCTTAAGCTGACTGAGAGGTGGTGGGTTCGAATCCCACTTCTCTCATTTCTTAATTTCATAATTCATTTTCCAGCCAAGTCATTGGTTCGAATCCCACATGTCACGTTCCTTTTTTGTCATCTTATTTCATTGATTTTTAACATGGGGAGGTCATCGGTTCAATCCCCAGTGATACCACATATTTTAATTAATTTTTTCATAGAATGAAAATCCTCTTAGTTTGGCCGAAACTCATTAACAAGATGCTGGAAATTTTTGCAGCCTATTTTCTCACTTCTTTAACATTAAATGTTTAGACGTGTAAAGTAGTTTTTAGTGAGTTCTTTAGGTGCATTTTAAAGATTTCATTCGATAAAGAAATGCACTAAAATCAGGGTCTTTACATCACTTATGAACATCACGATTTACATAAACATGTGTAAGTGAAATACAAAGAACTAACATCGCATTTTAGAGACTTAAACCCGAGACACATAATCATGGTTCATATTGCACACACGTACACATAGTTTCGGATCACATAGGTGATCCTTCATACGATTTCAAACACACATACATGAACATATTCATCAAGAAAATACAACACACGCAAAATATATACCAGCAAACATATCCAACCTACGAAACATTGGGAGCTAGTGACAGGGACATGCAACGGGAAACAACCCTAGTTTTCGGATTGAATATACTGAACCTTAAGGGTCTCTTGGGAAAGGGACCAAGAGATAAGAGAACCCATACATTTTTGACGTCCAAACCTCGAATTGCTGCCCAAATTATTCTCCAAACACACGTTCAACACCAAAAGTTCAACACCCCACTCGACAGAAAACTTTCTCTTTGCCTACGTGATTGATTAGCGTTAGTTTTTCTTATATTTTCGTGCGAGTTCTTCAAGTGTGAAGATTCTTGGTAAATTATCTATTGTTGAATGTTATTTGGCAGACATAAATGTGAATGGGAAGAGAGAATGATCGTGAACGTTGAGGAGATAGACGTGAGAGAGTGAGAGTTTTCTTAGGCTCAGAACTCTTGTTTAGGACATAGTGAAATAAGGTTCTTATTAAATGATAAAAAATCTAATTTCCCCTTTATTTTAATCAGCTAATAAAAAATTATATTAATTAATCATATTAACTTACAAACTTAAATTAAAACAAATTTAATTCATTGCTTCCACCTAGGATCGAACCTAGGTGGAGCAAGAATTCACTCTTAGAGCCAATTTTCGGCCCTCTCTCTCCAAAATACCACTATACCTTATTAACTAAATAATTAATTATATATATAGGGTAATTATGATACTATCCTTATCCTACAAAAAGACCACTTTACCCCTAGACCCTCCAAACTTAAGTTTTGCCTTTTTTAAGTCCGGTAAAGACTCATCTGGGTAAATATTCATCTTCAGGAGCCCTACATGGCTGGACCCAACCTTTCCTAGCTCAACTAACTCCTTAAGTTAGTTAGCTTGGCTATTGTAAGGGTTGAGAGGTCTGGTTCTACGCCCATAAAACCCCGTGTGAACCCGTCTTAATCGTAGGCATTCTAGACACATTAAGAATTACTTAGCATATCAATTTTTAGGGTTGTTACATCATCCCCCCCTTAGGAACATTCGTCCCGGAATGACACAACTAACGATCAAGCGTAATTCCAGTCAGATCATAATATAGTCACTATACACAATCAAGCAATATCAACAAAGAATGGAGAGATAAGGAAACTTATACTTAAGAGTAGAAAGTCTAACCTCAAGAGCTGAAAAGATGGGGGTAGCGGGATCTCATATCGGCCTCGGCCTCCCACGTAGAACCCTCAACAAGATGATTCCTCCATAATACCTTCACTGTGGCAATATCCTTGTTCCTCAGCCGCTTGACATGTCTGTCTAAAATCTCAACAGGTGCCTCCTCATTGGACAAAATTTCACCAACCCCCAAACCATCAACAGGTAGAATCGATGCTGGATCACCTAGGCACTTCTTTAATATAGAGACATGAAAGACTAGATGAACAGAAGCTAGTTCTGCAGGCAATGCCAACTCATAGTCCACCTCTCCCACACGCTGTAGTATCTCCTACGACCCAACATACCTCGGACTCAGCATCCCCTTCCTGCCAAACCTCATCACCCCCTTCATAGGTGATATCTTCAAATAGACATGGTCACCAACATCAAACTCTAAGGGTCATTTTCTATTGTCTACATAAGACTTATGCCGATTGTAAGCAGTAGACAACCTGTCCCTAATCACCCTGACCTTCTCTAAGACCTCATGAATGATCTAGGTACCCAAAATGGATGACTCTCTAACCTCGAACCACCCAACTGGAGACCTAGACGTTCTATGATACAATACCTCAAACACTGGCATCCCAATGCTGGAGTGATAACTATTATTATACAAGATCTCTATCAAAGGCAGATGGTCATCCGAACTACCCTTGAAGTCAATCACACACGCCCTCAGCATGTCCTCCAATGTCTTAATGGTGCGCTCTGCCTGTCCATCAGTGTGAGGATGAAAGGCAGTACTAAGCTTCACCTGCGTGACTACACTCTTCTCGAAGGATCTCCAGAAATGTGAAGTGAAATGAGCTCCTCTATCTATAATGATAGACAAAGGAATTCCATGCCATCTCACAATCTCATCAATGTAGTGTTTCACATAATCCTCGGCTGTGTAGGTAGACTTCACAGGGATAAAGTGGGAAGACTTAGTCATCCTGTCCGCAATAACCCATATGGAGTCATGCTATCTCCTAGCATTCGAAAGACCAACGACGAAGTCTATGTTAATGGCCTCCCACATCCACGTCGGAACCTCGATCATCTGAGCAAGACAACCAGGCTTAAGATGTTCTTCCTTAAGCTGTATACAACTAGGACATTTGGCCACCTATTCTGCAATGTCCTTCTTCATGACATCCCACCCATAGATCTACTTAAGATCATGATACATCTTGGTGGAACCTCGATGTATGTAATATCTGGAACCATGGGCCTCTACTATGATCTTTCTCCGCAAATCATCCACATCAAGATGCAGACCCTTCTTGACATTAACTACCTAAGGATGATTCAGAACTAGGATGAACTGAAACAACTCCACTAGTAAAGTCAACTAACCGCACACCCAGTCTGGCCTGTCTATGTATATCTTTCACTAACTCCTTCTTCCCAACCTCAACGTGGTTGTACTTCCCATGATTCATCCTACTCAAAGCATCAACTACAACATTAGCTTTACCTGGATGGTAGTGAACATTCATGTCATAGTCCTTCAATAGCTCTAACCATCTCCGCTGATGTAGATTCAACTCTCTGTGTGAACACATAATGGAGACTTTTGTAGTTTGTGAACACATACACATGCACCCCATACAAGTAGTGCCTCCACAGCTTCAGTGAAAACACCACAGCTGCCAACTCTATGTCATTAGTGGGATAATTTTTCTCATGAACCTTGAGGTATTTAGATGCATAAGCTATCACCTTACCACCCTGCATAAGAACACAACCCAAACAAACCCTAGATGCATCACAATACACACTGTAATTCTCACCACACTTAGGCAAAGTAAGCACCGGGGCTGAAATTAGTCCATCCTTGAGCTCAAGGAAAATCTTCTCACAAGACTCCTTCCATTAAAACTTAGCCTTCTTCTTAATCAAAGCTGTCAATGAGGAAGCAATGGAAGAAAAACCCTTCATGACCCTGCGATAATAACCAGCCAATCCCAAGAAGCTACGAATATCTGTGGGAGTAGGACGTTTTTGGCCAATATTTAACAACCTTAGTCTTCCTGGGATCTAGTTCCACACCTTTGTCGGACACAACATGACCTACGAAGGTTAGTGATCTAAGAAAGAATTGACACTTGCTGAATTTGGCATACAATTGATGTTGTCTAAGTACCTGCAAGGTTAGTCTAAAATGTTGTTCATGCTCTTCCTTGGTCTTAGAGTAGATGAGAATGTCATCAATGAATACTATGACAAAAAAGTCAAGGTATTCACATAAGACTCTGTTCATGAGATCCATAAATGCAACAGGTGCATTCGTGAAACCAAATGACATAACTAGAAACTCATAATGACCATAACGGGTACGAAAGGCTGTCTTTGGAATATCATCATCCCTAACCCTAAGATGATGGTACCCTGAACAAAGATCGATCTTCGAGAATAAACTAGACCCATGGAGTTGGTCCAAAAAGTCATCTATTCTGGGAAGTGGATACTTATTCTTGATAATGAATTTGTTGACCTGCCGATAATAAAAAGACATTCTAAGGGTTCCATCTTTCTTTTTCACAAATAACACTTGAGCGCCCCAAGGGGATATGCTTGGGTGAATGAAACCCTTTTATCAATCAGATTTTCTAATTGCTGTTTTAACTCTTTCAGTTCAGATGGAGCCATTCTGTAAGGAGGAATTGAAATTTGTTTATTATCGGGTTCTAACTCGATACCAAAGTCAATCTCTCGAGGGGGAGGAACTCCAGGAAAATCATCAGGAAATACATCTTGGAACTCATTCACTACAGAAACTAAGTCTTTGGAACAAACTGTCATGATCTAAATCATTAACACTCACAAGATGTAACAATAACCCCTTGTACATTTTTTTATTGGGTTTAAGGTTTGAAATCAAGGGATTAGGACGACTCGAGTTGTACCCCTCCAAGACTAGATCTTCTTCTTTAAGGAAACAAAATCTCAAAACCATACTAAGACAATTCATACAAGCATAACAACTATGAAGCCATTCCATGCCAAGAATAACATCAAATCATGCATTGGTAACTCAACCAAGTCTTCACACATAGTCTTACAACATAAAACTATTGGGCAATCCATGTATACTCTATCAGTTCTTACATTTTCTCCTAAAGGTGTATGAACCACTATAGGTTCGTGCATAACTTCAGGCAATATCTCAAAAGTGAGAGCAAACAAAGGAGTTACAAATGAAAGCGTAGACCCTGGATCAAGAAAAGCATAAATAGATGTTGAGATTACTTGCAGCATACCTGTGACCACATCAGTGGACTTCTCCTGCTCCTCCTTTCCCTTAAGGGCGTAGAACCTGTTCCTCTTAGGAGGCTCGGTTGCTGCTACATCTGTGGATAAGTCCTAGGTTGAGCATTACCTCCAGCCTGACCTCGTTTCTATGGGTAGTCCTTAACCATGTTCCCTCTCTTACCGCAACCGAACCATGCATTAGTGCCCTGTCTACACTCTCCACTGTGAGCACGACTACACTTAGCACAATCCTTTATGGGATGCTGCATATCACCTCCATTGCCCTTCCTAGGCTCGGGTCTGCCTCCTATAGGTGTTGTACTCCTATGAGAGTTAGAGTTCCCTGAACTCTATTGCCCTCTTTAGAACCAGGGCTGCTCATGGACGAAAAAATTATTTATGTGGCCTCTATGGCCGGGACCTACCTGATCTTGAGGCTTAGGCCTCCTAGCATCACAAATACCCCTCTTCTTGTGGCTGTCCTCTACCTGCTGGACATGCACCATCAACCTGAAGAGGTCCATGTTATCGCGGAGCATCACAGACCGACACTCCTTCTCCAAATCTCCATTGATTACTTTGAGGAACTTGCTCATCTGATCCATGCAGTTAGATACAAGGGAAGTAGCATACCTAGACAGTTTAACAAACTTCAGGCAATACTCCCTGTTTGTCATAGATCCCTGCGTAAGGTTGATAAACTCCTCAATGTTAGCCTACCTCATCTCTCTGGGAAAGAATCTCTCACGAAAGGCTATCTTAAATATCTCCCTAGTGATCGGAACTCCGCTCAAAACTCGAGTTTTTGTCCATATCTTTCACCAAGTCTTTGCAACATCCTTGAGTTGATAGGAAGACAACTCTGCTTTCTCAGTATTTTTCCCCCCATAGCCAACAAGATCTTATGCACCTTTTCAACAAACTCCTGAGGATCCTCTGATGTCTTAGACCCTATGAAAATAGGAGGATTCATCCCCGTAAAGTCTCTCAGCTGGTCAGCCATACTACAAACCGGAGGGTTCTCCCTCTGAACATTCTGTTGGTTGACCTGGTCAATCATGGCCTGGTCCTGCATAGTGAAGGCTTGTGCCATCTGGGAGAGAGATGCCCTCACCACAACATCAGTCAACCCAACAAGGTTAAGCGGCATAACAACTCCTTCAACTGGAGCCTAGGGTGGAACCTGATTGTCCCCAGCAAGTTCTCCTCCTCTTCTCTGGACAAGGGTTCTCCTAGTATTCATTCTCTGAAAACAACAAGGATGGAGTTAGACACGCTCATAACATCAAGAAAATTAGATATTAGGAAAGGCACGATAATATAAGATGAAGGGAATTTTTCCTATGCATCATGCAGTCTCTAATTCAAAATAGTGGTGCACTTCACTACCATGACTTAGAAACTACTCGATGTGGTTGATGTGAGCTTATTATCCTCGGAATTTAACCTAGTGCTCTGATACAAACTTTGTCATGACCGAAATCTAAATCCCATACCAGACTGGTGTTGTTGACCTCTCAGAGGTCGTAGACAAGCCTACATACGTCATTCTTTTTTCATCTATGTTAATTTTAGTAGAAATCGCAGAAAATCCTACATACGTCATTATTACTTCATCTATGTTAATATTAGCGGAAAATTTCAACTTTTTGTGTTCTTTTTTCATGCTAAACATTTTAAACTTAATATCATAAGCGTTCACAAATCAACCATCTAATATAGAGATAAGCAAATGAAAGAAACACTTCATTATTGCATTAAAAATATTATTGCCAAAACGTCACCTATACAAAGTCTGAAGTGAAAGTGAAAAATAACACTAGTAGAACATTCTCCACTAGCTAAATCCTACATATAAGCTATATAATAAGGGTAGACATCCTCTAAAGCATTAGGTCTTACCAAATCTAGATGAAAGCTCCACGTACGGATAGCTGCAAACTCAACCTGTAAGCTCTAGCGTCCACTTGTGCCTGCACAAAAAATATAGAGTTTTGTGGGATTAGTACAAACTTGTACTAAGTATAGGTATATGCAAGAACACACCAAGGACATGCATGAGTGAGAATACCTGTTTCTTAACAACATGATTGTGGAAAGTCAAGTCAGTGGACTTGCCAAATTAGGATTAGAAGAGTTAGTGATCTTTCCAAAATTTGATTTGGAAAGTCATTCCATGAGAGTAACATGCATCATCATACTTATCATATTGCACACAATACATAACATCTTGCACATATCACATAACATATTGCATATAGCACATAACATTTTTCATATCATTCGATCATATGCCAAGAGACCTTAGAATCATGGACTTGAAATCAAGACTTCCCAAAATAAGAGCTCAACATATGGGAGTTCAACTAGGGAGACTTCTTTAGAATACAGAGTCTGCTTCATTCATTCGTATTCATTTCATTTATAGTCTAGTCAGAACACAATCTATACCTAAGATGTAGTTTAAGGCTTTCATCGGGTTCGCATTGTAATGATCAAGAATGACCTAGTGTCATTACCTGAGTCTGGATCACCTCTTGATTATCCTATTCTAACACCTTTGGTATCATTCATCTCATTATTTGCATCATTTGAGGCTGAACTCATTCATTCATTGAGAACTTTAACTTTAAGTGACATAGATCATGTGAGCACCTGAAATCCAGTGTCTCCCCTACACCGAAAAGAGGTGGAATCACCTGCCAAAGTGACCCCAAAACATGCTAGTGTACATGGGAATTGAACCCCGCCAAATCCCTATTTTGGCAGCATAGGTTCAAAGACTAGGAGATGTAAGGAGACCCATACTCGCATGCCAGACAGTCTCATCTCATGAGAGTTACGTGAACCTTCGCCCTTCCCAAAAGAAGGCATCACCGCTTATAGCTAGTCTATCGATGCTCAGTATAACGTTCCAATACATTCAACTCATACATCATGGAAGCTGGCTTATAGTATGAGCACATCATAGATCAATAGATGATTTCTCATTTCGTCATTATTATTAAGTGTGTTAATCTCAATACTTTCATTAGAGTGTTCATAGAGAATGGTCTTATCATTAACCTTACACTCTCATAGGTGAGTACTTTTTGGTAACATTTACTTAGGCTGATTTGATATTGCTCTCATCTTTTACATTAGACTCTTATCATGTTGTCACCACAATTATTAGCATTAACACATTTTCTCTTCATAATTACTCACCCCTTTTTACATGAATGTTCATTTCATCATATGCCAATGCACTTATCATAGTATAAGTATAAGAACAACATTTAACACCTTAGAAACATACAAGATATCACATAAGTATTTCATCAAATATTGAAGTCTAATTAACATAAAATAAAGACAATTAGGGCAGCACACCACCAATCCATACTCACCACTTGGATCCATGTCTAAATCATCCAATTCAATACCATAAGGCACTTACCCATGGCCATGAATATCAGTTCAATGTATAAATCATATTACTAGATGAATATAGGTCAATTAAGTATATATTTAACAATCTAAGACCAATTAGACATCAATTGAATATAATTCTAACATTATTAGAAAGGCCATAAGAAACTACTCATTAATTCATAAATATAGAGACATGATCACTCAACCCATAAATTAGTAACAGTAGGAATTTGCATGTCTTGCATGGGTTCATAAGAATTATAGCTTTAAAACATTGCATTAGCATCAATTAAATTCTAAAATGTTGATTTAAAACCTTTTATGCAAGAACCATGGCTAGATTATAAGTTAGAAATCCATCTTTTGAGAAAGTCATGTAAAATCTTTTTGAATGTTAGCTCATTGAAGAAAAGAGTTTGAAGGATGAAAATAATGCCTTCTAGATGAATAAACCACGAAAATCTGATTGGAAACTTCGAAACCTTCGCTTTCTTCCTTATGCTTTTCTTGTTCTTTAATGGGGTTTTTGAAAAGAGTATTTTTCTTGAGAAATGAGAGAATTTTTTCGTGTGCTCTGATTTGGGAGGTGTAAATGTGGTCTAAAACTGACCTAAAATACATATATAGCCATGCCAAAAGATCCTCAACTTAAATAGGTCTTTTTAATAAGTTAAATACCCAAAATGCCCCTCCTAAATTGACTACAATTAGGACAGTATTTTGACTTAGCCAATTTCGGGTTTAATCGTGAATTTTTTAATTAATTAAGTTTCTAATTCAATTAATTAAGTTACCTAGGGTAATTACAAAATTACCCCTAAGTCATTAGACCATAACATGTCACGAGCTGAATCTAGACCCAGACGAGACCGGCGTCGTTGATCTCTCAGAGGTCGGAAACAATCCTGCATACGTCATCCTGACATAATCTAGGTTAATTTTAGTGGAAAATTTGAAACTTCTTGTTTCTTAACATACACGTATACATAGTACTTAACATCATAGGCGTTCACAAATCAAACATCTAATAAGGAGATAATCATATGAAAGAATCAGATCATAATTTTACTAAACGTATTTTTGCCAAAACGACACCGATATAAAGTCTGAACAAAAGTGGAAAGAAACACTAGTGAAACATGCTCCACTAGCTATATCCCACATCTAAGCTAGATAATAACGGTAGACATCCTCGAAAGCATGAGGGCCTACCAAGTTCGGATTAAAGCTCGACGTCCGGATAGCTGCAACGTCAACCTGTGCCTGCACCTAAAATTGTAGAATTGTATGGTATTAGTACACACTTGTACTAATTATCGGTATATGCAATTGCACACCAAGGACAGTCATGATTAAGAACAGCTCTTTCCTAACAACATGATTATGGAAAGTCAAGTTAGTGGACTTGCCAAATTTGGATTAGGAAAGTTAGTTAGCTTTCCAAATTTGGATTAGGAAAGTCATGCCATGAGGGTAACATGCATAATCATACGTATCATATTGCACACAGTACATAACATCTTACACGTAGCACATAACATATTGCATATAACACATAACATATTGCGTATAGCACAAAACATCTTTTATATTATTAATTCATATGCCATAAGACCTTGGAATTATGGACTTAACATTAAGACTTCACAAAAATAAGAGCTCAACATATGGTACCTCAACTAGGGAGCCTTCATTAGCAAACACTGAGTCTGCTTCATTCATTCATACGTACTTTATTTCATTCATTCATAAACTAGTGTAAACACCAGCTATACCTAGGATGTGGTTTAAGACTTTCATCGGGTTCGTTGTGCAATGAACAACAATGACATAGTCTCTTTACTTAAGTCTAGCTCACCTCTTAATTATCCTATCCTAACACCTTTGATATCATTCATTTCATTATATGCATCATTTGAGGCTGGTCTCATTCATTCATGGTGAACTTGAACTTTAACCGACATAAATCATGTGAGCATCATTAAATCCAGTGTATCCCCCACACAAAAAAGAAGTGGAATCACCGTCCAGAGTTACCCAAAATATGCTAGCGTACATGGGAATTGAACCCCGCCAGACCCCTATATTAGCATTATAGGTTCGAAGACTAGGAGATATAAGGAGAACCATACCCGGCATGCCGGACAGTCTCATATGATGAGAGTTACGTGAACCTCCGCCCTTCCCGAAAGAAGGCATCACCGCTCATAGCTAGTCTATCGAAGCTCAGTGTAAAGTTCTAATACATTCAACTCATACATCATGGAAGCTAGCTTCTAGTATGAGGACATCATAGATCAATAGATGATTTCTCATCTCATCATTAGTATTAAGTGTGTTAATCTCAATATTTTCATTAGAGTGTTTATTGAGACTGGTCTTTTTATTAACTTTACACTCTCATTGGTGAGTACGTTTTGGTAACATTTACTTAGGCTCATTTGAGATTGTTGTCATCTATTACATTAGTCTCATATAATGTTGTCACCACATTCATTAACATTAGCACATTTGCTCTTCATAATTACTCACAACTTTTTACGTGAATGTTGATTTCGTCATATGCAAATGAACTTGGCCATTTAGTCTGTTTCACACTCTTACTTAACCCTTCTAGGGTTTCATCATTTCATTATTCATTTCATCCTTTCGTCGTTCATTTCATCATATCATTGTTCATTTCATCATTTCATCATTCATTTCATCATTTCATTACATACATCTTAGGTTCACTTATTTTTAAACGTATGCTAGACTTATGGGTCTATAGATACAAGCCATAAAGCTTCATTCATAGTTTGTTTACGTGATTCATATCTTCCTAAGATTATGTGGTACAAGACTTATGCATCATGTATATATGTTAAGATCTCGAATTCAATCTTAGTAGGCAACATTATTCTTGAATATTTAATTAACGTATGACTTAAGTAACAATACGGGATTTGGACAAGGGAACCCGGTTTCAAATCCCTTGTACAACACTCACATTTTATTATTCATTTTGATTTGATCCATGCGTCTTGGGGACCCAAGATTGTGCCCCAACGCCTTCACTTTATTTTTCCCTCAATTTTTTCTTCATTTTTTGCTCAATGGGACTGAGAGGATGTGGGATTGAACCCCCATAACCTTAATTATTTTTAGTTTCCAATTCTTTTAATTTCTCTTCTTT
Source organism: Solanum arcanum (assembly GCA_027789145.1). Taxonomy (NCBI): domain Eukaryota; kingdom Viridiplantae; phylum Streptophyta; class Magnoliopsida; order Solanales; family Solanaceae; genus Solanum; species Solanum arcanum. The sequence continues at coordinate 65,360,747 of CM050933.1, forward strand.
GGTCGGGGACTGTGGGTTCAAACCCCCACAACCCCACTTTGATTTCTTCTCTTTAATTTCCCTTGGTTCTTCAAGAGGTCGTGGGTTCGATTCCAACGCACCTCACCCTTTATTTTTCTGTTAATTTTGTTAAGTTGACTGAGAGGTGGTAGGTTCGAATCTCACTCCTCGCATTTGTTATTTTCCTAATTCATTTTCCAGCAAAGGTCATGGGTTCGAATCCCACATGTAACATTCCCTTTTACTCAACTTATTTCATTGATTTTTAAAATGGGTAGGTCATGGGTTCAATCCCAAGTGATCTCTCATATTTCAATTCATTTTTTCATAGGATGAAAATCCTTAGTTTGTCTGAAACTCATTAACAAGATGCTGGAAATTTTTGCTGCCTATTTTCTCACTTCTTTGACATTAAATGTTTAGACGTTTTAAGTAGTTTTTAGTGAGTTTTTAGGTGAATTTATCAAGATTTCATTCAATAAAGAATTCCACTCAAATCAGCATCTTTACATAACTTATGAAAATCACGATTTAAAAAAACATGTGTACATGAAATACTAAGAACTAACATCACATTTTAGAGCCTTAAACCCGAGGCACATTATCATGGTTCACATTGCACACACGTATGCATAGTTTAGAATCACATAGGTGATCCTTCATACGTTTTCAAACACACATACATGAACATATTCATCAAGAAAACACAACACACACTTAATATCAACCAGCAAACATATCCAACCTATGAATAATTGGGATCTAGTGACTGGGACGTGCAACAGGGCACAACCCTAGTTTTCAGATTGAATATATTGTACCTTAGGGGTCTCTTGGAAAAGTGACAAGGAGAGAAGATAACCCATACCTTTTTGATGTTAAAACCTTGACTTGATGCCAGAAAACATCTCCAAACACACGTCCAACACAAAAAGTTCAACACCCCACTCAACGAAAAACCTTCTCTTTGCCTATGTGATTGATTAACGTTTGTTTTTCTTATATTTTTGTGTGAGTTGTTCAATTCTAAAGAACCTTGGTAAATTATCTGTTCTTGATTGTTATTTGGAAGAGAGAAATGTGAATGGGAAGAGAGAATGATCGTGAACGTTGAGGAGATAGACGTGAAAGAGTGAGAGTTATTAGGCTTAGAAGTCTAGTTTAGGACTTCGTGAAATAAGGTTTTTATTAAATGATAAAAAATCTGATTTCATTTTTATATTAAATAAGATAATAAATAATAAAATATTAATTAATTAAATTAATTTACCAAATTAATTTAAAACAAATTTAATTCATTTCATCCACCTAGTTTCGAAACAGGTGGAGCAAGACTTCACTCTAAGAGCCAATTTTTGGCCCTCTCTCCAAATTATTATTTTAATAATTAATTATATGTTTAGGGTAATTTCGATACTACCCTTATCCTGGAAAAAGACCATTTTACCCCTAGATCCTCAAAACTTAATATTTCCCCTTTTTAAGTCCGGTAAAACTCATCTGGGTAAATCTTCATATTCAGGAGCCCTACTTGGCTGGAACCAACCTTTCCTAGATCAATTAACTCCCCAAGTTAGTTCGCATGTCTGTTGTAAGTGTTCAGAGGTCTGGTTCTACGCGCATCAACCCGTGTGAACCCGGTCTAATCGTAGGCATTCTAGACACATTAAGCATTACTTAGCATATCCATTTTTAGGGTTGTTACAACTTTTTTGTGTCGATTTCTTGCTTTTTAGTATAACTATCTAAAACCCCAATTCTTGGGGTGTGATTATGTGAATATGGGTTGATATAACTTTAGGGTATTGCTATTTGATAGTTTATTTTCTTTTTAAATGTGATTTTGTATAGTGGTAGTGCGATCATTATGGGTTGTAGTTTCAAAGTCAACCATAGCTTATTGTTTTTGTTTTGGTCGAGAAAAAGGTCTTGGAAACTACTAAATTGATGGTATGTGGGTATTGGTTTGTCATGGATTCAACTCGAGAGAGTGAATCCTAAAACCTCTTCCACACATTCATTTTGAGAAAGTGAATGGACTATGGAAAAGACTGTGTTTAATTTCTTCTTATGGGTGTTCTAGAAAAACCAATTTGATTTGGGGTAAGTTGCTCGACATAGAGTTTACCCCAATAAAGTTTATCCTTTTAACTAATACGCAACTAATTACTATTAATTGTAATTACCTGGTTGTTTATGCTAGATCATAATCATATCATATCCCAAGAGTCCAGTATCAATAATCTTATTTTTGTGTATTTACTGTTTTAGTTGGTAATTGACATGTTTTAGTTGGTAATTAAAAGTAAATCCCCCACCCTAGAAATTAGAGAGTTATGTCAATCCTAATTTAATATGTTTTTCTTCATAAATGTCTTGTTACTATGAGCAACTTCAACTGTTTTGTACTTGACTATTAATTCTTAAAATCACACCCTGTGGGAACGATCCCAACCCTTGTTTGGGTCATATTACTACCTGCACTCGTTGGCACTTAAACTGAAAGTAGTATCCTGATACGTGAAGTCAATGTTGGCATCGGTGTCGGGGATTTGTTTCATTTGAGAATTTTTAGTTAAGTCAAATTTTTTATCTTGTTAGTTATAATTGAACTATCTTAATAGTTATTTTTGTTTTTCATGTTTATGTATAGGAAATATGAGTGTGACGACATCAATGACTGTCAAGTATGCCATCTAATGGATTCTGGTCTTCTTCTGGATGGTATTGATGATATTAATAGTGTTTATAACCTTGCTCTAATTGGTAACATTGGTGCAATTTGTATGCCACAATCTGATGGAAACGCAATTTTGAGGTTACTAGACTTTCACACAAGATTGTTTCTCCCATCAAAGATGATGAAGCTGAGAGATGAAATTTAAGGTTTTAAGTGAAGGCAAGGGAAACCAATTAACTAAACATGGATATGCTTTAAGAAGCTCTTACAAAAACACCCGACTCATGGGTTTCCAAGTGATTTATTACTCGAATACTTCTATCGGAGTCTTGATTCGGCTAATAAAGGAGTGACCAATCAATTAATACGAGGGGGAATAATTTTGCAATCATTTGAGGTGGATCCATATATTCTTGATAACATGACAAAAAAAAAACAAGTATAGTACACCCAAGAGGACCAAGTCTCTCCAATTTGCTTTATAATGACAGAAGAGAAAATTGACAAAGAAAGAGAGAGAGATCAAGACATTAAGAGGATGCTAACTCAAATTGATCCATTACAAAAGCGTATGAAGGATACATGTGGAGTATTTAGAATTAAGGAGGGTTCTTATTCCAGTGACTCAAAATTGAGAGAAAGATAAGGTTGGAACTCCAGGAGATATGAGGAGGATTTTCCACCCATGCTATTCACAGCAGGGTGGAAATGATGTTTGGAACAGGAAAAAAAGAAGAAGATTAAAATGCATATTGGTGAAGAGAGGAATACTATGAGAGGAATCACATTCATTCTACTGGAAGCCCAAGATGGAGCGGAAGTAAAAGTAGCCCTCGAGTGAATTATCTGCTGTAAGTCATCCTTGATAAGGTAGAGGGGTCGAACGACTCGTTAAAGGGAATGAAAACGGATTTCTCATCATTGAATAATAAAGTAAACTCTCATGCATATGTAACCAGAACACTTGAAGACAACTGAGTTTACTTGTAGCACAATTTGAACCTAGAATGGCAACAAAAGATGATGGTAGACAATTAGTTGTTGTTACTCATAGCGGAAAATAACAATAAGGAATGTGTCAGGAAATGAAGAAAATCAAGAGCATGAAGAAGAAAGAAGTACAGAGGAAGAGGCAGCACAAAAAGAAATTGAGAGACAGATTTCCACCCCAAAGGTTATGCATCCTTTGCCCAAAATATCGCCTCCGTTCCCTCAAATTCTCATGAAAAATATTGATGATGATAAGTTCAAGAAACTTCTATTGGTGTTCAAGTCTCTACTAATCAACTGGCCTCTCATTGAAGCATTGTTGGAAATGTTGCATTTTTCCATGTTCATGAAGGAGTTGGTCACTGAGAAAAACATCTTGGATTTCAAGACTATTGAGGTTTTTCATAATTGTAGTGCAATCATGTCAAATGTAATAATCAAGAAGAGAAGTTTTCACCATTCCTTGCACCATCAACATTCTTTAATTCTCTAAATCCCTATGCGACATAGGAGCATGTACCAACTTCATGTCATTTGGAATTTAAAAACATCTATTGTTTGGGAGGCAAAAACCACACAAATGAGACTTTTGATGGCTGACGAATTAATCAAATATTATATGAGGATATTGTAAGACATCTTTGTAAAGGTTGATCGATTTATGTTCCCTTTTGACTTTGACATTTTAGATTGCGAAATAGATGTCGAAATTACTGTTATTTTGGGTAGATCGGTCTTGGCAAGTAGAAGATCTTTGGTAGATGTTGAGAGCGAAGAATTGAAATTTTGAGTAAATGAAGATGAAGTGACCTTCAAGGTGTCTAAATCTATGAAACACCTTAGTGATATTTATGTGATCTCCACCAATGTTTTTATTGATGAGGCGGTAGCTAGTGTGAACCATTTGATATGTGTGAGTGAGCCACTTGAAGTCGTACTTGGTAATTGTGATCAAACTGACACTCAAGGTTATGAAGAGGTAGTGGTAGCTCTATCAGGTTTAGGGGGGTATTCCAAAAAAACATTGAAGCTGGATATAAATTTTAAAAATTGAGAAAATGCCCCCACAAAGCCCACATTTGGAACCACCAAAACTGGATCAAAAAGTTCTTCTTACAATCTTAATTATGCCTTCTTGGAGGTAAATAACACCTTACATGTGATTATTGCACCTTATTTTCTTTATTGGCAGGTAAAATTTCTCCCTGAAGTGTTGCAAAGGTATATCAAAGCTATAGTGTGGACCATCGCTGACATAGTTTGTATCCCTCCCCCTATTTGCACTTATAAAATTCATCTAGATAGTGATTGCAAGCCAATTGTTGGACACCAATGGAAATTAAACCCACCAATATAGCAGTTGGTTAAAAAGGAAATCATCAAGTGGTTAGATCATGTGTGATATACCTTTTCCCGGATAACAAGTGGCTAAGACCGATATAATGTGTACCCAAAAAGGAGGAATTACGGTCGCAGATAATTAAAAATAAGAGCTTGTACCCATGATACCAGTGACCTGGTGGAGAGTTTGCATGGATAATTGGAAGCTAAATTCTTGGACTTAAAAATATCACTTCCATGCAATTTATGGATCAAATGCTTGAGCAACTTACTGAGAGAGAGTGGTATTGTTTCTTAGATGGATCTTCAGGCTATAACAAAATCACTATTGCTCCGAAAGATCAAGAGTAAATGACATTACATGCCCATATAGTACTTTTGTGTTTAAGTGAATGTCCTTTGGGTTATATAATATCTCTGCCATATTTTAACGCTTCATGTTGTGCATCTTTGCTGACATGGTAGAGGAATAAATTGAAGTATTTACCGATGATTTCTCAATTGTGGGTTCAAAAGACGTGTGATTTTGGTCCTCACTTGGAAAGAATGTAAAGTTATGGTTAAATAAGGTATAGTTCTTTGTAATAAATTCTCACAAAAAGGTCTGGTGGTTGACAAAGCATAGATTGAAGAAATTCAAAAATTTTCACCTCCAATTTCAGTGAAAGGAGTATGTAGTTTCTTGGGGCATGTTGTTTTCTACCAGAGGTTCATCAAAGACTTTAGCAAGATTGAACATCCCTTGTTCAAACTCATAGAGAAGGAGGTGAGGATCAACTTTGATGACACTTCGATGATACTTTCAAGTGTCTGAAAGATAAATTGGTGTCTACCTTGATCATCATCATCCTTGATTGATATAAATCTTTTGATGTGATGTGTGATGCAAGTTCCATGCCATTAGGTTTTGTTTTGGGGGGGGGGGATGCAACAAGATCGTCCATCCCATCTACTATGCAATCAAACCTTGAACAATGCTCAACGTAACTATACAATTACCGAACAAGAGTTACTTATGGTAGTATATGCTTTCAAAATATTTTGGGCATACTTGCTTCATATTGAAGTGATTGTCCACACCGATCATGCTATCCTAAGCTACCTAATGGCAATGAAGGATACCAAACTGCGATTGATAAGATGGGTGATGTTATTGAATGAATTTGACATGAGGTCAAATATAGAAGAGGTTCTAAAAATCAAGTAGCAGACAATCTATCAAGATTAGAAGTCAAGGAGAATGATGAACCTGAAAATAGATATCAATGATGTTTTTCCTGATGAACAGGTCTTCATTGTAACTCTCAAACAACTTCCTTAGTATGATGGTTTTGAAAATTATGTAGTGTTTGGTTAATACCAGAGGAACTGAACTTTCACCAACAAAAGAGGTTCTTTTATTATGTAAAAATATACCTTTGGGATGTACCATATTTTCTTCGGGAATGTGCTGACAACATTATTAGACGTTACGTTCTAGAAGAAGAAGCGATAGATACTCTCCACGCTTTTCATCCTTCATCTGTGGGGGCTTATCATAGCGGTGTGCGCACCGCAACTTAAGTTCTCCAAAGTGGATATTATGGGCCATCCCTCTACAAGGATTCACACGAATTTGTGAAGATATGCTCTCAGTATCAAATGCAAGGTTGGGTGTCTAAAGGACACAAATTACCTCTCACCCCCATTTTAGAAGTTGAACTATTTGATGTTTGGGGTATAGATTTTATGGGCCATTTTGTGAGTTTGTATAGAAATAAGTACATCTTGGTTGTTGTATATTATGTGTCTAAGTTGTCTCACTGGCTACAATGAATGGAAGAGTGTAGTTCAATTCCTGAAATGCTACATTTTTTCTAGATTAGGTACACTTGGTATCATTAATGATTGTGGATCCCTTTTTTGCAATAAATTGTTCTCAGCATCATTAAGTAAGTATGGGGTAAAACACAAATTGGAAACCCTATATCACAATCCAAACCAGAAGTCAACTTGAATGGTCCAACCGGGATATAAAAAGCATCTTTGCCAAGGTAGTGAATGCCAATAAGACTAATTGGTCTCAAAATCTTGATGATGCCTTGTAGGCATCTCGTACCACATACAAAACTCCAATCGTTGTGTCTCCATATAAACTAGTCTTTGGAATGTCCTTCCATTTAAGAATCGAATTGGAACACAGATATATATGGGCATTGAAAGCCCTGAATATGGACTAGACAAAAAAACTCCAAAGATAGATGTAGATGCTAAATGAGTTGGATGAATTAAGATTTAAATCTTATTAAAGTTCAGCTCTCTACAAGGAAACGATAAAGAGATTTAATGATTATAAAGTACTTAAGAGATAGTTCAAAGTCGTACATTGGGTGTTGCTATGTAATTCTTGCCTTAGAATTTTTCCCCTGAAAGCTAAAATAAAAATGGTCATGAACATTTAAAGTGATATGAGTGTTCAATAATGGGGCCATCGAACATGAGGGACAAGAAGGACCTTCTTTTAAGGTGAATGGGCAACGCTTGAAAGCATACTTTTTCAAGTGCCAAGAGAGATCATTGATCGAGGTGGTGTCCTTGAAGAGGCTTGAGAAAAAATTTCCGTTCATGCTACCGTGTTAAATAACGTTTTTCTTGGGATGTAATTTAAGTGTTAGTATTTTAAATAATATGTGAGTTAATGTTGCAGGTGATGGATAATGTTAAAGAAATTTTTGGCGTATCATTGAAGCTAATCAATAATCACAATGCAGTTCGCCGATTGAATCGAGAAAAAAAATGATTTCAATGTTCTGGAATTTTCGGCAGGAGATCTTGCGCATTAGGCGAATTGTTGATGTTCTTAGGAGGCCCGATCAAACCTCCATTGATTCAACCCAATCTTGATTTGAGTTTTATGAAACTCGGTAATCCTGTGAATTATAGGAGAATTGCAATCTGATAAGCAATCCTAATTTTGTCCTCCATCTAGAACCTTACATCAACTGGAGGAACTGCAAAACTCGATGAGGTATATGATCACTCGACGTTTTCCGAAATGGATCGGGGAGCACGACTAATGTCACCAGATGGGTGCAAACCGAATGGTTTTTCAAAGGCCAAAGTTTTAAAAAAATCATTCTCCTTCACTTTCCGTTACTTTTAATCTTCACAAACACACACCCGACTTTGGGTTCAATATTTCATCATTTCTCTAGTATCTTGGTCATTGATCTATGCTCGGGGTTCGAAGACTTTGTCGCCTAGCATTACAATCTTTATTAATTGGCATTAAAGGTTTGTTTTCTGAACCTCTAGTTTATCTTGAGAACTTTTGTACTAATTTGCAATGATCTTATCTTACTGATGTGTGTTGGGCCTCTCTGAACTAAATTGTTGTTGTTTGATTGCCTGTTAGTTTGATAATCTTTCCTATCATGCCTTTTATGTTGGATTCCCATAATTTCTAATTAAAATGGATGAAATTTACGATATTGTGTGTGCATATTGTTGGGTGTAGGATTAACATGAGTTGTGCATGCTTTGATTGTGTTGTGGGGTTGAGGGATTTGATTGAAGAAGATGGGTTTAAAGTAGGCACATTTGGTCATTTGGTGAGCAGGGTCAAGCTCACTAAACCACTTAGTTATTCGCTGAAGTTCCCCATCTCACTTTTAGTTTTTATCTATATTTGTTACTATACTCTATAACTTTTGGCGAGAAGTTTGAAGTCACCAAAGGCACTCGACGACTCACCAAGACTCTTATTCATTGCCCTTTGTATGATCTGCTTTATCCTTTTTACATTGGTATCTTTGGTGGAGTAGTCCTTGATCAGAGAAGTAATTTGACAACTTGCCAACTGTTTTGGCAATCTTCTTGCAACTTATTTTCAATGTGTTGGTTCGAACATCTTCCGACTCTTTTTTGATGCTTTGCAAAAATGGCTAGATCAAAAGTAGCTAGAGGAATTATGTGCATAAAATTTCAAAATGAATGAGCAGACGTCACATCCTCCCACGAAGGAAAGACAAAACCTTCTACCTAGAGATAAAGGTAAGAGCATGAGGTCCAATTCTTACAAGAAAACTACTCTCTAAGACCCTTCTATTCCTTCAAGATTGGGATTTTATGCAGTTGTGGAGACCATTTTAGCAGATAGACCCTTTGCAAACTCTAATACAATTATTGTCCCTTAGGAGGAATCCCTAGACAATGATGCCCAAGTTATGATAGATGGATCAAATGACTAGATATGATCCCCTATTTATCTCTTTCTGCTTGCTTTAGTTCACTTTTTTTTATATTTATTTCATTTGCATTTGAGGACAAATGATCTTTATTTGTGGTGGGTAAGGCCTATCTTTTGTGTGAATATTGATGTTTCATATTTTGTTTGTATATTGGGTTTGTGAGATTCACTTGTGTTTGAATTGTATATTCGGGGTGTTTGAGCTTGGGGCTCCGCGTTGAAATTGTGAATGATTTTTTACCCTTACAAAACATTGCCATCTCATTTTTGTGTTGAATGTGGTCAAATTTGAATCTCGGTATTGATAAATAAATATGACTTGAATATTGTTCATAATCCAACTACCGTGAATATTCATCTATGATGAGGCCAAATGAAGTCGAATAGACAATATGTGAACTCTTTGCATTTCGTTATGACTAGCCAAGTATAGAATTGAGTCTCTTGTGGTGAACATTTCACACTAGCAATAGTGTGGAATCTTCCTGACAATGGTGTCAATCTTGTTTGACTATGGTGTTAATGACTTGTGTGATGAGCTTACCGTGAACCCTGCATGATGACCCCTAGAATTTTCCCCATTAGTCCAGTTGACTAAGTGGTGCAAACTCATGATAAGATCTTAGGGAACTTTGAATATTGTGAGGCAATTTTACATTTACCTCTTTTGAGGCCAACCTTGTTAGTGTGTGTTATCTTTTCTTGAACACTCCTAGATCCTTGACCTTTTATTGAAAGAAACATGATGAAACTATGAACTTTCTTCATCCATTACCCATAATCTTCAAGATGTTGTGATTTATTTGAATAGACAACTTCGGCCAAAATCCTATGTTGAGGGGTGTTTAAAGATAAGGTAAATCAAGGAGTACAAGAAAGTAAGCTTTGACCCATGGTTTTGAGAAAAATTGAGTCCCTCCATAAAGAAAAGACGAACATAATGAAAATGAAAAATTAAAAAATTGTGGAACAAAGTTAAAAAGTGATGAAGAAAAGAAAAGGAAGTGTTGTTCGCACCATATTTCATGAAAATAGAAGTCACTGAGCCTAAATAATCATACCTTTCCACTCAGACCGTTACAAGCTTTGGAAAGACATTTTTTATCTTGACTGATTTGGAAAAATGGTTGTCTAGAAAATAAGGGCAAACCTATGGGTTGAATTCACGCATTGAATTTATCTTTGTGATTGTGAGTGTTGTATATGACTCTGGAGCTTTAATTTATGTACCATTGCGTGTGAATATGGAACCATTCTTTGTGTGAGAGCATTTGAATACATTTGTTGAACTTGAAATTGCATTTGAAGAAAGTTTAGTGAGATAGAGATTCTTAGGTAATGGTAAGTTGTGACCTGAATTTTAAGTACATAATTAATCCTTGCATGAGTAAGATGAGTCTTTTTGTGTACATTGATGATTGAATCTTGTGTAGAACTATTTGAGATATCATTTTTAAAATTCAGAATATGAGTTTTGCTTGAAGCAAGAAATTGTTTAAGTTGGAGGTGTTGATGAGTCCATAATTCAAACTCATTTTGGGCTTTATTTTAATAGATTTAGTATCCTTAAATATATATTTTCCCCTATAACTAATATAAATCTTTGAGTTTCAAAGATTTGGAATGACACACAAAGCATGTACACTAAGGAGCAAAGTGGAACAAAGTTGCTGAAAGAACGTAGAAAGGAAGAACTGAGGATCGCCTAACCCATTAGGCGTGTCGCCGAATGTCCTTAATCTAACATTATGTTCCATTGTGCTAAGCCCTGAAGGAGAAAATCAAGTCGCCGATTGAATGAAACAGTCGTTATGTCGCCGAATAGTTTATCAATGCAGTGATATATTGATTAAAGTTATCAGACGTTAAGAATGTTGAAGGCAAAAACAAAACCGCAATACAAATGACGAAAGGCGGATCGCCGAGTGGATTTTCGATCCCAACTTAGTGCATCAACAGACACTTTACAGCACTAATTTTGAGAACTATAAATATGTTTTCAAATTCTCAGTTTAAGATCTAGTAATTGGGTAATAAAATAGAGAATTATTCATTATAGGCCTGTGTAAAGACAATATCAGTCGTTCCCATTCTATGAAAAAACCAGTTGGTATCTATTCCTTGTTTTTTACTATGTTTACCTAAAATCCCAATTCTTGGGGTGTGATTTTTTGAATATGAGTTGATATAACTGTTGGGTATTGCTAACTAATAGTTTATTTGATGTTTAAAAGTTATTTCATTCAGTGGTTCTGGTTGAATTTCATGAGTTGTAGTTGTAAATGCTATCATAACTTAGTGTTTTTGACTTTGTGAAGAGAGAGGATTTGAAACCAAAACTACTGAATAGATGGTTTGTGGGTAGTGGGTTGGCATAGGTTCAACTCGAGAGAGTGAATCCTAAACCCTCTCCAGATATTAATATCAATAGAGTGAATGGACAAAGGTAAATGTTTCATTTAATTTCCGCTTAATGGTATTTGAGAGAAACCAAATTTTATTTGGGGTAAATTGATTGAGAGAGAGTTTACCTGACTAAAGTCTAGCCTGATTACTAATACACAACTATTTACTATTAATTACAATTACCTAGTTTAATTTTTATGTTATCCCAAAATCCTACTACATCCCAAGAATCTTGTCTCCATATTGTATTTCCGTGTATTTACTATTTTAGTTTATAATTAACTGTTAATCCCCCCTTCTATATTTTACACGTGTGTCAATCCTAATTTAATATGTTATTGTTTTTAAATGTATTCTAACTATGAGTAACTTGAACTTATTTGTATTTGACTAGTAATTATTGAAACCACTATATGTGGTAATGATCCCATCCTTTTATGGGTTATATTACTACTCATTATTGTAGAACTTGAACAGGAAGTAGTGCCTTGATACGTATAGTCAACCTATCCGACCAATATAAGATTTTTCTTCGATATGTCGGTTACTACTGGAGGTGTCTTGAAGGATTTTCATCCATAACTTCCCCATTAACCAAGTTGACTCAAATGAAGGTCAAGTTTTAGCGTTCCGATGAGTGTGAGAAAAGCTTCAGGTTGAGTACACCTCTATTCTTGACTCTACCAGTTTGGTCAGACGGTTATGTAGTTTATTCTGATGCATCCAGGGTCGTCCTAGGTTGTGTATTGATACACAAAGGTAAGGTCATAACTTATGCTTCTAGATAACTTAAGGTCCCGAGGATAAATACCTAACTCATAATCTCGAGCTTGCAGTCATAGTGTTTTCTCTAAAGTTTAGAGACAATACTTATATTTTGTTCACAAATCATAAGATCCTCCAATATATGCTCTCCAGAAGCATTTGAATCTTAGACAGAGGAAATGGCTTGAATTCCTCAAAGACTATGACATGGATGTAATCTGTCATATAGGTAAGGCCAATGAAGTGGCTGACGCCCTGAGCAAACTATACATCGATAGTTTAACACATATTGGGAATTAGAAGAAAGAATTGGCCAAAGATACTTACCGTCTTGATCGCTAAGGAGTTCTCCTTGTGGACATATCAAATGGTGGTGTGATAGTTCAGAATGGGTTAGGATCTTCATTGCTAGCAGAGGTTAAGAACAAGCAGGTGATTTATCAAACTTTAATTTTATAAAATTTTGAACATAAATTGTAGAGTAATTCTTTTTAATATAATCCTTCTACATAGTAGGAACAAATCTGCTCATGTTAAACTTGCATTTCTCAACTTGATTCCTTTTTTTGTCAGTAAAATTCTCAACTATATTTTCATGGTCATAGACCATAAATATTTCATCACTCCTTTGGTATTTTTACAAATAATTATGTAACATTGTACAAGCTATGAGAATTTTAACTTGTGTGCTAATATCATAATGGTTCATTCTTTGTTTCACTTATGTGCAATTACACATTATCAGTGCATAATTTAATGCTCAAATCAAACATACTAGAAGAAGTGATTTTGTTGGATAATGCATACTTTCCATATGTCTACCACTTCCACTTTAGCACTAGGTCTAAAATCAAAATTGTACAGGACACATGAACTACTCCCATGAGGCACTACATACTATTCAACAGGGTTAGTGAGAGTGAATGGATTGAAACAATATGATTCAAATTGGACCAAGTCTCACGACCGGTGAGCTCCCCCTAAAAGAAACATAGCGTGCTTGACCTCTCGAAGGTCGTATACTAGCTAATAGTAATCATTCATCGCATTTTCATAGTAGATTTAGCAGAAATTTAAAACTTTCATAGTGTCACGATTGGAATATAGACCCCATATGAGACCGGCGTCATTGACCTCTTAGAGGTCGCAGACAAGACTGCATACGCCATCCTTAATTCATCTAAGTTAATTTTAGCGGAAAATTTGAAACTTTTTGCTTTTTGACATACATGTATACATACTACTTAACATCATAGACGTTCACAAATCAACCATCGAATAAAGAGAAAATCAAATGAAAGAATACGTTCATAATTTTATTAAACGTATTTTTTAAAAAAGGCACTAATGCAAGGTCTGAACAAAAGTGGAAAAAAACACTAGTGGAACATGCTCCACTAGCTATGGCCTACATCTAAGCTAGATAATAACGGTATACATCCTCGAAAGCATGAGGACCTACCAATTTTGGATGAAAGATCCACATCCGATTAGGTGCAACGTCAACCTGTAAGCTCTAGCTCCACTTGTGTCTGCACCTAAAATTGTTGAATTGTATGGGATTAGTAAAAACTTGTACTAAGTATGGGTATATTCAAGCCCACACCAAGGACATGCATGAGTAAGAACAACTCTTTCCTAACAACCTGGTTATGGAAAGTCACGTCAGTGGACTTGCCAAGATGGGATTAGGAAAGTTAGTGAGCTTTCCAAATTTGGATTAGGAAAGTAATGCCATGAGAGTAACATGCATCATCATGCTTATCATATAGCACACAACACATAACCTCTTAAACATAGCATATATCATTTTGCAAATATAGCACATAACATATTTAATACCATTCATCCATATACCATGCGACCTTGGAATCATGGACTTGACATTAAGACTTCCCCAAATGAGGGATCAACATATGGGACCTCAACTAGGGAGCCTTAATTCGCAAACACAGAGTCTGCTTCATTCATTCATACATACTTCATTTAATTTAGTTCATAGGATAGTGTGAACACCAGCATTACCTAGGATGTAGTTTACGACTTTCATCGGGTTCGATGTGCAATGATTATGAATGACCTAGTGTCACTACTTAAGTCTAGCTCATCTCTTGATCATCCTATCCTAACACAATTGGTATCATTCAATTCATTATGTGCATCATTTGAGGCTGGCCTCATTCATTCATTGGGAACTTTAACTTTAACTGACATAGATCATGTGAGCATCATGAAATCTAGTGTCTCCCCCACACCGAAAAGAGGTGGAATCACCGGCCAAAGTAAACTAAACATGCTAGCGTACATGGGAATTGAACCCAGCAATATCCCTATATTAACGGTATCGATTCGAAGACTAGGAAATATTAGAAGACCCAAACCCCGCATGCCGAACAGTCTCTTCTCATGAGAGTAACGTTAACTTTCTCCCTTGCCGAAAGAAGGCATCGCCGCTCATAGCTACTCTGTTAGTGCTCAATATAAAGTTCCTTTATATTCAACTCATACGTTAAGGAAGTTGGCTTCTAGTATGAGGACATCATAGCTCAATAGATGATTTCTCATCTCATAATTAATATTAAGAGTAACATTATCAATACATTCATTAGAGTGTTCAGAGAGACTGGTCTCTTCATTAACTTTACACTCTCATAGTTGAATACGTTTTGGTAACATTCACTTAGGCTCATTTGAGATTGATCTCATCTTTTACATGAGCCTCTTATCATATTGTCACCACATTCATTAACTTTAGCACGTTTGCTCTTCATTGTTACCCACCCCTTATTACGTGAATGTTCATTTCATCATATGCCGATGCACTTGGCCATTTAGTGTGTTTCACACTCTTACTTAACCCTTCTAAGGTTTCATCATTTCATTGTTCATTTCATCACATGCCAATGCACTTGGCCATTTACTGTGTTTCACAGTCTTATTTAACCCTTCTCGGGTTTCATAATTAATTGTTCATTTCATCATTTCATTACATACATCTTAGGTTCACTTACTTCTAAGCGTATGCTAGGCTTATGGGTCTATACATACAAGCCATAATGCTCCATTCATAGTTTGTTTAAGTGATTCATATCTTCCTAAGATTATGTGATACAAGTGTTATGTATCTTGTATGTATGTCAAGATCTCTGTTTCGATCTATGTTGGCAACATTATTTTTGAAAATTTATTCACTTATGACTGTATAAATACATAATTTGGGCAAGGGAATGTAATTTCGAATCCCTTGGACAAAACTTACATCTTTCTTTTTATTTTATTTTCGGTCCACACACCTTGGGAACCGAGATCGAGCCCCAATGTCTTCATCTTTTTTTTCATATTTTCTTTCTTTCTCATTCTCTTGTGTTGGGACCGAGTCGTTGTGGGATGGAATCCCTAAAACCTCACTTTATTTTTCTTTTTAAAATTCCCTTTTTCTGCCTAGAGGTCCGGGGTTCCATTCCCACACGCCTCAACATTTCCTTTCTTTTTATTTTTTACTCTGATCGAGAGGTTGTGGGTTCAAATCCCTCTCCTCTCATTTCTTATTTTCATAATTTCATTTTCCAGCCAAGATCACGGTTCGAATCCCTCTCACCACATTATTTTTAACTCACTTATTTTCATGGTTTTTGACATGGTGAGGTCGCGGGTTCAATCCTCCATGACATCACTTGTTTTAATTCATTTTTTACCAAAATTTTTAACTTCTTCAATGTGACCTAAATCCATGAAGTTGTAGCTGGAAAATTTCTAGTTTTTCAACATCTTTTTCATCACATTACACGTTAGTTCTTAGGGAAATTTCATAGTACATTTAGAACGTTTTATGTGCATGTTCATGGATTCATTTAGCCAAGACTTTATCACTCAATTCAGCCACATTACATTTCACATGAACATCATGATTTACATAAGTTTGTGCACGTACGAATATAACCATAACATTACATTTTAGAGACTTAAACCCGAGAGCACATAGTCACGATACACATTGCATACACATACACATAGTTTCGGATCACATAGGTTGTCATTCATACGATTTCAAACACAAATTCATGAATATATTCATCACTTAAACACAACACATGCCTAATATGAACCAGCAAACATACCCAACCTACGAATCATTGCGAGCTAGTGACAGGGACATGCAACAGGGAACAACCCTAGTTTTCAGATTTGAATATACTAAAGTTTAAGGGGTCTCTTGGGAAAGGGACCAAGAGAGAATATAACCATACCTTTTTGACGTTCAAACCTTTACCTGGTTCCCAAAGTTTCTTCTCCAAATTCAAGTCCAACACCAAAAACCTCAACCTCAATTTGACGGACAACCCTCTCTTTGCCTAATGTGATTGATTAGTTGTTTGTTTTTATTTTTCGTTGTGAGTTATTCAAGTGTGAAGAAATTTTGTCAATTTTTCTGTTCTTGAAGTTATTTTGGCAGAGAGAACGTGAATGGGAGAAGAGAGAATGATGTTGAAGTGAGATAGACGTGAGAGAGTGAAACGTGAAAGTAGTTTAGGCTTTGGTAAGGACTTAGTCAAACAGGGACTCTCCTTAACTAAAAAAATCCGATTTTTCCTCTTTATTAAAACAGCTAAGAAATATTAATTAATTCAGTCAATTTACCAATTTAAATAAAAACAATTTAAATCATTGCTTCCACTTAGGTTCGAACACGGGTGGAGAAAGACTCCACTCAAAAAGCTAGTTTTCGGCCCTCTCTCCCCAAATCTCCCCTCCACCTTATTAAATAAATAATTAATTATATATTTAAGGTAATTACGATACCACCATTATCCTGGAAAATACCATTTTACCCCTAGACACTCAAACTTAAGAGACCACAAGCATATCATCATCTACTTCATACATAATCATAACAAGTAGAGTCAACTACATGCATACCAAGTAAAATATTTATCATATAGTCAACAAGACCAACATTATGAATCTAAAGTAAGTCCTCATCATATAGACATAATAGGACTCCTACTATGCATATTATCATGCAAGTAAGTTAATTCCATAGAGTTGTACATAAGAAACATACACATATACATATTGAACCACTTCCTAGAACTCCCTTTAAGATCTAATTGTGCAATGAACAGGTAAAGTCCCATACTCTCACCTACACTAAGAAACTTCCCTTACTCTATCCTAGTTACGGTTCATTACATTACTTCCATTGTCAATTTCACGTTAGGGAAATCCTAGCCTTAACAGACAATAAGACCATGTAAGACAAACATGGAATTTGGTGTTATCCCCTCACACCAAAAGAGGGTATCTTACTTGCCAAGGTAAAGCATGAATACCATTCTATCATTCTATCATTTGAGATGGATCCAATAGCTAGGTCCTATGGGGAAAAATTGTTATGGAAACTTTGAGGTATCTATGAAACCCTATTTATGCCTATTGGGCATTTAACCCTCTTTATGCCTATTGGGCATTTTAGTTATCCACCTCGTGAGGACTATGGTGAACAAGTTTTCCCACGTTTCGAAAGGGCACCCCTCATCATAAAGTTCACTCGCTGCTAAGCTAACTTCCCTTTATTGAAAAACCTTTATTTACTTTACTTCATAAAAATGGCTTTAGGAGGTATAGCTCCTCATATTCTTAGCTCATAGTTTATAAATGAGAATGTCCTTTCCACAAGCTAAATCATGTGAGAAAACCTTTCACATGGACATAGCATATTCAAGGAATATCTAGGTTAGAGTACAATTTGGAATACCTTTCAAGAGACCCTTTGTTTACTAGATTATCATCCATGCTTCATTATATGCATTCACGTATGTGTATGTGTATTTACATGAGAAGACCTTTCACACACATACATTTAAATAATACACATATGCATACTTCATTATATCATACACTTTCATTTTGATTGCTTAATCATGCATTCACATTCATGTAGATAGAGTAATCACCCAAGGAATTATCTTATAAAGATTCACATGTGCAATCTATAGGCAAAGTGTCATATCATTGCCTACATTAGTACACCTATCAAGTCGTCCTAGTTAAAATACATTTAATGCTTTATGGACATATAAAATTTTCATGCATAGTAGTACATATTAGTCCATACGAAAATTATCTTTTCATTAGGCACCATGAAACTATACTAATTATAGCCATGCATAAGATGTATATGTACATATGAAACATTATCATATAATGGCCATCAACATCCTATTGAGGAAGCCACCCTCTTAAGATGACAATACACATTCCAGCATACACCACACTCCACATTATAGCATAGGAGACAAGACATCTTCAACATTGCATCCAAGACTCCTAAGATTGACTAAGATCATACACTCATATAGGGGTACATAACCAGGGGACATTCATCAATAGACTTCATCAATGATAAACATGTAGACCAACTAACCCTAACAACCTTGTTCACATATATATTGCACAATTATTACACCTAGAACATGATACTAGATTAGAAGACTAAGTATACAACCTCTTGTGTGATCATCATAACCACACTTCACCAAGCATCAATTTGCCTTGAAGGATATGAGCATAACATATAGGTACTTAGATAAGAATGTAAACACTTCCACCATAACTTGTGCGTACCAAACAATGCCATACAAGACAAATTCAACTATCAATTCTATAGAAAAGTTGATGAAGTAGGGAAAACTAACCAATTCTCCAAACTTTGATCATTATTGATTAATACTCATTATTCATCAATAATTAATATATAAGGCCATATCTAAAAGTAAAATAAAATAAACGAAATCATGAGTCAACCATCATAGGATCAAGATCACATTATGTACACTACATCATCAAGTCTATAGAAGGTGGAGAAATATAAGTCAAACTTACCGAACCTTCAAAATTTGATTGTCAATGATGAATTACCCAACAATTCATCATTAATTGACATAAAGGAATAAATAATTAAGCAATTCATTACAATCTATAAATAATTCAATCACCATCTAATCAAGATCAAAAGACCCACATTATATCATAAGTAGAGAATTTGGAGGATCATGGGTTCATCAAGGAATTGGATTCAAATTCATATTTAAAACGGAAGATATTCATCAATTTATTGTAAACATGCTTTTGTAATAAGTTTGAGAAAGAACCCATGCTAAATTGAAAATCGGGAATTTCGGTCTTTGAATTACTTCTGAAATTCTTTGATTGAACTCCTTAGGTGAAAGGATAGCTAACAATTAAGGATAAGCATACCATATTGATTGAATACCCATGAATAATTGAGAATAAACCATGAAAATCCATCCGCTAGCTTGAACCTTGAGTTTTCCCTCCAATGGAGTTCTGATAGAATTTGGAAGAAAAGAGACCTTTTGAGATGTAGATTTTTATAGGGTGTTGGCGTTTGGCTTAGGAAAGGGGTTAGTAAATCCTATAAACAATTGATAGCTTACTTCAAATTACGCATATACCCCACACTTATTACAGATCTCAAACTTAACTTTCATTTTTGAAATCTTCGTCGGGGAACAAGTCCAACTTGATTTTTAGAATAAATTCTTGGGACCGTAGATTTCACGTTGTGTCCAATACGCAGAGCAAACTTTTGGCCTTAGGAGACCCTATTCCACGACGTGGACCTATTTCATGCAAGAAACTCATTTCTGCCTTGGGCAGCTTGTCGGCCCAAGGTTTGGTCCTCCTCAAGGACCCCTAGGGTGGTCCTTTGGGAGTCGTGTCTGGACGTTTCAATCGTATATAAAAAAGTATACATGTTAGGGTCTTATCCTTTCAGTTGAAGAACCAAACAAAACATAAAACTTACCAAGGCACACTAGAACTCACTTGCACTCTCAAGGCTAACTTTCAAACGTTATAGGACATTCTTGAATGTTTGACCTCCAAACCACTTCAAATCAGTCATGCATACTATTATAAACTTAATCAACATATTATTATCCTCTTTAGGCACATGTGAGGCTCTAGACACCTTATTTAATTTTGATAGACCTTACAATATCACCTACATGGGATCATTCGTTCTAGATTGACAGTTGGAACATTTTAAAACACTTTCAAGGACTCAATGAACTATAGAGCAACTAAGAACATTCAGCACATAAAAGTCAATGCACCAAACATACAATTAAAACCAACTTCAAACCATTTTGACTCCTTGCAAGACATACAAGTAAAACCTTCACTCACTCACCCTTTAGGCATCAAATACATAGGAACTTTTCATGTTCATACGAGTAACATCCTTCTCCTAATCATGACATGTTTTTTTTTTTTAGATTTCATTTTATTAAGTGCTCATCATGCAACAACCTTTAAGTTACACATAGGTAAGTTCAACATCACTCAAGAGGAAAACGAGTAATTCACACTCGATGCACCTAGATTATGAGTATTGTAGATCAACAAGGATATTTATGATTTAGTCACAATACCCTTTAGGTCGTTCCTAACATTACCACGTTTTGTTATGTCTAAGGAAGAATCTCCTTCACCTTAACATAATCACATGTTATCATGAATTCATATACAAGCAATGCACAAAGGTCAATTCACTTTTAAGAGAAATCCTCTACTTTTAACCGAAGCATCCTCATACGTTCTTCCTAATGAATTTAACTTGGTAATTCATAACACACTGATTATGACAACAGTAGGAAGTGACTTGCACATTGTTTCAAGTCCTAGCATTACACTAGTCTTCATAAGCATGCATCAATTAGGGAAATACTTCCAATTTATAGGTACACATCAATAGCACTAGCTAAACATACTAAAACCTCTTAAGAGTGAGCCTACACTAATACTTCCCTAGTCATAAAAGTCACATATTATTAAGAGACTCATTATCTTTCATTCAAAACAGACTCAAAAATTCTCATTGTGGTCTAAGAACCACATCTCAAAAGTGACATCAATCATGCTTCGTACATCATCATGAAAACAAATTCACAATTATCATATCAAGATGCACAAGAAACATGAGAAACATGAATTTGTTCAGAATCCCTATGCATTCAATAAGCGTCTTCAACACATGCACAACATAGGGTCAATTTGGACATGCACAACATATGGAGAATGTGCAACTTATACTTATATGCAAGACTCCCATCATGGACAAGCTACTACAAACTCTTTTGTTTCAAGATCAAGTGAGAATAGAAGGGAAAGATAGGTATATCGACAACCTTACTACTCAAATCATAATCCTCCACTTAGGGTGAACAAATTTAAGAGCAACTGAACTCATCCTCATATGAAAGTCTTACCAACCTTAGAAACTAAACAACATCATCCCACCCTTGGGATCTAAGATCATGCGCACCCTTTATTTACATCACCTAAAACTGAATCTCAACATAGGGAAGTTCAAGGGCACTCAAACAGGAACTTCAAGGGTAATCAAAATATTTCTATCTAGACATATTATCCCCCGCTTGGGATAAGCCTTATCACTACATGTCCTTAAACACCAAGGTCAAGACAAGTCAAGACCAA
Source organism: Solanum arcanum (assembly GCA_027789145.1). Classification (NCBI taxonomy): domain Eukaryota; kingdom Viridiplantae; phylum Streptophyta; class Magnoliopsida; order Solanales; family Solanaceae; genus Solanum; species Solanum arcanum. The sequence goes on from CM050933.1 coordinate 65,382,679, forward strand.
TTTATATACTCCTCATACAAGAAATTTTGGCATCATTAAAAGTTTTCACTCCTATTCTCATATCAAGGAGCCTACTAACTCTATCATCAAGGGGTAATACCTCAAGCATCATCATTGCTATAAGCCCAACATCTAAAGGAAACTCATAGTAATCAAGTTAGTCATGCTACCAACCACATTCGACCTTAACTACACCTTGAACACAAAGAGTCATGAAAACCTTAGGGGAATCAATAGAAGAAATTTGACCATAAAGGGCTCTTTCTTTTCTTTCATCACTAGTCAAGGTAATTTCTAGGTCATTCAACCCACATCATCACCTTGGGAAGAAACTTACAACCAACTACACCTAATTACATCTCGCACTTCCTCAATTGGTCATACTTAAGATCCACCTAAGCAGGTACTAATAACTTTAAAGTGTGTCAACATCAATTATCTCCTTCTCTTTAAGGTTTAAGGGATATATTCTACCTTCTAAGTCAAATTTAAGGAAAAAAATAGTTCAAACCTATGGAACAAAACCCTTTATTTCTTTAATCCCCACTCTTGGAATAGGTTTATGAGGACACTATCCATCTAGTCATAAGGGTTTCCCCCATTAACTAGCATACTGCACAATCACTTTAAAGGTTAGCACACTACCTCGCTTCTAGGATCAAGCCTATACCAAAAGACTCCAATCCACACAAGGCATCCATACAACATTTGCCAAATAACAAGGAAACAATGAAACATTTGAATCATTGCACATATATAAAGGCAACATGCATCTTTAGCTATTTATCACATTCTATTAAATCATTTCAAGCTTAAACCATAGCATTACATTATCGTCATACCAAATCATATAGCAAGTTATCATTACAAAGGGAACTCCTTTAATCTAGAACAAATTGTATGAAGTTATAACCATATCATAACACAAATTCTCACATAAAATATAATTTCTTATATATAACCATAAATGGCATCACATCAACATATACTCAAAATGAAACTTCACACATACTTATCAAGACACAAAAACAAAGTAAGCATGGACTCGCCTTTTCCCCATCAAGCATTGAGATACAATCTCATTCAAGCAATAACATCTAAAAGACCATCGGACAAGAAAATATAAGAAAGGAAGATCATATAGATTTTAATTCTATGGCATGACACAACAGTAGTGATGAAGGAAAACTCTATCGTGCTATAGACTATTTCTCATAGATGTGTTGTGAATCACCATTGATGAAAAAAGACTCTAATAAATGTGGCAATATGAGACTTTTGGACCCTAAAACAACCTTCATAAACTTGATGCTCTGATACCACATTTGTCACGAACGGAGAGCACCCCCTAGAAGTAACATGGTGTACTTGACCTATTTGAGGTCTTGTATGAGCCCATAGCGATCATTCATCACACTGTCATAGTAAATTTAGCAGAAAAAATTGAAACTTTCATAGCACATCATATGCTAGAATCATCACTTCACACACACACACATACACACATATATATAAATAGATATATAAGTGAAAATACATAGTTGGAACCTAAGTCTGTTTTTCCATATTAGACTGAACATCAATATAATAAAATAGGGACACGACCCTTTAACATGGTGGCATAATATCTAAGCTATTACATATATTTTGAATGAAACATATAAGAGGAAATCCTTGACATATAAGGATTCCTTTCCTTGATCTTGGGAAGTATATATCAACACCTTCACCTTAGAGACATCTTCCAAGCATCCATAACCTACACTTTGTATAAAAAGGTGATGACGATTGGTGTTAGTACAAGAATGCACTAAGTATGGAGACCATGCAAAAACATGCATTTAAAGAGGGCAATTTTCTCAGAAAACCATGTGTTATGAATTTTAGTTAAACTTCATAAAAACATTGATATAATAAGCATAACATGTCTAATATACTTCACATAAGCATGGAAAATATTCATAACATCACATAAAGCCACATTATCTTAACTTTTACCTTAAGTCTTTTAACCCCCAAGTAACCCTCTAGTAACACTTGGTGCAATGTATGAATAGTGTCCCATTCCACCATCCACACTCAAGAATCATCTTACTGTCACCAAGGCGAACATTAACATAACCTTCGTTTACTTAAACATATGAATTTTATAGGAACATAACATATCCTATGATACCTACTTCACCTATGTACCAACATGTTCTATGAACCACTAGTATAAGACTCGCTTAAAGGCCACATGCAAGTCAACACTACCAATAACATCATAATAGGCAATAGTCAACAATAACATACTTGGAATTCATTTCATATAGACATCACAAGATACTACTCATAACCCCAATCTAAGTCTAGTAGTGCAATGTAAATATGAAGTATCATAACCTTACACATACTTAGTAAACTCATAAAGAGAACACAAGCATATCATCATTTACTTCATACATAAGCATGACAAGTATAATAAAATACATGTATACCTAGTAAAACCTTCATCAAATAGTCAACAAGAGCAACATTATGCATTTAAAGTAAGACCTCATCATATAGACGTAATAAAACTCATACTACGCATATTATAATGCAAGTAAGTTTATGCCATAGAGTTGTGCATAAGAAACATATACATATACATATACTTATACATATACATAGAGAGTACCTTCCTAGATCTCCCTTCAAGAGATATCTCTGAAATTCATAAGTAAAGTTCCATACCCTCATCTACACTAAGAAACTTCCTTAGTCTATCCTAGTTAGGGTTCATTACATTACTTCAATTTTTCATTTTACTCTAGGGAAATCTTAGTCTTAACTGACAATAAGACCATGTAAGTCGAACGTGGAATTTGGTGTCATTGCCTCACACTAAAAGAGGTATATTACTTGCCAAGGTAAGTGATAAGCTCATATTATACTTCCGTAAATAAGTATAAGCAATCATATCAAGTAAACAACCCAATTGTTAGGTTGGGGTCGATCCCAGGAGGAAAATGGAATAGACTTAACTTCAATCTGCGATTACGTCTTTTTAGTCAAGTCCTTTCCAAAAATAATTAATTAGAAGGGGGGGGGGTTTATCATGTGATGAGAGAAACCAGGGTGTAAGTGTTCCCCAGATATTCATAATGCGACAATCCTAGCTATAACAATCCTTTCCTAGTATCTTGTATTCAAAGCGATATGTTATATATCCCTAATTCCTTTGTCCGGAAACTAGAGAATTTCACTTCGTACCTTGGTCCGGCTACGTGTGTCTACATTACTAAACCTTAACTTTACCTCATATTAATCATCATATTCAATGCATGGCTAAGTTACTACTTTGGACTAATTGAAACTAACCTATTAGATAGTGTATACTAAATCTTTATTGATATTTCTTTTCCTATCAACTACCTCCTTGGTCCGGCAAGTTGAAATAGGGAAAGTTTTCGTTAAAGAAGTTCTAAACGAAAGAATTATCAATACATGCAATACCCTATTCTAGAATTGTCATTTATCTAGTTTTACCTTGTTAATTACCCATGATTCCCAAAACCCAATTGGTGGATTTAGTTACCCATGCTAAGAATTACACAATTCATAGTTGTTAAACAAGAAATCATGTGCTTACTTTAACAAGTTTGAAGAAAAAACAAAAGTATCACTTGAATTCACTAAAATATTGAAAAAAACGATTCTGGAAAATTAAAGTGTTTTCTTAAAATCAAAGTTTAACTCCCAATAACACAAATATGAAAAATAGTAAAGAGTCTAACCCCAAAAACAGTATTTTTAGTCATATTTATAATAAAAAATTCCTAAAATAAAATGGAGTTCTATTTAAGGAAAAACAATCTGTCCGAAATGCATCTGCCGTTGACGACCCTATTGACGGTCCATCGAGGGAATGACGGACCTTCGACAACTTCAGTTGGTCCAAACTTCAAACCTTTTTCCACTTCCACTTTTCAACACTTTTTGTTACCATTGACGGACTAACAACACGGTCCGTCAATGGCCTCCGTTCGTCCATACTTTGCAGTTCTTTCAAGCAAAGTATTGGACTACTTTTTGTTACCACCGACGGTAAGCCATGACGGTCCATCAATGGATCGACATACCGTCGCTCCTTCCATAGCCCCACACTTTTTTAGATTTCCCTGATATTATCTCAGCTGCTTGGGCCTTCAGTCGACGATTATCACCTACGGACCATCCTAAGGTCGCGGACCGTCAGTGGCTTCATATGTAATCACCTGCAAATTTTAGCACAGTCTTCAACGTTCTTATTCTGGACAGTTTTCCTCCAAACACAGAGAAATACACATTTAAACTACTATAAAAAGGCCTTAGACACACAATAAACCTAAGGAAAAAGGATAGGAAGTACCGTAAAACCATTGTACATCAACACCCTTAACTTAAATTCGTTGTTTTCCCTCAGGCGACACACTATGACTCACCATAACACCTTTGTAAAAAAGTATTTTCTTTTTAGGGTTTCACAATCATCTGGATATCAATCCTGATTTTTTCATTGTTTTTATGCATGATATCACTCTAAGGCTCATTCATGTGGATAAGACCATGACACAAACTCAATATGCATCGACACCTCTCCTCTTTTATCTCTCACCAAGGTAGCAACTTCCCAATATTGAAACTAGTGTCCTCACTTTAAAAAAAACATCCTCCTTTTTTCACACAGTGATTTCAATTTAAGTATAAGCTTACTTTTTAACACTCGCTCTCAGAACCAATTCACACCTAGTTGATAGTTGTCGCAATAGGCTTGCCCTTATTTTCACTGCTTTATGTTTACCATATTAGACTCAGGATTACGATAGGACTTTCTTGGCTTATAAAGTAGGCTCATGGTCAGGTAGGGTACATTTGGATGCATTTTAGTGACTTGGTTCCCTCCTTGACATAACTTCTAAGCGTCCTACCTTTATATTATTTATTATGCCCTACTCTCATCTTCTTATATCTTTTGCCTTGGTTTTCTCCTTTCTTTTTACTCTTGTGCAAATGACCCTTCTTTCATTTTTATTTTCAAATTTTCAAAATTTTCACTTGATTTCAACTTTGATTGAGCCACTTTTCTTTTGTTCTTTCAATAATTCTTTCAACCCCGCTTTCCAGGCCATGAATCATAATAGCCACCCTCAACTCATGAATATTCCATGAGTCAAAGTACACAATACCCACGTTTGGGTCAGGGCCAAGACGATCTTTGTACCTAGTAAAGATGAGATGGGGTAGAAAAGGAAGGTCCATTGTAAGCTCAATTTATTTTGATAAAAAATGATTAATTTAATTTGGTTTTCTTTGATTTAGTCTAAAGATTGACTATGTTGAACAAAGTCCTATGATCGTTTACTGATTGTCTAACGCAGGTTACTTTTTGTAGGAATAACCGGGCAAGTTCTAGCTAGGTACCAATGGTGGACTATTCAACTTTCCTCACTCACTTAACTTCTCATTACCCTACAAATTATCGAACAGCTAGTTCGAGCATTAGATCGAGGGTCATGAAACGGTGTACCTCTATGTCATGCTTAGAGCTGACACATTCAATATTCACTATGCCTAATCTTATAAATATTCATTTTAGATGAGACATCATTGTACTTTAGCCATCATGATTCAGATTTCACATATACTTTGTACAAGGTAATAACATGTTGGTTCAACAGTAATATAATCAGTCTCTTGGGGGAAAAGAACACATGCACGAAAACCTCAATAAAGGATCATGAGTTGGGCTACTCAGGATTCAACCTACCACTCACTTTCCATTTACCCCACCCTTAAGAAAAACATATGCAATTTTCCCCAATGCATAAGAAATATAAAATAGGGTGGTAGGTGAAGCAAACCTAAGGCGCATAGCATCGATGATCTACAAGCTGGCGGGTCCGGTTTCTCGGAACATTCTCCCTCAAATGTAGGGACACCATCAGTAGTGTCCGCACCAATAACAGCACCGTGAGAAATGCTTCTCTAAACATCACAACCTTGAAGCTAGACGCCCCAGCAGCCAACTCATGAGCCCTCATCTGCCAGGCCTCCTCATCAATGAACGAGGCATTCCTCGTAGCATCCAATTCAGTACGCTCTCTCTTCCTAGCACGAGTATCATCACCCTCTCTGGAATGATGCCTCTTTGTCTTTTAACGTGGTGGCGATAGTGGCGCAGTGGTGGTTTGGAACAGTGCAACAAGCACCGTATCCTAAGCTGGCTCTGAATGTGTGGGCTCAGACTTAGGTACCCACGCATTAAGAATGGCATCCACGTCATCCCTTAGACTCACCACAACAGCCTGGAGAGTCATAAAGTCAATAGTAGGGGTTGTCAAGGTAAGAACTCTCAACTCGAAGTCATCAAGGCACTGATGGACTGCCAGATTCTGCCTCTCAGTCTTCTGGGAAATCTTCTTCTCAATCCACTCCTGCGCCTCAACAATGGACTTCTACAGCCAAGGCTGGATATTGTGCAGTAGTGTGGCCATCTGGGCCTATAACTTTTGGACCCTAGCAATCGGGACTAGTGCTGCTGATAGAGTAGAGTAGGAGGAACTTGAGGTTGTGCTAGTACCCGAGATAGACTCGACCGGCGTTGTGCCGGTAGTCTCTGATGTACTCTTATAAGCCCATTGGGCTTGCTTAACCGTGTCCGCCAAGTTCTCACCTAGTGGCTGCACGTATACTCTGAGCCTTCTGTGGGGGTGCTACCTCATTTACGTCATCCCAGATGAGACCTATGTCAATCGTCCCAGTAGGAGTCTTGGGAATGTCAATATGCCATATGGGCACTCCTGTAGACTTACACAACTTGAAAATAAAGCAGGGAAAAGGGTATGTGCTGGTTGACTTAAAGGCGCTCTCATGAATGACTGTCAGTAACCATCTCAGAATGTCCACGTCGAACCTTGCAACAAAAGTAGCTACCAATACTGCCCTATCCATGTATCAATGTTGTCAACAGCAGTGGGGGTTCGGCACTGACAGACCAGTAGCCAGATAAGTTTGGCAATGAATGTAAGGTTGGTCTTCTTGATGACCCCTCTGGGCTCCAGCACCCAATTTGCACCCTCGCCATCCAAAGAAATTTGTTGAGCTATCCACCTTTTTGTGGTCTCTCTCAACCACAGATTATGCTGAAAATGGCCCTTCTTAATTAGCTTCCACCGATAGTCAAACTCAGGGGTAAGGAGCTCCCTGGTAGCATCTGTGTAAGTGTCGTATAAGAACTAGCAAATAGTAGGTATTGAGATCTCTACCCTGCGGCCACGGACTCGAAGATTGTCAAGTGGTGGCTATTTAAGGGGATTAGACCACCTATCCAGGGAAGACCATAGAGTCTCTACATAAGATGCGTAGAATTCTCACACCACCTCCTCGTTGTAGCGTCCAACGCTCCTTGCCATCCACTCTAGCCGATGGCGAGAAAAGAGAGCATTTACATCAGGGACAGTGCGAAGACTCCCTATAAGAATTGGTAGCTCGACTGTCAGAGTTCGAGTCATGACTACCTTATCGTTGAGCATCTTGCATCCCTGTACACGTGGTATTGTCCTTCTACATACCACCGATTGTTCTGATCAGCAACCGGTGCAGGGACGTCGGTTAAGGGTGCAGGAGTGAAATCCACACTGTCAGCCTCATCCGACAAGGCAGAAACCGGTGTATTAGTAACAATGAGACCATGTGAAGTTGACGTTTCCTCAGACTCGGAAGCCTCCTCTGACCCAGAATCTCCCTCAGAACCAGCAGCAGACCCAGACGTTATGCCGATCAGTGTGTGCTTCTCATCCGATTGGGAGGTCTGACACGCGGCATGCCACCTTAATGGGCGTGCCCTGAGTAGTCCTAGCATCATGTATCGGTGTCTGGGTGCCTAGTTGCATGTATTCAGAATCATCATCGTCATCCGAGCCAATCACCAGTCGACATAAAGGTGCAATAGACTTTGAATGTCCTCTAAAGTAGACTAAGTCATTCTTGGGAGCCATTGGCACCTACAAAAGAGATTTATTAGCTTAAGTGTAAATGTATGATACACCCAAGAGAAGCAAGACTTAACTTGGAAACACAAAGCACAATCTAGCTCAGAACTGTAGAACTTACCAACGGGCACTATAGACGGTCCATCGAGGGAATGACGGTCCGTCGGCGGGGTCCGTCTGTGAACACTTAGCGAATATTTTGAATGCTGCAGGATTAAAGGTTCTGTTAGAGACGACAGACCGTCGTCCACCCCCGTGGGTAACCACTTAGACTAAAGTCTAGGAAAACTCAGCAAACAGGGTTCTGTTAAAGACGACGGACGTGTTGGATGGTCCGTTGATCAACCGATGGACCATAGACCACATCCGTCGTTCCAGAGTTAGGAAAATATGGGGAGTGGCTATTGACGATGCATCAACGGTCCGTGGACTGACCGACGATCCATAGACGGGATCTCATATTGTTGGTAAGACAGATTTTTTGTATACCATGGTTGGTACCCCTAAGAACAATATTCCAGCAAACTAAGATACATTAAGTTCATCTAGCATTTAACAAACCATTTCGTCATTCCGAGAGCATGGATTATCGTTATTTCAAACCTAGATTATAAAGGACCTTCAAACCCTATGTCGGAAAAAAAAACACTCAAAACACAATACATTTTGAAAATAAACCCTCAACCCATGCACTCTCCATTATTCGAAGGGACTAGGAACTCAGTTTCAAAAATTTCAAGCATGCAATTTTCTCCCAAAGTCATGACCCACATACGTATTACATCAATATAGCATGTAAACGAACGAGGATTCATTGAGCAGAGCATAATGACATACCCGTGTACTGTATTGGAGTGAATGGGGAGATGCATTTCTATACGAAACCACACCGAGCAAAACTTTGAACACCGATCGGAAGGAAGACAGAAGTAACTAGGAATATGGGTGAGAAAAGCTTTTGGCTATGATGGGAATTTGGGGGAAAGGGAAATAAGAGTGTTTAAAGGGGACTAAATGGGTGAGTGAGTGGAGGAGTTGAAGGAAAATGGGGAAGTAAATAGTTGGGAAGGGGATTTGGAAGGGTGGGCCAACTGAATAGTTTAAAAATTCAATATATAGCCGGTCAGGTCGGTTCAGGTAATTGGATCTTGGGAAATAATGATTCCCCGTTGATGGACCGTCGGGTAAGTCAGTTGTGCCCTAACTTAAGAAAAATTAGAAACCATACCTGGGATCGATGGATGCCATTAACGGTCCGTCGATGGCACAACGGTTTGTCAGTTGGTCCATCGATCAGTGTACCAAATTAAATTCTGCAGATTTCAGGTGATTTGGTCCTTGCATATTGAACACCTAATAAGCTAATCTTTTTTTTTTCTGGACACTTTTTAGACATGGACCCTAGTCTAATCTCTAGCCAACACTTCTAAAAGAATGTTAAAGAAAATGCATACATGATATTAAGTAAAAAGTTAAAAAATGCACTACTGCTAGAAAATGAAGAAAAATCTATTGTTGGCTAGAGGATACCTTTGGTTGCCTCCCAATCAGCGCCTCATTTAATGTCGCGGCATGACTCATGACTCTCGATTACTCAGACTTCATCAAGATTGTATGCCTCAACCACTTCATTCGCATTTTCCGCATTCCCTAGGTAAATTTTTATTCTTTGTCCGTTCACCTTGAACCTTACCACCTCGTGTTCTCCAACTCAACCGCACCATGTGGAAAGACTTAAGTGATCAAGAATGGACAAGTCCATTTGGACTTGAGTTTGCCCCGAAACAAGTGCAACCTAGAGTTTAATAAAAGCACCAAATCCCCAACCACAAAACCGCGCTTCACAATCTTTTGGTCATGGTACTTCTTCATCTTCTCTTTGTAGAGGGCTAAATTTTGATATCCCTTCAAGATAAAATCACTAAGCTCATTTAACCCATTCAACCTCTGCTCCGCTGCATCATTCCAATCCATCTTCAGTTTCTTCATTGCCCACAGGGCCTATGCTCTAACTCAACCGGCAAGTGACAAGCCTTCCCCTATAAAAGTTCGTACGGAAACATACCTATTGGAGTCTTGTATGCAGTCCGGTAGGCCTAAAGAGCATCATCAAGACTCCTTGACCAATCCATTCTACTCGTATTCACCATTTTCCCCAGAATCTGTTTTATTTCTCTGTTTGACACCTCAACTTGCCCACTAGTCTGAGGATGTTAAGGAGAGGCCACATTGTGATGAACCCCATGTTTCTCCAATGACCCTTTAACAACTGTTGCAAAAGTGGGATCCCCCATCAATAATAATTGCCCTTGGGGTGCCAAATCTGGAAAATATGTTCTTTTCCAAGAACGCAGTGACACTCTTTCTTTCATTATTTGCAAGTGCTATGGCCTCCACCCATTTTGACACATAATAAACCGCCACAATAATATACTTTACCCATGAGAACGCACAAAGGGCCCATAAAGTCAATGCCCCACACATCAAACAATTGAATTAGAAGAATGTGATTTAAAGGGAGTATTTGCCTTTTAGAAATACCTCCATCTCTTTGACACCTATCACATGCCTTGGAGAACTCATGAGAATCTTGGTGGATGGTTGGAAAATAGTATCCACATTGCAAGATTTTATGGGTAGTTCGGATACCACTATGATGCACACCCACAGACGAGGAGTGACATGCCTCGAAAACACTCAACATCTGATCTTCTGGCACACACCGGCGAATAAAGCCATCATCACAACTCATATATAAATATGGCTCATCCCAAAAGTACTTTTTCACATCACGCATGAACTTTTTCCTTTGATGAAAGGACAAGTCCGATGGGACCATATCACTATACATATAATTCGCATAATTGGCGAATTATGTAATCAAGTCTTGCGACGCGGCTAATACATGCTCGTCAGGGAAAGTGTCATCAATTTCAGCCTTATCACCTAATTCTCGCATATCTTTATCCTCAAATGTGGACAAGTGATCAGCAACTTGATTTTTCGTCCCTTTTCTATCTACCACTTCAAAGTCAAACTCTTGTAACAGTAATACCCATCTAATCAACCTCGATTTCGCATACTTCTTTTCCATCAAATATCTCAAGGAAGAATGATCAGTATGAACTATAACTTTCGTGCCAAACAAAGAGAAGCGGAATTTTTCGAATGAAAATACCACCGCAAGTAGCTCTTGTTTGGTCACAATATAATTCTTCTAAGCTTCTTTAAGGTCCATACTGGCATAATAAATGGGGTGAAGGATTTTATCCCTTCTTTTTCGCAATACTACACCAAGAGCAACTCCACTAGTCTCACATATAACCTCAAATGGTTTGCTCCAATCCGGAGAAATAATAATGGGCGCAAACACCAACTTCTCCTTTTAACTCTCCAAATACTTTTAGAAAGGATTCATTAAAAAAAAATTTACACTCTTTCTCAAGTAACTTACACCGAGGATGTGCAATTTTGTAAAAATCCTTGATGAACCTCCGGTAGAAACCCACATGCCCAAGGAGACTCGTCACACCTTTTACACAGATGGGTGGAAGAAGTATCTCTATCACCTCGACTTTAGTTTGATCAACCTCTATACCCTTATTTTAGATGTGATGGCACAATACAATACCCTATTTCACCATAAAGTGACATTTTTCCCAGTTTAGTACATGGTTGTAATCTTCACATCTTTTGAGAACTTCGAACAAGTGATTCAAACAATGATCAAATGAGTCACCAACAACAGAAAAATCATCCACAAATACCTCAATGGTTTCCTCCACCATATCGGACAATATGGACATCATACATCTCTGAAAAGTAGCCAGTGCATTGCACAACCCGAAGGGCATCCTCTTAAACGCGGAAGTTCTATAAGGACAAGTAAAAGTGGTTTTCTCTCAATCTTCGGTACAATAGAGATTTTGTTGTAACACAAATAACCATCAATAAGACATTACTACCCCTTTCCGGCAAGCCTACCCAACATCTGATCAATGAAAGTCATAGCAGAATGGTCCTGCTTAGTCCATGCATTCAATTTTCGGTAATCCATACACACTCTCTATCCGGTCACCGGCCTCATTGAAAAAAGATCAATTTTCTAATTAGGGACCATAGTCATTCCCCTTTCTTGGGCACGCATTGAACAGGGCATACCCAACTACTATCAATGATTGGATATATGTCTCTAGCATCCAGCTACTTAATAATTTCCTTATTCACTACGTCTTGCATAGGTTAATTCAAACGTATCTGGTGCTCAATACAAGGCATATGATCAGGCATGAGTTGGATTTTATGTGAACAAATACTGGGAGGGATCCCAATAATATGCGCAATAGTCCTCCCAATAACTCCCTTGAACCTTTTCAACACTTCAACCAAACACTCTACTTGTTGCATATTCAAATACGATGCAATAATTACCGGCAAAGTGTTACCTTTCCCCAAAAAAACATACCTCAGATGAGGTGGTAGAGCCTTAAGCTCCAATTTTGAGACCTCCTTAATATATGGTTTCGCCGGTTCAGATTCACAATGTTTGTATTTGAATTCAATTTTCTTGGTTTGAACCGAACATCACCTCGATCAAGTGTCGCAACCCATGACCATAGTCTTCGATAGAATCACTCTTAAAATTCATGATCACTGCCGCTAGCGCCTCAACCCCGAGACGCTCTTCTATTTGTACCTAGGACGAACTCTCAACCTTGTAGAATATTGCATATATCAAATGGAGCTCACCACTGTGCCTCAAGGACCTAAAAAAGTTGAAAGTCGCTTATTCATTTTTCAACTAAAACTTCATTTTCGCTTTCTCCATATCAACGAAGGCACGACCAGTAGCAAAGAACGGCCTCCCAAGAATAATGGACACCTCAAAGTCCACCTCACAATCAAAAGTCACAAAATCATTCGGAAAAATAAATGACTCCACTTTCACTAGCACATCATGAGTATCGCAATGATAGGCCTCTTCACCGTTTGATCATCCATTAGTAGCTGCATCGTAGTGGAATTTGGGTCACCCAAACCCAAATTCTTGTAAATAGAGAGAGGCATGAGATTCATCCTTTCCCCAAGATCATATAATGTTTTAGCAAACTGTAATAACCCGATTGTACATGGAATAGTAAAAGCCCTCGGATTTTCTTACTTTTTCACAAGAGACCTTGTAGCAATAGCACTACAGTGTTACACCCGATCATCATCCTCAAAACTAACCGATCTATTCTTAATGACCATATCTTTAATGAACTTGGTGTAACCGGGCATTTTTTCAAGAGCTTCTATCAAAGGAACATTGATGGAAAGTTGTTTCAACATAGTAATAAAACACTGCTATTTACCATCCTTGGCCTTTTTCACCAATCTTTGTGGAAATGGAGGTGGTGGTCTAGTAATGGAAGTTACCTTTTGGGGTATCTCAACTTCTTTCCCCGATTAGTCTACCAACTCACCACTAACTTCCTCTTCCACATCATCTCCTATCATTTTATCTTTTACGCCAGACGACATATATGGGTCAATGGTTTGCTTACCCCCTCGAGTAGTGACTATCATACAATGTCCATTTTTTTTTATTTTAGACGGTATTGCTAGGAAGACTACCCGGTTGTTGTTCGTGCACAGTAGAAGACAATTGGGTAATTTGCAACTCAAGATGATTAATTGAGATTGCATGTAATCCACCTTTTGCCTAATATTCGCTAAATCACGTCTAAACTCTTTGGCGTGCTCATCACTAGCATCAAACCTCCTCATCATATTCTTCAACATATCCTCAACTCATGCCATACTCTCTCCACCATCCTTAGGAGAAATTTCCTGATTTTGAGGTGGAACATAGGGCCCACTCGATCATTTCTATTACCAAAGATACCCGGTTGAATTTGTTGTTGCGGTTGTAGTAGCCATCACGAACATAGTGACCCTCTCGATTGTAATTCCCAGAGTTTTGATCTTGATTTAATTGATGCGCCAATACTCCTGATTTGAGCCTTGGGCTTATGGCTGGAAACTCCCCGTCTGCTCATTCACTGCATAAGAATCTTCTTCATAGTACTACTCATCAACCGATGGTGGTGGTTTAGCCAAATAGTTCACATCATTTACCTTTTCTCCTCCCCAGTGACATGTTTTAACACCAACCCAAGCTCAGTTCTCATTTGAGCCATCTGTTAACGAATCTCATCTTCAGCTGGGTTGTGTGAAGCTTGCAGTGCAAAAGTGTTTCTCCCAGTACCAACTTTCTAGTGCTCCATGATTTATTAGTTTGGGAGATTTTCTCTAACTTCTCAGCGATCTTTGCATAAGAACACTCTCCATAAGAACCACTTGCAATCGTATCAAGCAATGCTTTATTATTATCATCTTACCCGTGATAGAAGTACTCTTTTAGTGACTCATCATCAATGCGGTAGTTTGAGACACTTCTCAAGAATGAGGTGAACCTATATCATGAACTGCTTACTGACTCCCCTGGTAATGACACAAAGTTGTTCTCCCTATATTTGTGGTTTAGCTTCTTAAACACTAGATAGTAACGTGCTAAGAACACATCCCTCAATTGGTTCCATGTATAGATCAAGTTATATGAAAGCTCAGTAAACCTATAATAGCCTCTCCCATCAGTGAGAGAGGGAACACTCTTAACCCAATGACGTTCATATACAAGTCAGGTCTCCCTACACAACTCATACACACCTACTTTGTTTTGGCGATGTGAGTATGTGGATCCTTAGACGGTAGCCCCAAAACAATCCTCTAGTGGTGAGCATCTGCATTAAGCTATTAGTTACAACAAAGTATGACCACGTGGTAGAGGAGGTAGGACAAGTGGCCCGTCAGAGTCAGTGATGTTAAAATTTCCCCTATAGTATTCTTGAGGGCTTGGGGTAGGAGGTTGCCTCCTTATAGATCCCTCACCAGGGTTCTCCCCTATCACTTGGTTATGAGCATCAACCGATCGAGGAGGTTGATGGTTAATCTCATCATCGATATAAGCAGGATTATTTTGAATATTCATTCTGCGAAGTGTATGGTTTAGTTCTGGATCAAGTGAAAGTATTGGTTCTCCTCGACTATGTGTACTTGGCATACACGAAAGCTAGACTTGCGAGAAACAAAAACAATAAGTAAAAGTAAAATCAGGAAATTGTTGACTAAAATTTGGTAATGTGCTTAAAGTTAATCTAAAAGTAACTTTCCCCGGCAGCAATGTCAAAATTTGATTAAGCTCAAATTATACTTCCCTAAATAAGTGTAAGCGGTCTTGCCAAGTAAAGAACCCATCTGTTAGCTTGGGGTCGATCCCACGAGGAAAATGGTTTAGACTTAACTTCAATCTACGATCAAATCAATTTAGTCAAGTCCTTTCAAAAAATAATTAATTAAAGGGGGTTTTTGTGTAACAAAAATGTTTAATTATTTCTAATACATATATCAAGTTTATAACTTTAGTGTTTATCAAGTGATGAGAGAAACTAGGGTGTAAGTGTTCCCCATAGGTTCATAATGCGATAATCCTAGATATAACAATCATTTCCTAGTATCTTTAATGCAATGTGATAAGTTGTATATCCCTAATTCCTTGGTTAGGCAACTAGAGAATTTCACTTCGTACATTGGTCCGTCTACGTGTGTCTACTTTACTAAACCTTACCTTTACCTCATATTAAGCATCATATTGAATGAATGGCTAAGTTACTACTTTGTACCAATTGAAACTAGCCTATTAGATAGTGTATACTAAATCTATGTTGATAATTCTTTTCCTATCAACTACCTCCTTGGTCCAACAAGTAGAAATAGGGAAAGTTCTAACGTGTGCACTCGTTAAAAAGACTTCTAAAAGAAAGAATTATCAATATATGCAAGATCCTATTCTAGAAGTGTTATTTAGCTAGTTTTTCCTTGTTAATTACCCAAGGTTTCCACAACCCTACTTGTGGATTATGCTACCCATGCTAAGAATTATTCTTTTTATAATTGTTAAATAAGAAATCATGTGCTTACTTTAACAAGTTAGAAGAAAACACAGAAATATCACTTGAATTCACTAAAATATTGAAAGAAGCGATTCCGGAAAATTAAAGTGTTTCCCAAAATCTAAAGTTTAACTTCCAATAACACAAATCTGAAAAAATAGTAAAGAGTTTAACCCCAAAAATGAGGTTTTTAGTCCTATTTATAATAATAAAGTGCTAAATTAAAAAGAAGTTTTCTTTAAGGGAAAAAAATTTGTCCAAAACCCGTCTGCCATCGACGACCCTACTAACAGTTCGTCGATGGAATGACGAACCGTCGACCACTTCCGTCTGTCCAAACTTCAAATATTTATCAGCTTCAACTTTAAAGCACTTTCTGTTACCATCGACGAACAAACAACACGGTTCTTCAGTGGACCTACGGTCTGTCTATGGCCTTCGTTCCCCCAATACTTAGTAGTTTCTTCAAGCCGTATACTGGGTCTACTTTTTGTTACCAGCGACGGTTAGCCATGATGGTCCGTTAATGGATCGACGAACTATCACTCCTTCCGTATCCCCACACTTGGTCAGATTTCCCAGATTTGATTTCAGCTGCTTGGAGCTTCAGTCCACGATCATCACCTACAGACCTTCACAGGGTCAACGGACCGTCAGTGTCTCCGTAGGTCATCACTTCTGCAAATTTCAGCACAGTCTTCAATATTTTTATTCTGGAAAGTTTTCCTTCAAACAAAGAGAAAAACACATTAAAACTACTAAAAAGGCCTCAGAAACACACTAAACTTAAGTAAAAAGCATTGTAAGTACCGTAAAACCACGGTACATTAGTAAACCATGAATATCATTCTACCATTTTAGATTGATCCTCTAGCTAGGTCCTATAGGTAACATAGTTATGGAAACTTAGAGATATATGGAAACCCTCTTTATGCCTATTGGGCATTGTAGTTATCCACCTCGTGAGGACTATTGTGAACAAGCTTTCCAATATTGGGAATGTGCACCCCTCATCATCAAGTTTACTAGGTGCTAAGCTAACTTCCCCTTATTGAAAACCCTTTATTAATTTTACTTCATAAAAATGGCTTTGGGAGGTTTAACTTCTCATATGCTTAGCTCATAGGTTATAGATGACAATGTCCTTTAATTAACATAAATCATGTGCGAAAACCTTTCACACGCAAATAGCATATTCAAGAAATATATAGTTTTAGAGTATTATTAAGAATAACTTCAAGAGGACCCATCTTTACTAGATTATCATACATGCTTCCTGATATGCATTCATTTGTGTGTATGTGTAATTACTTCAGAAGACCTTTACATAAGCGCATTTAAATACTACACATATGCATACTTGATTATATCATACACTTTCATATTCATATCTTAATAATGCATTCATATTCATGTATATAGAGTAATCACCCTAGTAACTATCTTATGAAGATACACATGTGCAATATATAGACAAAGTCCCATACCATTACGTACACTAGTACACCTATCAGGTCATCCTAGTTACGATACAACTTATGCTTCATGGACAAATACTTTACATACATTGTACTAAACAATAGTGCATATGAGAGTCATCCTTTCATTAGACATTATGAACCTATACTACTTATAGGTATGCATGAGGTGTCTGTACATTGGAAAAAATTATCATATAATGACTATCAACATCGCATTGAGGCAGCCACCCTATTAAGATCACAATACACATTCATGAATAAACAACACGCCGCATTATTGCATAGGAGACAAGACATCTTCAACATTGCATCCATGACTCTTAACATTAAGATCACACATTCATATAGGGGTACATAGGTAGGGGGTCATTCATCAATAGACTTCATCAATGATAAACATGTAGACCAACCTAAACATAACAACCTTATTTATATATAGAAATAATCGTCAATTAACCAAGCAATTGAGACTAGATTAGAGGACTAACCATATCATCTCATTTGTGTGATCATCATAATCACACTTCACCAAACATCAATTTGCCTTCAAGGACATGAGAATAACATACAAATATGTAGTCAAGAAGGTAAACACCTCCACCATAAGTTGACCACACCAATCAATGACATACAAGGCTAATTGAACTATTAATTCTATAGTAATGTAAAGGAAGTAGGACAAACTCACCAATTCTCCAAAGTTTGATCATCATTAATCAATACTCGTAATTAATCAATAATTCATATATAAGTCCTTACCTAAAACTACAATAAAAATTATAAAATCACGACTCAACCATCATAGGATCAAGATCAAATTAGGTACACTACATCATCAATTCTATAGATGGTGGAGAAATATAGGTAAAACTTACAAAACCTTCAAACCTTGATCCTCGTTGATAAATTACCTAACAATTAATCATAAATTGACATAACGGAATACAGAATTAAGTCAACACAATTCGATCACCATCTAATCAAGATTAAAGGATCCACATGATATCATAATTTTTGAATTTAGGAGGATCATGGGTTCATCATGAAATTGGATTGAAATTCATCTTTATAACTAAAGATATTCATCAATTTATCATAAACATTCTTTTGAAATCAAATCAGAAATAACTCAATCCTAGATTGAAAATTGGGAATATTGGTCTTTGAATCACTTTTGGAATTCTTTGATTGAACTCTTTAGATGAATGGAAAACAAAGGATGAAGGATCACCATACATTATTGTAATACCTCGAAAATGACTTAGGTGAATCAAGAGCCTAAAATGAATGTCATGATGGTATAAGATCCTAAAATAATATAAAATATAGTATTGAGGCAGTGTCTAGAGTTTTAGGTGATTTGGAAGTAAAACGTCAATAAACGACCAAGACGTTCGACGACTAAGTAATATACCGTTGTTTCACATTATTTTTAATGCTTATTCCGTAAATTTAGTGTGTATCCAAAAGCCTTTTTGTATTGATTTTTATGTAAGTTTCTCCTTATTTGCAGGAAATCTGTCCAAAGATGAACGCGAATGTTTTTTAGCGACAAAATGCAGAAGAGACCACCTACGGAGCTTGTGACGGTCCGTAGGTGGCATCGTAGAGAAGTTGTTTAAGGAAAATGGGGAAGACTGACCCTTTATGGGATTACGGAAATCCATGATGGACCGTCATATCCACGACGGTCCGTTCTGCTGGTTCGTCGCAATGATCAGAGAGTAGTCCAGAACTAAAATTCGAAGAAGTTTAAGTATTATGGAACGGAGACCCTCGACGAACCGTCGTTCTTGGAACGGTCCGGTATACATGTTCGTCGAGGGTAATAAAGAGAGTAGCAGAAGAATTTGTGAAGAATGGGAAGACGGAGGCCACAACGGCCCGTCGTGACCACGACGGTCTGTCCTGAGGTCCGTCGACCCTGACGCATTTTGATAGATTTTCAGTAATTAGAGTCTGTTTTTTATTAGGTTTTGTTTTTATTATAAATAGTTCGAAAAACCTTAGGGGTTAGACTTTTAGATAGTTGGACTTCTGGAGAGTTAGACTTTTTGATAATCTTTAGTTCTCTTGCTCAAGTATTGAAGGATTAATTTCAGTAATTTATACACTTTTTCTGGAATTGATTGTTGGTTCTTTTGTTGATTAATAAAGTGAATTTCTGGATTTAATTCTTTCTCATTAAAGAAAGTGCATGAATTCTTATATTAAATATATGAATAGAGTGATTATGACTATGGGTAACTAAACTCCATAACTAGGGTTGTGGGAACCATGGGTGAATAATGAGGTAAATCTGACTAAAATAGCAATTCTAGAATAGTGTCTTGCATGTATTGATAATTCATTCGTTTAAAAGTCTTTTTAACGGATGGCCAACGTTAGAACTCGCCTTAATGCGACTTGACGGACCAAGGAGGTAGGTAATAGGGAAAGAAATATCAACATAGATTTAGTGTATACTATCCAATAGGCTAATGTCGATTGGTATGAAGTAATAACTTAGTAAAATACCGAATACAACAGATTATTGAGGTTCCGACTTTTAAATAAGAGGACATTAATATGGACTTCGTGGTTGGTCTTGCGGAGACTAGAAGGCAGCATGACTTCATATGGGTTATTGTGGACAGGATGACTAAGTCTGCCCAATTTATCCCTGTGAAGTCTACTTATAGAGCCGAGGATTATGCGAGACTCTACATTGATGAGATTGTGAGATGGCATGAGATTTCTTTGTCTATCATTTCAGATAGAGTAGCTCAAGTCACTTCACATTTCTGGAGATCCGTTTAGAAGAGCTTAGGCACATAGGTGAATCTTAGTACTACCTTTTATCCTCAGACTGATGGGCAGGCAAAGCGCACCATCAGACATTGGAGGATATGTTGAGGGCGTGTGTGATTGACTACACACGACCATCTATCTTTGATAGAGTTCTCGTATAATAATAGTTATCACTCTAGCATTGGGATGGCACCGTTTAACGCACTGTATGGTAGAAGATGTAGGTCTCTAGTTGGGTGGTTCGAGGTTGGAGTGTCATCCATTTTGGGTCCAGAGACCATTCATGAGGCCTTAGAGAAGGTCAGAGTGATTAGGGAAAGGTTGTCTACTGCTTACAGTCGGCAGAAATCTTATGCAAACAAGAGAAAACGACCCTTAGAGTTTCATGTTGGTGACCAGTCTATTTGAAGATATCACCTATAAATGGGGGTGATGAGATTTTGTAGGAAGGGGAAGTTGAATCCGAGGTATGTTGGGCCATATAAGATCCTACAGTGTGTGGGAGAGGTGGACTATGAGTTGGCATTGCTTGCGGAGCTAGCTAATGTTCATCCAGTCTATCATGTCTCTATGTTAAAGAAGTTCCTAGGCAATCAAGCATCGATTCTACCTGTTGAAGGTTAAGGGGTTGATGAAAATTTGTCGTATGAGGAGGTACCTGTTAAGATTTTTGAAAGACAGGTCAAGCGGCTGAGAAACAAGGAGATTGCGACAGTGAAGGTATTGTGGAGGAATCATCTTGTTGACTGAGCTACATGGGAGGCCGAGGCTGATATGAGATCCCACTACCCCCATCTTTTCAGCCCTAGAGGTTACACTTCGTACTCTTAAGTCTAAGTTTCCTTATCTCTCCCATTTTTTTGCTATTGCTTGAATGTGAATACTAACTATGTTATGATCTGACTGGCATTACGCGAAATAGTTATTAGTGTCATTCGGGGGAGAATGTTTCTAAGAAGGGATAATGTAACAACCCTAAAAAATGGATATGCTAAGTAATGTTTATGTTTCTAGAATGAGTACGATTAGATCGGGTTCACACGGATTGATGCGCGTAGAACCAGACCTCTAAACCCTTGCTACAGCCAATCCAACTAACTTGGGGAGTTTTTTGAGCTAGAAAAGGTTGGGTCCAGCCATGTAGGGCTCTCAAATACGAAAGCCTACTCGAATGAATCTTTACCGGACTTAAAAAGAGAAAATCTTAGGATTGGAGGGTCTAGGAGTAAAATGGTCTTTTTCCAGGCTAAGGGTAGTATCTTAATTACCGTTAATATATATTTAATTATTTAATTAATAAGGTGGAGGGGCATTTTGGGGAGAGAGGGACGAAAATTAGCTTTTAGATTAAAGTCTTGCTCCACCCGGATTCAAACCTAGGTGGAAGCAATGATTTAAATTGTTTTTTTTATTCCAAGTTGGTAAATTAATGTAAGTAATTAATATTTATTATTTATTGGATGATTCAAAATAAAAGGGAAATCAATTTTTAAATATTTAACTAACCCTTATTTGACTAAGTCCTAAACTAGACTCCTAAGACTAAGATAACTCTCTCCTCTCACGTCTATCTCTTAACACACGTTTAATCTCTCTTCTCTTTCACGTTTAAAGAACAAAAAGATAAACCAACTTCTTCACATTTGAAGAACTCACCAGGAAAGATAAAAACAAACAACAAAATCAATCACGTAGGCAAAGAGAAGGTTGTCCGTAGACTTTGGTGTTGAAATTTTGGTGTTGGACGTGTGTTTGGAGGAGTTCTTTGGGCAGAAAATCGAGTTTTGAACGTCAAAAATGTATGGGTTCTCTTCTCTCTTGATCCCTTTCCCAAGAAACACCTTAAGTTTCATTAAATTTAGTCCGAAAACTAGGGTTGCTCCCTGTTTCATGTTCCTGTCACTAGATCCCATTGAATCATAGGTTGGTTATGTTTGCCGGTAGAAAACTAGGGATAAAACGTGTTTTCGTGATGCTTATGTTTTTATATGTATGTTTGGAATTATGTGACTTATGCTGATGTTTTCCGAAAAATTAACTACGTGCGTTTGGGTGTGTTGTCGTGGCTATTGGTCACAATTTAGGAATTGAAATGGCATGTTAGTTCTTTGTATTTCATCTTCACATGTTTATGTAAATCACGATGTTCATATGAGATAAAATGTGGCTTATTTGAGTAATAATCTCTTGGATGAACGAATCCATGAAAATGCACCTAAAACGTTCTAAATGCACTATGAAATTCCCCTAAGAACTAACGTGTAATGTAATGGAAAAGAAGCTGAAAAAATGTAACTCAATTTTCCAGAACTTTGTTGATTAATTTCAGTCAAGTTAAGTTGTTTAAAATGTCATGAAAAGTGATGAGAAACAAGTGAGGTCACTGAGGGTCGAACCCGTGACCTCACCATATTAAAATTTATAAAAATAAAGAAGTGAAAAACAATGTGGTAAGGGGGAATCGAACCTTGCTCCTGACTGGAAAATAATGTATGAAAATAAGAAATGAGAGGAGTGGGATTTGAACCCACAACGTCTCGATCAAGCTTAAATAAAATGAAAAGAAAATAAGTTTGAGGTATGGGAGTCGAACCCACTACCTCTAGGCGGAAAAGGAGAATTAAAAGAAAATAAAGTTAGGATGTGGGGGTTTGATCCCACAACCTCATGGTCAACTCAAAAAGGTCAAGATCAAACGAAAATAAAATAATAAGGTTGTGGGGGATCGATCCCACAACCTCTCGGTCCCCAAACGAATAAAATAAAAAGAGAAAATAAAGAAGAAAAATAAATAACAACGTTGGGGCTCGATCTCAGGTCCAATGTTGTGTGACCGAAAATAAATAAATAAAAAAATGAAAGTGTTGTCCAAGGGATTCGAAGCGGGTTCCCTTGCCCAAATTTTCGTATTGATACATAAGTCATACGTGAATAAATGTTCAACATAATGCTGCCTAGATAGATCAGAATCTAGATCCTGGTATACATACAAGATGCATAAGTCTTGTACCACATAATCTTAGGAAGATATGAATCACTTAAACGAACAATGAATAAAGCCTCATGGATTGTATGTATAGACCCATAATTCTAGAATACGTTAGAAGTAAGTAAACCTACAATGTATGTAATGAAATGATGATATGAACAATGAAACGATAAAACCCTAGAAGGGTTAAGTAAGAGTATGAAACACACTAAATGGCCAGGTGCATTGGCATATGATGAAAAGAACATTCATGTAACAAGGGGTGAGTAATTATGAAGAGAAAATGTGTTAATGCTAATAATTTTGGTGACAACATGATATTAGTCTAATGTAAAAGATGAGAGCAATCTCAAATGAGCCTAAGTAAATGTTACGAAAAAGTACTCACCTGTGAGAGTGTAAAGTTAATGATAAAACCAGTCTCTATGAACACTTTAATGAAATTATTGATATTAACACACTTAATACTAATGATGATATGAGAAATCATCTATTGATATATGATGTTCTCATACTAGAAGCCAGCTTCCATGATGTATGAGTTTAATGTATTGGAACTTTATATTGATCACCGATAGACTAGCCATGAGCGGTGATGCCTTCTTCTGGAAGGGCGGAGGTTCACGTAACTCTCATCAAATGAGACTGTCTGGCATGCCGGGTATGGTTCTCCTTATATATCCTAGTCTTTGAACCTATACTTCTAATATTGGGACCTGGCGGGGTTTCATTCCCATGTACGCTAGCATATTTTGGGTCACTTTGGACGGTGATTCCACCTCTTTTCAGTGTAGCGGATACACTGGATTTCAGGATGCTCACATGATCTATGTCGCTTAAAGTTAAAGTTCACCATGAATAAATGAGACCAGCCTCTAATGATGCACATAATGAAATGAATGATATCAAAGGTGTTAGGATAGGATAATTAAAAGGTGAGCTACACTTACGTAATGACACTATGCCATTCTTGTTCATTGCACAACAAACCCGATGAAAGTCTTAATCTACATCCTTGGTATAGCTGGTGTTTACACTTTTAACTACAAGTGTGTACTAATCCCATACCATTCTACAATTTTAGGTGCAGGCACAGGTGGACGCTAGAGCTTACAGGTTGACGTTGCAGCTATCCGGACGTGGAGCTTTCATCCAGACTTGGTAGGCCCTCATGCTTTCAAGGATGTCTAACGTTATTATCTAGATTAGATGTAGGATATAGCTATTGGAGCATGTTGCACTAGTGTTTCTTTCCACTTTTGTTCACACTTTATATCGGTGTCGTTTTGGCGAAAATACGTTTAATAAAATTATGATCTGATTCTTTCATTTGATTATATCTTTATTAGATGTTTGATTTGTGAACGCCTATGATGTTAAGTATTATGTATACATGTATGTTAAGAAACAAAAAATTTCAAATTTTCCACTATTGTCTAAGACCTTTGAGAGATCAACGACGTCGGTCTCGTCTGAGGTCTAGATTCCGCTCGTGACAGGTTATGGTCCTAACGACTTAGGGGTACTTTCATAATTACCCTAGGTAACTTAATTAATTAAAAAATTCATGGTTAAACCCGAAATTGGCTAAGTCAAAATAGTCTCCTAATTGTAGTCAATTTAGGAGGGGCATTTTGGGTATTTAACTTATTAAAAAGACATATTTAAGTTGAGGATCTTTTGGAACGTATATATATGTATTTTAGGTCAGTTTTAGACCACTTTTACACCTCCCAAATCAGAGTACACGAAAATTCTCTCATCTCTCATGAAAAACACGCTTTTCAAAACCCCATTAAAGAACAAGAAAAGCATAAGGAAGAAAGAGAAAGAATTCAAAGTTTCCAATCAGATTTTCGTGGATTATTCATCTATAAGGTATGGTTTTCATCCTTGAAACTCTTTTCTTAAACGAGCCAAGCTTCAAAAATATTTTACAAGACTTTCTCAAAAGATGGATTTCTAACTTATAATCTAGCCATGGTTCTTGCATAAAAGGTTTTAAATCAACGTTTTAGAATTGAAGTGATGTTAATGTTATGTTTTAAATCTATAATTCTTATGAACCCATGAAATACATGCAAATTCCTATTGTTACTAATATATGGGTTGAGTGATCATGTCTTATATTTATGAATTAATGAGTAGTTTCTTATGGGCTTTCTAATAATGTAAGAATCATATTCAATTGATGTCTAATTGGTCTTAGATTGTTAAATATATACTCAATTGACCTATATTCATCTAGTAATATGATTTATACGTTTAACTGATATTCATGGCCATGGGTAAGTGCCTTATGGTATTGAATATGATGAATTAGACATGGATCCATGTGGTGAGAATGGATTGGTGGTACGCTACCCTAATTCTCTTTATTTTATGTTAATTAGACTTCAATATTTGATGAAATACTTATGTGATATCTTGTATATTTCTAAGGTGTTAAATGTTGTTCTTATACTTATACTATGATGTTTTAATAAAAAATATCATGTTTTATACGAATGTCCGTTTCTCATGATTTTATGCATTACGCCATACTTAGTTCAAGTGTTTGTACAAATTCCATACATTTTGTATATCTCTAAAGGTGTAGGTGGCGTTTGAAAGGAGTCTCGAATTTGAAACTTGGATTAGTGTTCATTCAAGCAAAGAGTTTTGTATGTCCTCACTAGATTCGAGGGTTTATTGATGTTTAGTTTTCCTTATTAAAAGTATTTTAATAGACTTAGCTATTTTCTATATTCTTATGTTTAAGATAGTGACTTTGAGACTTAGTCTATCATTGCATTTTTCAATAGAGAGATATTATAAAGTATTATTATTTCGTATGAAAAGTTTTAATTCCGCACTACTTTTCATACATGTATGCAATGAATGGTACGAAAGGGCTTGTCTTAGACCTTAGAGAGGTCGACAATGTCATGCCACAATTCGAGAATGCCTTAACTTCTAGGGGGTACTCTTGGGTCATGACAAAAACTTTGTATCAGAGCATAAGGTTATAAAGTAGTCTTACGAATCAAAAAGTCTCAAAAAGCCACATCTAGTAGAGTCTTGACCGTCAGTGTGAGTCGCAACACATCTATGGGCGAGAGGCTATAGGACGATAGAGTTTCCCTTCTTTTCTAATTTTATGTCATGTCGTAGAGTAAAAAGTTATAAGTGCTCTTTTCTTATGGTTTTCTTTGTGTTTCTTGGAAGAT
The DNA here is from genome assembly GCA_027789145.1 of Solanum arcanum. NCBI lineage: Eukaryota > Viridiplantae > Streptophyta > Magnoliopsida > Solanales > Solanaceae > Solanum > Solanum arcanum. Next base: position 65,409,139 of record CM050933.1, read on the forward strand.
GAATAAGAGGAGGACACTGGCTATGAGGGTTGAAGAGAATGATGTGAATGAGGGGCTTCCTCCCCGAGGTGGACATGTTACAGAAGTTGAGTAAGTTCCTCCAGGTGTTCAAGGTGCTCAAAATGATCAAGTACCTAATGTGGTAGGAGGTAATGAGGGTCTGGTGGTTCTCCCTGAAATGGCTAATGGAAAGTTTAGAGAGGCTCTCCTTACCCTAGCTCGAGCTGTGACAACTGAAGTGAATATAAACATTGGTCATAGGGTGAATGCTATGGAAAGTACTATGACCTCAAGATTGAGGGACTTTGTGAGGATGAATCCTCCTGCCTTCTTTGGTTCTAAGGTGGGAGAATATCCCTAAGCTTTTTTGGATGACGTCTATAAGATAGTGCATGTAATGGGAGTGACTTCTATGGAGAAAATGGAGTTTGCTTCGTATGAATTGAAAGATGTTGCTCATGTATGGTTTACTCAATGGAGGGATAGTAGAAAGGTTGAATGAGGTCCCTTACAGTGGGAAGAGATTAAGTCATCATTCTTAGAAAGGTGCTTTCCCCGTCAGAAGAGGGTGATTAAGATTGAGGAATTTATAAACCTTAGACAAGGTAACTTGAGTGCTAAGGAGTATTCCTTGAAGTTTACCATATTGTCCAAGTATGCTCCATCCTTGATGTCTAACCCTAGGGATGAGATGAGTAGGTTTTGACCGGTGTTTGTGATATGGTGAAAGAAGAATGTCGTACAGTCATGCTCCATGGTGACATGACTCTATCTAGACTTATGGTGTACACTCAATCCGTTGTAGAGTCCAAACATGGGAGGAGAAGTAGAGATGCTAAGAGGGGAATATTTGATGAGCAAGTTAATCATAAGCTTAAGAAAAGTCTCCAAATTAAGAAGGTTCGAGTGCTCCTTAGGTGAACCATGATAGAATTGGTGGTTCCCAAATGGTTAAGCCTACTTGTGCTACTTGTGGGAAGAAGCACTTTGGGAAGTGTCTATCCGGTACTAGTGGGTGCTTTGGTTGTGTGAAGGATGATCACAAGGTGAGGATTGTCCTACTATTGCGGTTAGGGGAAGAGAGGGTAAACAAGTTGTTCCTAATGTTCCAAAGGATGATGCTCCAAATAAGAGGCATTTCTAAGCACTCAGGACTAAGGGAGAAAATCCAGATGAGGATGATTATGAATGATGGTAAGTCCATATAACTCTTTAGTTTTATGATTTCCTTCTAAGTGGGGGATTATGGTGGGTAAAGGAGTTTTTATTGATTGTCTCATCTCTTCTATGCAACTCAAGCATGAGAGTAGATGGTCATAGAAGTATGTTTCATTGTGTTTAGGAGTCTTGTTAAAATTAAATTCCATTGATTCCTTTCATTGTGCATTTCATGAAGTTATTATTATGTTGTAATACGTGTCTATGAGATTTTAATTTGCATATTAGCATATTTCCATCATGAATTTCCTAAAAGTTGCATTTTTGAAAAATGTTGAAAAAATCACTGTAACAACTGCCAGGGATTCCTGCTCTCTGTCAAGATTTTGAGAAATTGACTAATTAATTCTTTGGTCTAAATCTGTTTCAATTTAATTATAAATGATGTATATGATCATGATATTGAATATAAAATGAGTTTTTCTATTTTGAATGAAGGATGTGAGTTTTATGGCATAATGAGTTGTAGAATTTTTTCTAGTTTCTTGTTGTGCTGTAGTGCTATTGATTATGTGAAATTGATGTTTTCCTATATTTTTGTGTTTTATAAGGTATTATATGGTATGTTCATGAGTTGCTAGTTCGCTCTATATTCTTGGAAGTGTTCGGAGAGTGGCAAGTGTCATTCGAGGACGAATGTTGTCCAAGTGAAGTAGAGTAATACCTCGAAAATTGCTTAGGTGAATCTAGATCCTACCATGATTTTCATGATGTTATAAGGTCCTAAAATTTTCTACAATGTATTATTGAGTCAGTGTCTAGAGTTTTAGGTGATTTGAAAGTGAAACGTTAAGGGACAATCAAAATATTCGATGATTAAGTCACCTATATGCCTCATATGTGGTTATATGCTTATATGTGTGTTTCAAGAGATTATGAGGTCATTATATGAGTTATTATAGTTTTTATAGTTAGTGTGTCAAATTTCGTGAAATTTGGAGGTCAAACATCCAAGAATGTCCATGACGTTTGAAAGGTTTGCTTTGAAACGATCTTGTGTGTCTATGCATGTTTCATTGAGTTTTACGGGTTCCTTTTGGAAATAATTCAAATGGGAGTTCCTAAACTCGTACACGAACATATTCAGGTTGGAAACGTTTGGGTAAAAGTCCACAAGGACCAACCAAGGGTCCTTGAGGAAGGACCCTTTCCTTAAAGCCAAGACTGCCAAGACATCCCCAAACAACGGAGGCAGTAGACGGCTCGTGGTCCAGTGGATGCCCCGTTGATGAATTTCATGGGTCAGTAATTAGGCGTGGGATAAGTCAAAGCCAAGGACCAGCCTCACCTCCAAAACCATGGACCAATAGAACGGTCCGTTGGTGGCCATCCGTCGATGGTTTGTGTCTCTTATGCGCAGTTACTGTTAAGTTCAAGGGGTGAATTGGTAAATTCACCCCACATCCAAAAAAATAGAAAGGGCGTTTAGGTAAAGGTATTTTGGGTATTTTAAACATGTTTATAAGCCTTTGATACTTAGAAGAATTCATTCTTCAAAATCAAAACCACAATTCCCTTAGAGATTCTCTAGAACTCCATTGGAGCCAAAACTCAAGGAAAGTCTTGGATTGCAGATTTGAGTGGTGATTCTTCATCAAATTGGAGGATTATCTTTATTTTGGTATTGATTTTGATACTTGAAACTCTATTCATAAAGGAGCCCAAGTTCCAAAGAATTTTCTAAATTTTTCAAAGATAATTTGTCCAAATTTATCTATCCATGGGTTTTTGCATTAACGATTTTAATGAATTGTATATTGATTGAATTGTTGTTAATTAGATAATTTTAACTCAATTAACTTCTGAAACCATGTAATTTATAAAACCCTAATTTTTTTAGTAATTTATGGGTTAAGTAATATTGACTTAATGCTTATGAATTCTATTGTAATTTTCTATGGGCAATTGAATTATGTTAAAATTGAATTCAATTGATGTATAGGTTGTCTTATATTGATAAATATATATTAAATTGACCTAGATTCATTGATTATTATAGTTTGGTATTGAATTCATGTTCATGGCCATGGGTAAGGGCCTTATAGTATTGAATTAGATTATTTTGCTATGGATTGAAGTGGTGAAAATGGATCTATAGTATGCTGACCGAATTCTATTTATTTTATATTAATTAAAATTCAATTAATTTGTTATTTATATGGTCCACTTATAATGGAGGTGTTACGTTCTTTACTTGCAATTGGTGTGGCCTTGTCGGCGTTACTTTATGTATTATAATGATCATGGTCTTGTCGGGACTACTTGAAGTACTATGATGATTTGTGTAGTTGATTTATGTGAAATATGAGCATATCTATCTACATGTGAAGTAATGTGAAAGTATGTGTTACATCTATGTATATTACTGTGTGCTTATGTGTGTAGTCTTAGAGTTGATGCAAACTTGTTCCTACTTGACTACATGATTCTATGATGGTCATATTAATGATGATATGGTAATGTTTATGATTACATAAAAGTTTTAAGGGTCATTCCTATGTGATTCAAAGAATGTTATGCTATATGTAAGAAAGTAAAAAATGTTTTGTCTTGTTTTGGTAGACTTATTTCCCTTAATTAAAATGTATTAATTATATGTGAATATTAGACGTATTGACTAGGTAGGGTTAGTGCACCCTTGTCATGTAAGAATGAATGATATGTGAGACCTTAAATTATGTTAAGAAGGTCATGTACGTGGAACCTTGAACCTAGTGGTAAGGTTATGTAATGAACTTGGAGTAGAGAGCCGCAATGGTATCCTTCATGTAATGAATGATGGAATCAGGTTTGATTGGCTGGAAAAACATCATATATTCCTAAGGAAAGTCATGATGAGCTATCTATGTCGTGATTGTAAGGTAGCCCTAGTGGATTTGTTTGGTAGGGTGAATGTGATTGGGTTATGAACTAGATATGGGACCCATTTGTATGAACCTTTAGTGTAAATTACTCTATGAGAGCAAAGGTTAGTACAGAGCTATTATGCGATGGGATGTATCTCTATTTGAGAAGGAGACTAGAGTACAATGCAGCTCTACTTGAGAATGAGACTAGAGCACATAAAAGTGCTTCATATTTCTTAACCATGTGCCTACATGGGATGTGTCCTAGTTCTACCCTTGGCATGTAGAACACCCATATTTGAGTAGATTAAAAATCAAAATTCCATGTCTAGCTATTATGGTCTTTGTCGGTTATTGCCTATTGTCATCATGTGGGATACCTACTAGTATTAGAGAAGTTCTACGAAGTTTAGGTAGTGGTATGACACGCTATCTAGGCATAGCACAATAGACTTTACAGGTTTTAGTTAGAGTCCCTAGGTCTTCTCCAAGATCATTAATTGAATGTCCTTATATGATGAATGAGTCTTAATTAACTAATGAATGTAATTCGTTAAGTTAAGAGAACATGTTAAATGAATAAGTACTTATCTAGAGTAGTTAAGAGTTGTCTAGTTAAGGTGTGAAGGGGCATAGGTCTTAAGAATGACTCTAGTTAGGGAAGATTGTTGATTATGTTGACATGATCTAAGACTTAGGTAGTATTAAGTATTATTTAGGTAAATTTGAAGAGGTCAATATGGTCGTTATCTTCTCGATTTGCTTAAGTAAATGTTTTGATAGACTTTGGAATGAGAATGTCATATCATCTATATGTTGATGTATTAGGTGAGAATGATTCTATCTTAGGTAGTCTATAGGATCTCTTAAGTGTGTATGAAGGTATTTTATGGGCGGTCGCTTCACTACTCACTCGAGTGAGACTTAGCATCTCATTTGGTAGAAGAATCTTAGATTCATGTGATTGATGTATTTGTAAGTATGTGTATCTCATTATAGATGGTCTTAAGGATCATTTAGGTGTTCCTAGAGAGGTTGTATGGGCGTTCTCTCTTTTTATTACTTAAGTGAGTCTTAGGATAGCTCTTAGTGAGGGTTTAACATGATAGAAAGTGTGTAAAGTTAAGATAAGGCATTTCACTATACAATGAAGGAACTTCACTATAACAGTGAATTGGTTCACTGTAAAGTGACCTTAAAATGTACTAAGTTGATTAAATATTATCTTATGTGTTCTGAAGGTTTTAAATGTTGTCCTAATGATTATGATATGATATTTAAATGAAAAAGATGCATATTTCTAATAAATGTTTGTTTACATGATTTTATGCATTATGCCATACTTAGTACATGTGGTTGTACTAATTTAATGTTTTTATCTATCTCTAAAGTGATTCATAGGTGAAGGTGCTTTTGGAGAGTTAAGCTTGGATTAGAAGATCGTTCAAGCAACTTTAAGTATGTCCTCATTTAACTCGAGGGTACATATATTTTTTATGTCTCTTATTAAAGTATTATAATAGACTAAGTATTTCTAAATTCGTATTGTATGGTCCGTGTCCAAAGTTAATCTCGTGTCTAAGATTTGATGAAATGAGACTTAGTATTTCCTATTAGTTTTATATGAAAGATTTTTTAAAGACTTATAGAATGTTTATGAAAAGTTTTAATTCCGCACTACTTTTCATATGTTTATATGCGATGAACAATACGAAGGGATTTGTACAAGACCTCTGAGAGGTCAAGTACGCTGATTGCACTCCGAGAATGCCATATATTCTAGCGTTTAGCCTCAGTATGTGACACTTATTGATTGAATACCCATGAAAATTTAGATAAGAAACCATGAAAATGCAGCCCCTAGCTTGAACCTTGAGTTTTCCCTCCAATGGAGGTTTCATTGAATTTGGAAGAAGAGATCTTTTGGGATTTTTATTTCTTATTGGGTGTTGTGGCTTTGGCTTGGTAAAGGGGTTAAATAAGTACTAGAAACTCTTTATAACCGACTCCCAATTACCCAACATACCCCCACACTTATTCGGACTTTTAGACTTGTCAAACTTAACTTTAATTTTTGAAATATTTGTCAGGGAAGAAGTCCGCGTCGCAGATCTGTTCCCACATGATTTTTGGAATTAATTCTTGGGACAGTAGAGTCCACGTTGTGTCTACTGCCAGGCGAAAAATTTTGGCCTAAGGAGACACAAGTCCGCGACGCGCACGTATTTCACGCAAGAACAACTCATTGTTGCCTTAGGCAGCTTGTTGGCCCATGGTTGGGTCCTCCTCAAGGACCCCTAGGGCGGTTCTCAAAAGTTTTGCCCGGAAATTTCGATCCTAAATACACTCCTGTACATGTTAGGGTCCTATCCAAATAACACATAAAACATACCAAGTCACACAAGAACTCACTAGCACGTCTCAAGTCTTACGTTCAAAAGTTATCGAACATTCTCCAAACTAATTGAAACCAATCATGCATACTATGAAAGACTTGATTAATATAATATTAACCTTTCTAGGAACATGTGAGGCTCTATAAGGCTTTGTTCATTTTGAGAGACCTTACACTAAGGACACATGACAAAGATTCAAGAAGTTAAGAGTTTTTCCTAAAAGTCACTATTGTCTTTAGAAGATAAGCAACAAACATCTCTTCGTCAATGATCAAGGCTCTATTACTTGTACATAGGTGAGCCCTATGAACCTGGTGCTCTGATAAAAATTTTTCACAACCCGAAAATGGACATGATCATACTCATTTTATCCCTCCAAGACATGAAGGCCCAAAATCAAACTAATATGACAAATTTGGAAGTAAAACAAGAATAAAAATCCAATACAATAAATGATATGGAAATTTATAATCAACTTAAATCTACCCCAAAACATGGTTGTCATGTGCACAAGCCTCTAATGAATTAAATTAGAATTTAATGAAATTATAAGTCTGAAATGATGTTGTCTCTAAAGTAGAACAAAATCATAAATAAAAGTAAATAGGTGTTTTGCAATGAGAAATAACTACCGTACGAATCTAAAAAAGCCTCCAACAAGAAGTGAATACACAATATCACCAAGATCATGTCTCATAACCTACACAATTGTAGAAGCAAGAAGTGAGTATTAAATAACACGGTACTCATAAAACTTCTAAACACCAGTTAAGAATATCGAATATGGGTACTCCTACCACCCAAACAAACCTCCACGACTACAATATGCATAAAAACAGATAAACGTAACAATTCACAAATAATATAACTCATATGTCAATAACAACCCTTCAACGATTTCATATCAACATTACTGGAGATCAAGTTCATCATTCACAAGTTCTATAGAATGTCATTTCACAAGTTCATAATTGTAAAGATGTGCAAGCAATTAAATGTAAAGTAAAGTATAGTGATGCATGTCTGACATAGCGATATACACCTGATGTCTGTCATTTAGGGACACATGGGGAAATATCTATACATGCATCCACTGGAATGCCTTACGATCCTCCATGATAAAATCCACCACGATGTGCGACATATCCTTTTCTTACAACCCAAAAAAGGACGTGATGACAATCATCTTATCCCCCAAGAAAAGTCATTATGAAATTCAACTAATATGATAAATGCAGAAGTAAAACTAGATTGAAAGTCTAATACAATAAAATGATGTGGAAATTTATGATAAAAAAAAGATGTACCCCCAAAACCTTGTTGTTACATATGCAAGCCTCTAATGTAATACAATAAATTTGTAAGAAATTACAGGCTTCAAATGATGTTGTCTCTAAAGTAAAACAAGAACATAAATAAGAGTAAAAATACCCACTTCGGTGACAAACAATTAACTCACAAATCTCCATAGGAATTCTCATTCACGAAGAGAACAAAAAGCATCACCAGGATCCGGACTATTACTTACAAAAAACTAGAAACAATGGGTGACTACTAAACAAAACTGTACTCAACAAGCAAAGTCCTAAACAAAAGTTTATAATATATAATATGGGTACTCCTACCATCCTATCTGAACCTTCACAACTAGGACCTACATAAAACCAGTCAAACCTAACAGTTCATAAATAATATAGCGTGTAGCTCAATAAAAACACCTTGACAACTTCAGATCATTATAACACTAGATCAAGTTCACAATCACAAGTTTCACATAAAGTCACTCACAAGTGGACAAATAATAAAAATATGAAATAAAATGAAATGTAATGTGAAATATAGTGATGCATATTTGACCTAGTGACATATACTCGTTGTGTTTCAATTTGGGACCCATGGGGACATACCTCTCCATGAATCCATTGCGGTGTGCGATAAAACACTTGGTAATAAAATTATCACGGTGTTTGGCATGTCACTCAATAATAAAATTTGTCGTGATGTGTAACACATCCCTCGAATCATAGTATTCATCACGGAGCGCAACAAGTCTCTTGAAATAAAACATCTCTTCAATTTTTTATTCTTCCTCAATTGACATAACATTTGTCATAACCATGTATAAAATCAATGAAAATAATATTTTCACACAAAAATTATGATATTTTCATTTTTACAACTACGCAAAATTCACAACAATACAATCATAAAAAAACATCAACAATGAACCAATAAGTCTTTCAAATAATCATATCACCTTTTATTACCCCTTTTTCATCATTAGAATTATTAAATATGGAAAAATCAACTCATCATCAAGTCCCATCACTCCCAACAGATACCACAAGTAAATACATGATTCTATATACCTAATACGGGTTGATAAATCCACTTGCCTCAAATAATTGAATAATTACTCTGGAACTTGAGTCTTTCCTTTTCATTGGGCTTCCAAATCAATGGAATTTACTCAAATTTACAATATTTGTTAGGAAACAAGTCTACATAACCCCATAGTACTATATATCTAGCCGAGACAGCAAAAACTCACTCAAATCTATAGTCAAGTTCATAAGTCTTAATCCAACTAATAAGTTAAGTCTCATTCCTTCAATATTTTAAATCTAATGGTGTTTATTTAATATCATTTACCTAACATTTGGTTATCAATATTAATTTTATCAAAACTTGAATCACATTAATATGAAACCATACAAATAAATTCCAGCACTAAAACTAGTTAAAAGAAAAATTCTCAAATTGTGACTACGGGAAAAGAACGAACAATATTAAAAGTACCTAACCAATAACAATTGGATTGTCATATATGTTATCCATTATTGAATAATGACTATCCATCTTCTATATAGTATTCTACTATTTCTTTGGAAAGTATGAGGGGAAAGAATGAAACAAATTATTGCAAATTAATGCGGGCAACACCATCCTATTATTAAATTAAAATATATCTATCCAAGATTCACTAGGTATTAACCAACATTAATGGTTGAATCTTAAAGAGAATATTAACTGACAATATATCGCGTGTAGATGCTGCAATAGGTAAGGCTTCTTGACCTTAGTTTTTATTCTTTTCTTTTTCTTATGCAATAAGCTATAAACCTAAAAGTGTGATCTCACTAACATATTTTAATATATATGCCAGAAATTATGAACTTGTCCCATTAACGACCAGTTAAATAAAAAAATTATCAAAATAAATACTTATCGATTAAATAACTGTAGTAATCAAAACGTTAAAAAAAATTATAATTAACGCCACAAATTAAGTTGCTCCAAAAATATAGGGAGGGGTGAAACAACAATTTTATGAAAAATCCTTAAAATGACCTTTCGGATCAAAGCATTATCCACATCTAAAGACTATGTTCGTTCTCAAACATCTATAAGAAGAAGAAGAGGAAGAAGAAGAAGAGGATGAAGAAGAAGAAGAAGAAGAGGAAGAAGAAGAAGAAGAAGAGGAAGAAGAAGAAGAAGAAGAAGAGGAAGAAGAAGTGGAAGAAGAGGAAGAAGAGGAAGAAGAAGAGGAAGAAGAAGAGGAAGAAGAAGAGGAAGAAAAAGAAGAAGAAGAAGAAGAAGAAGAAGAAGAAGAAGAAGAACGAAAGTACTAAGACCTAAGGTATGATTTCTAGAGTTAGCAATTAATATACCATAAGTTTACGGTATTTTTGATGCATTTCATTTATAATTTGTGAGTATCTAGGAACATTTTATAGTGGAAATAACGTTTTATCTGTTATGTTTGTAGGAACAGGGCTTGAATGCGATCGAGTGAGTTGAAAGCTTAAATTAGTGCGGTCAAGCTAGATGAAGCTGAAAATCTGTAAAAGTGACCACCCACAGATGTGAACAGCACACCATAGGTCATATGATGGTCCGTCAATGGTAGGTGTATATAGGAGCATCAGGGAAGTCTAACCTTGTGTGGAACTACAAAGCTACCCACGGGCCATCATGCATATCCGTAGAAGGTGTTCGTATAGTTAAAGGTCCAATACTTGTTGAAATTCTTGAGTATGGAGCCACATGGGAGGACCCACGGGTTGAAGGTCCACCTACTATCCGTCTTGCACTCCCATAGAAGCTGTTCAGAGAATTATGGTTAAGGGTCTAACGAGAAAATCTAGATTTTGACAGAGCAGACCTACGGACCCTAAGTCGACCCATGGTGCGTAGGTCAAGTTATCCATGAAAGTCGCGTCCTTGAAAGTTTATTTCCCTATTTCGTTTCCTTTTCGTTTGGGACGTTTTTTTTAATCTATAGGGTATGTAAAACTCATCTTTTGGAGTTAGTCACTATTGTTTACTTTTAGTCCTTGATCTTTGCTTAAGGAATTTGCAACTTTGGAAATATGATCTTAGTATTTCGTTTATAAGATTTTGCTTTCGCAATCCGAATAGACATTATGGGTTTGTTTTACTCTAAACGTAAGTTCATGATTTCTTCTCATCAAAGTATTAGTTGTGATCTTTCAAGCATGAGTAACTAAATTCACAACTAGGGTTGTGGAACCATGAGCAATTAACAACTTATAGATAATAACTAAGTAATTCTTGAATAGTGTTTTTGCATATATTGGTAATTCATTCACTTATAAGTCTTTTTGATGAGTGCCTGCATAAGAACTCGACTCGTTCCTACTTGCCGGACCAAGGAGGTAATGAACGAGAAAAGAATTATCAATGGAGGTTTAGTGTGTTACACTACAATAGTCTAATGTCAATTGGTGCGAGGGTGAAAACTAAGTTATACATTGATGATATGTCTAATATGAGATCAAGATAAGAGTTAGTAAATTATACACATGTTTTTGGACCAAGATGGGATACCTAGCTTACTCACTTTTCATGTAAAACACGAGGAAAAGATTATTATTATTATTATTATTATTATTATTATTATTATTATTATTATTATTATTATTATTATTATTATTATTATTATTATTATTATTATTATTATTATTATTATTATTATTATTATTTTTATTATTTTTATAATAATAATAATAATAATAATTATTATTATTATTATTATTATTATTATTATTATTGTTGTTGTTGTTGTTGTTGTTGTTGTTGTTGTTGTTGTTGTTGTTGTTATTTTTATTGTTATTATTATTATTATTATTATTATTAGGATTACCAAAGTAAGAGCTTATGGGGAACACATACAACTTATTTTCTCCATCTCACTAACAACTCAAAAGTTGAAATCTTGCTCATTTATTAATTAACACCAATTGGTTATTTGCATATAATCACCCCTTTGATTACGGTCTCGATAAAAGTTTGACTAAACGAATATAATAGTGAGTTAATTGTAAGTGTAAACTATATTCCTCATGGGATCGACCCCAACCTCCAAGTTGGTTTTTTTCAAGGTGGCGCTTATACTTTTTTAAGGAAGTGTAATTTGAGTATATCAAATTTTAGTGACGTTGCCGGGAAATAAGTTTTTTGGATGAAGTTTAACTACATTATTGAACTTAAGTCAATTATTTCCAAATTTTATGTTGTCATTATTTTTTTTGTCTTCAGTAGTTCTTTACTCTTGTGTATGCAAAGTACACAGAGTCAAGCGAACTATTGACACCATCAACCTTCAACTAAGCACAACTTTTAGAAACCTTGCAACAAAGGGCTCAATAATATTCCAGTTATAGATAGGAATTCGGATCAAGTGAATGATGAGAATATTAAGGATTGTGGCGGTAATCTACTTGGAGATGCATTGAGGGTATAAAATCTACCAGAATCAATGTTGTCTGATAACCATAGTGTCAACTTCAATAATATTAAATCTAAAGAACCTATAGTTATAGAATCTCTACCACCAAGGAATGACTTGTATCATCTCTACTTAACTAAGCACGCAGGGTCTCTTAGTAATATCAGGTTGACCTCAAAACTGAAACATGAATAAGGATGTCATAACCTGAGAGTACACCCCAGATGATATGACACTCTCGGAGTGCAACATGGCTTACTTGACCCCTTGGAGGTCTTGTACAAGCCCTTTTGACCTCATTCATTCCATACATATATGAAAAGTAGTGCGGAATTAAAACTTTTCACACGAGATATCTTAAAACATCTTTCATATTAAAATCATAGAAAATACTATGTCTCAACATATGTCAATCTTCGTCTCAAGAATACTTGGGAACGACCCATACAATACGAAATATTGAAATTTAGTCTATTACAATACTTTGAATAAAACAAGTCTAAAGATAGCAATGTCCTCTAATCAAATGAGGACATACCCCAATTTTGCTTAAAAGAATTCTAGTTTCGAAGCTTTGTTTTAATACGCCTCTAACATTCCACCTACATCTTTAGATATAGAAAAGATGTCTGGAATTAGTACAATGCATGTTTAAATTATGACATAATGCATAAAATCATGAGAAACATACATTTATGACAAACGTGCTCCTTTTTATTAAAACTTCATATTAAAAGTTCAATAATCACAATTAAACAACAATCATCACATTTAGAACAAATTCCAAATCACATTCAATTTATATCAAATTATATGCATTTATAGTAACATTACTGTAAACCTTACAGTGACTTCAGTGTAACTTCAAACGGAACTCACACATCCCAATATAGCATCAAGAATATATCGAAACACATAAACATGAGATCCTCCTACCAAAGGTGATTCGAAATCTCACTTCCGTGAGCTATGAAGTGACCGCCCATACAATCCTTTCACACACACCTAAGAGATCCTTTAGACTACCTAAGATAAGATCTTTCTCACTTCATAGAATAACATATATATATATATATATATATATATATATATATATATATATATATATATATATATATATATATATATATATATATATATATATATATATATATATATATATATATATATATATATATATATATATATATATATATATATATATATATTATGACATTATCCACCCAAAGGTTATTAAAAAGACTTACTAAAGTAATTCAAAAAGAGACCGCCCGTACACCCTCTCCAAATTAACCTAAATAATCCTAAGACTACCTATGTTTAGATCAGGTTTACTTTGACAATCTACTTTCCTATCTTGATTCATTCTTAAGTCTTCCGTAGGTAACACATGAAGAGATCATTCCTATGCCTCATTCACACCTTAACTAGGCAACTCTTAAGCTACTCTAGGTAAGCACTTATTCATTAACATGTTTTTCAACTTAAGTCATTATCTTCTTTAGTTCATATTACAAACATTCAACATGTAAGGACATTCAAACAATGGTCTTTGAGAAGGCTTAGGGACTCACTCACTAACATTTTCAAAGCGTAATTGTGCAATATCTAGATAACATCCTAAACCACCACCTAAACTTCATAAAACTTCTACAACACTAGTAGGTATCCCATATTATGAGAATAGGCAATAACTGACATAGACCATAGTATCTGATCATGCAATTAGGAATCAACCCTACATCGATAAAGGGTGTTCTACTTGCCAATGGTAGAACTAGGACACAACCCATGTAGGCACTTGGTTAAAGAATATGAAGGGTTTCTTTGTTCTCTAATGTAATCTTATTTAGAGCAACTCCCCAAGTATATTCACTCAATGCTAGAATCTGTTCTCATAGAGTATTTCAATAAAGGACTACATAAAGAAGTTCCATATATATTTCACAATCCAATCACATTACACCATACCAAAGAGGGTCCATTAAGGCTACCTACAATTGTCAAGAGATAGCTCAATGAATTTCCTAAGGATGATTTCATGTTGTTTCAGCCAACCAACCCTAAGTCCACCATTCACATAAGAAGAATATTACGGCTTTCAACTTCAAGGATATAATAACATAATAACTAGGTCGAAGGTTCCATATAAAGGACCTTCTTAACAATGTTCAAGGTCACATGTCCATCACGCATACAATACAATGAAGCTTTAGCATACTAAGTAAGGACGTGATATTCACGTTATACATGTATCAAGTAAGGGAGACAAGTCTACCAAAACAAGACACACACATACTCCACAGATAGCATATTATTCGTGAAGCACATAGGTATAATCGATATCATCTATAGGTCACCCTATTCACTACTTCATAATCATCAATCCAAGTATCAGAAGTATCATATGATCTATCAAGAAACATCATACTTCAACATAAAGTAATCCATATAATGACTTCACTATACTCTACTAGAGATGCATATCATCAACTAGAAGAACTTATGCTTTGACTCACACAAACATATAAGTCATCAGGACATCCATAGTATCCACAAAAATAAAGTTATAACATTATAAAGTCATTGTATATAATGTAGTACCGATGAGGCCACATTGATTCTCAATTCAAAAAGTAATTCCAAAAAGGCCACATAATTCACAAGTATAACACATAAGTACCCCCATTATAAGTGGACCATACCTAACATCATTACTATCTAAGGGCTATAATAAACAATATAGAGAAATTTAGTACAACTTACCATTAATCCAATCTCACAACTCAATCCATAGAAAATTCATCCAACACAATATACTAAGGCTCTTACCAATAGCCATAGTTTACAATTCAACCAAACAATACAATATACAATGAATCAAAGATAATTCAACCAGAATTTACGAATTTAGGTAAGCTTACTAACAATTCTAACATGATTATTTCATAATTCATTATCCCTAATCAAACTACACAAGAATTCAATAGCATTAAGACATACTCAAGTCACCCACAAAATAGTCAAGTCTAGCGTTTCATGAATTGCATGGGTTCATATAAATTTTAGGTTAAAATAATCAAATAAACATCAATTCATTCAATATAAAATCCAAAATATTTTATGCAAGAACTTGTGGCTTGATTAAAAAAATAGGGCAAGTTCATCTTTGGAAGACTTTGGCAATCAATTTGAATTTTGGATCCTTGAAGAAAAGAGATTCAAGGATGAAGAACCATATCTTGATTAGAAGTAACCCACGAAATTTTGTTGAAGACCTTGAGAAATTTTTCCTTTTCCTTGAAGCTTGAGTTTTCAACAATGGAGGAATTGATTGAGAGATTACTTTTGGGTTTTGATATGGAGTGTTGAAGTAACGAGTAAAAGGAAGGTTTTCAAACTTAAAAATGTTTATAATAATGATATTAATCTTTTAAAAAAAAACCCCAATTAATAAAAATTTGAATAGAATTAATTTGGAAAATCACATTTGGATAGCCCGCCCAGTGACCACAGCCCCCTTCACGGTTCGTGAAGGTGGTTCACGACCTTATGACAGTCTATGGTCCTTGGGGCAGTGGCTTCCTTGTCAAACCGAGCCAAAAAGTGGATAAGGAAGGTCCAAAACCATCCTCACGGACCCTGGTCCACTCCACTAGCTGTTTAGTGGTCTGTGAACATGAAGGCGGTGAGCTGCCAACTTGGAACAACTTTTGCCCACAAGTTGGGTCCTCCTCAAGGACCCTTTGTCTGGTCCTTGGGGAGTTTTTTCCGGACATTTCCAACTCAAATATACTCATAAACATGTTAAGTACCTCTCACATCACTTTCAACCAAAATGAACAAGTAAAACTTTCCGAAACAAACTAAGACACACAAGCACGTTTCAGGACACATCTTTCGAATGTCATCGACTTTCTTGGACTTTTGACCTAGAAACCTCAACAAACTTTAAACACTGACTATAAACATCATTATAAGACATTTTAGGACTTTGTAACCTTATGATACAAGTGTAAGACTCTAGTTTCACCTAAGTCGTTTAAGAAGTGTTACAATCTCCACCACTTGGACAACATTCGTCCTCGAAAGACACTTACTTCATCATAAACAATATCAAGGAACAATAAACTCAAGACTATCATAACATAACCATAACACATCATATAAAATATACAATTTATGAGGAACACTAATTTCACATGCTTTTGGAGACTTAAAACACAACAAGAGGACGATCAAATCTTAGACTCATTATGCAATAAGACTCACATGCTTCATTTCAAATAGAAATAACTCCATCTACATTAATTATCATTCTCATATACATCAATTTTATTCACAATATAATCATTTTTAACAAAAACACAATTTAGTCAAAATTTGAAAATCTTTAAAGTGAACTGCCAGGCAACACAGTGAACCACCCTCAATTATTAAAAAATGCAACTCTTAAGTATTTTATGATGAAAGCGTGACAATATAAGAGATTTGAACATATAAACAAAATTTACAACAACTATAACTTCATAAAATGCACAATTCAAGGAATCTATGAAATTTAATTCCAACAACACTCCTAAACACCATACAACATGCAACATGATACTATGGCATTCTAACCCTCAATCTTGAATTGAATAGAAGAGAAGAGACAGTCAATCAAAACTCTACTACTCACCATACTCCCCCCATTTTAGAAGGAACCTATAACTACACAAGAGGTTAATATTCTAACTTACCGGCATCACCATCAAAAACATTAAGATAAACTTGCTTTCCCTTCCTTCGTCTAGCTTCACTACTAAGACAATCTGTCACCTTATGACCATCTTCACACCAACCATAAAAAACTCCGGAACCGTCTAGACACTTCTTAACATGATTCTTCTGAAGAGTAACACAAGTAGCCTTAAGAATTCGAGAACCACCACCTCTCTCCAGCTTTCCCTTTGAAACAGTAGTCCCATCTTGATTTGGGGTGTCTTCTTAAACATAGGTTGGTCGTCTTATTGGCGTTACCATTCTTCAAAATCCTTGTGATTCTCCTAAGTTTGGATTCTTCAACACCCTTATTACCTTTCTAAGGTCAATAAAATCTTCAACATTTTCCTACCTCTAACACGGGGAAAATACTTTCTTAAGAAGGCCTCCTTAAAATCCTCCCAATCGATGGGACCCAACTCCACCGACCTATTATCTTTCTATTGAGTCTACCACACTTGAGAAACATCCCTCAATTGGTATGAAGCTAACTCCGCCTTCTCCCTAGGAGTCATCTCCATACCACTCAACATCTTGTACACATCATCTAGAAACTCTTGGGGATCCTCTTCCGCCGTAGAGCCAAGAAAGATAGGAGGATTCATCCTCACAAAGTACCCCCAACCTAGAGTTCATTGTACTGTCTAAAGCCTTCACTCTAGGCTCAACATCTCTACTCACATGAGTTGTTATGACTCGGGCGAGTGCAGAGAGATCCTTTCTAATATCCCCATTAGTCATGTCCAAGAGAACCACCGGAACTTCAGCACCTTCACCTCAAATAGGGACTTGAACACCTTGTGGAGGAATTTAAGTATCTTGAGGAACTTGAACTCCTTGTGGACCTAGTCCACCTTGGGGAACCTTCTCTTTCACTTTTCCCTCTTGAAACATTCTACCGGTCATCCTTCTAGTAGTATCTTCTATAAACACAAGGAAAAATATTAAGAAGGACACTCATAACCTTTAACTCAACGCCATGACTCCAGAGTAGAGAAAGAAGGGAAACTCTATCGTCCTATAGCCTCTCACCAATAGATGTGACGCGACTCACACAGACGAACAAGACTTTACTAGATGTGGCTTTATGAGAATTTTTTATTCTTAAGAACACTTTCATCACCTATGCTCTGATACAAAGTTTGTCACGATCCCACAGTACAGCCTAGAAGATATGGCACTCTCGGAGTACAGCATTGCGTACTTCACCTCTCGGAGGTCTTGTACAAGCCCTTTTGACATCATTCATTGCATACATTTATGAAACGTAGTGCAGATTTAAAACTTTTCACACGAAATATCTTAAAAGATCTTACATATTAAAATCATAGAAAATATTAAGTCTCAAAATATGTCAATATTAGACTCAAAATACTTGGGACACAACCCATACAATACAAAATATAGAAACTTAGTCTATTACAATACTTTGAATAAAAGAAGTCTAAAGATAGCAATTTCCTCGAATCAAATAAGGAAATACCCTAAGTTTGATTGAAAGAATCCTAGTTTCCAAGTTTTGCTTCAACACGCCTCTAACCTTCCACCTACATCTTTAGATACAGAAAAAATGTAAGGAATTAGTACAGTGCATGTACTAAATATAGCATAATGCATAAAATCATGAGAAACAAACATTTTATGATAAACATGCTCTTTTTAATTAAATTTTCATATTAAAAGCATAAGAATCACATTTAAACACCAATCATCACATTTAGAACACATTCCAAATCACGTTAAATTTATATTGAATTATATGCATTTGCAGTAACATTACACTAAGCCTTACAGTGACTTCACTATAACTTTAAATGAATCTCACACATCACAATGTAGCATTAATAATATATCGAAACACATTAACATGAGATCCTCCTACCAAAGGTGATTCAAACGTTCACTTGACTAAGTTATGAATCGACATTCAATACAATCTATTCAAACACCTACGAGATCTTTTTAGACTACCTAAGGTAAGATCATTCTCACTTCACACAATAACATATATATAATATGACATTCTCCTCGAAAAGGTTATCAAAAGACTTACTTAAGTAATTCAAGAGAGACCTCCCATACACCCACTCCAAGCATACCTAAATAATCTTTAAGAGTACCTAAGTTTAGATCATGTCTACTTTATCAATCTACATTCCTATCTAGAGTCATTCTTAAGATATCCTTAGGTAAGACATGAAGATACCATTCCTTTACCCCATTCACACCTTATCTAGGCAACCCTTTAAACTACTCTATGTAAGTACTTATTCATTAACATGCTTTTGAACTTAAGTCATTAGCTTATTTAGTTCACTTAAGATACAATAAACACATAAGGATATTCAAGAAATGGTCTTGGAGAAGACCTAGGGGCTCACTCACTAACATCTTCAAAGCTGAATCGTCAATTTCTAGATAGTATCCCATACCACAAACAAAACATCATAGAACTTATCCAACACTAGTAGATATCCCATATGATGAGAATAGGCAATAACCGACATAGACCATGGTTTCTAAGAATGGAATACGAAGTCAATCCTACTTTGATCAAGCGTGTCTACTTGCCAATGGTAGAACTATGACAAAACCCATGTAGGCAGATGATTAAGGAATATGAAGGGTTTCTTTGTTCTCTAATGTCATCTTATTTAGAGAAACTCCTCAAGCATACTCAATCAGTGCTAGCCGTTGCTCTCATAGAGTATTTCACTAAAAAAGTACATGAAGAGGTTTTGTATCTAGTTCACAACCCAATCACATTACACCTTACTAAAGTGGGTCTACCAAGGCTACCTAGAATGGTCAAGAGGAGAGCTCAATGACTTTGCTAAGGATGATTTCATGTCGTTTCAACCAACAAACCCTAAGTCCACCATTCACATAAGAAGGGTACCATTTTGGCTATCAACTTCAAGGAAATCATAACCTCACAACTAGGTTGAAGGTTCCACATAAAGGACATTATTAACAATGTTCAAGGTCACATTTTAATCACACATACAAGACTAAGAAGATTTATCATAATCAATCAGGCGGTCATATTCACATTATACATGTATTAAGAAAGGGAGACAATTCTACCAAAACAAGACACACCCATACTCTACCTATAGCATATCATTCAAGAATCACAAAGGTATAACCACTATCATATATAGGTCACCCTATTCACTACTTAATAAACATCAATCTAAGTATTACAAGTATCGTATAATCTATCAAAAAACATCATACTTCAATATCAAGTTATCCACATCATGACTTCATTATAGTATACTAGAGACGTATATCATCAAATAGAAGAACTCATGCTTTGACTCACACAAACACATAAGTCATCAAGACATTCATAGTATCCACAAAAATAAGTTATAACATGATAAAGCCATAATACATAAACTAATGCCGATGAGGCCACATTGATTGACAATTATAAAGTAATGCCGACAAGGCCACATAATTCACAAGTATAGCACATAATCATCGCCACCATAAGTTGACCATACCAAACATAATTAGTATCTAAGGCCTATACTACAAAATATTGAGAAAGTTAGGTCAACATACCATTAATCCAATCTCACAGCTTCAATCCATAGGCAATTCATCCAACACTATATACCAAGGCTCTTACAAATAGCCATATTATCCAATTCAACCAAACAATTCCAATATACCATGAATCAAAGATAATTCAACCTTAATTTATGAATTTAAGGCAGCTTACTAACAATTCTAACATGATTCTTTTATAATTCAATAGCCCTAATAAAACTACACAAGAATTCAATATCATTAAGACATACTCAAGTCACCCACAAAATAGTCAAATATAGGCTTTCATAAATTGCATGGTTTCATTCAATTTTTAGGTTAAAATCATCAAATTAACATCAATTCAATTAATATAAAATGATTCAAAATGTTTTATGCAAGCACCCATCGGTAGATATTAACAATATGACAAGTTCATCTTTGAAAGACTTTGGAAATCAATTTAAAGTTTGGTTACTAGATGAAATGAGATTCAAGGATGAAGAACAATATCTTGATTCGAAGTAAACCACGAAATTTAATTGAAGAACTTGAAAAATTCATCATCTTCCTTGAAGATTGAGGTTTCAACAATGGAGTAATTCATTGAGAGAGAACTTTGGGGTTTTGATTTTAGGTCTTGAAATAATGAGTTAAAGGAAGGTTTTAAGACTTGAAACTATTTATATTAATGATATAAACTGTCACATCCCAAGATCATACCGTAGAATATATGGCACTCTCAAGTGCAACCGGCGTACTCGACCTATCGGAGGTCTCATGAAATCCCTTTCACATCATTAATCACATATACATATATGAAAAGTAGTGTGGAATTAAAACTTTTCACAAGATATTTTAATAGTCTTTTAAAATATCTTTCATATAAAATAAAAGAAAATACAAAGTCTCATTTCATCAAATCTTAGACAAAAGAGTACTTGGGACACGACCCATACGATAGAAATATAGTACTACTAAGTCATTAAAATACTTCAATAAGAGAAATAAAACACATCTATGCGCTTGAGTCAAAGGAGGGCATACTTCAACTTGCTTGAACGATCCACTAATCCAAGCTTAGCTCTGAAAAGCACCTTGACCTATGAATCACTTTAGAGATAGATAAAAGCATGGAATTAGTACAAAAACATGTACTAAGTACGGCATAATATACAAAAATCATGAAAACGAACATTTAATGGAAATATGCATCTTTTGATTTAAATATTACAATAATAGCATAAGAACAAAAATTTAATACCATGGAAACACATAAATAATCACTTCATCAATTTATCACTTTTTTGGAGACAATTTACATTGAATTAATTCACTGTTACACTGAACTCCTTTACTGTTACAGTGAAACCTATCAATTTCACATATAACACTTTCTAGCATGAGATCTTCTCACTAAAGGTTATCCTAAGACTTACTTAAGTAAGACAAACAGAGACCGCCTTTACACCCTCTATAGTCACACCTAAATGATCCTAAAGACCACCTATAATGAGATATACACACTTACAATATACCAAACACTATGTAACATATATATTATTACATTCACCTCACTAAAGTTCTCAAAACACTTACTTAAGTACTTTTAGAAGAGAATGACCATACACCCTCTTCAAGATTACCTAAATAATCCTTAAGACTTCCTAAGATTAGATCATGACCACTTTGTCAACCAACCTTCCTAACTAGAGACATTCTTAAGATTTCCCTAGTTAATACATAAGATTATCCCTTATGCCCTCTTCATGCTTTAACTAGGAAATTCTTAAAGTCAGTCTAGATTAGGTACCCTTTCACTTACATGCTTTATATCCTAAGTCATTACTTCATTAGTTCATTAAGAGACATTCATTACATAAAGGATATTCAAGTAATGGTTTTGGAGAAGACCTAGGGACTCTCACTAACATCTTCAGAGCTTGTTGTGCAATGTCTACATAGCATCTCATACCACCAGAAACTTCATAGAAATTCTCTAATATTAGTAGGTATGACATATGATGAGAATAGGAAATAACCGATATAGACCATGGTAGAAAAGCATGGAATCCAGAGTTGTAATCTACTCCAGTGGAGGGTGTTATACTTGCCAATGGTAGAACTTGGACACATCACATATAGGCACATGGTTAAGGAATATGAAGATTTGATTTGCTCTAGCCTCATCATTTAACTAGATTTACTTTCCTTACCATATTCACTCGGTGCTTGCCTTTGTTCTCGTAGAGTAATTTACATTAAAGGATCATACGAAGGGGTTACATATCAAGTTCATAACTTAATCACAACCACCCTACCAAAGATTTCCCCTAGGGCTTCCTTACAATGGAGACGTGTATATCTCTTAATGACTTTTCTAAGGATGGTATGATGTTGTTCCAGCCGACAAGGCCATGATCATCATAATATATAAAGTAACGCCGACAAGGCCATATTAATTGCGAGTAAAAAACATAACACCACCACCATAAGTGGAACATACCAATCACAACATAATTCAAGAGCTACATTACTTAAAATAAATATAATTATGGCCACGTAATTCACTCCACTTCAATTCATGTCTAACTCATTTAATTCAATACCATAAGGCACTTACCCATGGCCATGAACATCAATTCTATACAAAAATCATAATACTCAATTAATCTTGGTCAATTTAATATTTAATTATCAATCTAAGACAACCTATACATCAATTGAATACAATTATTACATCATTCAATAGCCCATAGAAAACTACACTAGAATTCATAAGCATTAAGTCAATATCAAGTAAACCACAAAGTAGTCAAAACTAGGGTTCATCAATGACATGGGTTCATAGGTTAATTAAGTTAAAATAATCTAATTAACGATAATATAACCAATATATAATTATTAAAAAACCTTTAATGCAAAAACCCATAGATAGATTATAAAATTGGACAAGTTCATTTTTGAAAACTTTAGAAAACTCTTTGAATTTTGGGATCCTTTATGAATAGAGTTTAAAGGATAAAAAAACATACATTACTGATGTTAATCCACCAATTTGATGAAGAATCACCACTTAAATCTCCAATCCAAGCTCTTCCTTGAGTTTTGGTTTCAATGGAATTCTAGTGAGTTTCTTAGAGATTTTGAGGTTTTGATTTTGAAGAATGAATTCATCTAGGTATTTACTACTTATAAACAAACATAAAATGCATGAAATACCACTAATTAAACTCCATTTATCTTATTTGGACGTTGGATAAATTTACTAAATCACCCTTTAACTTAACAGTGAAATGCGCAGGTGACACAGTCCACCCATGACTGGCCATCGACTGCCCGTTTCCCAACCAACAGACCATCCTGCTGGCCCGTGGTTTTGGACTGATGCTTGTCTTTGGCCGGGACTCCTACCACGCCTAAATTTCAACCTACTTAACTCACCTACGGAGTGTCGAATAACCTACTGGTTGTCGATTGCCATCCGTAGGTTTGGCTGGTTATGACAGCTTGGGCACTAGTAAAGGGTCCTTCCTCAATGACCCTTGGTTGGTCCTTGGGGACATTCACCTGGATATTTCCAACCCAAATATGCTCGTACACGAGTTAAGGACCTCCCACATTACTTTGATAAAAAACTAACACGTAAAACTCGAAGAAACATACTTAGACTCACAAGGTCATTTCAAGGCAAACCTTTTGAACATCATGGACTTTCTTGGACGTTTAACCTCCAAACTTCACGAAACTTGACATACTTAATATACACTATAATAACTCATTTAAAGACCTAATAAGCTCATGAAACACACATATAGGAATATAACCACACATGAGGCACAAAAGTGACTTAGTCGTCCCTTGACGTTTGACTTCCAATTGATCTAATACATTAGACAATGCCTCATTACAACATTTTAGACCATTTTATGACCTTAGAAACACATGAAAACCACGATAGGATCTTTATTCACCTAAGTCATTTTTGAGGTATTACATAAACCTTTTTAAAATCAACCCCAATTATTAAAAAGTCAAATAAAATTAATTTGGAAATTCATATTTGGACAGCCTGCCGAGTGACCACACCCACCTTCACGGTCATGAAGGTGATTCACGACCCTTATGACAGGTTGTGGTCCTTGCGATAGTGGTTTCATAGAGTTTCCAAGCCCCCAAGTGGCTAAGGAAGGTTTACGACCATCTTCACGGACCGTGTTCACTCCACTGGACGTGAAGTGGTCCGTGAACATAAAGGCAGTGAGCTGCCAACTTGGGATAAATTTTGCCACAAATTGGGTCCTCCTCAAGGACCCTTTGGTTGGTCCTTGGCCAGTTTTGCCTAGACATTTCCAACCCAAATATACTAATACACATGTTAAGGTCCTATCATATCAATTTCAACCAAAATGAACACGTAAAACTTTAAAAAAAATTACAAAGAAACACAAGCACGTTTCAAGGCACATCTTTCTAACGTCATGGATGTTTAACCTCCAAAATTCACCAAACTTTAGACACTGCCTATAAACATAATTATAAACCATTTTTGGACTTTGGAACCTCATGACACAAGGGTTAGGCTCTAGTTTCACCTAAGTCATTTTAGAGGTGTTACAAAGGAGAACTTGCATCGTGCCACGACGTTAACTAAGGCGTTGTTTGGGAGGCAACCCAAAACCATTTTTAATGTTATTTATTTGTTCTTTTTAGAAAAAATTGTTCATTGGTTGTTCAGGATGAAGTGTGGAAATTTTTATGAAAGGAGGAGTTAGCGAGCAAAAAATTTCATTCACTAGATCGCCGAAAATGTCGTCAAACTCAACCCAAAGTAGGACTCATGAAAAAATTAAGCTAGAATTTGTAAGACTCAATGAGCCTAAGAAAATAGTGGAGTGCATCCAATCGGTTCGACGATCTAATATACACCGCCATTTGGATCCCCAACATTGACTGGGAGTTACGCAAGACCAAGCGAGGAAAGGGATAACTTGGCGAGTCACCAAATGATTAGGCGACCAAACCTAACTCGAAGAATGGGTGAGAACTGGATGGTCTTTAAATTCAAATATTTAAATTTCTTAAACTGCTTAAATTTCCATCACTTTTCATTTTTCAAACTCACACCTGCACCTCCACTTTTTATATCCCTTGTATTGTGGTTATTTAGTTAATCTCGGATTTTTATTGCATTGCTGCCTAGCATCTTGAATACTTCTTAATAGGCACCAAAGGTTGGTTTTCGCACAATAAGTTTCTTTTATTGAAAATTAAGCTCAAATACAATATCATTATTTTGTTAATATGCACTGGATCTCTTTGGAAGGATTAGAATTGTTGTTTACTTATTTTGGGCTCAATAATCTTGCATATATTAAGTTAAAAGGTTGATTTCTGAAAGTTGTGTTTTATAATGGATCAAAAATTTTGGGTTTTGCAATGTTATTGTTAGGTCTGATCTTAATTTCAGTGGTTCATGTCTAAAATTTTGCTTTCGACGGTTGCAGGTTGAATTTAGGAGTTTGGGATGTTTGGGGAGCTGGGTCAAGTTCGCTGAACTACTTTAAGATTTTCTTTATGTCCTCATCTCTCCTTTAGTTACAAGCCAAATGAATAATTAGATGTTGTAACCTTTAGCGAGAGGTCCAAGGTCGCCAAAAGAAATGTTGTTTGACATTTTTGTGCACCCTTATATCCTCTAGGCACTATATTCGGTGAATCACCAAATAGTTGCATGATTCGCCAATTGTTTTTGGGAAGAATTTCTGCATCTAAATTTCCATGTTTTTGTTCCAATTCTTTTTCAAAGTTTTTGCAGATATGGCCAGACCAAAAGTAGCTAGGAGAATTATGTGATCCCGACAAATACGAACGAAAAAATTCAGGAAGATTCAAAAAGCAAATAATCCTCCCAAAACAGATAGCGAGGGCATAAAGTCATGTTCCAGCAAGAGAAAAAACCCCCAAGACCCCACTTTTCCCTCATGTAGATGTTGCTTCTTCCAAGCAATAGACTCCTTTTTGACAGCTCATCGCATGGATATTTCCAGCAAGTCAGCCGCCTCTGAACCTGCTAAAGTGGTTCTAGGAGCTATTTTCCTATACCTAGCCAACACATCAGGCACTGATGCCCAGCTAGATGGAGTGATTGTGTATGCATGATCCGCTCTTTATCTCCCTTTCTGTGTTTCTCTATATTCACTTTTGATTTTTTATTATTTGCATTTAACGACAAAACAAAATTATTTTGTGGTAGGGTGAGGCCCACTTTTGTAGATTATTGATGTTTTTGTTTTGTGTTGTTCTGTGGGTTATTTTGTCTTAAATTGTGGTTTATATAGCTTTTGGCAAATATTTCAGCTCATGGCTCCCTTCCCTTTTGTTATAATTGACAAAATTATTTTGACCCTTCCAAAAATAAAACTTTTATAAATTTTTGCCACCTCTTGTATGTACTTAAAATGTGGTTGTTCTAAGTCCAATTTGAGTCTCAGTTTGATCAAAACTGACGACTTGAATAGTGCTTGCAATCAAACAAACATGAATGTATGAATACAATGAGGCCAAATGAAGTTTCATACACAATATGTGAACTCTTCACATCTCGTTGTGATTAGCGAATTGTCAAATCGAGTTTCTTGCAATGAACATTGCACACTTTCAAAAGTGTAGAGTCTTGTTACTGTGAACCATGCATGTTTATCCATTTAATGTACCTCGTTAGTCTAGAAGATTAAGTGATGCGAATTCACAATATGATTTTAGGACCCGTTGAAAGACTGTGAATCAATTTGACATACACCTTTTTGTGGCTTACCTTGTAAGTGTGTAAACCTCTTTTGAACACCCCTTGAGCCTTACCTTTCTTTGTATGAAACTTAAAAAAGCATGACCTCTCATAATCATATGCCCAAAATTTTCTTGATTTGTTGTTGATTGAATAGCCAACAAAGGCCAAAGTCTTAAGTTGGGAGTGTGATGAAAAGGAGAAGGCAAGTCAATGAGTTCACAAATAGTCTTCTTAAACCCATGGTGTTGATAAAAATGGGATCCTCCATATATTAAAAAAAAGAGAAGAATAGAACCAGAAAAAAAAAGTCTAGGAATAAAGTTTAAAAAGAAATGGGGTTGCCTAAACAATCCATAGACGACTTATGAGCACAAGAGACAAGAATGAAAGAAGGATAAAGGAAGTTATATGAGAACCACTTCATGAGGATAAAAGTTACTTATCCTAAAATGACCATACTTATGCACTTAGCCCCATTACTAGCCTAAAAAGATCTTTTTGATCTTGAGTGAGTGGAATTAAAGTCCATTAGAAAATGAGGGCATACCTACGGGTTAATTCATAAAATGTGTTTATCTTTGTGAGTGTGAGTGCTAAAATTTGTTCAACAACTTTAAATTGTGTACTATTGTGTTAATGTGGAATCTTTTTTTATTTTGAGGGCATTTTATCACGTTAGCTGAGCTTGAACTTGCATTTGAATCAATTATTGTGAGCTTGAAAATCTTTGATAATGGTGTGTCAGAATTTTAGTGTTTGAGTGCACATTTGATCCTTACATGAATAAGTTAAGCTTTGTTGTGTGCATTCATGATTGAATGTTGTGCAACACTATTGAGACACCAGTTTTATACTTCTGAAGTCAAGTTATACTTAAGGACAAGTAAAATTTTAATTTGGGATGAATATGATTCCATAGATTAGACATTTAAGGCTATATTTTGGTAGAAAGAGTGTCCTTAAATGTCTATTATGTCTTAATTACTGATGAATAACCTTATGTTTCATTTATTTTGAGTTTTAGATAAAGCATGGATAATACTTGGCAAAAAGATAAAAAAAAAAGGCTAGAAAGAATGAAGAATTGAAAGTCTGAGGATCGCCGAGTCCACTTGGCGAATTGCCAATAGGAAGGAAAAGAGTAGAAGTCGGTGCATCATGAAGAAGTTCCACAAACCATTACTATATTTCCCATTAATTTAAAACACGAAAATGTTGGGATCAAGCGCAAGATGGAGATGAAGTTACGAAATTGATCTGTGATTCTGACAAATTGCGCCTCGCAATCTGCTGCAACAAAATTCTTTGAAAACTATCAATTTTTGTTGAAAGTTTTAGTTTTATTGGAGTGAATTATCATACTTTTATCGAAATTTAGGGATTTGTATCAAATTTTATCAGTTTCTTTTTTACCTCTAAGATTAAAGAGAGTTTTGAGATGAACTTGAAGACTGAAAGGGTTTCTTCTCCTAGAATTTGGACTTAGGTCTCTTGTATTCTCAATTCTTGGAATGTATCAAGACTTAAATCCTCATACCCATTTGATTGCAAGCTCATTTTGGTGTAAATTTCTATCTCTTGTACATTTCTATCGAAAACCCTAATTCTTAAGGTGTGATTTTATTAATGTGGGTTAAATTAGTTGTTGGGTCTTGCTTGATGGTAGATTATTTGTAGTTTAAATGTAATTTCGTTTAGTAGTTGTGGATAAATTTAATGAGATTGTAGTTGTAAATATAATCTCATATATGTATTTTTGGATTGTGGGAGAGAGAAGTCGTGAAAGTAAGACTACCAAATTGATGGTCGATGGGAGTGGGTCCACATGATGTTTAGCTCAAAAGAGTGAACCCTAGTCTCACACTACACACTCAACTCGATAGAGTGAGTGGGTAAGGTAGAGGCTGTTCTTCATGTAGAAAGTGGGTATCCGAGAGGAACACATTTGAAACGGGGTAAGTTGCTCGAGAGAAACCTTATTCCTTATAAAGTCTAGCCAACTGATTATTTAATGCTATTTTATAGTTCATAATCAATTAAAATAGATTAAAGTCTGAGTCTCTACGAATCGAAGCTAGTTTAGTAACCCAACCAAGGGTAGGGGTCATATCCCAAGGAAGTGGTAATTTAAAAGATAGTTACTTAGAATTTCGTACTAAGTAGTGATAGTTTAAGATATTTTTGAATAATTAAACAAAACAAATTCAATTTGTGACATCAAACTGTCAAATATCAAAAAAGGATTTTGTCACGAGTAGTAAAATAGCAATAATTAAAGAGAAAATCAAGTATGGGGGAGAGCTATTGAGGTGTGATCGCTAAATGTGAAGATAAAACTGATGGGTACATTCTTTTGGTGCCTAATTTTGCATAAAATGATAACTAGGTTGAGCCTTAGGTGATAGAAAGTTCCCTCTCGGGCAAATTACCCCATATCAAAAAGGTTCCTCTCGTACACCTAGTCGTCTAAACTATCCAACCTACGCCTTCTCCACACTTGATCTTTCAATGGGAGTGCTTGGATATTGGCTAGGTCTCACCCTCTCGGGCTGAACCTCATGTCTACCCACTCCTTAGGAGATCGGTGTAGTGGTCTTAGTTTCACGACCTATCTCTCAAGCAAGTCGAAAACACATGGGTGGTTTGTATATGAAACTACAAACCCATTTGAATGTACCACAATCACTAGTTGATATCATCATTAAAATGCAATCTAAGCTACAAACAAGCAAGACCTAACTAATAAATCAACCCAAAATTGTTAAATCACACTCTGAGAATGGGGTTTTTAGCCATAGATCAAGTAATAACCAAATATACTTAAACTGATAAAGGAATCAAGTGGTTATAAGATATTAAACCCTAAAGTGGCAAAGAAAGGTAAATGGAGAAGATCCACTTCCAAAATTGGAAGAAGAGCTTTCTTCAAGCTTCCACAAAAACCCTCTCCAAACTTCAGAGAAAACTTAAGAACAATATATCAGGTTTAATTTTTTCACTCTTTAAATTTCTATATCTAAAAAATAAATAGTTCAGTACTAATAGACTAGAGAATTGTGCGGGTGAATCTTTTCAATGAAGTTAGTTGTGATTTTCCGAGTGAGTCGGCGAATCTCCCTTCATTCAGTTCATCCCTGCTTGCACGCTGCCTTCCTTGTCGATATGTTCTGGATTAATGGGCAGAAATCTTCTGCTTAACGGAAATGATTGACAAAGCTCCACTTGCTTCTTTACGTTTCCTTTTGATCAACTTACTTCATGGCTCATTTGTTGTAACTGAAAGCATAACTTCTCTATACGGCAAAGCGCTAAATATGTCGGGTGATGTGCACCTTTACAACTTTGGCTCTTTTTCTCCATTTTTCTTCTGTTTTGTGACTAAGTGTTCATGATCCTACTAATTCTTCAAATACCTGAAACTTAGGAGCTTTATTAGATATTAAGATAAAATAAATTATCAAGGACACTATTTGCATTGCAATAAGGCCCTAGATGAGTCTAATTTGAGGACTCATCAACAACCCCGACTTAAACTTTTGCTTTTCTTCAAGTGAAAATCAAGTTTAGCCGTTCAAGTAGGATTTCTCAAATAGTGATACACAAGACTCAATCATGAATATGCACGACAAGGCTCAAATTTCTCATGCATAGATCTTTTGTTTACTTAAAGATTCAAGCTGTGACACACTACTACCAAGGATTCTCGAGCTCACAATACTTGCTACTAATGCAAGTTAAATCTCAACAAAAGTATCTACATGACCTCACACAATGAATGATTCCATTTCCACATGTAGATTTATCAACTTAGGATCAGGAATCTGATACAACACACACACTACCAAAGATAACACAATGCATGTTTTCACCCATAGTTTTGCCTTGTTATCCAATTGACATTCAATTCGGGTTATTCAAGATCAAAAGTGTCTTTCTAAGTCTGGGAATGGGGGTTGAGTGAAAAGGTATAGTCATTTAGTCTCAGTGGCGTTTTCCCCAATGAGATGTGAACATCCGCTTTATTCCTTCATCAATCCTTAGTCAAGTGCCATTGACTCATTTTTTTCTCCTCAATGGATTTCTTGGAAATCTGATTTCTTTTTGTGCTTTTATTCCACAACTTTTATTTTTTCATTTTTTATATTTTTTCTTTTTCTTATTTTGTAATACATGGAGGGTTTCTATTTCTCTGCAATACCATGGGTTTGCGAAACTTTTCTGACACATCTTGAGTTCTCATTTCCCTTCTTCCACACACCCAACATAGGATTTTGGCCTATGTTTTATATTCACTTATATCACATCTCAAGAGGATTATAGGTGGTGGATAATGTAACGTATAAGTTTCATCATGTTTTTTCCAAAGAATAGGTAATACTCAAAGGGTGTTCAAGAGAATTTTACACGCTCACGGGTAGGGCATAAAGAGGTATATGTGAAAGTTGGCTTATACTCTTTGAGTGTTGCCTAAGATCATCTCAAGAGGACATATTTCTAAATCAATCAGACTAAGAAGGAAAATTCTAGATTTATTTACGCAAGGTTCAAAGTAAGCTCATGATACCTAGCATTGACACTTAAGTCAAACAAGACAACACACTTTCGCTATTGTGCAATGGTCATCGCAAAAGAATTACTTCAATAATTGGATAATCACAATGAGATGCAAGGAGTTTACACATTGTCTATGTAACTTTATTTGTTCTCGTTGTAGCCGCACATTCATATTTGTTCGATTGAGAGAATTTTTAAAGTCATCGGTATTTATCAAAACCGACACTTAAATATGTACAAGAGCAACCAATTTCAACACATAAGGTTGCAAAATTTTCAGAAGTGATAATTTTTCAGAAGGGTCAAAATTATTATGAAATTAGGACCCTAAAAGAGATCCATAAGCTCAAACAATCCACGAAAGGTAAATTTAAAAACACAACTTTTAAAACTGACAACCCAAATAAATCTCAAAATGCAATTTCAAAAAGCATTCAAGATGTGCAAAGCAAAGGTAAGCCTCACCCCATTACAACTAAAAAGAATTTCTCCTCAAATGTAAATAACGACAATATCCAAGAGTTTTAAGAAACATAAACCGAAAGGGGAAACTTAAAAAGAGACCATGTTTATGCAGCTCCTTTATCCGTCAGAGTATGAGCACCTGAAGTGTCTTCCCAAAATAAGAAAAATGCTCCTGAAGTGTTACTACTCTGAGTTTCACCACTGTTTTCAGCTTCCCTATCCTCTGCAATGATATCAACTGAAATTATTCAGTCTATCTCATGACCTGCCCTTAAGGCATGTATAGCACTAACTGACTCTCGAGCCCTTGGAGGCACATTAGGGTCGATGGGAATTCGTATTTTTGTCCTGGATTCCTTAGCGTATTTCCTCTGTATGACTAGATCACACTCTTTTCTTCGTTTTTAAACTCTTGAGCTCTTATGTGCCTGGGTGGATCATTTCTCCTTGTGACTTTCGGTCTAGCCAATTCTGCAAAAACTTTGATGACAAGTTAGGAAGTAATTAATATAAGGGTTAAGGGAGGTTCTAACTGTAGAGTCACTTTGTCAAGCTAATTTGTAACATATTGATTTGGTTAGGGTCTTCATTAAAAAGATGTACAAATGACATAAGGGTGCAGAAAAAAAGGGTAAACAAGGAATCTTTCGACGAGTTGTCGAGTGAAATTTGTAACTAAATCTGACCAAAGAAATTACAATTCTTCTAATAGATAAAGCATCCACTTAAGAGAAATTGTGATGTTAAGGCGAACCGCCAAGCAGTTTGATGAGCTGCACTTAGCTTGCCAGAAATAGCCCAACGGGCCTATTTTAACTCAATTCTTGCAAATTTGAATCACAACCCCTGATAATGTAATTCAAACCTTTTCAACATCAATTTTAATGAAGACCCGTAGCATTTCCATAATCCCAACACACAACAATTTATCTCAAAGCACAATCGACAGGGATTTTGCCAACTACACACGAACTATTGAGAAATGATTGACAATATATGTTATCCCATCAACTCAGATACTTAGCAAATATTTGGGACTATCAATCATTATCTAAATGAGTACAAATTTCAATGAAATGACTGATCGTTTCAATTACTGAACTTTGGTGCTGAATAAGATTATATTTACGTGCTAGGCAGCAATGCGATCCAAATCTGAGCACAATGCGACACTTAAAATACTTTTAAAATATAAGAAATATTACTACTAAAATGCAGTGTGATTTTGTGAAAAAGGGATGAATTGAAAGAAAGGGCATGATCTAGAACTTCGAACCCTGTTACCTATGACCGTCCAACTCCCTCTTATTCGGCGATGATAATTTATTTCACACAATGTTTCAGTGAAGCGCCGAGTTTTTATGTTCTCCGCCAAACAAAACAAGAGTTCCCTCTCTTGCTCATGTCATGTTGGTGGTCAATATCAGTTCTCCCAATAGATCGGCGATTGCTAATAATCTCTCCATTCTACCAAATATTAGAGGATCCGTCTTTAAGGGGTATCAAATTAAATGGATGGAGTGATTTGCAACGCCGAACTTGTTAGTATTTCACTAAAATGATATGTTCACCTTGAAACCTTCCACTTACTTTATTTTCTTCGCTTTCACAATCAACACAATATTATTTTATCAGTACAATAGAAAGTAATTAAAGGGTTTTGTGTTGCTTCCTAAATAAATCCTTAGTTAATGTCATGGAACGATGCAAGTTGCTTTGTTACGCCCTGTTTTGGTAGTTTACCCCACCACCATTATGTGGTTCTCTACTTCCTTAAGATTGGAGCAGTAGCGACTCTTGACCCATAATATTTTCAAGCACTTGGAAAACTCTGGAATAAGAACAAATCACTCATTTCATCCCTTCGATGTCTCTTTTCAATTCCTCTAGTCCTTCATCCTTTTAAGTGGATTTTAGGAGAATCGTTGAAAGCAATTCCTCAATTCATTGTGCCTTTTTATCTTTGAGATTTTTTTGCTCATGAGGAGCAATGTACTTATATTTTTTTCTTGCACTGATCTTCAACCTTTGTCAACATTTTTGCTATCTCATCCATTTGGGTTATTACCGTGGCCAACATAAAGTCTTGTTCCATCTCTAGGTTCAACTTAGCTACATCATCGAGGAGTTGTACTAATATTTCGTATGGTTTCTTAGCTAGGCCACTTGGAATAATATAAGAAACAAGCCTCTTGATTTTACTTTTAATTACTTTTGAAATCATCGTGGTCAACGATACTATCTGACAGTCTGAGTGTCTGCAAATTGAAGCTAGTTTAGTAACCTAACCAAGGGTTGGGATCGTGTCCCAAGGTAGTGGTAGTGAAAATAGTAGTTACTTAGAATTCCGTTATAAGTACTGATAGCTTAAGACATTTTTGAATATTTAAAAAATATATTTTGTGACACCAAAGTGTCAAATATCAAAAAGGGGTTTTGTCACGAGTAGTAAAATAGCAAAATTAAAGAGAAAATCGAGTAAGGTTGAGCGTTCTTGGGGTGTGATCGCTATATGTGAAGATAAAAGTGATGGGTACTTGTTTTCACTAGCTAATTTCACAAGACAATGATGAATAGGCTAAGGTTTAGGTTAAAGCAATTTCCCCCTCGGGAAACATGGCCCATATCAAATGGATTTCTCTCGGACACCCACTCGTCTAAAGTATCCAGCCTAGGCCATATCTACACTCACTCTTTTGATTGGAGTACTTAGATATGGGACGAGGGCTAACCCTCTTAGGCTGAATCTCATGTTGACCCACTCCTTAGGATATTATTCTAGTAGTTTTAGTTTCATGACCTCTCTCTCGCTTAATCTGAAAAGACATGGGTGGTTTTGTATTTTCAACTACAAACCCATTAGATTAAATCACAACCGCTAAGTGAAATAACCACTAAAATTCAATATAAGCTGCATGGAGGACCCAAAAAATTAATCAACTCATAATTGCCATAACACCCCAAAAATGGGGTTCTTAGCTACATCAAGTAATAATGAAGTATAATTAAAATGATAAAGGAATCAAGTAGGTATAAGATATTAAACCTTAAAAGTATCAAAGGAATATAAATGAAGAAGACCCACTTCCAAAATTGGAAGAATAGCCTCTTTCTTCAAGCTTTCACAAACACACTCTCAAAACTTGAGAGGAAACTTAATAACAAAATATCAAGTATAATTGATTAACTCTATAAATGTCTATATCTAAATAATAAAAGAGTTTAGTATTTAAAGACTTCAGAATTATGTTGGCGAATCTTTTTCGAACAGTTAGACGAGTGATTTGGCGAATCACCCTTCGTTAAATTAATCATTGTTTGCATGTCGCCTTCCTTGTCTATGTGATCTGTTTCAATGGGAGAAAATCTTCTACTTTGCAGAATAAATCCGCAAAGAGCTGACTTCTAATTTTCGTCGCCTTTTGATCAACTTCCTTCAGGGATCACTTGTTGAAACAGAAGGCAGAACTTTGTTATATGGTGAATCCCAAGTGTTCTTAGAGATGCAAATGTATCTTCAGCTCTTTTTCACTGTTTTGCTTTTGTTTTATGCCAAAGAGTCCATGCTCCTACAAAATCTTTAACTACCTAAAACTTAGGAGTTTTTATCAAATATCAAGATAAAATTAACAGTCGAGGACACTATTTGAATTAAAATAAGGCCCTAGATGCGTCTAATTTGAGGAATCATCAACTCGTCACGATTATTCAATGAATATTCTATCAAAAGCATGTACCCAACAATCTTGTTTATCCCCTGTTTCTATCACATCCAAAAAATCCCCCTCTCCTTTATTATTACTCTTTTGTTAATTTTTCCATTTTTTTACTTATGAGTGACAAAACCCCAATTTGAAAATCTCACGACCTAAGAGCACCTCCCAGTCGAAACATGGCGTATTCGACCTCGAAGAAGTCTTATACAATCCCTTCGCATTGAAGGGCTTGATTTTAATTAGTCTAACTGAGGGTTAATTGTTATATATGTTGTGATAATGGCCTTGAAGGCATTAGATGGTTTAGTAAAATTCATGTTATGATTTATTAGTAGGGAGGTGTTTTATGAAGTTATGAATGTGGTTCTTGAATATAGAATGGGTAATAGAGTATAATGTGAATGTTAAGTATATTGTGTGTGGATTACTATGAATGAAATGTTATTTTGCTTAGAAGATAATGTTATGAATGATGGTGTTTATGCGAAAGGCTATTCGCACATTTTTACACACAAATAAATGAATTAATGAAGCTAATGGAGTAATGAATGTGAATCTATTGAAAGGTTTTCTCAATTGTACCCTAATGAATGAATGTGGGATTTTGGGATGGACGCTTCCCCATGAGTAGAGGTGGAATGTCTAGTAATAATATCAATATTCCTAAGAGATTTCCAATGAATAAATGATGGGTTGGAATGGATACTCTCCTGTGAGTAGAGGTAGAGTATTTAGTAGCAATCCCTAAACCTATAATGAATAAATCTAATGAAAGTCTAATACTCTGTTGGAATAAAGTTAACAACTGAGAAGATAAGAAATGGGGTGGGTACTTATCCGTGAGTAGACGAGGGGTATCTAGTAGCAACCTCTTGAGATGAATACTCTCCCATGAGTTGAGGACTTGGTATCTAGTAGCAATATCCCTATCCCTTAACTATGTGCCCACATAGTACTAGCTAGTGGTTTTCCATGTAAAGGCTAAACGAATGACCCCACCTTAGGCAAGTGGGCATCCCTCATCAAGTAGGGGTTAATAACTGGATGCCATGTTAAGCTCTCATTCTATGTCGCTTAAAGCTTACCCCCCACAAAAGAATATAATGAAATAGGTCTTCCTAAAGGTGTAGTACTTAGGGTATGTGGTAAAATGGGACACTATCTATACATTGCACAAGTAGAAATTTGAAGGGAGTCTTGGTGTGTGCTTATGATTATAATTAATGAATGGGATCTTATATAATGATATTGAAGCATGCTTGTTTTATGTCTAATTTTAATGAAGGTATTATAACTTTATTAATGTAATGTGCCTAGTTGTCTAAGGTAATCCTAAATGAGAACCTGGTGTGAGTAGTAGTGTGTGATGCTACTTGCACATTGCGCTAGTTTAACTCAAAGTTATTTCGGTGATGGTTCTTATGTGATTATTATGACTTGTACTATGTCTGTATTCATGAATAAATATAGTTGATTTGAAAGAACTAGTATGTGAGTCGATCTTAGGTGACCGTAGAGTGTTGTGTAGGTGTGGATGGTGGTACGCACAAAGTGATGTTTGAGGGACACTTGAGGTGACGAGTGAAGTAAAACTAATGGTCTATATGTTTTCAATATTTCTCTAATGTGATTTATATGTGGCTTATGATTGAATATTGTGTCTCTTATACTTGTATTTAATGAAATTTACTAAAATTACATAATTGCATGGTTTCCAACAAAATTTCCTTTTTACCATGTTTTCACATTGTCATCATACTTAGTGCATATTTTACTAACACCATCTTCTTCATCTTTTTACACAAAGTGTAGGTTTAGGTGACTCAGGGGTTCCTTTTAGATTGAAGTGCTTGGATTTTCTATCCTCAAGGTTTGGTATGTCCTCGAATCTGAGGACACTTCTCTTAGGAGTTTTCTTTAAATTCATGTAATAAACTTCTATTATTTTTTCTTTGAATCGTAAATGGTCGTGTCCCTATAAAGGTGATGTCATGTATAAGATAGATACCTTGAGACTTTGTATTTTCAATGTTTCATAAGTGAGTTCCACTGGTTGGTTTTATTGAGAAAAATTTTAAATTCCGCACTATTTTGTTCCTATGTGATGAATGAATGCTAAGAGCTTGTATAAGACCTCTTAAGGGTAGAATACGCCATGTTACAACTAGGGGGTGCTCTCGAGTCATGACAAATTGATGCTTACATCACCCTTTTAGATTTAATATGTGTTATTTGATAACGTTTTTAGCTATGACTAATTAGAATGTAGTTTTACTTTCCTACTAATTCTCACAACCACTCCCTATGGAAATGACCCCAACCCTTGGTTGGGTTACTTTACTATGGTATGATTGTAGACACTTGCATTAGAAGTTGTTTTTTTTATGACATCCCTAATCACGATACACCGACTGGAACTTTAGCTAGTAGCCAACCTACACTTTTCAAACACTTTCTACACTTCAACCTGCACAATCAACACACCATTCTTCCAAACTTAAAAAATAAAGAAAACAAAATCTTGGGTTGCCTCCCAAGCATTGTGTTAGTTAACGGCGTAGAAAGACGCAAGTCCACACTTAAACCTCATTCTTGGGGTTAGTCATAGTATCACTAGGAAAAACAAGACCTTGTTGCCTCAAGTTCAAATGAGACGAGATATGACTCATTTGGGTCTCCAACTGCTTGATCGATATTGAATCGGAGGTAACGGTCAAGCTAAGGGTCAACAAATCTACTTTCATTTCTTCCAAAATATTATCCGACCCCTCAACTATGTTCACGATGCGAGAGAGCATATCCTCAGACCATCCACCTTCCGAATCCTTTTGCTTTTGGCACTCATGGGAAAGAACATATCTATCCTTCTTCTTATCCTTCCAATTAAGAGTTCGGTACCTCCATTCTTTATCATGATCTTTTCATCCTACCTCGAATAGCTTGAATGATGACCAGCGCCTTGGTTTTCAAGGAAATTCACATGTTCGTTATATAAAGCTTTAAACTTTGAATCCTCAAGATTAACACACTCAACACACACTGCATTGACAGTTCGAGCACTAGCCCCCGTGACATTTTTAGATAAAATGTCAAGTTGTGTCATGATCTTAGCCATGTTTGGTCCTTATCTTTATCTTTCTCCATCCACTCTTTGGTCTATTTGAATGTGAGAGGAGAGACCTGATCTTCACGGGTGTAGAAACCCCAATTTATTTTAGTCATGCCATCCAAAAGTTGATCCGCTATCACATAAGGTAGTTGCATCAAACCTCCAGGAGAAAGTTGGTCAGCGACACCCTTATTTATTTAGTCAAGGCTCTTGTAAAAATATTGAATCAACACGTCGTCAGGAAAGCTATGATTTGGCATCGAAGCACAAACTTCTTGAATCACAACCAAATCTCATGTATTAGCTTGCCTTCTGGACACTTGAAGATCTAAATATCATCCCGAAAAGGCATCATCTTCGAAGAAGGGAAAGACCACATGAAATGTGGTGTCCAAATCCTCCCACAAAGTCATTGATTCACGTGGAAATTCAGCCATCCACTTACAAGCTTCTCCCATCAAATATAACTGGAACAACCTCAACCGGACCGACTCTTGGGAGATATGCTTGAAGGAGAAAAATTCACAAACATCAACAAACTTTCTAATGTGCTCATGGGGATCCTTATGAGCCAAACCACCGAACGTTCCTTCCAATTGAAAGAGCTGAAGCGTAGTATTAGTGATGTGGAACACCGCATTCCCTTTGGCCGAAGGCAAGAAAATGGCACCAGTAGCACCCATAAGATGGGGGTCATTAGCATTAGGCTCATTGACATCCTTGAGTTTTCTGATCTCATCTTGGTGGCCTAATTGGCTACCATTTCTTTCCTTCACAGTCATACTTCATGTTTCAACACAAAAAAAAAAGCAAAACAAAACTAAAATTAATTAAGTTCAACTATAACTAAAATGAACAAGATTCAACTTTACTAAAAATTCTCAAGTAACACCATTCCCCTGCAGTTGCGCCATTTTGATTTCACGTATCATGACACTTCATCCAATACTAGGTGCCAACTATCATTAATCAGTAATATAACCCAGCTAAGTGAGTTGGGGTCAAATCTCACATGGAGTTATGCGTATTTGAGAATTAATAGCCAAGTACAAATATTCTCAAGTCAATCATAGATTAAAAAAAATAACGATTAAAAGCATGATTCATGTTTAGGGTGAAACAAGTGTAAAATATCAGGGGTTTAATTTTACTTGTCAACTAAAATAGCAAATTACACGAAAATACAAATATAGAGATGGGTTCTTGGGATGTGATTTGATTAAGGGATAAGGAAAGAAAATGGGTGATTGCAATTAATAGTAAATAGTTGTAACGTAGTGAATAAGCTAGACTTTAGTTGGATAAAATTCTCTAGGAATATTTACCCCAAATTAAATTGGTTTCTCTTCAACACCAATAAGCAGGATTTAAGAGTAATCCTTGCTTTAATAAATTAACACTCTCGAGATGAATGTGTGGAAGAGGGTTTAGGGTTCCCTCACTCGAGTTGAACCCATGAAAACCCAATACACACAAACCATCATTTCAATAATCTTTGTCTTAAAACCTCTGTCACAAGAACGTCAAAAACATGAAGGTAGAGTTGCATTTGCAACTACTACCCATTAGAAAAAGCCACATTTACAGAATGAAATCACTTTTTAAACGGCATTTAAACAATCGTCTAGTAATACCCAGCAATCAACTCATCCCATAAGCAGATAATCAAACCCCAAGAATTCGAGTTTTAGCCATACATAATAAAAAGGTATAAATCATTACCAAATTGTGTTTCCAACAACTAGGTATGATTAATATCGTCTTTATAAAGGTCTAAGATAAAGAATTTTCAACATTAACTTGCAATTTTGCAGAAATGGAAATTTTCAAATCTTCAAAGCTTAGGGAAAGTTGTCTCTCTATTCTCAATTCTAAGCCCTCAACTTGAAAACGGAATGATAATGAAAATTTGATAGGTAGCTAAAAATTCAAACATGTATTTATAGTTCCCAAAAATGTACATTAAAGAACTACTCGACGGAAGAATTCGGGATCGTCGATCCACTCGATGATCCGCTCTTTGGTCAATTACATCGCCTTTTCTCGTTGTCCTTGAGCATCTTCGATTTCTTTAAATTTGGGCGATCTAGAATTGCATCAGAGAATCATTGGTGACTTGCTGACTACTCCTTTCTATTGAACATTTGATTTTTTCCTTCAAGGCTTGGTACACTGGAACATTAGGCGAGACCATGTCCATTCAGCGACCCGCCCAATGGTTTAGGCGATCCTCTGACCTCCTTATCTTCGTTCTTTAATCTTCCTTATTACTTTGTGCTCAATAGGGTCCATGTTTTGTTCCTAAATCCAAATACATGAAATTCAAGGACTTCAATCAGATATTATCATATAATATGCATTTGATGACACTAAATCTATTAAAATAAAGCCCTCAATTCGTGGACTCATCACTAATGCACAAAAAGTCCAACCCCAAGGAAAGGTCACAAATGTTAAGTTTCAAGATGCTATCCGGATATTGAGTCAAGTGGTGGAAAACCAAGCTAGGTCGTAGGCAGTGGGTCGACAAGATGTGTTTGATACATCAAGAGTTAGTGAGTTCTTAAAGATGAGTCCTCTATAATTCACCGGTTCAAGTTAAACATAAGATGCGGAAAACATTATGGAGGAATCGCAAAAAGTGTTCTAGGTTATGCATGTATTTGATGTTGAGACAAGTGGAACTAGGTGCATAAAAAACTGAAGGATGTTTCTAGAGTGTGGTACGACGAATGAAAGAAGAGTAGAGTTGAGGGTGTACCATTTGTGAGATGGGTTTTGTTTGAAGGTGCCTTCATGGGGCGTTTCTTTACCAATGAACTGAGAGAGGAAAAGGTAAGGGAATTCCCTACTCTTAAGAAGGAATCTATGACTGTGCATGGTACAACCTCAAGTTCACCCAACTTTCCTGCTTTGATCTAGTGTCTTGCCTACCAAGAAAAGAGCGTAATGCAGCTATGTTGATAAGAGATATTGACAGAGAAAGACTTATCATCCATGTGTAGCAGGTTGAGGGAGATAAGTTGAGAGATAGAGAC
This sequence comes from Solanum arcanum, assembly GCA_027789145.1. Classification (NCBI taxonomy): domain Eukaryota; kingdom Viridiplantae; phylum Streptophyta; class Magnoliopsida; order Solanales; family Solanaceae; genus Solanum; species Solanum arcanum. The sequence goes on from CM050933.1 coordinate 65,451,327, forward strand.
GAGTACAGAAACAAGAAATTTAAGACAATTGGGAATGATTCCACATATTAGAATAGTAATGCGAACAAGTCGTTTTTCCAACAAAATAAAAATTGACCTACTACATCGTGTACTTGTGTACTTGCACCAAAGAACATTTGTGAGTTCAAGTACAAAATTTGCAGAATTTCAGAGCTAGAACTGAATAGTCTCAGAGTAGTGTGGCACAAGGAGGTAATCAGACTTCCGCATGTGCGAAGTATTATAGAAATCACTTAGGAGCGTTTCATAATGGATCCATTGCAAGGTTGCCCAACGAACAGGAAGGGTGGTGGAAATTGGGGGCAATAGAGCCCAATATTCTTCAATGACTCCCCTAGACAGAGCTATACCTAGAGGAGCTACTTCAGGGACAAGTCGAGGGGAAAACCATATGTATGCTATCTCCAGTTTCCAAGAGCAAGATAATTCATCTAATGTTGTCACTAGTATGATCAAAGTCTTTTGTTTTGATGTATATGCATTGTTAGATCCAAGTATGAGTCTATATGTTGTGACTCCATATATAGCTATGACGTTCAATATTATTACCGAACATTTTCTTGAGCCTTTCAGTGTTTCCAAACTTATTGGTCTCTAAGTGAGAGAATTTATTGTGGTTATACCATTTCAGTCAATCACAAGGACATCATGGCTGACTTAGTCGAGTTATACATGATAGACTGTGATATTATTCTAGGTATGGATTAGCCTCATTCTTGTTAAGCCTCAGTTGATAGTTAAGACTAGACTAATTAAATTCCAATTTCCTAATGATCTAGTTATAGAGTGGAGGAGTAGTTCATCAGTGCCTAACGTTCATTTTATTTCGTACCTTAAAGCAAGAAAGTTAGATTCCAACAGGTGCATCTATCACTTAGACAAAGTTAATGACTCTAGTATTGAGACACCACTTGTTCAGCCAGTTCGAGTTGTGAGTCCATATTTAAAGATCCTTCTACTTGATATTCCTGGAGTTCCTCCTGGGAGAGAAATAGACTTTAATATAGATATTTTTCCAAATACTCGTCCTATATCTATTTCAGCATACAAATTGGCTCCAGCTGAGTTAATAGAGTACTTGAAAGACCTTCTTGACAAATGCATCATTCAACCAAGTGTCTCACCTTCGAGTGTTCCGGTATTATTTGTGAGGATGCAAGATGGTTCTTTTAGAATGTGTATATATTACGCTCAATTGAACAAGGTTACTATCAAGAATAAGTATCATCTTCCGAGGACTAACAATCTTTCCAATTAATTTCATGGTGCTACTTGTTTTTCTAAGACAAACCTCATATCGAGATATCATCAATTGGGAGTAACAAAAAGTGACATTCCTTAGACGACTTTAAATAACCGATATCGTCATTATGAGTTTCTAATCATACATTTTAGTTTGACTAATGCTACTGTTGCATTCATGGACCTTATCAAAAGAGTGTTTAAACCTTATATATATATATATATATTTCTTATCATATACATTGATGACATTCAATTCTATTTGAGGAATGAGGAAGATTGTTCTAGTAATCTTAGAGTACTTCTTCAAACTCTAAAGGATAGATAGTTAGATGTTAAATTTTCCAAGTGCAAATTGTTGTATCAGTCTGTGGCTTTCTTAGGCCATATTGTTTCTAGTGATGGGATTTGAGTTGACACTCAAAAGATTAACGCAGTGCAAAATTGTTCTTGACCCATATCTCCAACATATATTGATAGTTTCTTTGGATTGGCTGGTTATTATAGGAGGTTTGTCAAGAGGTTCTCATATATATAATCCACATTTACCATGTAAACCCAGAATATATTGAAGTTTCAATGGTTTGATGCTTGTGATAAAATCTTTCAGGAATTAAAAAGTAGGTTTACTACTGCCCTAGTATTGCCCTAACCAAACGGTATGCAAGGTTTTTTTATGTATTGTGAGTGTCTTGTAACACTTGAAATTCAAGAAATACCAAAAATTCAGATTTTTAAAAACAACTGATGCCACCGACGTAGGCCAAACCATAGCCTATTGTAAGGGACACTGACCGTTAGTAGAGTCTGTGGTAAGCAAGCTAAGAATACCCAGAAAGTTTCACCCCACAACAAGACCTATAGACTGTAGGTTAGACCACGGTCTCTAGTCAAAGTCCATGGATCGTGACCCTTAAAACCCGCCTCATACGCAAAACGTTGTCTTTCCAAGATAAACCGCTAGCTAGTCCACGGTCTATTAGTTAAGGGTCGTTTGACCTCATCAGATATTATGTTGGGGTCAGTTTGGTCTTTTCCATTTGAGTTGGACATTGAAACTACATCATTTTACTCAGTTTAAGCCCAGTAAACTATTCATAACTTACAACAGAATAGTTATTAACCAAAATTCAACAAAATTTAGAGTGGAAAGAGGAGAAAGAGTCGACCAACCCCTCAAGAACATGTAACAGTTTTTATTCATTTCCATCCCCAAAATTGAAGGATTTCTCCAGATTTCGTCAACATGTATATGGATTTAACTAGTGGGTTCCTTTTGGCCTTTAGTCCCCTAGAATTCAGTTAAATTCTTGGTTCGATGTATCTTTCTTAAACCTAGCGTATTTCAAACCTTATATATTTGTAATGATTTAGTTGTTATTGTATTCTAAATAAGATTATCATTCTTTAAATAAATCATTGCTTCGTTCCTTGCATTAACTTAGAACCCTAGTTCTGTAGATTGTCTTAGTTTATGAATTACACTTTCAAGGTTAGTTAAACAGATATATATGCTCCATTTTCAAATGTTTCATTATTAGTGCCTATATGTTGCATTCTTATATTTGCATATCAAAATATTGAGCTATCTAGTATTTCAGTTATGTTGTGTCATACACATTTCCAGTTGGGAGTAGAATTATAACCGAGTTGGATTAGGGTACGATGTACCCTCATAGTCCATGAACTATGTACCCTTGTAGGTTTATAATTTCCCTCACTTGGGCATCAGATTTAGTGATCACACCAGTCATGCCTTTATACCCCAAGTAAGGTATATTAGGTGCTCAAGATGGAGCGTACACATCGAACTTAGCATTTAGCTCACGTGGTTTTATGTTGGTTAATAGTAGCTCCCACAATAAGACTCTAATGCATTTAACTAGGTTTTCAATTATACTTTAGTATTCAGCCTCAGCATGTTAAATTCAAGATAAGTACTTCGTCATTCTATTTGGCTCAGTTTTAGTTATATTTCTGTTTCTATTCAGATTATGTCGTTTCTCAGTTATGTTTGTTCAGCTTTTTTACTTTGTTCACCTACTATCTGTATCCTATATACTCAATGCATTCTAAGTACTGATGCATACTCTACACTACATCCTTTCGTGATGTAGGTTCAGGTATTCAGTGTCCAGATCACGATAGATCGGTTCTCAATCCATATTTAGAAGCTTTGGCGGTGATTCCTCCTATTTCGAGGACAATAGACACGTCTTTTATTTTAGTCTTTTATTTCAGATTTCTGTTTTGCTAGATCTTATTGGGGGTATGTCCTAGCAACTCCTATCAGTAGAGGATTTTCATACATAATATTAGATTAAGTTTTAGATTTGAGTGAATGTTTAATATCATTGAACTCTTTATAGTTTTATATATATTTAGATCAATATTGTCCATTCCCTGTGTTTCAATTATCTGTTGTTTTAGCTTTATCATAGTATTCTTTATTCAGTATTTTTCAGTATTCTTAAGATATGCAAGACTTATGGTTATCTTGGGGTCATTCCTGATCCTAGGACCCGTGTTACGTCAAAAAGGTAGCCTCAGGGTGTGAAAAACTTAGTATTAGAGACTCAGGTTCAATAGTCCTAGGACGTCTAAAAGTCGCACTAAGTAAAGTCTCTTTCATGGGTGTGAAGTATACCGCTTCTATGAGACGGAGGCTACGAAATGTTTTAAGAAAAACTTCGCCTTTTTTTTTATACTTCTCGTGCGTGGGTATGATACAACTTCCCCTTTTTAATTTAACATTATACGTTTCAGATCATGCCTCCTCGTAGAGCTTATGTACGTAAATATAACGTAGTTCCTCTAGTCATGTACCGTGAGGTTACAAATGCAGAACTAAAAAATGTGATCCAAGTTTTGGCTCATAGTGTAGCCAACCAGAACAAGCAACAAGTCCCAGTTCTTACGAATACTAATGGTTGATTAGTGGCAGGTAGAGTTTGAGATTTTCTTCAAATGAATCTGCTTGAGTTCAAGGTTTCGATATTGGTTAGACCCATAATACTTCATTGATGAGGTTAAGAAATTCTTTTCAGTGATGCAAGTGACAATTAATGATAGGGTAGAGTCTCTATATTACCAACTTGAAGATGCAGCTCACATCTAATTCACTTAGTGAATAGAAAACATAGGTGCAGATGCAGCTTATGTGACTTGGGAATTCTTTATTGGTTCTTTTCTGGACATGTTCTTCCCGAGAGAGATGAGGGAGGCTAAAGATAATGAGTTCATTAATTTAAGGCTAGGTATCATGTTTGTCAAAGAATAAGGACGTGAGTTCACCCAGCTCACCAAGTATGTGATTTCATGTATCATGAAACTTTATCCAATTCTAAGTGCCAATGATAATTAGTCAGTTATATAACCTAAGTAAGTAAGTTGAGGTTGAATCCCACGTGTAGTGATTTTTAATCAAGAATCAATAGTAAAGTAAAAATACTCTCAAGTCAAACGTAGCTAAAAGTATTCACGAATAAAAGCATGATTCAAGTTTGGGGGTGAAAGAAGCGTTAATATCAATGGGGGTTGCAGTTGATTATCATCTAAAACAGAAAATAACACAAAAATAGCAAATATGGATATGGGATTCATGGGATGTGATTTGATTATGGGCTTAGGTAGACAACTGACTAATTCCAATTAATAGTAATTTTTGTAAATCATTGAATAAGCTAGACTTTATTGGGGGTAAACTTTCTCTCAAACAATTTACCCTGAATCAAATTGGTTTCTCTCAAACACTAATAGGCAGCAATTAAGCACAACCTTCGCTTTAGTCCATTCACTCTCTCGAGTTGAACGTATAGAAGAGGCTTTAGAATTCCCTCTCTCGGAATGGACCCATGACAACCCAATATCCACAAACCATCAATTTAGTAATTTTGGTTTTAAAATCTCTCTCTCGATCGACAAAGCCCAAAACACAAAGTTAAGATTGTATTTGCAACTACAAACCATTAAATTCAACCACGATTACTGAATGAAATCACTTTCAAACAACATCTTAACTATCAATTAGAAATACCTAGCAGTTACATCAAACCATAATCACATATTCACACCCCACGAATTGGGGTTTTAGCTAGACATAGTAAAAATGTAGATATCATTATCGAATTGTGTTTCGATCAACTAGATGCAATTATTATCGTCTTTACAAAATTCTAAGATGAAGAATCTTCAATACATACTCCTAATTTTTCTAGAAATGTAAATTTTACAATCTTCAAAGCTAAGGAAAAATGTCTCCAAAAACTATGTTCTAATTTGTAAACTTAAGAAAGAGAATAATAAAGTTTGATATTCTAAAATTGTTTATTACAATTAAAATACAAAAAAGTATTTAAAGTCACCAAAAGTTATGTTGCGGAGGACCATTGAGCACTGTTAGTCGGGATCACCGATCCACTTCGTGATTTGCCCTTTGGTCCATTCCATTGCCTTTATGCTTTAGCCTTCAGCATCTTCGAGTTCAGTTACTTTAAGCAATCTGGCACTGCATCGTGGAATCTTTTAGTGACTTATTAACTGCTCTATTCCATCAAAAACTTGATTTTCTCCTTCAGAGTTTGGCACACTAGAATATTAGGCAAGACCATGGTCATTTGGCGATGCACCCAATGGTTTAGGAGATCCTTAGGACTTCTTTTCTTAGTTCTTCCAGTTGCCTGTTCTTCCTTTTTGCTCAATAGTGACAATGCTTTGTCCCTATATCCAAATATCATAAATTCAAGGATGTACATTAGTTATTGGTACAAAAATACATTTGAGGACATTAAATTTTATCAAAATAAAGTTCTTAATGAGTCCAAATCGTTGACTCATCAACACTCCAAACTTAAAATACTATTTATCCTCAAGTAAACCTCAAGTTAATCAATTAAAAAAGGATGTCTCAGATAGTGCTACACAAGACTCAATCATGAATGAACACAAAATACTCAACTTACTTAGGCAAGGATCAACTGTGCACTCAAAGATTCAGGTTGTGACTCACCATTATTAAAGAATCTCAATCTCAAAATACTTGATTCAAATGCAAGTTCAAGCTCAATAAAAGTATTCAAATTCCCCCACACAAGGAATGAACCCATATTTACACACAATGGTTCAATAAATTATAGTCCTGTAATAAAGATAAACACTTACTCTCACAAAGATGAACATAATACATGATTTCATCATAGGTATGCCTGTATTTTCCAACCAACACTTGTTTTAATTCACTCAAGATAAAAAGGTTTTTTCAAGACATGTAATGGGGCTAAGTGTAAAGGTATGAATATTTAGGCTCAGTGACTTCTATCCTCATGAAAGTGTGATGTGAACCACACTTCATTTCCTTTCCTTCATCATTCTCATTTATGCTTAAAAGACACCCCATTATTCATCTTCCATGGATTGTTTGGAATCCCCCATTTTCTTTGCGCTTTTGCAACTTTATTCTACAACTTTTCTGTTTTTCTCAAAATGTGGGTAAAAGGGGACTTTGTTTCACTTCTTGATTTGCCTTCTCTTTTTACCACATACCCAACTTTGGCTTTTTTCCTAAGTTGGATATTCAACCAAACCACAAATCATGAGGATTATGGGTATCAACAAACGTTATGCTTTCATCAAGTTTCTTCCAAGAAACGGTTAAGGCTCAAGGGGAGCTCACACGAGGTTCCTACACTCACAAGGTAGGCCACAAAAAGAGTTTTAATGTCAAATTATTTGATACTCTTTAATGTTGCCTAAGATCATATCAAGAGTATGAATCACTTAGTCAACTGGACCAATGGGGCAAATTCAAGATGCCACTGCACATGGCTCACGGTAATCTCATGACATAAGGCATTGAAAGCAAAGTCAGACAAAACTCCACACTTTCCCTGATGTGCAACGTTCATCACAAGAGACTCAATTCCATACATGGCTAGTAACAATAAGATGCTAAAAGTTTACATATTGATAATGCAACTTTATTTGGCCTCATCGTAGTCGCACTTTCATTTTTGTTGGATTATGAGCCCTATTCAATTCATCGATATTGATCAAAGTCGATACTCAAATTTGAAGAAAAAAAAACAACCATATTCAACACAAACTTGAGGTGGCAAAATTTTATAGAGGGGTCAAAATCATTTACTATAAAAACAAAGATCCACAAGTTCAATCATCCACAAAAATAGTACAAAACAAAATTTAAGCTCAAAACCCAAATATATACACAAAATATCAATCACAAAAGGTGGGCCTCACCCCACCACAAATAAAGTCATTTGTCCTTAAATGCAAACAAAATAAAATATTCATCAGTCAAAATAAAGAAAGAGAGATAAGGATATAAAGAAGGGGTCATATATACATAGTCACTCCATCTGTCAGGGAATTAGTGTCCACTGCCTCAGTCTAATCTCAGGCCTTAGTACCCAAAACCATCTGAAAAGGAGGATTAGATGCACTAGGAGTTTCCAAGAGTGTCTCCACCAAAGAATCCTGCACATCAGCATCTACGATGGCCTCATCAATCTCACTAAATCCCTAATATGAAGGTTCTTCAGCCATCTCAAGCATCTTCTCATATGCCTTAGAGTCGGTTTCAGTTGTCTCCTCAACTCAAACCTCATCTTCGGTGGTAGACAAGTGCTTATTTATCATATTTGGGTCTAAAATGTCCCGATGATTATGGAAATGTTGGTGGAATTCAGTTGATCCATGTCACTTCTCAAGACACTAATAGTGGCTTTCAAAGTCGTCACCTTCTCGGTGCCCTTTGGCCACGCTTGCACACTAATATTGTTCCCACAAATACGGCAATAGTAGCACCCAATGGTTTAACGGCATAAACCAAGGTAGTATGTATCAAACCCAAAATGAAAGCCTTGATTATGGAAACCAAACGATCCACAGAGTGAGCAAGCTGACCCATCCGGAGTGATAATGCTTGAGTGAGATGGGTCCAGACAGTAGCAGTAGCAGCATGTCTAGGAGGTAGTGTAGAAGTAGAAGAACTAGTAACATCGGAAGGTAAAACACAAGAAGTATTGATTCTATGTCCATATTCGGGGAAGAATCCATTGGGCTTTGTTCTTCTTATCAACCTGGTCCTTTAAATATTAAGCCTCAATCCTCTATATATCAGTGAAGGATGTGGGAATCACTTCCACATTGTAAGACCCTGAAAATGAAGTAGGATGCACTAGAGATTCACATGTTTTTAAGGAGTTGATAACTTGTTAAATTACTTTTTAATATGAGTTTATAGGTCAGTTTGGTTGTATTTGAGGTCAAACGTCAAGGAACGACCAAGATGTTCAGAAACTATTCTTTTGAGTTTTTGTGTTCTAGCATGGTGTGTTGAAGTTTTGTTGATGGTTGGTGTTTTCCCAAGAAGGGGTTGAGGTGTGTAGGGTTTAGACAAGGTACGACTCCTGAAGGACCACCCTAAGGGTCCTTAAGGTGGACCCTAACTCCAACACCCCAAGGAAGAACCACCAAGTTGCATTAACAACATGGTTCACAACTTTAAGCAACGGTCGTCAATCCACCATTCGCGGATATTGGGCGTGAACCAAACCTCAAAGGACTATACCTTTAAGACTCTGTCTAGAACCACAGACCCCAATGATGAAGCATATACCAGACGAAGGTTCGTGTTCTGGTGGGCATGGAAGGCACCTACAAAGCTAAAACTTTCTCGGCCAAGCCAAGGATGGATTGTCAAAACCAACCCTTACCTAATTTAATATAGGGTCGGTTATTTTATGCTTACTTAGGTATTTTAAGAGTTTTTAAACATTTATATCCACAACTAGAATTCATTATTCACTTATCCTAAAATAAAACTCTTCTCTCCTAACAGAGTTCTCTCTAGAACTCCATGGAAGTTGGAGGTCAAGTTTTATCTAGGGTTGTGGATTTCGATGACTTTCTTATTCAATTCTCATGTGGTTTATTATAATAAGTTATGTGTGTTCTTTATCTAATGTTAGATATCACCTTAGAGCCAATTTCAAAGTTTATGAAAAACTCCAATTTTCACTCTAGCTTAGGGGTTCATCATGAAAAGATTTCAAATCATTAGATATTATAATATTGATGTTAAATTGATGTTTTACAATGAAAATCTACATGAACCCATAATTTCACAAAAATCCAAAAATTTGACTTATGGAGTGGATTTATTGCTTATAATCTAATGTTGGCAGAATTGTGATTATAATGGGTTGTATAGTTGATTTCTATTGTTATTTATGACATTATATTGTAAATTGTTGGAGAAGTTAAGGAATGGTGATTTTGGATTTTATAAGAAGATAAGTTTGACCTAATCCCCTTACTAATGTACAATTGATATAGAATTGCTATTATATCGCATGGTCCGCTTATGGTGGCGGTGTTTACTTCTTGTACTCAATGTGAGCACGACCTTGTAGGAATTATTATGTGAAATGTAGTAGTATCATGTTAGGTTATACATAAAGGTATAATGAGAAGCCGGTTATGTGAATATAATGTGAGGGTGATCTTGTATAATGTGAGTGAATTGTGATGAAAGGCATAAGTTCCCTAAACGTTATGTGTAATGATAAACTATGAAGAGTCTTATATGATGATGTTGTGTCTTGGAGGTCGTAGACTTAGGTGCCTTCTCCTTGATGCATGAAATTTATGTTGAATGTGATCTCTTGACTTGGTAGGCTCAGGCATCCTTGTCTTAAGAAAAGAATGAATGAATGAATGTAAGTCTAGGATCGGTAGACCTAAATAGGTGCCCTTCCTTGAATGATAAATGAGGTATTCTAGAGTATGTCTTGAACCATAGACCTAAGAATGCCCCTTCATCATGAGTCTAGACACCTAAGTGAATATGCAACCTTCAATATGAAAAGAAGGTTAATAATGAAGTGAATCGGATGGTATCCGTATCATGAAAGAGCTATCCTAATGAACCTTGTTCGATTTACCCTTGTGGTTCCATTCTTGGAAATGGTATTATGAGTTGGTAGGCTTAGTGATGGTACCTTCTCTAATACACTTATGTGAATGAACATACTCTATTGAACTAAGTCTATCCACCGAGTGGATATTCTTAAGGTAGTAGTTCTACTTAAGTAGGAGACTTCAGTAGAAACAAGCCTTTCGAATATCCTAAACCATGTTCCCACATGGGATGTGTCCTAATTCTACCCTTGTCAAGTACACACCTTCCATGGTGTGGGGTCTTAGGAAATTGAATTCCACACCTAGCTAGCATGGTCTATGTTATTTAATTGTTATTCCTATTATATGAGATGTGCTTTCTAGTTATTGGATAGGTCTAATGACGTGTAGGTAGTAGTATGGGATGCTATCTACACATGTCTTAAATGAATAATGTTCCCTAGGTCTTCTTAGACCATTATGTGAAGTCGCCTATTTGTTTAGTTATATGTTTAATGGCTTGAATGAATAATGTTCACTTGGTGATTATATTTTGAAAAGGAAAGGTCTCTATCTTTGGTAGTCTTAAAGAACACTTAGGTGTTTATTGAAGTGGTTGCATAGGCATCCACTTCATGTCTTACTTATATGGGTCTTAGGATAACCTTAGGTGGAGGGTCTAATATGATGAAATGGGTTACTTGTTTAAAATTGAATTAATTGTTATATGTTAATGCTAGATGAATATGTCTTATATGTGAATATTGACTTATATTATGTCTCTTAAACTCTTATGATCAAGGTATTTATCATAATGTCATGAAAGCATGTTTCTATACTAAATGTCCCTTTTTGCATGTTTTTGCATGGCTAAGGCTTCCATACCTAGTTCTTAGTTTTTCTAACCCTTCTTTTCCACTCATGGCTAAACTATAGGGTTTTGAGGTTTGGTATGTTATGGATTATGGATAGGTTCCTAAGGGATGAAGATGAAGTTTTAGTGAGTCCTCATATATTCGAGGACAATACCGCACATGTTTTTATGGTCTTTTAGTCTTTATTTTGAATCTTTTATGGGCTTAGTCTCGAATGTTGTACTCTGAAAGTTATTAGATGGTTTTATGAGATATATTATAAAGTTAGATATTTTGAAGTTTTCCTCTTGCTTATTAATGCGAGTATTCTTCATATGTGAATAAAGTTTTAAATTATTCTTAATTTTTAGTATTGTATGCAATGAATGATCCATGTGGCTCGTCTGGGACCTCCTAGAGGTCCATACGCCGGTTATGATAGGGGGTACTCTCGGTTCGTGACACACATCCTTCTTTGCATCTCTACGTACCCGGGCCCTTCTACACAGCTCGGTGATCAATATGAGAAAGGGAAGAGAGGTATGGCTTTCATTTTTCTCATGACCATATCTTGTTATATAGTGATCCCAAATTTATCTTGGTGTCTTATGTGATGCAACACAGACAGGTTGCCTTGTCTAGGTGGAGGATCAACTTATTCTGGGATGTCATGATAGTGCTGCTGATGAAGCAAAACCAGAACCGTGCAGAAATGTTAAGATCCTTCTTTTCAATTGGTTCTACAATATCCAACCACTAGGGAGTACCATATGATATGTGCCGGGACAGCTATCTCTTCATGTTGTCTAGAGCCTTTGTCCCAATCAGATGTTGGCACTCGTCATCAATGTCATCGGCACAATCCAAGACAATATTAATAGTTTCGCTATCAAACTTGACCTCTTTTCCTCGAGCAACTACATAGTCATCCGGTTTGAACGTTGTTGCTTGATTCATACTCTATGGTATCAAGTCTTCATAAGAAGAAAAGAACTCCCGAATTCAATTTGGGATATATGGTCCATGGGGCTTAGTGAAGATCTGGAAATTATGATCGTTAATACAGCTCATGATCTCTAAGTGCCTATCAATCACCTCATTAGTGGACAAGTGTTTCTCCTCAATAATCATCCTCATCCCCTTTGTTTTAAATTTGTTCATCGACTTCGGAGGAGGGCCCTGCACAGGAAGGGCTAGGACTACAACTTGTGCTAAAGCTGGAGGAGGGGAAGTGAAGGCCTGAGGAGTCATCATCCTATTCAATGGAACTCAGAATAGAATCATTAAGGCATTCATAATATTACCATATAGGCATATTATCCCCCACTATAAAGGCTTCACATTGATTCTCCTTGTGATCACCCTTACTATCAGAAGTAGCGAGGTATGTGGCATAGATGTCGTCAGTATCGAAGCTAACCTCAAGTGACACAGGTGCCTTCTCTTTCTCTTTGCCTTTCCCACCAGTTATGGTATGTTTGGTGGTTTTTCCCCAAGATGATGTTGCATCTTCATTTATTATAATCCCTTTTTCTTTCTTTCAGGGTGACATGTTTCTACCTGCAACTTTAGTTCTATCCGTGTCTTGTAAACATCGAGAAAAAGTTGTAATCAAATTCAATAAAAATCTTAGCAAAATAGTTGCAAACAAACTCGCCGATCCAATCAGCGAGTCGTCGAATCTCTATGGTGAGCAAGGTTGGGCTCGCCGAAGGATTGGGTTGAATATTTTGGCAAGTCAGAGATAGGAAGGGCATTTTAGTAAATCGCTGACAGCTTTCGGCGAGCAAGAGTTATCCTGTCAAAAGTTACATTGCAATTTTAACCTATAGGGGTGTAGACAAAGGGTGATCAAGAAGTATTTTGGTGAGTCACCGAGCGCCTTCGGTGACCTCAGGTTTCTCGCCGAAAGTTACAAACCCAACATCAACTATAGCATTAAATTAAAGACGAGATGAAAACTTTGGCGAACTACAAAGTCATTCAGCGAGCTCAAGCCAGCTCACCAAACGACCCAATGTGCCTAGTTTCAACCAAATAAAAAGAATGCACTATTCAAATTAATACTAGACCCATTATACTCATTGCTCTAGGATACTCAAAAATCTCCCAGTTTTGCCTGATTTGGCCAATTGACGACTTTTACCCTTAAGAATGATGTTGCCCGCTCTATCATTGGGCAAATTACGTTGTACTGCACAAATACGGGCTACATAGACTTCACCTAACTAAATTAAACAACATTCAAGCACAACACCACAAAATTTAATTCATTTTAAGCACAAAAATTACAAGATTTCAACAATATACACATTAAGGGAAAGGTATTCGAATTAAAAATGTCAATCAAACAAACTAATCCTATCATCAACACCTTGTACACATCAACAAGATATACGATCATTTGCATAAGAGTACAAAATCTCAAAGGTAAACTCATGGTTTGGAAATCAAACTTTAATAATAATAAAAATAAGATTGAAATGATAGGAGGCAATGTAACCTAAATCTGAGCACAAACCAATGAGCAAAATACGGTAAAAATGTCAAAAATATAACAAATGTAGTGCGGGTGTGAGTTTGCGAAGATTAAAAGAGAGGGAAAGTGAAAATAGTTGGACATTTAAACCGTTGGCCATTTAAACTGAACCACTCGGCGACACGCCAAGTGGTAACTTACCTAGACGTGTTTAACAAGACCTCCAGGAAATTTAGATCGCAATTACCGACCTAGTTGGTGATTCACTGATATTTTCTTGGGGTCACAGAACTTTTATAAAATCCACCTTGAAGTTGTCTTTAGTGGAAGGGCGATCTAGGTCGAGGTCACCGGTCTCTTTGGCGATTCGCCGACTGGACCTTTGGCTCGCTAACCTGCAGTTTTCAAACACTTTTCACACTTTAACATGCACAATAAACATTCCATTACTTAAAAAATAAAATATAAAGCGATAAATGCTTGGGTTTCCTCCGAAGAACGCCTTAGTTAACGTCATGGCACGACGCAAGTACCCACTCAATTTGGGTTTGAGGGGTTTGCCTCATTTTTATATGGCCACCAACTTTCAAGTTCTAGGTAGAGGGCATTCAGCCCTTGGTCCATTTGGAAAATTAATAGTTGAATGAGTATAGAATGAGATATCCGCATCTGATTTAGCCTTAAGACATTCTCTCTTATCATCCTCTAACACTTCGTCTTATTCTTCGACTATGTATAGAATTAGTAATATGGCCTCTTCAGTTTTTTCGCCCTCTTGCTTCTTCATTTTTTGGTGCTCGTGAGGGGGGATATATCTGTCCTTTTTGGAAAGTATTTCCATGTTCTTGACCTTTTAGGTCAAGATATCCAATGTGCCTAATAATTTGTCCATGTGTTGGTCCTTTTCTTTATCCATTTGCTCATAACAACATCATACAAAACGGTAAAACAAATTAAAAATAAGGTATGTTCGCTATAATTTGCAAGAGAAAAATTTAACTTAAGTAAGAATCCTCAAGCAACACCACTTCCCGGCAGCGGAAGCGCTATTTTGATTTCATATATGAGGACACTTCACCAATTTCGAGTACCAACTATCGTCATTTAGTACTATAACCCAACTAAGTGAGTTGGGGCGAATTCCATAGGTGTTGGTTTGTAACGAGAATCAATAGAAAAGTAAAAGTATGCTCAATTCAATCATAGATAAAAACATTAATGAATAAAAGCATGATTCAAATTTGGGGGTGACACAAGTGTGAAATATCAAGTGGGGTTGATTATCAACTAAAACAACAAATAAAATGGAAATAGCAAATACGGAAACGAAATTCTTGAGATGTGATTGGATTATGGGATAAGGTAAACAATCGGGTCTTTGCAATTAATAGTAAACAGTTGTAATTCACTGAATCAACTAGACTTTGTTAGGGATAAACTAACTTTCAAACAATTTACCTTGAATCAAATTAGTTTCTCTCAAATACCAATAAGCAACAAGTAAGCACAACTTTCATATTAGTCCATTCACTCTCCCGAGCTCAATGTGTGGAAGAGGTTCTAAGGTTCACTCCTTGAACTGAACCCATGATAAACCCAATACCCACAAACAGTCGATTCAGTATTTTTGGTTTTGAAACCTCTCTCTCGGGCAAGCCAAAAAAACAAAGTTAAGATTGCTTTTGCAATGATAAACCACTAAATTCAACAACTATTATTGTACGAATCACTTTTAAAAAGCATCTAAACTATCAATTAGAAATACCCAACAGTTAAATCAACTCATAATCACACCCCAAGAATTGGGGTTTCAGCTAGACATAGTAAAAATGAAAAAATCGTTACGAAATTGTGTTTTAATCAACTGGGTACAATTAATATTGTCTTTACAAAGCTCTAAGATGAAGAATCTTCAACACACACTTCCCATTTCTTAGAAATGGAAATCTTCCAATCTTCAAATCTTAGGAAAAATACATCCAAAAACGCAATTCTAAGTTCTCAACTTCGAAAAAAAGAATAATAATGTTTGATATTCTAAAATTGCATATTAAACTAAAATTTCAAAAAAATATTTATAGTAAGTGAAAATTGTGTTGTGAAGGATCATTCAATGGAGTTTGTTGGGATGATTGATCCACTCAAAGCGATCCGCCCTTTGGTTCACTCTATATCCATTATGCTTTAGCCTTTAGAATCTTCGAATTTTTTAACTTTGGGCGATCTAGCACTACATCTCAGAATCGTTCGCTGAATCGCCGACCGCTCCATTCCATCGTTGACTTGAATTTCTCCTTCAAGGCTAATCACACTTGAAAATTCGCCTAGTGTAACGATCGAAGAGTACCCCTAGACGTTACCGGTATAATCAAACTTGAAGAGGTTTCATACAAGCCTCTTAGCATAATCATCATGGAATAATGTACTTAAAAAATGTGGAAAATTTAAAAAATTTATATAGTAAAGTATACTTAGACTTCTCATATATCATATATGGAGTTTACATAAACTCCTCATTTATGGAGTTTACTTAGACTCCTCGTTTGGCAATATAAGTGATTCATGATCATATTCTAATATTGTCTCACAACACCATCTATCTATGAGAGTTCAACACAAGTTTACAAATAGGGTCCTTAGCCCTTTAGACACGTTGCTCGATTAGAACAAAAGGACATAAGAAAAGATTAGTAAGTCTATTACATCATAATAAAAATCATAAAGTGTCAAGTAGTGCATATATCCTCGAATCTTTGAGGACCTACCAGAATGTGTTGGAGAATAGAAGTCCAAGCTTTCTTCAATGACATAAAAGTAATCCAATTAGCCGGAACCTATACTCATAATATAAAATGGAGAAAAGGTTTAGTACAATTAATGCACTAAGTATGGATAAGTCCATAAAAACCATTAAAACAAGAGAAAGGGACATTTTACATGTAAAGTATGCATTAATGAGATTTTGGAAAGCCATTTACATCATCAAGACAACACATAAGACAATACCCCAAAATGTCCAAAACTACGCTGAAGGCATAACTTAGCACTTACTAGGGTCCACTTGTGCAATGTAGAGTTAGATTAATACTACCAACCCTAGCAAGCATTACCATAGAAACCACCTTTCCACACATATTACATTTCAATTCATCACACACCAATAATCATACATGAAATAAATACATCATGAGAAACATTTGGATATAAGGAAATGTTCACCTCACTATTATCCATACAACTTACTTATTCTCATATTACATCATGACTACAAAGAACTCATATAACATCCCTAAAGACCTACTAGACCACTGAATAAGTGAAGTCCCATACCCCCACTTGAACTTAGTCCACTTATTAGGATATCATAGGATAGTTCATACTTCATTCATTACTTAATTAATTAGGGAATATATACCATAACCTACATAGACTATGAGAGCTTTCATGGAATCCGGTGTCTTAAAAACCCAGAACAAAAAAAGTGTGTTCTACTTACCAAGGTCAAATCTACATACTAGCTACTATGAGGATCCACTAGCTAAGTCCTGCGGGGGTGCATATTTAAGGGATAGGGAGATTTCTTCTAAGGACTCTACCTATTGCATTAGCGGGGGAGTCCCCATCTCATGAATATCACTAGGATGACCCAACCTCTTGCATTAAAGAAAGGGTCTTATCCTCATTTCCATATCCTCTCGGTGCTTGGTTTACATTCCCAACATTACTACCATTGTTTAATTGTATCTACATGTGTGAAGAGTAAACCATCTTCGTCCAATACAATTTAACATAAAGCTTTTAGGTTCCTTAGGTGAGAATACACTTTCATCCTAGAATCAACATACATATGTGAGTAGCACTTTCACAATCTCAATTATAATGTTTTCATTCGGACTATAATTTCAATCAACACAAGAGATAAACTGCATTATATATAATCCATGCCACACAATATGCAAGGTTCAAGAGAATGAAAACATCCCAATTAGCTTTCTTGCATCCTTTCATAAGCTATGTACCTTGCAAGCAAATTCAAAGTGTATGCATAATAATTTTCGTCATATATACAAACCCTAAAATTTACCCTTTGTTCAAGGTTAGAAATCAAGTATCCTGATCACCCCCATCTACCTCACAGTACGCATGAAAACAAGATTCTATAACTAGATAATCATCAATTACAATGCATCATGTTCATACATACTCAATTCATCCATCAACACTCAAAAAATTAGGTCATAGAGTGAACATGGTTTCTTAGAAGATTTTCACAATATAAATCATCAATTAATCCCAATATATTCATAATTCAAGGCATATAACATAAAGAAAATAATTTTTGATTGAACCCATGGCTAGATCAAAAGCCCTAGTTTTTTTATCACATTATACAATTCGAAAAAACAAGTTTTGAAGGGCTTCATGGAGAAACTAATCCATAAATAAACATCCCATACCTTAATTGATGATTTCCCGCGAAATTGAAGTGAAAAACTTGAGAAATTGGCCTCCTTCTTGAATCTTTGAATGCTCTTCAATGGATGTTGAGTTAGAGAGAGAATTTAGGGAAAAGTGAGAGTGCTTTGGGGAATTAATATGAATGGGTAAAAATGACTTAAAACTCACCCTAAATAAGTATACATTCACCCCTTAAATTCCCCAAAGTCACTTAATTAGGTCATTTTGTGATGTCAAATTGACTTTAAAACGACGTGTATAAATCTGGGAAGTGGTTGGGCGTCGCGGGGGCAATTCCAATTATTTTTTGTGAAATCTGGTTTCAGGCAGTGAGACTCGTGAGGGCCTCGCGTCGCGAGGAAATTTTTGCCTCTTCAGTGTAGAGGGCGCGATGTGTGCTGCCTTCAAATCTTGGTTGTCGCAGGCTGCTTTGGCAACCTTCTTGCCAATGTTTGGGTCCACCTGAAGGATCCTTGGAATGGTCCTTGGAGAGTTGTAACTGGACTTTTTGACCCTATAAACATTATTTTACCTATTTAAAGACTTTTTACATGTTCTATAATGCGGCACTCCCAAACTTTCACAAAACATAAGGACGACTAGTAGTTCGATTTCGCTAGTTTCCGAAAGTAAAGGTCTTCTTTGACGTTTAGGCTCTAATACTTCTAAATCAACTTTATTATGTTATTATAGGTGTGGAAACATAATTTAGTTCATTATTTAATACATGAGTCTCTATTCTACTCATAGGATTTCTGAGGTGTTACATTTCCCTCCCCCCCCCCCCCCCCAGGAACATTTGTCCCCGAATGACACCAAAATCTTTTTGTAGAGAAGGAATGAGACTCAATACTAGCAGCCCAACCAACAACAATGACATGGATAAAATCATTATGATTCACAGCTCAAAGGAGTAATTCACAACTCCATTCAACACATAAACATGTAATTACACATAGCAACTCAATTTATCATTTATCACATATAAGAGCTAACATTGCAACTTGAGGAGGAACCTTCTCAATATAACCATCGGCTCAATAGAATGAAAATCAAGAGTCACTTACACCAACTTTCTTTAAAAGAACTTTAACATGCTCACTATAATTCACAAAGACAACTTTACACATCACAATAAGGTGCAAGTTAAGGAAAAGAGAATTTTTACAAGAAAGCTCATTTTAGCATAAACCTTAACCAATAATATGCACATAGTAGAAAATCAAGACAAATTCAACATTATTTATTATTTTACTTTGAGAGGATTACTAACCTCAACTTTGGCTAGAATTTTGAGGAAAAAGATGAGATAACGGGATATTATGTGAGCCTCGGCCTCCCATGTTGCTTCCTCAACTAGGTAGTTTTTCCAGAGGACTTTTACGAAGGCCACCTCTTTATTCCTCAAATACTTGACTTGGCGATCTAGAATATCCACCGAAACCTCTTCATAGGAAAAATTATCATCCACACCTAACCCTTTAATCAGGATAATGGACACGGGGTTGCCAATAAATTTGTTAAGCATAAAGACATGAAATACTGGATGAATGGAAGCTAGTTCACTAGGTAATTTCAACTCATATGCAACCTTTCCTACCTGCTGCAAAACCTCATAAGATCCCACATATCGGGGACTAAGCTTTCCCTTTTTGCCGAATCTCATCACCCCTTTCATAGGTGAAATCTACAAATACACCATATCACCTACTTCAAATTCGAGACCTATTATTCTATCGTTGGCGTAGAATTTTTGTCGACTATGGGCTGTTTTGTACCTATATTTTATCACCCACTCTAAGGCTATACATATGATTTTGGGACCAAGGAGTAAAGACTCTCCTACCTCAAACCACCCAAGTAGAGACCTGCATGTATTACCATAGAGTTCTTCAAATGGTGTCATGCAAATACTCAAATGGTAGTTGTCATTATAGGAAAACTCAATAAACTCTAGGTGATCATCCCAATTACCATTGAAATCTATCACACAAGCTCTTAACATATCCTCTAGGATTTGAATGGTAGCTCCGCCTGTCCATCCATTGAGGATAAAAGTAGTGCTAAGATTCACTTGAGTAACCAACCCTTTTTGAAAAGACCTCCAAAAAATAGAAGTGAATCGGGCACCTCTATTTGATATGATGGAAAAAGGGATCCCATTTAAGCTCACAACCTCATTAATATATATTCTTGTATAATCCTCCGCATAATAAGTAGACTTGATGGGGATAAAGTGAGTGGATTTCGTCAATCTATCCACACCAACCCAAATTGAGTTATTTTGCCTCTGGATTCGAGGCAACCCAACAACAATGTCCATATTAACCTCTTCCCACTTCCTAGTAGGAAAATCCATTAGTTAGGTTTGACCATCTGTTCTTTGATGCTTGGCCTTGACTTGTTAAAAATATGGATACCTAGCCAAAAACTCTGCTACAACCCTCTTAAAATCATCCCACCAATAGACCTCTTGAAGATCACGATACATTTTGGTGGCACCCCAATGAATAGAATATCGGGAACCATGGGCTTCTTCCAAATTAGTCTTCTCAAGTCATCAACATCCGATACACACAACCTACCTTAGTAACTTAGTACACCATCCCTCTGGGAGAAAGAATCATTCAGCTTTCAACTCCATCAATAGAGGATCAGGATGTTGTTTATACTTCACCTCAACAACTAAAGACGACTCGGAGTTATGATGAACCATGAAACCCTATTTTGGAGAATTTTCTAACTGAACACCCAACCAGAACAATCTATGAACATCGTTACCTCTTCTACATGAGCCACACTACCCATTGGAATTCGACTTAGATCATCCACCACAATATTGGCTTTGTCGGGTGTAGAGAACACTCATGTCGTGATCTTTTAAGAGTTCCAACAATATTTTTTTTTGGAGGTTCAACTCCTTTTGAGTGAACACATATTGAAGTCTCTTGTGGTCGGTGAATACATCCACATGTACACCATATAGATAATGCCTCCATATTTTCAAGGCAAACACTACGGCCGCTAATTCAAGATCATGAGTCGACTAGTTCTTCTCATGAAACTTGAGTTATCGAGAGGCATATGCTATCACCTGGCCATGTTGCATAAGGATACAACCCAAACATACTCGAGAAGCATCACAATATATCACAAATCATTCCATACCCTCTGATAAAGCGAATACCAAAGCAAAGGTAAGCTTACATTTCAAAAATTAAAAGTTCTTCTAAGAGTTCTCTGACCATACAAAGTTAGCCTTCTTTTGAGTCAAGGCCATCAATGGAGACGTGGTGAATGAAAATCCTTCAACGAACCCCCTATAATATCTGACCAAACCCAAAATCTTAGAATGTCGGTAGGGCGCAAAGGTCTAGGTCAACTCTTGATCGGTTCCATTTTCCTTGAATCTACTCTTACCCCTTCAATAGACACAATGTGACCAAGAAAAGCAACCGATATTAACCAAAACTCACACTTACTATATTTGGCATAGAGTTGGGCATCTTGGAGGACTTGCAAAACAATCTTCAAATGGTTCACATGGTCACCCTCACTTTTAGAGTATATCAAGATGTCATCAATAAAGACAATCACGAACAAATGAAGATAGTTTCTAAAAACTCGATTAATAAGGTCCATGAAAGTCATCGGGGAATTTGTTAGGCCAAAAAAGATAGCCCGACCTTACATAAATTTTTTAAAAGTAGCCTGCCCGTGGGAGTTTGTCAAACAAATCGTCCATCCTAGGGAGAGGGTACTTGTTCTTTATGGTGACCTTATTTAGTTTTCAATAATCAATTCAACCCTAAGGGACCCATCCTTTTTTTTCACAAACAACATCGGGGCACCCCATAGAGAAATACTTAGTTGTATGAAACCTTTATCTAATAAATCTTTCAGTTGAATCTTTAGTTCCTTCAGCTCAATCGAATCCATCCGGTAAGGAGGAATTGAAATGGGTTTCATATCCGTCAATAAGTCAATGCTTAAATTTATTTCCCACTCAGGAGGAATTTTGGGTAAGTCATCGGGAAAGACTTCTAGAATATCCTTCACTACGGGCACCAACTCTAGAGGAGGAGTCTCAAACTCAAGATCCTTGGCTCTTACAATATGATATAGACATCCCTTAGATATCAACTTATAAGCTTTAAGAAAAGAAATGATTTGACTCTTTGGAGATAGGTTTCCCTCCTTCCACTCTACGACGGGTTCATGTGGAAATTGAAACATTATTAAGAGAGTTCTACAATCAATGGAAGCAAAACAAGAATGTAGCCTATCCATTCTTAAAATAACATCAAAGTCCAATATATCTAGTTCTACCAATTTAACCAATGTGACTCTATTGGGTTATGAAATGGGACAACCCGATAAAATCTTTTAAAAAGTACGAAATAACCCACCAGGGTTGAAACCGAATAAGGTTCATGGAAAACATTGGGAAGTACGTCAAACTTCATGGCCACTAAAGGGGTTACAAAAGATAAAGTGTCACCAGGATCTAGTAAAGCATAGACATTAATGGATAACACTTGTAACATACCGGTTACAACATCGGGAGAGTCCTCTTGATCACCCCTAGAGCGGAGAGCATAGAAGCGATTCTTCTTAGGACCATTGGGGCTTGGAGTATTAGTTGGAGCTTGGGTACTTTCATTTCCTTTGGCCATACGGATTGGACAATACTTCACTTGGTTGCCATTTTTCCCACATCAATAGAAAATGCCCATACCAGCAAGACACTTCCCTTCATGCCTTTTACCACACTTGGAACAAGTAGCTCTTTACAGAAAATGACGACTGTTATCTTCCCCTTGAGGTTAGGGTTAGTCCTCCTCTCTTGATTAGACTTTGTAGAACTGGAGGAACTTGGATTAGAAACATCTTTTTGAACCTTGGTTTATCTTGTAAATCAAACCTAGGTTTGGAGAAATTTCCCTCATTCGGCTTTGATCTCTTCAACCCCATCAATTTTTTTGGCGTGGACCATAAGACGTGAAATATCCATGCTTGGAATTAGCATAGCCGACCTACATTTATTCACCAAGAAATCGGATATCCCCATAACAAACTTATTAATCTTGGCACTAGAGTCCGCCACCATGGTAGGAGCATACTTGGATAGTTGAGTGAACTTGAGGATATACTCTTTCACACTCATATTTCCTTGACGAAGATGATTAGTTCTTGCATTTTTCTCTCCCTTAGTTCCAAAGGAAAAAACCTATCAAGGAAAGTCGTTTTGAAGTCCCCCCAAGTAATCCGGTCTTCTCCAACTGGTCCTTCATCTTTCGATTGTTCATACCAAACTTCAGCCACATCTTTAAGTAGATAGGCAGCTAGTTCTGTATTTTCTTCAAAGTCAAACCCATGGCATATATCACATTGAATACTTCATCTATGAAACCTTGTAGGTCTTCTTCCATCTTAGAGAAAAAGAACGTAGGGGGATTCATCCTTGCAAAATCCGTTATCCTTGAAATGGTGGTGCTAGAATTGGGATTCACTTGAACCCTACAAACTTGAGTAAACAACAATTGAGTCAAACTATGAATGTCATCCCTTATCTCAACATTAGACATGGCCCCTTATTCAATAGGAACTTGAGGGTTTTGAGGAGTAGGAGGGGGATCTGCTTCATTCCATTCTCCTTTTTGACCCTCCTAGCTTCATTCCTACTTGTTATTCATGCCTTATAAGCACAAGAAAAATGACTAGAAGGAAAGAGTTAGATACATAGTGTTAAGACTTCATGAACGATCATAGAATAATGAAGAAAGGAAGGTTCCTAATCATCTCACAGCCTCCTATTCATAAAGGTGGTGCGCTTCACAATTATAAATAAGACTCTACTTTACGTGGTGTGTGTGACATCAACCCTACTAGTATCCTAAAACCTTATGCTCTAATACAAAGTATGTAACGACCCCCTAGATATTACCAGCATATTCGACCTCGATCAAGTTTCGTACAAGCCTCTTAGCATAATCGTCATGGCAAAATGTACTTGAAATAATTCAGAAAATTTAATACTTTTATATAGTGAAGTATACTTAGACTGCTCATATATCATATATGGAGTTTACGTAGACTTCTCGTTGTGAAGTTTGCTTAGACTCATCGTTTAGCAATATAAGTGATTCCTGATCATATGCTAATATTGTCTCACAATACCATCTATTTATAGAAGTTCAACATAAGTCTAAAAATAGGGTCCTTATCCCTTTAGACACAATACTCTATTAGAACAAAAGTACATAAGAGAAGATTACTAATTCTATTAACATAAATAGATATATCATAAAGTGTCAACTAGTGCATATGTCCTCGACTCTTTGAGGACCTACCATAATGTCTTGGAAAAAAGAAGTCCAAGCTTTCTTCAAGGATGTAAAAGCAAACCAGTTAGCCAGAACCTATACTCATAATATAAAAGGAATAAAGGGTTTAGTACAATTAATTCACTAAGTTTGGAAAAATGCATAAAGAACATTAAAACATAAGAAAGAGAATTTTGCATGTAAAGTATGCATTTATGAGGTTTTTGAAAGCCATTTACATCATCAAGACAACACAAAAGACAATACCCCAGAATGTCCAAAAATACAATGAAGGCATGACCTTAGCACTTACTAGGGTCCATTTGTGCAATTTAGAGTTAACATCCCATACTACCAACCCTACGAAGCATTCCCATAACCACCTTGGCAACATATATTACATTTACATTCATCACATACCAATAATCATAAGTGAAATACATACATCATGAGAAATATTTGGATGTAAGGATATGTTTACCTCACTATTCTCCATACAAATTATATGTTCTCATATTACTTCATGACTACGGAGAACTCCCTATAACTTCCCTCAAATCCTACTAGTGCAATGAACAAGTGAAGTCTCATAACTTCACTTGAACTTAGTCCACTTATTAGAATATCATAGGATAGTTCATAGTTTATTCATTACTTTATTCATTAGGGAAGATCTACCATATTTTACATAGACTATGAGTGCTTGCGTGGAATCTGGTGTCATAAAGCCCCATACCAGAAAAAAGGTGTTCTTCCTACCAAGGTAGAACCTACATAGTAGCTACTATGTGATCCACTAGCTAAGTCCTACGGGGGTTCGTAATTAATGGATAGGGAGATTTTTTCTAAAAAATCTACTCAACTGCATTAGTGGAGGAGTCCCCATCCCATGAGTATCACTAGGATGACCCAACGTCTTACATTAACGGAAGGGTCTTTTCCTCGTTGGCCATATACTCTCGGTTTGTTTAATTGTATATACATATGTGAAAAGTAATCCATATTCGTCCAATAAAATTTAATATAAAGCTCTTAGATTCATTAGGTAAGAATACACTTTCATCCTAGAATCAACATACATTCACAATCTCAATTATAGTGTTTTCATGAGGACTAAACTTTCAATCAACACAGTAGATCAAATACATTATATGTATTTCATGCCACACAATAGGTAAGGTTCTAGAGAATGAAAATATCCTAATTACCTTATAAATTATGTACCTTGCAAGAAAATTCAAAGTGTATGCACAATAATCTTCATCATATATACAATCCCTAGAATTTACCTTTGGTAAAGGTTAGGAATCAAGTATCATTAACACGCCCATCTTCCTTACAATAGGTATGAAAACAAAATTCTATAACTAGATAATCATCAATTACAATGTATCTTGTTCATACATACTAAATTCATCCATCAATATTAAAGAAATTAGGTCATAGCGTGCACATGGGTTCTTATAATATTTTTACAATAGAAATCATCAATTAATCCAAATATATTCATAATTCAAGGCATGTAACATAAAGAAAATGATTTTGGATTGAACCCATGGCTAGATCAAAAGCCCTAATTTTTTTGTCACAATATAGAATTCAAAAATACAAGTTTTGAAAGGCTTCATGGAGAAACAAATCCATCAATCGACATCCCATTCCTTAATTGATGATTTCCCACGAAATTGAAGTGAAAAACTTGAGAAATTGGTCTCCTTCTTCAAGCTTCCAATGCTCTTCAATAGAGGTTGAGTTAGAAAGAGAATTTAGGGATAAGTGAGAGTGCTTTGGGGAGTGTAGTGGAATGGTTAACAATGACTTAATCTGACCCTAATAAATATATATTCACCCCATAAATTACCCAAAGTACCCCTCACTTAATTGGGTCTTTTTTTAAATTCAAATTAATTAAAATAATGAGAACGAATATGGTAAGTAACTGTGCGCCGCACGGATAATTCCAATTATTTTTTTCTGAAATCCAATTTGAGGCAGTCAACCTCATGAAGGCCCCGCGTCATGAGGCACTTTTTGCCTCTTCAGTATTGAAGGCGCAATGTGTGGCTGCCTTCTCAAATCTTGGTTTTCGCATGCTGATTTGGCAGCCTGCTTTGCAATGTTCAAGTCCTCCTCTAGTGGTAGGGGCCGCACAAAATTTTTCATCAGATATATACATTCCAGCACCTACATCAACTAATTCTCCATCTCCTATGTTTGAAAGGATCACAAAGGTAGGGCATCAGGCTCTAAGTCTCAGGGGAGTGCTTTATGTAATTAGATTTTCCCGACTTGTCCAAAGTGGTATAAGCATAATCCATGTGACTGTCTTACAAGCAACAAAGGGTTTTTTGGGTGAGGTAAATATGTCCATAGGTTAAGTGATTGTCCTTCTACTAGGCAAGGGAAAGGAGGTCACAGTAATAGGTCTTAGTCTACAATTCCTCTAGCAACATCAGGTCACCCAACTCTACAAGGTGCTTCATTTATTACAGGTGGCGGTCATCACAATAATAGGTTGTATTCTCTCCATGCTTGGAAAGACCAAGAAGATTCTCCTAATGTGGTCATTGGTAAGTTATGGGTCTTTCTTCTAAATGCTTATGCATTGTTAGATCCAGGGGCTACTCTTTCCTTTGTACCTCCCTATATAGAGGTAAACTTAGGTGTCATTCAAAAAATTCTTTCAGAACCCTTTGCCTCTACTCAAGTTGGTGACCCATTTATAGCTATACGGGTATATATAAATTTCTCAATCATAGTTTCTTTGAAAGTCACCTCAACATATCTTGTAGAGTTAGAAATGGCAGATTTTTGTATCATTCTACGCATGGATTGGGTACATCCGAATGTAACTCAGACTATTGTAGAACCAAAATCGTTCCATTTCAGTTTCAAAATAAGTCAGTCTTAGAATGGAATGTTAGTAGTTAAATTCCTATTGGTCGATTCATCTCTTAAAATGATTTCCAAAGAGCATGTTTATCATTTTGTTTGGTTTAAAGATTCAAACTTCGAAATACCAAATCTTGAGTTAATTCCAGTAGTAAATGAGTTTCCTTAAGTATATCTAGAAGATGTTCCCGGAGTTCCTCCCAAAAGGGAAATTGACTTTTGAATTGATCTTCTTTTAGATACATAACCCATTTAGGTTCCTCCTTACACAATGGCTCCAGCTAATCCTAAGGATATGAAAGAACTTTTGAAAGAACTATTTGATTAGGGCTTAATTAGACCGAGTATCTCTTTGTGGGGTGAACCAATGTTGTTCGTGAAAAAAAGATAGTTCTCTCAAGATTTGCATTCACTATCATTAGTTAAACTTCACAATCAAGATAAGTATATTATCCCTAGGATTGATGACTTATTCGACCAATTTCAGGGTAATAGTTGTTTTTCTATGATAGACCTTAGATCTGATTATCATTGGTTTAGAGTCAGAGATAGTGAAATTCTGAAGACAACCTCTAGTACTCAGTATGATAATTATGAATTTGTAATTATGTATTTTGGACTAACAAATGCTTGTGCATCTTTCATGAACTTAATGGATGGGTGTTTAAATAATATTTGGAACTGTTTGTTTATTGATGATATATGCATATATTCCTGAAATAAGGATGAGCATGCGACTCATCAGAGAGTGGTTCTGCAAACTTCTAAATATTGTCAGATATTTGCTAAGTTAAGCAAATGTGAAATCTGGTAACCATCAGTCTCTTTCATTTGTCATGAGGTATCCAGAGAAGAATCCTAGTGGATTATCAGAAAAATAAAGGTACTCAAATAATGTCTCAGATCCACCTCTCCAACATATATCAGAAGTTTCTTGGGTTTGGTCGGTTAATATCGGAGATTTGTAGAAGGATTTTCATCCATAACTTCCCCATTCACCAAGTGAACTCATAATAAAGTGAATTTTCAGTGCTAACATGAGTGCGACAAAATTTTCTCGAAACTAAAGACTAGGTTGACTATAACTTTTGTCTTAATTCTACTAGATGGTTCGGACGGTTATGTGATTTCATTGTGATGTTTCCAGGTTGGCCTAGGTTGTGTGTTGATGCAGCAAGGTAAGGTCATAGCTTATGCTTCTAGACAACTTAAGGTCCATTAGAAGAATAACCTGACTCATGACCTCAAGCCTGAAGATGTAGTATCTTCCCTATAGAATAGGAGACATTACTTGTATGGTGTTCACATATCATAAGAGCCTTCAGTATGTGTTCACACCGAAAGAATTGAATCTTCATCAAAGGAGATGATTGAATTCCTTACGGACTATGATATGAAAGTGCTTTACCATCTTAGTTAGGAAAATGTAGTGGTTGATGCTCTTAGAATACTATCTATAGGTAGTGTAGGACATGTTGAGGAATAAAAAAGGAATTATCAAAAGATGTTCACCAGATTGCCTACTTAGAAGTTGGTTTTACAGACATGTGGTCTTATAGTATAGATTAGAACAAAAATTTTCATTGGTCGTGGAGGTTAAGGAAAAATAGGATAGTGATCTTGTGTTACTTCAGTTTAAAGGTGCATTTCATCAGCATAAAGTAGGGGTTTTCTCCCAATGAGGAGATGTTGTGCTTCATTATCAGGGTCACTTATGTGTTCCTAATGTGGGTGAGTTGAGGCAGCAGATCCTTACAAAGTACAATATTCCCGACGTTCTATTCATGAAGGCGTCACTACGATGTATTGTGATTTGCTGAAAAATCTTTTGGTGGAATGGAATGAAGAGAGACATAGCAAATTTTGTGGCTAAGTGTCCTAATTTTCAACAGGTAAGGTAGAACATCAGAAACCAGGAGGTATGACTCAATATATTAACATTCCCACATGGAAGTGGGGAGTGATAAACACAGACTTCATTACGGTTTTACCTCGGTACTGATAGAAAATATGAATCCATTTGGGCAATAATGGAAAGAGTTACTAAGTTCGCTCATTTTTTGGATTTCAAGACTACAGATTAAGTAGAGGATTACGCTAAACTCTACATTAATGAGAAAGTTAGTTTGAACGGTATTCCTTTGTTTATCATCTCAGATAGAGGTCCTCAATTTACCTCTCATTTCCAAAAAACATTTAAGAAAGGTCTTCGTACTCAGGTAAATCTTAGAATAACATTTCATCCATAAACCAATGGTCATATAGACCGTACCTTCCATACCTTAGAGTACATTATGAGAGCTTGTGTGATTGATTTCAAGGGAAGTAGGGATGATCACCTACCTCTCATGCAGCTCGCCTATAATAATAGTTATCATTCATGTTTTCAGACGGCTCTTTATGAGGCATTATATAGTCATAAATGTAGATCTCAAATTAGTTGGTTTGAAGTAGGCAAAGCAGCATTGATTGGGATATATTTGGTTCATGAAGTTGTGGAAAAGGTTCAAATCATCAGGGATAGACTTAAGACAACCCACAGTTGTCAAAATTCTTATGAAAATATGAAGAGAAGGGACTTAGAGTTTATAATCGATGATTGGGTTTTCCTGAAGGTACCACCTATGAAAGGGGTGATGAGATTTGGAAAGAAATGGAAGCCCATCTCTAGATATGTATGTATTCACAAAATACTAAAAAGGGTTGGTAATGTGACATATGAGTTAGAGTTGCCAGCAGAATTAGCAGTACTCCATCCAGTCTTTCATGTTTCCTTGTTGAAGAAGTGTGGAGATGATTTGGCATCAATACTAACATTAGAGAGTGTGGCTATCAAGGATAGTCTCACTTAAAAAGAGGTGTCAGTAAAGATCCTTGACTATCAAGTTCGTAGGTTGAGAAATAAAAAAATCACTTCATTGAAGGTTTTGTGGAAAATTCAGTTCATAGAGGGAGCTACTTGGGATGCAAAAGCACTCATGAAGGCCAAGTATCCTCACCTCTTTTCTTTTGATTCCATTTTAGCTTGAGGTAATAGTTCCGCTGCAATTTCTATGTTTATTTTTGCATAAAAATAGTATCAGCATCATGTTCCTTCGCTTGTTCTTGCTTTTTAGAATGTTTACATGTTCTTGGAACTCGGTTCAGTTAGATATAAGTTTCTAGTACTTACTGGTTGGGATTACCTCTCTTTCGTTCCTTACTCAACTAGTTTAGGCTTCGTTTGAGGAGAAATGTACCAATAGAGAAGATAATGTAATACTTGGGATAAGAGAAAGACCAAAAATACAGATTTTTCAGAACTGCAGGTTCGAATGATGGAGTCCAAACCATGTCTCGCGGTATGGGGCATGGACTATTGGTAATGTCTGTGGTTGGAGACACCAATAATTCTCGAAATTTTCAACCCATGGAAGGACCTAGGGAACGTAGGCGGGACCACAACCCATGGTCTCGGTTCAAGGATCATGACCCTTAAAACCTAGCCTCAAACTTCAAATTACTCCCTATTAGGATGAACTGTAGGTCAGTCCATGGTCCGTCGGTTAAGGACCATCGATGGCCTCTTCAGATTTTAAGTTGGGGTTGTTTATGTTTTTTCCCTATGTGTTAGTTGTTTAACACCTAAACTACATCATTTTACTCAGTTTAAGCCCAGTAAACTAGTTGAACTTACCCCAAAACATTCATTCACCAGAACTTAAGAGAAAAAAAAAGAGAAAGAGTCGACCTACCCCTCCAGAAACGTAATAGGTTTTCTTCAGTTCCAATCCTAAAATCAAAGGATTTCTCTATAGATTCTTTCAATATGTATGTGGGATTTCAATAGTAGGCTCCTTTCATCCAAATGGTCCTTAGAATTTAGTATGATTCTTGATTCGTTATATCTTGCTTAGACCTACGGTTCTAAAACCCTAGATATTGTTTATGAGTTAGTTGTTATAGTATTCTTAATCAGATTATCATGTTTTCATGAAATCATTGATTAGTTCTCTAGATTTTCTTAGTCCATGAATTACACTTGCTAGATCAATTAAACAAATATACATGCTCAACTTTCACTACCTAAGTGGTGTATTCTTAGATTTACATGTCATATTATTGAACCATGCAGTATTTCAGTTATTTTGTGTCATACCATTCCCATATGGGATAAGTCTTAGCACCGATATGGACTAGGGTGCGTACCCTCATACTCCAAAAACTATGTGACCGCGTAGGTTTGTCAGTCCCCTATGTTAAGCATCAGAGTTAGTTATCGCACTAGTAATGCCTTTATACCCTTATCCAGGTATATTGGGTCCTATTAGGGGTTGTATACATTGGACTTCACATTTAGGTCACATGATTTTATGTCGGTAAAAAGTAACTCCCACGGTATCCACTAGTGCATTTGAGTAGGTTTTCAGTTATAGTTCACTATTTAGTCTCAACATGTTAAGTTCATGATTAGTGTTTGGTCATTCCATTTAGATCAGTTTGAAGTTATATTTAAGTATCTATATTATTGTTGATATTATATGATTGCTTAGTTATGTTTTCGTAGCTTTTATACTTTATTCAGATTTATTTGTATATTGCATGGTCTATACAATCCAATTACTAACACATAATTTATGCTACATCCTTTCATGATGTAGGTTCAGGTATTCAATATCCACATCACGCATAGATCGATTCCTAATCCGTATTCTATAGCTTCATTGCTGAGTCCTCGTACTTTGAGGACAATATACATGTCTTATATTAGCCTTTTATTTCTGTTTATAGTTTTTCTAGAGTTAGCTGGGAGCATATCCCAGCACTATAGTCAGTAGAGGCTTTTCAGACATAGAATTATATTTAGTTTTAGATTTAAGTGAATCTTCAGTATCGTTGAAAGCTTGGCAGTTTTATATATATTCAGTTCAGTACTAGGTATTCCCCATCTTTCATTTCTCTTATTTTATCTTTTGATTAGCATCTCTTTATTCAGTATTTTCAGTTTATTTATGATATGGTTAGCTTGAGGTCATTTGTGACCGTAGGTCCTGTGTTACGTCTAAAGGGTAGCCTCGGGGAGTGACATATCTCGAGTTATACTAGGTTGAGTATTAATGTAGAACAGCAAGGTTATAGATTATGCCTCGAGAAATCTTAAGGTTCACGAAAGAAATTACCCAACCCATGATCTTGAGTTGGTTGTTGCAGTGTTTGCTCAAAAAATATGATGTCACTATCTTTATGGTGTTCATGTAGATGTGTTCACCAATCACCAAAGTGTTGCATATGCATTCTGTCATAAAGTGTTTATTCTTAGGCACAAGAGGTGGATGGAGTCACTTAAGGATTAATATATGAGTATTCTCTATCACCCAAGTAAGGCTAATGTTGTTGCTGATGCCTTGAGCAAATTGTCTATGGGTAGTATTGCCTATGTTAAGGAAGGTATTAAAGAATAATCCAAAGATATGCAAAGACTTGCATGATTAGGAGTTTGGTTAATGGGTTCCAATGAAAGAGGCGTAATGGTGATGACTAGGGCTGAATTGTCGCTAGTGTCAGAACTGAGATAAAAACAAGACGAATATCCTACTTTTCTTGAATTTAAGGCAAACTTCATAAGAAAAAAAGGATGGATTTTATAAAAGGGAGAGAGGTGTATTGAGGTATCAAGGTAGAGTGTGTGTAGCCAAGGTGGATGAATCCAATAGACGATCATGGACGAAGCTCATAGCTCTAGATACTCTGTGCATCCGGGTTCCACAAAGATGCATCGTGAGTTTAGAGAAGTCTATTAGTAGAATAATATGAAAAGGGGTATTGCGTAGTTCATTTCTAAGTGATTGAATTGCCAACAATTCAAGTAAAGCCCTAGAGGTGGGGTGGTATGGCTTAGAACATAGATATTCCAGAATGGAAATGGGAGATGATCAATATGGATTTCATTACTATTTACCGCAATCTCGCATACAACATGATCTGATTTGGGATTGTGGATCGAATGACTAAATCAACCTATTTCTTACAACTAAGGACTACTTTTACAATAAAGGATTATGCCAAGTTATATATTCAAGAGATATTCAGACTTCATGGAGTTATAATGTCCATTATTTCATATAATGGTGTTTAATTCACTGCACAATTTTGGAAGTCAATCCAGAAACATTTGGGTTCCAAAGTAAATCAAGTATTACTTTTCACCCTCAGACTGATGGTCAGGCAGAACTTACAATTCAGACTTTAGAGGATATGTTGAGGGTGTGTGTTATCGATTTCAAGGTTAGTTGGAATGGTCAGTCACTCTCATTGAGTTTGCTTATAACAATGGTTATCACTCTAGCATCGGCTCCATATGAGGCTTTTTATAGGTGAAGATGTAGATCTCTATTGGATAGATTGAGGTTGGTGAGGCTGAGTTGATAGTACCATACTTGGTTCATCAATCTATGGAGAAATTGAAGACTATTTTACAAAGGTTGAAGACAACGCAGAGTCGCCAAATCCTATACAGATGTTAGGAAAAAAGACTTGGAGTTTGAGGTGGATGATTGGTTTTATTTGAAGGTTTCACCCATGAAGGCTTTTGTGATATTTGGCAAGAAGGGGAAGCTTAGTCCTCGGTATATTGATCCTTACAAGATAATAAGAGAATTAGTAATGTAGCTTACAAGTTGGAGCTACCGCCAGACTTAGAAGTAGTCTATTCGATGTTTCATAGTTCAATATTGAATAAGTGTATGAGATATCCTTCACTTATTATACCTATTGAAAATATTTGTATTAAGGATAGCCTATATTATGTGGAGGTATCTATTGAACTACTTTACCGTCAGGTTCGCAAGTTCAGAACCAAGGAGGTAACATCAGTCAAAGTCTTATGGAGGAATCATTTTTTTGAGGAAGTTACTTAGGAGGCTGAGGAGGATATCAAGAAGATATATACACCTCTTTGATCCTGGAGAAATATCCAATGAAGGTACCAATTATTTTCTTGGTATTTTCTAAGTTGAATTGTTGTGTTAATTTGCATGGTGAGTGTTTAAGTTGGATGTTAGATGCTTCAAACTTATTTTTAATTGGTCTTGTTAGGGGAAGAATGTTTCCAAGGGGGAGAAATTGTAACATCCCTCCTTAGAGCTAAAAATGGGAAGACGTTAAGCTGAAATTTTACATGTTATGCTTAAATTGTGAGTTTTAGGTCAACTTCAAACGAACATAACTTTCATATATGATGAATTAGGTGGCCTATAAGGAGTCAAATGAAATGTATTGGAATCATTTTTCCAATGCCACCAAGTTTGATAATTTTCTAGCTCATATGAGGGATTCTACCCATTTGAAGTTAGGTTGTCCAATTAAGGAAAGTTACTCGAAAATATGAGGGGTACTTTTGTCTTTTTTTTACCCAATCAAATTAATCTGTTTTAGCAAATATTTTGGGTGTAATATGATTTGGTTCAGTTTTACAATCCTAAAATACGATTAGTGTTTTAGAAGAGAAATTAAGAAGAGTAAAAGAGGATGAAAGAAAGTATGAAAAAGGTTTTAGCGAATCGAGGATTTGTTTCGCCACATCGAGGTATGTAAGTTTTCATTATTTTGGGTTCGTTCATCCATAGACCAATCATATTTTACATTATCAAATTAATCCCTAGAGATTGAGGAATTAAGTTTTTGATTAGTTTCTTGAAGGGCTATTATTTGTTCTTGAATCTTGATGTTTGATTGATGGCTTAAGGCGATGATTTTGTTAAGGGGTTGAGTAAAATTGATAGTTCTTGAGTGGATTCCACTGGAATTGTCCTGAATTATAATAATTCGAGATTTTTTACCTTAGAATTTCAGGGGTATGAGTTAATCGATTTTTCGAGAGGAAGAAAAGATCAGGAAGAAATTGGCACCCAAGTCTACGTCGCGGGATTGCTCCCAGAGAGATGAATTTCTCCCTCCATGTTACAGAGAGAATGTAAACTCTAATATTTCAAAAATTATTTTTTGACCATATATTTTAATTCGTCTCCACATTGCTAACTTGATCTCCAGACAATATTTTTCTATCACTTCTCATTATTAACTATCTAAAACTCATTGAATCATCATCATATCCTTCATATCATAAATCATATCCTTATATTCATGATTCAAATTAAAGGTTGATTTAAGAATAAAGTCTTGAGAGTTCTTTCTATTCATTTTGAGAAGTCTTTTTACAATCTTTTAAAAGTTGTTTTAACACTTAATCATTTGAGTTGAGGACTAGTAAAGTTGAGTTCATTTTCTTTAAAACTATATATGAGAACTAAGTTTTCTCAAGAGTAAATGTTTTTATATTTATAATGAGAGGAAACAACAATTTTCAAAAGAGTTCATGAGGATTTTTTTAGTACTCTCTATTTCTAGAGAAACTTTTTGAGTAATAATATCAGAGTTGAGGAAGAGGAAATGTTTCTTTAAAACATAATGAGCGAAGTTATATTTTTGGAGTAGTATTGAGCATTGATGTGGGGGAGAGTCCTAACAACTTACAGCCCCCACAAATTCTGTAGCCAACTTGGGTAGAAAGGTCATAATTTATAGATGATTCCTTATACTTTTTTAAGCATACACTAGTAGATCCACTTGGTTGAGGAGTTCCATACCCCCGATAAAGTATATGACAGTTCTGGTAGCGTGGGCTAGACAATGTATCATCACATAGCTCATAATGATGGTTGTTGGTAGGGGTGTTCATGGTTCGGTTTGGATTGGTATTAGCCAAAATCAAAACCAAACCAAATCAAATCAAAAAAATAAACGTCAGTTTGATTAATGTTGGTTTGGTTTGTTTGGTTAGAATTTTTTTGGGTTTTTTGGTTCGAAACTAATATGTTTGTTGAGGACATGCGCATCTTGATAGACAATAACACTTAATATATGAACAATTCAAAAATAAGCTATTACACGAACAAAGTGATTCATTCAATGTACCACATTGTAGAAACTAAAAACACTCATTGTCAATAGCATAAAGTTTGTTATATATTCTGGAGATCTCAACATCTTATCAATAGACTTTTCAATAAAATTACACCTTAAAATATTGAGAAATTACTTCTAAAAAATAACCAATATTTTATAGTCAAAACTAATCCATTTCCATCTTCTCTAGCTTGAGCTTTAAATTATTCAATGTTGCGTTAGAAAATTTGATAAAGAACAGATTAGTGTGATATTTAAAGTAATGAATATTAAGGGATTTCGACTTAAGGTCTTAATAGTTAGGTTAAAGTTTAAGTGTTGGGCTTCAGAAAATAGTAAAATTTAAGACTCAACTTAATTAAAATTAATCAAAATACTTATATTTTATTTATGAATAATTGTAAAATTTATATATATAACTTCTCGGTCCCGTTTGGTTTTTTTTGCGGTTAATTTTCGTAAAATCAAAATCAAATAAAATAATATCTATTTTGAAGAACTTAAAACCAACTATTTATTTTTTTAATTGATTTGGTTCGAATTGCAGTTCTATTTTTGATTTTATAACCATAACCATGAACAACCTATTTGTCGATTACAGAATCTCTAAATAGAGTATTTTGTATTTTTATATAAAATTGATTTATTATTGTATTTTTAAACACATTGAGTTGATATTACTGTTTTACGTGCTTTATATAAACTGCACTTTAATCGTCGTATTATATTGCATTGAGTTGAGTATCCATGAGTAGAGTTGAGTCGAGGTGAGTATGCTTCTTTTTCATCAGTTCAAGCTTGCATGTTACGTTCAGTATTGCTCTTACATGCTCGTAAATTTCATGTACTAACACCATTTGGCATGCATCTTTCATGATGCAGACCAAGATCATCAACCAACAATTCGTTGATATAATCGAGTTCACAATTTTTTTAGAGTCTCCTTGTATTCGGAGGATCTCTCATATATTTTCTGTTATTCAGTTTGTTAGGATGATCGATTGTCTTGTCCCAACATATCGCATAGTATTAGAGGCTTCATAAATAGATAGACAATAGTTCATCAGTCTTGTGCATTTCAGTTGTTATGTTCTAAACTTGAGTTGCCCTTGCTGTCAGTTTGAACGTTTTATTTCTAAAATATTCTAATATTATCTTTTGAGAGTTTGAGTAGAAGTTTACATTTTATTTCCTCTTATATTGAGTAAGTCTTCCGTTTAGAGTTGAGCCAGACCAAGAGTTTGCTTTGGGCCAGCAATAGTTCTTGCGTGTCGGTCGTGTCCAGGGTGTAGGCTCAGAGCGTGACATATATAACCAATAGAACCTTGACAATATTGGCTTGAAATATTTTATTATTACCAATTTGATATGAGTCAAATATCTCCATGTGAATTATTATTTATTTGGGCACATTAATAAAAATATTGTCTTATGCATAATAATAGCATGAAAAATAAGTTCATTAACTGCAACACATAATATGTACAAATCATTTCGTAAGATCGAAATTGATCTTTCTTTTGTTAAGCGATCTCACAATCAGTGGGGTACTATTTAATGGAATCACTTTAAAATCTTTTTGATCCTTCAATGAATTTCATATAACTTCCATTGTCTAGCATGACAACGATTTCATTATATGTATTCAAATATTTCATTTATTTTCAGTTTGAAAGAAACCTCATTACATTTACTAAAGCAGAACATAATCTCCGTACAATATTGTCTGGACTTTTGCTATAATTTTTATGCCCCAAGTCCCAATTATTACTTTAAATCTTACAACTATACTTTTGCCATAATAATTCATTTATACCACCACTAAATTATACGTTAATGTATGGGCTTGCAAGTTCAAAACATCACTTTTTAAGTGAAATAAAATATACTTGAATTGTGTATTTTACTGGCCAATAGTTTACAAGAAACTCATTACCGTTTGTAATGTTGAGCGCCACATCATACCAAAGATATAGTTGACGATTATTTTGACTTTAATATGACGTAAATTATTGATATCTCTTCTTTTTCTTCATTTTAGGTATTTAAACATTTGTCGAGATTTTATGAAGTGTTATGTCATAGTGCTCTTTCAAATTATTTACATCATTATCATGATTATTTTGATAATTTTCTCATATTCTTCCTAAAAATTTGAATCGATTGGTCTATCACGCTTCTGGCGTATCACAGACTCGGTACTTCAAAGATCATTTATTGTATCATTTACAACTTAATTAAAATATTGGGTCAGTAAATATATCTGACAAATTATTTACAAGAATTATCTTTTGAACTTCAAGGTCACATTTTTTCACGTGGATATAAATAATTCACATCACACATAATTTTGAATTGCTAAACATATCTCACCCTAATAATAGGAAATCTAACATTTTCCCCCAACCTCATTTGGGGATCCATCTTTCTGTGTGGTAGAGCAATAAAATCGTATATACACACATCAAATATTTATATGGAAATTATTTGGTTCTTGGACCACGAATTAATTTTGATGGAAGAACTATGTTGGCTTGCTGTGTACATGTTAAATAAACTCATCTCATTTCAAATTTTATTTGAGGGATTTGTTCTCATAATTAATGGTCTAGCTTTAATTGGATGCATACAATTTCTGCTAAATCAACTACCATTATCAACATAATTTTATAGTTTGAAACAGTGCTTTTAATTTAATATTTCAAGCAAAAAACCTAACAAATATCAATTTGTAAGTTGATACAAATGCACACGTGATCATATCATGTATGCATCTATTAAATCATAATAGTAATCAGTTCATATGACAGGTGAACGGACTTATATTTATCTTTTTATATGTTCCAAATAATGTTAGGATATACAGTCTCAATAATAGTTGGTAGAAAGATCATTTTATCATGAGAACAAGCATCACAAGTTAATTCTTGACAATGTTTTATTTCTTCAAAATATAGCCACATGATTTCTTAATTTCTTTTGCATCACATTTGAATCGGAATGATCAACTTAGCATGAAATTGATATTTATTCTAGTAAACTTCTAGTTTAATTTTGCATGTGATTTCATCATTATGCTCATATTTGTATACAAAAAAACAAGAGGAAAAATGATTATTCTTTTACATAAATATTTATAACTCGCTTCGATTGTAGTAATCTGAAGATATTAAGTCTTTCCATAATTTATAGTCGCAATATAATAATTTTATTTTCATTCATTCGAAACTTAAAAAGTTCCATTTATGATTTACCACAACCTCAATATTATGAACAATGTCATTTCTTTGAATAGTAACAAATTAGCCATTCAGATCTCTCAACTAATTTCTTGTACTACCATAAATTTCACAACGTCATTCGTATGGTGATCATTTTCTTCAAGAAGAATATTATTCTTATTTGTCATGGTTGAAATTATTAAATACAAGACTTTTTTCTTGACAATCAATGACAAATTTGTGTTGCCACACAATAATATTTATTTTGGTCATGACTACTACCTTTATGGGAAATAATTATTTCTTTCTTTTTTTCCTTTAGTGGTTCATAATAAAATGTTATTCAATATTTGCGATGTACTTCAAATAACATGACCAAATGACCATTTATGTCAACTTATATGTTTTTTATTTTCTCAAACCTCACGTAAAAGTGAGATGACATTTATCCAATCATACATGATCATGTTATTATCTTTAGTTTTATCGCATTCACTTTCAAGAATGGATAAGCATTCACAATGTTTATTATTAATCATAATCTTTTGAAGAAGTTGACTATATCCATTTATATGTACTCCATAAGTTTTTCATTCAAAACTTAATGTCAAATCTTAATAGTTGGTATATTTACATGTTCCACCTCATCATCACCTTGAAAGATAAAAAACACTTTCACTTTATTTTTTTATTTTAGTTTGATGGAGAATTTATAGAACTCTTCAAATTAGACTTGAAGTAACAACAACATGGACAATAACTTTTAGTACAACTTGATGGTAAAAGCTACCTTCACATTTTGAAGGATCGTCTTAATTAAGATGCGTAATGTTTCCGGTTAATTATCATAATGATGATCATTAAAATTTTAGCACGCTCATATTCATATATTCAATCACTTAAAACATAATATGCACTTGTACAACATTCATATAAGGGAATGGATCAAATCAATTGGGTGTATTTCATGAATTTTATCAAAAGCATATTAATTTGCTCAGTCATCACTACATTGTCATTATATTGTGTTAGGACTTAAACCCAACATCATACCCATAAAAAGACGTTTTAAGTCATTACTTTTTGTTATCCAACCCCAACATTTTATTATCACGATACACCAAAGCTCTCACCCGATATATTGCCTTCTTGGTGGGATATGACTTGGATCCTTCATCTTACCATGAATTAATGACATAACAAGCCAAATATAATAGGACTCACCATTGAGCCTTAAAAAGATATTATCACTTTGTGTGTAACATGCAAAATTAAACCTAGAAAAAATGAAACACAATAAAAATATTATCAAAAAAGTATGTACTAATATCTTGAACTTATCAAAAGAAAGAGTTTTGTATAGTATTGTATTATATTATGTTTAGTGTACAATAGTTAAGTTAATGAATTCTGTTATAAATCAAGGAATCAATTGTACACTAAAAAACTAATTACACACTATCAATTATGCAAAAATAAAAAATCCTCACTGCCACCACCTTTTTTTCAATTTTCGTGTGAACCCAAAAT
Organism: Solanum arcanum; assembly: GCA_027789145.1. Taxonomy (NCBI): domain Eukaryota; kingdom Viridiplantae; phylum Streptophyta; class Magnoliopsida; order Solanales; family Solanaceae; genus Solanum; species Solanum arcanum. Next base: position 65,492,212 of record CM050933.1, read on the forward strand.
ATTTCATACACAAAACAAAATAAATCAAAATCTTATGTAATAACAAAACAATGAGCATAAAGTCATAAATAAATATATAATAAGTTTCACATACAAAAGAAAGTATATATAGTTGAGAAAAAAGACATAGTAACAATAGTATTAATCATTCACCTGGTTACAAAAAGAAAATTGCACAATCCCAACAATACTAATAACTTACCTTTTTTTTCATCAATTGGTCACCACTTACTAAATCAAATTTGTCACTACTTATGGAATCAAATAGAACTCTATTGGAACATGATATTGAAATGAGCTTAGAGACTCGTGCAGATAACATGTTATAAAATTAAAGAAAAATAAGAAAAGAAATATTAAATATGAAATCAATAGGAATAAGGAGACAAGTGATCTGAGCTAGTCTTATTCTTTCAAGTATTCAAGTATACGCAGTATGAATTCTGAGGCCTCTATTAGTGTACGGAAAAGGGTCTAAAATATGCTCAATATATTGAAAATTGTATAAAACTACCCTTCATCCCCCTATTGGCTCCGAAATATCCTTAATATCGACTTTTGGTTCAATATTGACCACATTTTTTAACAATCACTCATTTAAATAAATTTAATTATTTCCTTATGTATGTGACGATATTCTATTTGTCACATTTTAAATAATCTAAATTAATTTATAAATCAATCCATTTCTAATTAGACCTGCCCAAATCATACTCACTCGGTCCATATTAACTTAACCAAACATATTTAAATTCTCCATTTTCTATTATAAAAAACTATGAAGAGACTTTATATAAAAGACGTACTTCATCCATCCCCTCTTAATTTTTATCATATTTCATTTTTATTAGTTGTCACTTTCACCTGTCTTAGCTAATTACAGTTTTTCATCTACTAGTGAGTTTACGACAATAGGAGAAAAATTCTGGAGACTTCTCTGGATATTAGAGGAGTCATCAAAACCAACTAAGGTTTTGAAAACTCCAATGGTGGTGGTTTGAAAGAAAAAATATTGTCATCATGAGCAGCAATGATGTCATCACTGTTATCTATTTAATTTCTTTTAATTGTTATTGTACAACTGATATATAAGTTATTTGGTAAAATGAGATTCTTTACTTAATTGACAAATTATTCATGAAATTCTTGATGTTTAGGAAGATGTGTTACAGAGCAAAAAAGAACAAAGATGGGTTCATTGGAGTTTAAGTTATTGCGAAACGGGTGGATATGATGTGGGTGGGTCAAATTAGGAATTGGTGCGTTCATAAATTAATTTAGGTTATTTGAAATGTCACCAATAAATTATCACCACACATTTAAGGAAACAATTAAATTCATTTAACTGAGTTGCCACTAAAAAATGGTCAATATTGGACTCGGAGGTAGATATTAAGGGTATCTAGGAGTTAAAAGGTAGATGAAGGAAGTTTTATATCATTTCTAATTGTTGGAGGGTATTTTAGACCCTATACCATTTATAATATTACATAGAGGAATACAAAAAGGTTAGTCATAAACATAAAATTAACCATGAATGTTAGAAAGACATTAATCATATAAGTAATGGAGGAATATCAAGGGAGAAGGTTATTGTCACATCTGGGGATCACCCCCTAGAAGTAACATGGCGTACTTGACCTCTCGGAAATCTTATACAAGCCCATAGTTATCATTTATCGCTAGCGGAAAATTTAAAACTTTTCATAGCACATCATATGCTAGAAACTTCACTTTATATATATAAAATATCATATTACATACTTAGACTCTAAGTCTCTTTGCCATCTTAGACTCGACAACATTAGAGTACATTAGGAACACGGCCCTTAAAACATAAGACATAAGTGCAATATTTAAAAACTTTACAGTAAAGACATGACATTAGGAATCCTTGGATTTAAGATTCCTTTCCTAGAGTTTGGGAATCATCTACCAAGCTCTTCACCATTTAAGACATCCTTTAAGCATCCATAACCTACACTTTGTGTAAAAAGTAGAGAAGAATGAGATTAGTACAAGAATGCACTAAGTATGGCAACCATGCAAAAACATGCATTAAAAAGGGACATTTTCTCGAAATCATACTTCATGCCTTTTTAAGTGAATCTTCATAAAAACTTTATACAATTGTATTTATATCATTCACATACTTCATATAGACATATTCAAAAGACAAACATCATATAAAATGATATATAGAATTTAAGTCACATTTGGGGTCACTTTAAAGTGAGCTCCCTTCACATTACAGTGAATCCTTTCCTTTTAACTCATCAACCTCCTAAGTAATCCCTTAGTGATACTTGGTGCAATGCATCACCTTAAGGTCACAAAGAATGCATACATACAACTGACATAATCCAACACATATCCTCATAGAAGTATAACACATTAAAAGTCACATTCAAGTCAAGGTCATAAGACATTAAAGTAAGCTACATCAATTTACATATATTTTTGCTTCACTTCACATAAGACATTATCATAACTTATTCATGACCTCAATCTTAGTCTACTAGTGCAATGTACATGTGAAGCCCCATAACCTCACATATACTTAGTAAACTATTCATGAGACCACAAACCTTAACACTTCATACATCAACATAACAAGTAAAGGCTACTTCACCCAAGCTAGGCAGGACCTTCATCATATAGTCATAAGACCAACATTATGCATATAGGGACAAGTCCACATCATTTAGGCTTATACTATGCACATCTTCATAACAAGTAGACAATTACTAAAATGTCGTGCATAAAGACATAAACATAATCATACAGCTTAGGCCACCTACCTAGTACTTCCTAAGGAGTTACTTGTGCAATGTCTAGATGGGTTCATTACTTCCACTTATCCTAAGTAACCTCCCTTAAGTCATCCTAGTTAGGATCCTAGTCATTTACTTCCATTGTCCATTTTACTGTAGGGAAACTATAGCCTTAACTTACACTAAAACCATGGGTGCTAAACATGGAATTTGGTGTTGTAGAGCCTTACGCCAATGGAAGGTGTTCCACTTAGCCAAAGTAGAACCTTAACATACATCATATCATCCTAAGTGAATTGACTTGCTAATCCTATGTGGAAAGTATAGTTTATGGAACTAAGATATAGGTATGATCCCTTACATTCCATTTGGCAATTAAAGCCTCCTCTCATGAGAATACATGGGTGAACCTTCCTCAAAGGGAAGCCACCACCTCATGTGGATCCATAGGTGAGTATTCCTTTAAGGCAAGTCAACACTCTATAAGCAACAAATGGTGAATCTTCTTCCAAGGGAAGTCAACACCTCATTGTCAAGTTCACTCAGTGCTAAGCTAAGTTCCCGTTATTTAAAAGTCTTTATTAACATTCTTCATAAAACATAGGATTAGGATATTTTTTCCTCATATGCTTATAGCATATTCAAACACCTATCTAGTTTTAGAGTATTCTTGGGCACACCTTTAAAGACCCCTAAATTTACTAAATCATCATTCATGTATGTGTGTACTTAATATGTGAGCAAACCTTTCACATAACACATAAATGTCCCACATGTTCATATATCAATGCATAAGTCTATAGGTATAACTATATGAGCAATCATTTCATATAAACTAAAAGAGGGTCGATTTATTTTTACCGCACACCACTCTAGGCAGTCTTACAAACGTCTGTAACACTCAGCCTACTTACACCCACGAAATTGACTAAGTATAGAAATACTTAAACAACAAAGTTAAACAGCAAGCAGAATTTACAAGAACCTGTCCCAACCTTTACTAATTTGTACTTAATACAAAGGAAGGCTTCACGAATTAGTCTAAGACTAAAACACTATGTCTAAGCCTTAGATGAATTTCCACCCTTAATTAAAATTTCTGCACAATGGCAGTTACATGCGGCAGTTACAAATGACACCTGTCCGACGATTGTCATCACAGGGTTCAAAACTAACTTTCCAACAGCTATATTTCTAATAGATAGAATCTAATTCAAATTACATTCTTATCTACACGAAATACTAATATTCTAACACTTAGAATATTTTAGGTTTCATTCCAACACTTAGAATATTTCTGCCAGCTTCCAACACTTAGAATATTTTAGTTGTCTTGCAACACTTAGATTTATTTCAGCAATTCCGGTGAACTGCCTTTGTTCTTAACATAGTCAAGTCTTCACAGCCTTGCCTTATCAAGTCAACATGTTGTCTTGCCAATGCCCTTAGCCCGCACGTAAGCCATGCACATTCAAGCTGCCTTGCCAACACCCAAGCACCTTGAACTTGTGTTGCATTGTTTTGCCATCATCCAAGGCAAGACCAATGCCCAAGTCCTTGACATGTCTGTACGTAGTTAGATCAAGTAGTTTGCGGGTCTAACAGACCACCCGCACCACTTGAACTCGATGTCCTCATCGAGACTGTTTTAAGATTGTCCTCGATCTAAGCATCAAATTGCCATAAGTCTTTTGCCTTCTCCCAAACTGCATCGGCTGCACCCTTGCCTTTCCAGTGAACCAAGAATTCAGTCTTAGTATTCTTCTTACTTGTGCCCAAAACCCGGTGATCAAGGATATTCTCAATTTCAGCATCATACTGTGTAGGTACTGATGGAGGAGCCCTCTTTGACCTGTTTCTATCCGGATCATCTGCATCTGCAAAGTAAGGTTTTAAGAAACTTACATGGAAAGTGGGATGGATTTTCAACCTTTCTGGCAGTTTCAACCTATAAGCAACTTCGCCCACTCGTTTCACCACTTCGAATGGACCATCGTACTTAGGAATCAAACTCCGATGTCTGATCTTACTTACAATCTGTTTCCAGATTTGTGGGGAAAGTTTCACCAACACCTTGTCACCCACATTGAACTCAAATGAGCAACAATGTTGATCAGCATACTTCTTCATGCGCTGCTGAGCCTTGCGCAAGCTATCTTGTGCCTCAGATAACATTTCAAGTCTGTCCCTTGCAACCCGTATGCTGCTGGACATATTCCCTGATTTTAGATTTGGAAACATCTAGTGGCGTCATAGGTTGTCTGCCTAAGACGATTTCAAAAGGGCTCATTTCTGTTGCAGACAACTTGTGCAAATTATAGCAAAAGTGTGCAGTGTCTAACAATATTACCCGATTCCGCTGACTTGATGTCACATAGTGCCTCAAGTATTCTTCCAACAAGTGATTAATTCTTTCCGTTTGTCTATCTGTTTCTGGATGATTTGTAGTAGAAAATTTTAATTCAGTTCCCATCATATTGAACAATACTGTCCAAAATCTACCAGTGAAACTTGTATCTCTATCACTCACAATGTCAGCCAGAACACCAAAATACTTAACCACATTTTTGTAGAACAGATCAGCTGCAACTTCAGATGAGCATAATTCAGGAGTAGCAATAAAAACAGAATATTTTGAAAACCTGTCAACTACCACCATGATAGATGCTTTGCCATCTACTTTAGGGAATCCAGAAATGAAATCCATGCTTACTGATAGCCATGGCCTTTCAAGAACAGGCAAAGGTTGCAGCAAACCTGCTTCCTTCTTACGTTCAGTCTTGTCCACTTGACAAACATGACAAGTCTTGACGTATGCCTCTATATCGTCTTCCATTTTCGGCCAAAAATAAACCCTAGACAGTAAGGCTAACATCCTTTCAACACCGGGATGTCCAGCCCAAGCAGAATCATGCGCCTCTTTCATCAAGTCTTTGTGCAACCCGCCCTGATTTGGTACAACGATCCTCCCCCCTTCAAGATAAAGAAGATCGTCCTCGATCCAATACCGTCTCATTGTGCCATCTTGTACTTGACCCATCCATTTAACATACAATGAATCATTTGCAGCCCACAACCTAATTCTATCATAGAAATCAGTTTCCAGTTTTGAAATTGAATATACTGCAACAAACACTTCTTTTCTACTCAGTGCATCAGCAACCTGGTTGTGTTTTCCTGGTTTATGTTCCCACATGAAATCATATTCTGCCAGGAATTCTTGCCACCGTGCTTGTTTAGGACTCAACTTTTTATGTGCCTTGAAAAATGTATTTGCCTCATTATCAGTTCTTATTACAAATCGAGTACCCAAGAGATAAACTCTCCAAACCTGCAAACAGTGTACTACCGCAACCATTTCTTTTTCATGTGTTGAGTATCTCAGTTCAGCATCATTCAATTTTCTACTTTCAAAGGCCACTGGATGACCTTCCTGCACTAATACGCCACCAATTGCCTTGTCTGACGCATCAGTGTGCACTTCAAATGGTAACTCAAAATCAGGAAATTTGAGTATAGGTTCAGATGCAATAGCATTTTTCAAATTTTGAAATGCTTCATCACATCGTTCAGACCAAACCCACTTTGTATCTTTCTTCAACAAATCTGTCAAAGCCGCTGCCCTTTTTGAGTAACCAGCAATGAATTTTCTATAATAGTTAGCTAAGCCAAGAAACGACCTCAAATCCTTCACATGACTAGGAGCCTGCCAATCAACAATGACTTGCACTTTATTAGGATCCATTCGAACTTGGTTTTTACTAACAAGATACCCCAAGAACTTTATCTTTTGTTGAGCACACTCACACTTTTCCATCTTGACATAAAGTGTGTATTTTCTCAATTGAGACAAAACCAAACTTAGGTGATTAACATGTTCCTCAAATTTTTGACTATAAATGACAATATCATCTAGATAAACAACAACAAAGTCATCAAGATAGTCAAACAGTACATTATTCATTAAGTTGCAAAACGTTGTCGGGGCATTAGTCAGCCCAAATGGCATTACAAGGAATTCATATGAACCATATCTAGTTACACATGTTGTTTTTGGTTCATCACCCTCTGTTATCCTAACCTGCCAATAAACTGCCCTGAGATCAAGTTTTGTGAACCAGCATGCCTTGCTCAACCTGTCCATCAAATCCTGCACCAACGGAACCGGATACTTGTTTTTTATAGTTGCTTTGTTCAATGCCCTGTAGTCTACACACATTCGCATCGTCCCGTCCTGTTTCTTTTGAAATAAAACAGGAGCACCATATGGGGCCTTAGATGTCTGAATCAATCCAGCATCTAACAACTCATTCAATTGTTTGCGTAATTCAACCAATTCCTTAGGAGACATACGATAAGGAGCCTGTGCAGGAGAAACCGTACCAGGAACCAACTCAATCTTATGATCAATATCCCTCCTTGGTGGTAATTTCTTTGGTAATTCAGGCGGCATAACATCAGCATACTTTTTAAGCAATTCAGCAACACAATCAGGCACTTCAATTTTCACATCAGGTTTCACTTCGACCAAAGAAGCAACTATAGTGTCATCACCCTTCTTCAGCCCATTGTCGATTGACATAGCAGAAAACAACATTCCATTGTCTTTCTTCTTTGCAACTTTATTGATGTTCCCAAATGGATGAACACCTTTGAGAAATCCAGCATTGCTTCCATTTATGACCATCACTCCATCTAAGTGAGAAAACGGAACAAACTGGAATTTTCTTAGGAAATCAATCCCAAGTATGATTTCAAAGTCACCAAGCGGAATCACCATCAAGTTATGTTTTCCCACCCAACTTCCAGTCGACATAGACACACCATAAGCTATGCCCACAATGGTTTGTGCCTTAGCATTGACTGTTTTGACGTAGGAAGGGCTTTTAGACAACTTCAGCCCCAATTTTGTAGCAATTTTCACATCTACAAACGTATGAGTGGCCCCTGTATCAACCATTGCCATCACACGTTGTTCTTTCACTTTCATTTCTATATGAATTAAGGAAGCATGACGATTCGAAGTGCTAGAGATTTCTCCAACATTATTAATCCCTGTAATATGATTGAAGGACAATCCCAATGGGTTTGCCATTGCAGCTACGATTTCTTCATCCTCCTCCCTTTGATTCATATTTCTAGCAAGCAAAGCATTCACTTTTTCCCGGTTTGGACAAGATATGGCCAAATGAGGACCACCACAAGTCCAACAACCCTTAGAATTACCATCTTTATTCTTTGGTCTGTCTTTCCCATCCTTTATCTATGCTTTTCCTTTGTCATTTGATTGTCCTTACGACTGTCCTTTTTCCATTCCCTTTTCTTATCATTCTTTTTCTTAGTTTTTGAAGTGGAGGGAACATCTGTCAAAGGGCGAGTCTCTCGGAAATCAACCAACGAATCTGCACCAGCAATTGCCCCAGGCAGATCTTTAATATTCTGCCTCCTGAGTTCGTTTTGAGCCCAGCCTTGCATACCCGAAATGAATTTGTGTAATTTATCCTCATCAGACATATTCTGTATGTCTAACATCACAGAGTTAAATTCTTTAATGTATTCCCTCACCGAACCCATCTGCCTTAGCATTTTCATTTTATCCCTTGCAAGCCAAGATGCGTTGCTAGGAAGAAATTGATCACGCATTTCTTTTATTAATTTATCCCATGTATCAATTCTAGGACGACCAGCACTTACCTCATCTACATTTCGAGTCCTCCACTAAAGTTTATCATCACCCGCCAAGTACATTGTGGTAATATTTAACTTGTCGGCGTCAGGCACCCTTGCAGCAGTGAATTATTGTTCCATGTCCCAAATGAAATTTTCCACTTCCTTAGCACTTCTTGTGCCTCTAAAGGCCTTGGGTTCAGGAATTTTAACCTTAGATGATTCCACACTATTTGAACTCAACGTAGCCACAGGCCGACACAATACAACAAGCTCTACACGAAGGTTCTCATTTTCCTTCTGCAGTCCCTCAAGTTTTTGCGTAGTTGTGGTACGAAAATCTAAGATTTCAGAGATATGATTATCAACATTCAGTCGATATACACCAATCTCCCCCTGAACATTCTCAGCGTCAAGTCTCAAATCAATGACTTGTGTAAATAAATCCACAAACGTAGGGTCTCCCAAAATATCCTCAGTAAACCCAACGAAGGATTCAATTTTTCGTGCTAGTTCCCACAGTTCTGCGTTCTTCACCATCGTTCAACCGTGTTCTGATACCAATTGAAAGAGGGTCGATTTATTTTTACCGGACACCACTCTAGGTAGTCTTACAAACGTCTGTAACACTCAGCCTACTTACACCCACGAAATTGACTAAGTATAGAAATACTTAAACATCAAAGTTAAACAGCAAGCAGAATTTACAGGAACCTGTCCAACCTTTAATAATTTGTAATTAATACAAAGGAAGGCTTCACGAATTAGTCTAAGACTAAAAACACTCTGTCTAAGCCTTAGATGAATTTCCACCCTTAATAAAAATTTATGCACAATGGCAGTTACATGCGGCAGTTACAAGTGACACCTCTCCGACGCTTGTCATCACAGGGTTCAAAACTAACTTTCCAACAGCTATATTTCTAACAGATAGAATCTAATCCAAATTACATTCTTATCTACACGAAATACTAATATTCTAACACTTAGAATATTTCAGGCTTCATTCCAACACTTAGAATATTTCTGCCAGCTTCCAACACTTAGAATATTTTAGCTGTCTTCCAACACTTAGTTTTATTTCAGCAATTCTGGTGAACTGCCTTTGTTCTTGACATTGTCAAGTCTTCACAGCCTTGACTTATCAAGTCAACATGTTGTCTTGCCAATGCAATTAGCCCGCACGTAAGCCATGCACATTCAAGCTTCTTGCCAACACCCAAGCACCTTGAACTTGTGTTGCACTATTTTGCCGCCATCCATGTCAAGACCAATGCCCAAGTCCTTGACATGTCTGCGTGTAGTTAGATCAAGTAGTTTGCGGGTCTTTAACATAAACCCACTAAGACACTATGCACATTCATACTTCATCATATCATATAAGTCATATTCATAATATGTCCATACATTCATTTTCATGTACATAGAAACCAAACCTAGGAAACTATCCTATCAAGGTACACATGTGCAATGCATAGACAAGGTCCCCTACCCTTGCCCATACTAGTACACCTACAAAGTCATCCTAGTTAAGGAATACATAACATACTTCATATACATTTACCTTTCATGCATAGTAGTAGACATTTAGTGAATATGAGATCAACCTTTCATTAGACACTATCAACCTTTACTTTATTGTAAGCATGCATAATGTGTGAGTGTGATTGTGCATTGGTCAACAAAATCACATAATGTCTATCAATAACAAATTTAGGCAGACACCCTCTTAAGACCAGAATGCACAGCCAAGCATAGACCACACAACACAAATTAGCAAAGGAGGCAAGAAGATCTTCACATTACATTCAAGACTCCTAACCTTAGCTATTCACACATTCATATAGAGGTACATGGGTAAGGGTCATCAATCCTTAATACTTCATTAATGGCAGCACCTACACATGATCTTGGCATAACCATTTACATGCTCATAATAATAGTTACATAACCTAGATTCACAACTAAAGTAGAAGACTAGGCACAAGTTACACATAAGGTGATCATCATAACCACTCATTCATATATTCATCAATTTGACTACAAGGCCATGGTCAACACATATATAATGACTATAAAGTAAACACCTCCACCGTAAGTGGACCAAACCACACAATGTGATACAAGGCTTCATCAACTACAATAATATAGAAAAGTAGAGAAATAGAAGAGTAGAGCAATTCTTACCAATCCTTTAGCCTTTGGTCATCATTGACTATTACACCTTTATCATAATCAAAACATTATAGGGTAGTAGCTAAGTATATATTTGATAATGAACAAAACCATGTACAAGTTGCTACAAAATCATGCTAACATCTAATACAACACATCACATATATACTAGAAGGTAGAAGAACATTGATCTTTAACCCAATTCACTTGCATTAATCATCAATAACAATTTATCAACAATATACATGTAGGGAAGTATCTAAATAGATAATTAATCAAACGAAATCATGCTTCATCTACCCTAATAGTTAGATCATGTCATATACATTACAACATTCACTTTATAGGCTAGAAGAATCTAAATCAATCTTTTTTCAATTCAATTGTTATCTATTCATATTATATCAATTATACCTAATTATCATCACATTTTATACATATAGGCAGTAGCTAAGGATAATTAACCATGATCGAGTCATATAACAATCATTCCAACGTCAAGATCACAAGTTACTACTTGATAGACTAGAAACCGAGATCGATTTAAACCAAGCCTTCTTTACTTTGATCATACAAGATTTATATCCACAATTCAACCATGGTATTAAGTTAAGGAAGTAGCTACAAGCATCATAACATAATCAAATTCCACTTTTATACATTTCAAGACCAATGTTACAGTGATCACATTGATAAATAGGCTAAGCATGCTCAAATCTTCATACATTGATCCACGTGGATCAATTCATCATCAATACACGTAAATAACAGTGTATATAAACAATTCAACGTAAGAGAATCACAATTCAACCATTAATAGGTCACGATCATAATGCCCATGCAATTACTAAATTGATTTTGGGAAGGGACATGGGTTCATAATGCAATTGGATTAATTTTCACATTAAAACAAATACATTAACATCAATTCATCATGATTAAGCCATTACAAACTCACGTCTAAATTAAAGAAGAAGAGATTTGATCATGAAACTTCTTTGAAAACATTGAGATTATTTCTCCAGGTGAAAGGTTACTTAGAGATGAAGGACTACCATACCTTTGTACAGTTGAAAACCTCTAAAACTTGATGAATAATCCATTGAAATTCAAGCTCCAAGCTGTTCTTGAGCTTTACCAACAATGAAGGTTTCTAGGGAGAGTTTGTTTTGGAGAGAAAGTTTATTTGGTGTTAATTCGATTGGGAATGGGTTGATCACGTTTTTGATCACTTATATACACCCAAAAATAACTAAATAAATCAAGTAGGGTCAGGTTAGGTAATGGAGTGAATTTCTCATTCACCTCATTAATGAAATAGTCACAGGCATGCAGTTATAGGCAACCATCGACGGATAGCATCGACTGGGCGTCGACTGGACAACAGGGCACCAGCCTGCATCGATGGACCCAGCGACGGGGCTTTAGTCCATCGACGGGACGTCTGTGCCCTCCGTCAATTGGGTCTGAGGCTGTTATGTGGTTAAGCCTTCTCCAGGATAAGCGTCCATCGACGGGTCGTCAGTACACTAACAGGGCGTCATTTTGCTCGTTGATTGACAATGCTAAGGCAGTGTTTCGACTGCCCTTGGGTCCTTTTTGCAGGCCCTTTTGCGGGGCCCTTGAGAAGTCGTACCCAAATTTTTCCAACATAAATATGCACATTAAAAATTCAAGGACCTTCCATGCAAGTTTCACCCGAAGTGCACACATAAAACACGTCCTAACATGCTAGGCCCCATCAAGACATACTTGAACGTCTCAAGGGCTAACTTTCGGGCGTCTTAGATGTTCTTTGACGTTTGACCTCCAAACTTCATGAAACTCCATATATTTCCTATAAACATCATTATAAATCATTTTAATACTTAACAAGCTCAGGACATAAAAATATAATAATGTATAGACACAAGAGACACATAGGTAACTAGTCATCGAACGTCTTGGTCGTCCCTTGATGTTTGACTTCCAAATCACCTCAAACTCTATACACTGCCTCAAAATCATATTATAGGCCATTTTAGGACCTTATACCCTTATGAAGAACATTTTAGGGTCCATACACTCTAACTCATTTTGAGGGTGTTACAGTTATGAAGGTCTGAGAGTTACTATACATTATGGTGTAATTATACCATGAACTTATGGGCATCCACATAAATATATTTACAAGAAAAATTATTTTATTTTTGTTTCTAAGTTATTTTTGAACTGTTATTACAGGCTCAATGTCAAATGCCTTTTTTAATTGGTTAATATGCCACATGATTCGTGAGTGTATGACACACACTCTCTATTTTTAGTTGAATGTCCTTGAAATGTTCAATAGGTAATTTTTTATTTAATAAAGTTTTTCAATTGGAACAAACCTAAGATAAAGTGTCTTAGTGAATTTTGCAGATAACTTTAAGTGGTCATCACTGACTTAAGCCTAAATTTTATTTACATATCAAATAAATGGACAATAAATATAAATGTGAGTTGTTTTAACAAAATATAAACTTCTGAATCATATTTTATATTTAAAAAAAGTTTCAAATCATGATATGAAATTTCCAAATCAGTATTTTTGAAGAATATGAAATCACATATCCAGACACAAATTTCATCTCACAAGTTCATTCCCAAAAAACAACTAAATATCGTAATTGTAAAGGATAGGATTCTTAGATATATATTCATAGTATATCTAAACTATGCAAAAGGTTACGTTGTGATGTCTAAGGACACTACTTCTCCTTATAAATTTCACACCTAGATCTCGTAGGTTTTGTCGCTATTTTTGGTTTCTTATATATTCATTATTGTTGTACATATTCTACGTATGAATAAAGAACTCTTTCATGGTATCAGAGTATTTTTAATTGAAAATCATTTTTTTTCTTGTTCTGAAAAAAAAATGACCTATCTTAATGGGAGAAACTGATGATGTAACACTCCAAAAGTTCATGACCTAATCTAGAGCCTCACATGTTGAAATAAGGTTGGTAATACGGTTTTTAGACCTAAATAATGCATATAAATCGCTTAGAAAGTTTTAGAGTCAAAACGTCAAGGAACGTTCATGACGTTCGGAGATTAGTGAAATAGAGGTTAGTGTGTCTTGGCATATTTTGTAGGGTTTTAAGAGTTGAAATTCAATGAAATTTGATATAAAGGTGTTAAACATATATTAGAGTGTATTTAGGGTGAAAACATCTAAGTAAGATACCCCAAAGACCACCCTAGGGGTCTTTGAGGAGGACCCCTCAAATATGCCCCAAAAGTTGTCAAATGACAATGGCTCGTACGAGACCAATCGACGAGGCGTCAATGGATCCGTAGATAAATCCTTAGAAATTTTCAAACGTGCCCTAAAAACATGTTTCTGACACCAATGATGGTTGTGCAGGACGGTGGTGTAGACTGACCTACGGACTATAAGTCGGGTTTCGTAGGTCAGGTCTGGTTTGGACTGTCCAATTTTAAGTTGAGTCTTTTAATTAGTTAGTTGGTTAGGTGGTTAATTAAGGGTTTGGGGTGTCTAACTAAGTTAATTAAGGAACTATATAAAGATATAACCCTCATTAAACTAACCCAACTTACTTCAATTTCCAAACTCAAATCCTCTTCATCTTCTCTACTTTCTCTCTCCCCAAAAGAACACAATTGAAGATCAAGGTCAAAGGGCTTAAGGAAGCAAGAATTCCACTTTTTATCCACCAATTTTCAAGGATTGTTAATGTATAGAAGCTTTTCACATTTGGGACTCCTTTCCCCAAAGGGTTCTTCAAATTTGATTTCCAAAAGTTGAGAAAAACATGGGTTTCATTCTTAATCCGAAATTGATGTTTCAAATTATATTGTTCTTGATTTATTTTGATTGTTATGGATGAATTATTATTCATTATTGGTAAATTAGGTTAGTTCTCTATGTTAGACCTAGTTTTATGAAAGAGATCATGAATTGACCCTATTTCCCTAACCCTGGGTTATGAATTGATGTTAAATTGGTTAGTGATGATGAAATTGATTTAGTTATTGTGTTAATTACTATTTTTGATGTTATTAAGTCTATTAATGGATGAATATAGTTGGTTTATGGTAAGACCATGGAAAAAGGCTTCTCAAGGTGAATTGGTAAGACATATGATCTTGAATCCTTACTTCAACTGTGATGGCTTATACTTGATGATGATGCTCAATTGAAGTGTTAATTATGATTAGATTATATAGTTGATGGTATGATAAATGTAATTGAAATGTATTGACAATATGTATTTTTAGATTTTGATTTAGGTATAATGATATAAGGTTAATTATGAATCATTTATGTGCCTTAGTATGCCATGATGATGATAATGTGTTAATCTCACATGTGAGGGTTGTATTGAAAGAAAGTTCTCATGTAATACCTAATGAGCTAATGATTATGAATATACAAGGGTTTAGTCTCTTATGTACTACACTAAGCTATGATAATTAATAAAGTGTTAAAGGCATTTCAAAATGGGACTTCAACTTAGCACCGAATGAACTAGTTATGAGAGGCGTCCCTTACCAATGTGAGAAGGTAGGTTCATAATGGTTCTCATGAGATAGAGATTGGAATTCAATTATGCATAAAGAAGGTCTCAAACATGTCTCTTGGTTCTTGAACTATGTTGCCCCATAAGAATACTAGCTAGTGGATACACCTAGAATGCTATGTTCATGTTATGGTACTACCTTGGCAAGTAGACCACCTTCTTTCCATGTAAGGTTTCATATCACTGGATTCCACATTTAGCTCGTGTGGTCTACGTAGGTTAAAGAAATTGTTCCCGAAAGTAAAATGAAGTATAAAGTGGACACTAACTATGGTGACTTAAGGGGTTTGACTTAGTCTAGGTAGGGGTATGGGACTCTACCTATACATTGCACTAGTTGGCCTTGACGGAAATCCTAGGAGGTTGTTCTTAAAAAGTAAATGATATGCATAAATTGACTTCACATGTTGATGAACCTATGTGATGTTAGTTTCACTTATGAACATGTTATTGGTCTATATTGCTAAATATGATGATGACTACTCATGATGCTATGTTATATGGAGTTAGACATTGCTTGTGATCCTTTGTTTGGTTTACTTGGTTGAGTGGGGTTATGGGACTTCACTTGGTCATTGCACTTGTACGATTGGTAATAGTTTATGAGTAAGGGTCTTGCATATGTTGTAATCTTATGAACTCTCATACATGCTTTGTTGTTATAACATGATTCAGAAGTTGCTTTCGTTATGGGTTCTAATATTCTACTACACATGTCGACTTAGCTCTACTTGATGATGTTGGTCTTTGTGTTGTATATGGTCTTGTCTTAAGGAATATATGATTATTCACTTATATGTGTTCTTGGTTGTGCGTAAGGCTTTTCAGAGTAACTTGGCATGGTTTTGAACAAATGTCTCTTTTAGCATGATTTCTAAGATTATGTGTGCATATGTTCCCATACTTAGTACAAGTGGTGTACTAACCCATATTTTTATGTTTTCTACAATTGTGTAGGTTCCGGTCATTGAGTTCTTAGAAGGCCGATTGAAGAAGACTTGAACTCTTTTCCCCAAGTATTGGTAGGTCCTCATGTTCGGGGATGTCACCTTTTTCTATGCTCTAGCTTTGAAGTTGTATTGTCATAAAGACATTGTTCATTTCTTCCAAGATATTTACTCGTTTAGATGGTTCAATATGAGACAAAGTATTAGACTGATTCTTATGTATCGATTATGTTGTCTAATCGAGAAGCCTATGTAAACTTCCTATGTGAGAAGTCTATTTGAACTCCATATGTAGTATGTGAAAGGTCTATGTAAACCTCACTGTGTATATATATCTATGTATATATATATATATATATATATATATATATATATATATATATATATATATATATATATATGAAAAGTTTTAATTCTTCCGCATTTTTAACCTATGATATGTTATGACGAATGCTAAGAGGCTAGTCTTAGTCTTCTCCGAGGACAACAAAGTTGCTTACGTCTAGGGGGTGCTCCCCAATCGTGATGCAACCACTTCTGCTTTGGAAACTTCAGTTGTTACAACGAATGCTATGGGAAGCTATTTTCCTACGCGTAATCTCACTCTCCAGTTGCCTGTGAAGCTCGCGTCAACAAATTTTCTACTTTGGAAGACACAATTTCTTCTAATGATTTGTGGATGTTGTCTTAATAATTATGTTGATGGCAGTGAACCAGTACCACCACGCATTTTGGATGGTGATCAACCAAATTCTGCATATAAGGTTTAGGTCCGTCGAGATCAACTTGTCTTGAGTTAGATAGTTGTTTCATTTTAAGAAAGCATTCTCCCTCAATTGGTCGGAGCAATAATAGCTCGTGTGGCTTGGGAAAACTTATGGCAGCCTATGCCACTGGGTCTAAACAACTGATTCAAGAACATAAGGCCCAATTACAAAACTTGCATCGTGATAATGCTACTATTAAATGTTACGTGCAAGTATAAAAAGCAATTGTTGATCAATTAGATGCCTTGCAGCACTCAGTTACTAATGATAACTTAGTGGAGTTTGTTCTTGCTGGATTAAGCCCTGCCTATCAACCCTTCACAAGGACGCTTTAATCACGTCATGATGACTTTACCTTTGATGTGTTTTATGGTATGTTGTTGAATGAATAAACACAATTAAAACATGAAGATCCTAGATTGTTATTTCCCCAACAACACAATACACACAAAGTTCGATATCTACAAAGCATGGACGCGGTAGGGGGCGTACTAGTCGAGGTTGTGGACACTTTTCTAGCCAAGAAAGTTCACCACAATCTCAAAGTCGGCATATGCCCCCACAATTCATTTGGGAACCTACTCTGGAAATCCATTATCTTCGTTTGACTGTCCTGAAATTTTTTTTCATAATTGTGAAGGAAAGGGTCACATTACATGTGTTTGTCCCTCACCTAGGAATACAAATGGAATTTAAGTATCTGGACATACCTCTTCAAATCTAGCTAATACTTCTCTCCAAGTGGCACAAAATTGGTTGATGGATAATGGCACTACGCATCATCTTTCATCTAATCTTGACAATCTTGCAATTCACTCTGAATATCATGGTCCCGAAGAAGATACACTAGGTAATGGTTCCAAATTTCCCATCCCTCATATTAGTAAAGGATCTATATTTATTTCCAGTAAGTCGTATATTCTTGATGGTCTTTTTCATGTCCCACTACTATCCAAAATTTAATATCTATTAGTTCCCACTTCTATCCAAAACTTACTATCTATTAGTTCCTTTACTAATTCTAACCAATTTTTTGTTGAATGTTTTCCTAACTATTTTCTGATTAAGAACTTGGAAACGAGGGCAACTCTTCACAAAAGACCGAATGATAGAGGTTTATATTTGTAACAACCCTCGAAACGAAATAGGATAACTAGATCCTTTCACGTGTTTAAGGGGTTAATAACTAGTTAATTATGTTTTAAAATGATAAATAATAGATTTAGAAGTAAGTTAGAAGTGTTTAGAAGTTGAACATCAAAGAACGACTAAGACGTTTGAAACTAGCCTGATGTGTGCGCTAGCGTGTCCTTGTTTGTTGTACATATTTTTAGGTGTTGTTAGGAGTCTAAAATCAGAGGGGGTGACCCTAAAACCTAGAGGGGAATTCCTAGGGTCAAATCTTCCGGGAACGACTCCCCAAGGACCAACCAACGGGTACTTGAGGAGGACCCAAGGTGTGGCATGAAGGCTGCCGAAGCAGCCTGTTTGTGACATTGCCTGCACGTCACTTAAAGGCCAAAAATTATTCCTTGCAACATGAGCGTTTCGTGAACCATTATTTCTCAAAATTAATTCTAGAAAACAAGATGTAGAGGTGTCCCTACGAGGCACATCCATGTCCCAGATTTGGTCGCGTCATTTTTAAGTCAAATTAAACTTGGGTAAATGGTCCATTTAGTGTAGTGGTCTTTTGGGTTCTTTGGAGATTATTTATGGGCAGTTATTAGGTCACTTTAAACCCAGATTCACCCATCAAATCAAAACCCTCAAGTTCAAAATAAAATCTCTCCAAAAACCCTTTCTCCAAAAACCTCCATTGAAGAAGCTTTGAAGCTCCAAGGAAGAAGGTCGAAATTCTTAAAGTTTCAACCATAATTTTGTGGGCTTTTTATCAACTAAGGTATGGTAGTTCATCCTTGATTCTTCTCTCATTCAAGAAGCCAATCCAAAGGTTTTTCAAAAAGGGTTTCAAATTCTAAATCCTTCTATTTTGAATGCTAAGCATGAGTCTTTGCATAAAAAGGTTATAACGGATGGATTATGATGTTTTCATTATACAGTGATGGTTTAATGGTAAAAATATAACTCAATGTACCCAAGATCATGCAAATTCTCAAATTTGGACTTATGAAGTGGGTTTAATGTATATGATTAGATAATGTTAGAGTTGTTTTTTCCTTGTGTTGCATTGTGTCTATATACTGCCATCCATGCCTTATCATGATGATTTATTGAAGAATTGAGAAAAGGTGGTCATGGCTTGGATGAAGGGTGAGCTAATCTATAATGTCTAGTTCTTATTGAATCTATCTTGAGTTTGTATGGTCCACTTATGGTGGCGGTATTTACTTGATGTATATGAATGTATATGCAAATTGTGATTATGGACTTGAAGGCCTTGAAAGTGAAGTAAAGTGATGTAATGATGCATATGCATGGATGTCTTATGAAGTTGAGAATGTGTATCTTGAAGATGTTATGTCTAAATGAAGTAGGCTTGAACCTATTGGCAGCCCCTTAATTTTGACATCAATTTTCACTTAGACACCTCAAGTAGGATTTGTTCATTTTAAACACCTCAAATAAGGGTCTTCTATGTCATTTTGACACCTTTTTTTCAATCAGCTAAAATTACAAAGTATCTGTAATACACTTGAGGATGACATGACATGATAACTAATTAAAAGCTGTTATATGACATTTGAATGTAAAAATAATAATTTTAAAATAAATTATTTTAAAAAACAACTAATTTTTCAGCAAAAATAGATAAATAAAATTACTTATTTTCTACCATCCCACTCCACCGTATATAACCCCACCCCTACCCCATTTGCCTTACGTCCCTTTTGCCTCCCCAACTCTACAACCATTTTCTTGATTCTTCTTCCAATTATTTTTTAAAAAATCATTAGATTTAAGGTTTTGTTTAATTGATTTTGAAATTATATATGACATTTTCTAACTCTTATGAAAAAAAATGTGTGTCTTGTTCTAAAAAATCTTTTTAAAATTAGTGTGATGATTTTTTAAAAAAAATTGTTCTTATAAAGGGTTTTTTAATTAGTGATAATTTTTTTATTTTAGTTTTTCATATTGTGTAAGGTTTTTTATCATGAATTTTCATGGGGTAAGGTGGAATACGTAGTAAGTCTAAAAAGTGAAGAAGAAGAAGGAAAAAAATCCAAAAAAAATCCCTCACGCGCTCAAAATGGGTTGACACACACAATATGTCAAGTCAACAAAAAGTGACAAAATGACACATCGGGACTCAACATGAGATATCTAAAATGAACATAGTCTAATTGAGGTGTCTAAAATGAAGAAAGTCTAATTGAGGTGTCTAAGTGAAAATTGATGCCAACTTTAGGGGGTACCGATGGGTTCAACCAATGAAGTATAATGTGAATGTGAAGCATGATAGTGTGTGAAGTATGATGAATTTAGTATGATTATGTTTAGAAGTCAATATTATGAATATGGTTGTTATGTGAAGAGTGTCTTTACATATATTCACACAAACACACAATAAATGAATGAATGAATGAAGTGAATGAATGAAAAGGGGGATTTGGGGATGGACACTCTGAGTTGAGATGAAGTGTTTAGTAGCAACCTCACTATTCCCAAGATCTTTCCAAAGCATGGTTGAGGTTGGATACTCTTCGTAAATTGAGATGTGGTATTCAAAAGTAACCTCTAGAGATGAGTACTCTTCGTGAGTTCAGATGTATTACTTAGTAGCAATCTCTTAACCTATCGATAATGAATGTAAAGAATGTTTAATACTCCGTGGAGGAGTAATTCTTAGCAGCGAGAGGATTTGAAGAAGGGGGAATACTCTTCAAGAGTAAAGATGTTGTATCCAATGTACCTGTTAAGATAAGTGCACTTCGTTAGTTGAGATGAGTTACTTAGAAGCAATCTCCTTATACCTTAACCATGCGCCCTCATGGGTAAAGCTATTGCACATCCATGTAAAGGCTAAAAGAGAATGACCCTACCTTAGGAAAGTATGGTCCCCTCTTCCGGTAGGGGTTAATACTGGAATTCCATGTCTAGCTCTCATGGTGTATGCCGGTTAAAGCTAGCCCCCACAAACGAATGTAATGAACTAAGTCTTCTAAAAAGAGTACTACTTAGGGTAGGTGATGGAATGAGACGCCATCTATGCATTGCACAAATAGACATTTAGAGGGACTCTTGGTGTGTCCTTGTATGAAAATGTATGAATGAGTTACTATATGATGTTAAAAAAGTAAGTTGACTTTATGTATAATGTAAATGAAGCATGTTGATCTTATGTCTAATATGATGAAAGTAATGTAAATTATGACTGTGATGTGCCTAGTCTAGGGCGATTCCTAACGAGCACTAAGGTGGGAGTAGTAGTATGGGATGTTACTTTCACATCACACTAGTGTAATTTGGGGTTGTCTTGGAGGATGGTCTTTATGTGGAGTTCTTAAGTTGCATGTATGTCTCCTCTAGTATCTTTAGTAATGGATGTTGATTTGTTAAATTGAAATGAAGCATGTTTATCCTTCGGTAGTGTTAAGGATCACTTAGGTGTGTATTGAAAAGGTTGTATGGGAAGTTTCTTCATGTCTTACCTAGGTAAGTCTTATGATAACTTTGGATAGGGAAGGTATAATTGATAAATGGATTACTTGATAAATGTGTCTAAATGTCGAGAATTATGGAAGTATTACATTGTATGCTAAACGCTGACTTGTATGATGCTTTGTAAACTTGATTCATGGAGGTTTTACTAGAATAACATGAAAAGTATGTTTCAACTAAAATGTCCTCTTTATCATTTTTTGCATATTTCCATACTTGGTATAGTGTTTTTACTAACTCCATACTCTTCAATATTTCTAAAAGTATAGGTGGAAGACAAGTGAAGGTTCTTGGAAAGTTAATCTTGGGATGTCATTTTTCTCTCAAGATTGGTATGTCCTCATATGTTCGAGAACATGAACTATGTTTCTTTTAGTTTCTTTCTTTTAAAGACTTTTATAAGACTTTGTATTTTTCTTCAATGTAAACGGATGTGACCCTATGGTGTTAGGACATGTCTAAGTTGGCTTGTGATGATAACACTTGTTCCTTAGCTTTTTATAAAATCGTTTCTTATTAGTTATATTGTGAAAAGTTTTAATCCCGCACTATATTTCATACCTATGAAATGAATGAAAGCGAAAAGGCTTGTACAAAAAATCTGAGAGGTCGAGTAGACTGTGTGACGAATAGCGAATCCAGTGGTTGACTTGGAAGAATCTGGCCCTTTAAGTGACGTGCATCGTCCTAACAAACTGTCATGCTCTTCATGTAAGTCTCATTTGATGACTACTCGATCACAAACAGGTTCATTAGAACCGAAGTGTCCCACCTCTTACTTAGCTATGTCAACTGATGTTATGGAGCCCTCTTGTTAATCTCAAGCTACGAGGTACACACATTGGCGTAGGGCGATGCAAGAGGAACACAATGCTCTCTTAGAAAATGGAACTTGGCAGTTAGTACCACCGTCTTCGTCTAAAAATATTATTAGGAGTAAATGGGTTTTAAAACAAAGTTTAAGCCTGATGGGCCCATTGATCGTTACAAGGCTCGACTTGTTGTTAAAGGGTATCATCAAAGACTGGGTGTGGACTATGTTGATACTTTTAGTCCAGTCGTGAAACCTGCCGCCAATCGCCTTCTTCTTTCCTCAGCAGTCCCAAATAGCTGGCATATTACGTTGGATATTTCTAATGCTTTTCTCCACAACACCCTTGATGAAGTGGTCTACATGTTATAACCTTCTGGATTTGTTGATCTAGATCGTCCAGAGCATGTTTGCTTGCTCAAGCATTCTCTTTATGGGCTCAAACAATCTCTGCGAATGTGGAATAAATGTTTAAGAGACGCCTCTCTCTTATGGCTTTACGGGCTCAAAAACAGATTGTTCATTATTTTATTTCTCCTCCAATAGTGATAAAATATTTTGTTTGGTGTATGTTGATGACCTTCTTGTTTTAGGCTCTAGTTCGTCTCTTATTGGATATGTTATTACTCGCCTAAAGTTGCAGTTTGCTGTGTGAGACCTTGGTCGCCTCTCTTATTTTTTGGGGATTGAAGCATCATGGACACCTATTGGTTTGCATCTTTCTCAACATCGTTATGCTACTGATTTGTGATGGAAATCACAAATGGATGGCTGTAACCATATTTTAACAGCTGCTGCATCTTGCTCTAAACTCTCAAGTTCTGATGGAACTCTTTTTCATGATGAAACCTTGTATAGCAGCACTGTAGGAGCCCTACAATATTTAACATTTACTCGTCCTGATATTAGCATTTGCGGTGAATAAGGTTTCACAATTGATGCATAGTCCGAGAGAGTTCCACTGGGCTGCTGTAAAACGCATTTTGCGATTTATCCAGTCCACATCCTCCCATGGTTTATTCTTTGCTCGCCAAAATACCAAACTTCTACATAGTTATAGTGATGTAAATTGGTGTGGTTCGCTAGATTATCGTAAATCCACTACTGATTTCGCTATCTTCCTTGGTTCTCATTTAATATCTTCGGTTTCCAAAAAGCAACGAGTAGTTGCACGTTCTAGTACAGAGGCAGAGTATCGTGCACTGGCTAATACTGCGTCTGAGCTAACTTAGCTGGAGTTCTTACTTCATCAGATTATGTGCTTTGACACTACATCACCTATACTTTCGTGTGACAACCTAAGTGCAACCTATTTGACATCTAATCCTATTTTGTATTCTCGCACCAAACATATGGAGACAGACTTTCATTTTGTCCCTGAGAAGGTGAAGGATAAATCTTTGGTTGTTTATTATCTTAGCACTCATGACCAGGTTGCAGATGTTCTTACCAAAATTCTTCCAAAAATACGATTTCAGCATGTTCGGGATAAGTTGACAGTGTATGCTTCCCCGTTCAACTTTAAAGGGAGTGTAAAGGATTGACTTTTTCGATATAAATTTCTAGTATATCTAAACTAGGTAAACGGTTAAGTTGAGATGTCTGAGGACACTACTTCTCCTTGTAAATTTCACGCATAGTTCCCGTGAATATAACTGTTGTACGTATTTTACATATGAATAAAGAACTTTTTCAGCACTATTGTGTGCGTTTACAATCCCATTTACCATATCACCCTCCAATGCATCAGATTTCTCTTCAAAAGAAATCTTCCTTTTGTCTTTTTTTTTTCTCTTCATTTATTTGGGTTCTATTAGGGTATATTCTCAGCTTCTTCTTCCTCTCTCTTCTTTCTAAAACATAAAAAGAAAATGTAAAATCTTTCACACTGTTGATCACCTCCACAACTTTAATATAGTTATCCATATTTGAAGTGAGAAGAGAGAGGAGAGTTTTTGCTAATTCGGAACCTTTCTTCTTTTCATCCAACCAGTCAAAGGTGACACTTTTATTGCACATCATCATTAATTTTGATCTGGGTTTTCTTTTTCCACCAATCTTTGTTATTCTTGGACTGTCCAGTTGGTGAATTTGAGAAAGATTTGATTTTGGCATGGTGGGCAGTGCCATTTTAAATGTTTAGTCTATCCCTTGCTTTACTGGTCATGTTTCCTTTTTTCATGTTTTTTTTTGGGTTTGGAGGATGATGATGGGTTCTGATCCAAATTCTTGTATGTAGCAATTTGTATGTTCTGATTTGCTGCTTAGAGATTGACTTTTTGTTTGTATTGCAAAAGTGAGACATTCTGAAATGGCGGAGAATTCCTAAGGCTGGGTTAATTTTACCCTACAGTTACTGTGGGTTCGACTCGGCACTTTTGGGGTTGGGGATTGGGGGTTGGCGGAAGTATCTCCTCAAAGTATATTTATCTAATGTTCAAATATCTGTTTTGACTAATTGTATTACATTTTTGTACACGTTTAAACGCTCATGTCTCCTACCTGACCATCAATCAGAACATTATAGAGTTGTATTTTATTATAAAGAAGTATTTTTTTATTTACAATGTAGATTTGATTATTTGGACTAACGAGATAGACCTTAAGAATAAGCATGTATGCTATCTTGAGGGAATACCTTATTCAGATTAGGATTATTTAGTTTGAATCTAATGAGTTCTCTTTGTCGTCTGGTTTTGCCGGCTGATGCAAAACTATTACTTGTGTTGCTGATTGCTCTCTTTTTCTCTATCTCATATACACTCTCACACACATGTTTCATTGTAAATATTATTTGTTGGCTTCTCCAAGATGGTCAATCTATGTGCCTTGTATTCTCTGTCAATGAGTATGGCAATTCTTATTTCAGTATTTTCTTTGACAGGCTATACCAAGGACTATTTTATGGTGTATATTGATTCATGTGGGAGGCGTGGATGGAGATGTCTTTCTAATGACTACATTGATTTAGCGTGTTGTACGACAAGTTCAAGATGTCTTGATTTCATTTTCTGAAGACTCTGAAATACTAACTAGGAAGAACTTTGAACGTTATATTCACTAGCCTATTATTTTGGCAAAAGCTTTTTTTTTTGCTGTCGTGAGTGGTAGCGACAGCTGCTAACTTTATAACAGATCCAAAAGATAGAGACCAACTTATATCAATCATTACCTAATGGAGGAAGTAGCTCCTTTATCATGCCAGAAGCAACACATTCCTGCTAGGAAAGTTTCATTCAATGGCTTCTCCAAAGATCTGTGTGCTGCAGTACAAGACGGGTCTGTAGCTGATGTTGATTCTTCTTTGGCATTCCTCAAGAAGAGTGGAGGAAATATCAATTATAGGAATGACTTTGGCCTAACACCTCTTCATATTGCAACCTGGAGAAATCACATCCCAATTGTTAAGAGGCTCCTTGCTGCTGGTGCAGATCCTAATGCTAGGGTGTGTTAGTCTTCTGATCCTTCTGTCAATCTCAATTTTATGATGTCATTTGTACTTGCATGCTGACTTGTTGCTCTATTAGTTATAGCCGTCATGTTAATAGGGTGAGTAGTAACTTACATTTTTTCCCCTTTGTTTCTCACTTTTTGGTTAACATTGGTCTGTTTCTTAGATGTAGTGGACAACACTCTAAAACATCAATATATTCAAGGCTTAGTTATTTGATTATTTGTTTTTAGTGCGCTTCTTCTCATATTGCTAATTTGTCAACTCTGTTTTACCTTTGATGGTTCTTTCATAAATACTCTGGCTGTGGTGTTTTTGTCTTTTGTAAGTGTTCGCTAGAACGCCAATGTAATTGAGTTGCTAACTGTGGAGTGCTATTTGGTGTATCCTACCAACCATGTGTTCTGTCTTGATGTCCGTCGTGGGGATTTGTTCAGATAAGCTACTAGTAGGGGTGAAAAATGAAAAAAATAAACTGTATTTTCTATGGCATGTGTGATAATCAATGTAACTTGAAAGATTGTAGGGAATTATTGAGCACACAACCAAATGGCATGGTCCTCAATGTTGTATCAAGTTTTTATCCTGACAAGTTAGAAGAGAAAAATATGTCACAATCTAGATAAGGTTTTGATGGGTTCCAGTCGTGCAGTAATTTTAACGGTATACTTCAAGTGTTATGGACCTCTGACCTTGAAAGTAATGATTATTTATTGCTGAAGATGTCAGTTTTCAATTTAATCTCGTCGATTTAGAAAGCTTGATATACATTTGTCTTATAAGCCTATGTTTAGCTTATCAGGATGGGGAATCAGGATGGAGTAGCCTTCATCGCGCCCTGCATTTTGGTCATCTTGCTGTTGCTAGCATCCTTCTCCAGTCTGGTGTTTCTATCACTCTGGAAGATACGAAATCTAGGACTCCCATTGATTTGTTATCAGGACCTGATTTACAGGGCATTGAAAAGAATAATTCAGGTGGATGTGAAGACTCTTCAATTTCTGTAACTCTTGATGGTTCTTTTAGGAGTGGATAAGTTGACTTTCTTTGTCTTTTGCATGTTTTTTTTTTCCTTTTAGCTGCTACAGAGGTTTTCAGTTGGGGCAGTGGTGTAAATTATCAACTAGGGACTGGAAACGCACATATTCAAAAGTTACCCTGCAAAGTTGATTCTCTCCATGGATCAGTCATCAAGTTGGTTTCTGCAGCAAAATTTCATAGTGCCGCCGTTACTGCCCGTGGAGAACTATATACTTGGGGTTTTGGAAGAGGAGGCCGTCTTGGGCACCCTGACTTTGATATACATAGGTAACCTGAATAAGAGGAATGTTTTTGATTGTCCAGAACAATCCAGCAATATATTTTTTCTGTTTTTATAGAGGGATGTAGTGTACATCTGTATTTTGCAAGACATTTGGCAGATTAGTACTGCCTCTGTTTCAATGTAAGTATCTTACTTTCCTTTTTCGTCAGTTCAGAAAAATAATGTCTCTTTTTAATTTTTATATCTAGTAACTCATTAAATCTAATATCTACATTCATATTTTGTACCACGAGATTCAATTGGCCTTTTGGTACATTACACACATCTTTAGATTTAGTTAAAGACCACAAGATTCTCAAGTCTCCTTCATTTTCTTGAACTCCATTCTTTGGTAAACTAAGACCCTTGAATGAAATGGAGTGACTCCTGATTAAAAAAAAATTGAGATGGAGTAAGTATTTTTTTTTTTAAAATCCTAAATGTTTTAATGTGATTATTTTGTGTTCTATTGTTTTCTGTTCTTCAACTCTGCTACTTAGACTTTTCATGAAAGCAGTATAGGTTCATTGTTTGTTTCCTTGATAGTTTCAAGCTTCAAGCGTTTGTTAATGTATTCTTTCCTTTTCCAGCGGCCAAGCTGCTGTAATAACTCCACGGAGGGTGATCTGCGGTTTAGGGGCACGTCGAGTGAAAGTTGTTGTTGCAGCTAAACATCACACTGTTATTGCAACAGAGGCTGGAGAAGTTTTCACTTGGGGTTCCAACAGAGGTAAATGCTTTCCTGATATTCACATTGCCATATTTACCAACACTTTCAGTTATCTCAAGCAGCTAATATTGTTTCAAATGCTTATTTCCTTGATATTATTAGGTGTATTAAAATTGTCATGCTTCCTTGTTTGTTGTAATTTAGTGCATATGAACTGGTCAAGTGTCCTTGCAGTTAATGTGTTTTTGGCTTTATGCCTACTGCATATTGATTCATTTATATGATGCACAGAGGGTCAACTTGGTTATACTTCTGTAGACTCTCAACCTACACCTCGTAGAGTGAGTTCACTGAGGTCAAAAGTAGTTGCTCTTGCTGCAGCAAACAAGCACACTGTTGTAGTTTCTGACTTGGGTGAGGTTTTCACTTGGGGATGCAATAAGGAGGGTCAGCTAGGCTATGGAACATCTAACTCTGCCTCTAACTATGCTCCAAGGGTAGTTGAGTATCTGAAGGGAAAGGCCTTTGTTGGAGTTGCTGCAGCTAAGTATCATACAGTTGTTCTTGGATCTGATGGAGAGGTTTTAACTTGGGGTCATCGGCTTGTTACTCCAAAAAGAGTTGTGATTGGGCGGTTCCTAAAAAAGATGGGCAACATCCCAATGAAGTTTCATCGTAAGGAACGTCTTCATGTGGTTGCAATAGCTGCCGGGAATACACATAGTATGGCTCTTACAGAGGACGGCACATTATTTTACTGGGTGTCATCTGATCCTGATCTGCGTTGTCAACAGGTTTAGCTGCTGTCTATGTTGTGTATACTTTTTATATCACTGCATGAATAATGTCTTAACATGTCTTAATTATTTGTAGTTATATTCACTATGTGGTACAAATGTAGCATGCATCTCTGCTGGGAAATATTGGACAGCTGCGGTTACTGTGACAGGTGATGTGTACATGTGGGATGGGAAGAAAGGAAAGGAGAAACCTCCTACTTTAACTCGGTTACATGGGGTTAAAAAGGCAACTTCAATTTCCGTTGGGGAGACCCATTTGTTGATTATCACTTCTCTATATCATCCTGGTTATCCACCTAATATGTCCAATAATCCTTCTATACTCAAGCAGAAGATGAAAAGTGATACAGATGAACTCAATGAGGGATTTATGTTTGATGAGGTTGAGTCAGAGGAAGTTTCTTCTATCTCAGAAAAAGACACTGCCAAAAACAAGACTGCACCAACCTTAAAGAGCCTTTGTGAGAAGGTGGCTGCCGAGCATTTGTTGGAGCCACGGAATTCTATTCAACTGCTAGAAATTTCCGATTCACTAGGGGCAGAAGATCTAAGGAAACACTGTGAGGTATTTTCTTGTTGACTCCCTCTGTGCGCTTTTTCTGTGATCTTTTGTAAAAGAGAGGTTATGATGTAGTAATAAGGTTCATGAATTATCAAGTTAGAATGTTAATGATAAAGAGTAAATAGCAATTATAGTAGTAGCATTTTTTAAACTATCGCGAGTATTTTCTGTAGTTTTATTTGCTTAAAGATTCAGGGTTAGGTGCTTGTTCTCCAATATAATTATCCATTGTTTGTTTCTATTAAAAAACTAAACAAAATGAGACTATCAGTCTGGCTCGTACTTCTAAAAGTTCTTCTTTTCTTGCTTCTCTTTGTCTGCTACTAAAGCCTATGTGGTAGAGTATTGGGTGTCTGCTTATACTATCCTAGCTTTCTTTCAATCATTCAGTCACTTCGTTGGAAAGGCTTATTTTGAAGTAAAATATGGACTGGCTTCAAAACCTGTTGTCTAATCAATTCTTGTCTTTCTTACTGCATATTGTTTTTTGTTAGATGCCCAGCTCACTTTTAATTGTTATGCTTTTGACTTCAAATTTGATGGTGGATTGTACTTGGCTGTACATGATATAAATACAAATGAAGTGGTAATTGAGCCCAATATCTGTATCAACTGTCTATTCGTGACAACTTTTTGGTCTTTAGATTCTGGACAGTCTTTCATTAACTTTTTAACCTTTTCTTCTTTTTATTGTACAATCTTACATGCATTAGTGTGCCGAGATTTGTTATTTGCTGCCGGGCTCGTTAGTAGGTTACAGGTGCTTCCTAAATTACTTATCATTCAAGACTATTTTTATGGGCAGCACTTACGGAAGCTATGTGGATTTTTCTTGCAGGATATTGCAATCCGCAATCTTGATTATATATTTACAGTGTCGGGACATGCAGTTGCAAATACTTCACTTGACGTATTAGTCATGCTTGAGAAAGTGTGGGATATGAAGTCATCTGAACCCTGGAGTTATCGCCGACTTCCAACTCCTACTGCCCCCTTCCCTGCCATTATAGACAGTGAAGAAGATAGTGAAAAAATTGAGGAACTTAGAACACGTGGCAACTGTACAAGCAGGCCAATTTTGAGACAAGTGAGAGACCAGAGATTAGATAACTTCCTACAGTCTGATGAAATTAAAGAAGGGGTTCTGAAACAAGTACGAGCTTTGAGGAAGAAGTTGCAGCAGATTGAGATGCTTGAAGATAAGCGATTCAAGGGGCAGACTCTTGATAACCAGCAAATTGCTAAGCTTCAGACGAAGTCAGCACTGGAGATGTCACTTGCTGAGCTTGGTG
Source organism: Solanum arcanum (assembly GCA_027789145.1). Taxonomy (NCBI): domain Eukaryota; kingdom Viridiplantae; phylum Streptophyta; class Magnoliopsida; order Solanales; family Solanaceae; genus Solanum; species Solanum arcanum. The sequence continues at coordinate 65,522,625 of CM050933.1, forward strand.
TCCCTGTAGAAAGGGTCCAATCGACAGTATCATCCTCTGTTCTTGCTGATGGAAAAGGGAGCAATAAAGTGGATGTTGTACCTAAGAAGCAAAGCAGAAAGAGCAAACAAAAGGCAGCACCAATTGAGGTAGCATCCAGTCAATGTGAAAGTGCTGAATCCAGCCCCACAAAGGGTGCCTCGTGTGTTCAAATTCCTGAAGTCCAATACGAGGTGAGGTTTTATCCTTTTTGTATTTGTTCAATCCCTTGGTGTGGAGGACAGTAAACTATGTTCCATGTCCAGTTGAACCAATTAAAAAGTATCATCCATGTTTTAAGGTTTTTCATTTTGATATGTGGAAGGGTAATGATGTGCTGAAGAGTGGAAAGTGTGAAATATCTTTTGATATCTTAAGATGATCAGGTTGATACTTGATAGTGTCAGATTATTGGTTACAACACTGCCTTGTTTGCTTTGTATTTGTATATTTTATATTCGAAATAGGGTAATAAATGCTTAAACTATGTGAAATGAATCCAAAAGGCCCTCAGTTGGTAGTTTGATCCATAAATACCTTGTCATGAATAGTTTGGTCTAATAATGCCCTTATTGTTACTTATTGGGTCAAAAATGCTCCTCCTCTAATAACTTTACTTTTTGAAACATTCTTTTCCTAATGATGATTTTTTAATTAAAAATTGCTTATCCTACTTCAATTTAGAAAAGATTTAGAAATAAAAATATTTCTATCTTATGAGAAATTTTTTATTGTTATCGAAATGAAAATTAATGACGGGGTTACTATGTGGGCATTCCAATAAAAATATTACTTTCAAAGAACATGATTCTTGTTTCTTTCCTTTTAGTATCACTTTTAACTAATAAATAAGGATGAAATAATCTTTTTTCTTAATAATATTTTAACAATTAAAATAGACCAACTCTATGCACACTTTTATATGATTATATAGATTGTATCTATAAGATCATAGTAGTCCCATCATTAATTTTCATTTAGATAACGATAAAAACTTTCTATTCCCTCTTTTTAAAAAGGAATGACCTCATTTCCTTTTTAGTCTGTTTCAAAAAGAATCTTTTTGTTTGGGTAAGACTTCAATATCAGCTTGCCACGTGACATGTTTAAAGCCACAAGATTGAACGGCAATTTAGTACAGTTGACATAGATTTAATTTAGGATCACATGATTCAAAAGACTTCTTTATTTTCTAAAACGTCGTGTCAAGTATAAACTCTTTTCGAAATGGAGGGAGTAAAAAAATAGAAAATATTTTTATTTCTTAATCTTTTCCAAATTGAACTAGGATAAATATTTTTTTAATTAAAAAAATTATTGTCAGGAAAAATTATGTTTAAAAAGAAAATAAATGATATATTTATTTGGAAAAGGACATCTTTGACCCATTAAGGAACAATAGGGTATTCTTGGACCAAATTATTGACGACAAGGGCATTTTTTGTCCCGTAATATTGACAACAAGGGGCATTTTTGGACCAAACTATCAACTGACGGCAGTTTTGTTCATTTCACATAATTTAAGGGCATTTTGTAAAAGGTAAAGGATGATTTTGCTGATGGAATCTGTATTCAGTACATTAATGTGAAGTGTGTTTAAAAGAAAAACAGTAACAAAGTGCAGTAACAAACAGCAGTCAAGACTTTCCTCTGTTATTTTGGACCCTTTTCAGTTTTATTTTTTATATTGAGGAGCTTCTATATAACTACTTTCCGAAGTCCAGTAAATTAGAAATCGGGTTATTTGACTTAAAAGTGTACGACCACTAGTTTGAGGAGGTATTCTTATGAGTCTTTTTGTGGTCTCAAATAAGTCATTTAAGCAAAACCCCCGTGCTCTTTATGCATGGAAGCTTCTTTTATTGGGACATTGAGCTTTTGCATTCTATTTTTCTTCTTGATTTTGGCTGGGGAAACGGTTTTGCTTCTTAATAGTTCTCTTCCTATTGTAGGATGACCACAAAGGTTTGGGAGGAGCTGCTTCCAATCAAGATGCAAAAGATTCTTCCTCTGTCACGCAGAGACACCTTGGAGTTACTTGTAATAGTAACAGTTCATCAGTTGTAGCCTCAAAAAAGAAAAATAGGAAAGGTGGACTCTCCATGTTTCTAAATGGTGCTCTTGATGATGTTTCTAAAGTTGTAGTTCCGCCACCAGTTGTGCAAAAAAGTGAAGGCCCTGCTTGGGGTGGTGCTAAGGTTGCGAAAGGCTCTGCATCTCTTCGAGATATACAGGATGAGCAGAGGAAAGTAATAGATACAAAGCTGTTGAAACTCAGAGACCCAGTAGAAGATCCCTCTGGTGAAAGTAGTGGTGGTAAATTACGGTTGAGTTCTTTTATACAGTCCAACCCAATACCCATGTCACAAACAGCATTTGTCTCTGATGTGGAAAAGAACACCCCTCCTTGGGCAGCCTCCGGGACGCCTCCTCGTTTACGTCCTTCTCTCAGGGATATCCAACTGCAGCAGGTTGGTTATTCTCTAACACCCCCCCCCCCCCCCCCCAGAGGTAGAATGTGCATGCGTTTACAGAAATAAATTTTGGACTTCTGAGCATCCATGTTGCATAGTACTATCTGTTTATTTACATTGTATTCCAGTTGTAGTTGTCTTGCATACCTGGTCGATTCTGCTGTTTGTTTTACTGGTAAAGAAGGCCCTTTAGTCTAGAGTAACTACTTCATATGTCCTTTAGTCTAGAGTAACTACTTGATATGTGATAATAGGCAACTGGAAATTGCTTGTGTTTGAACCCAATGCTCAAGTGAACTATTTGAGGATTTCCAAGGAATATTTACTGGCAGCTGGTTTCTAGCTAATTATCTGTTTTATTGTGTTGGTCGATTTATAACTGCACTTGAATTCCGAATCCCAAATCCATCCATGCCTTTTGTTCCTTACACAAGATAATATCTGCCTTAACTTTTTCTGTAGGGGAAGCAGCCATTGGCGCTCTCTCATAGTCCAAAGACAACAACTACTGGCTTCTCTGTGATGACTGGTCAAGGCTCACCATCAGAATCTAGTTGTCCGAGTCGCTGGTTCAGACCAGAAATTGAGACACCTTCATCTATACGTTCAATACAGATTGAGGAAAGAGCCATCAAGGACCTAAAACGGTTTTATAGCAATGTTAGAGTAGTTAAAAACCAGTCCTAAGAATGCCAATCAGCAAAGCTTATCAGGAAAAGGTTGTAAGAGTGCCAAGACTGTTAGATGTTCAATTCCTACTCTGATCCCTTCTTTCTGCTGGTTTTCTGCCCGTAAATAGGTGTACAGTTTGCCCTAATGTTTTTGTTTTTGGAAGATTAGGTTTCTTATTGCGTCACTTATTTTGGGTGATCTCCCAAAATAATTGGATATCTCAACGGCCGGTGTTTTTTTCACCCAATTTCAAATAAGGAGCCAATAAAGGGCAAATATGTACTTTTGTCAATGTGTATTTCTTGGATTAGTGAAAGTCATACACGTCCATTGTTCTCCTTCATTTTCCAACTCCTGAGTGTGGGGATTAGGGGGATCAGGCTCTTGGTTGAGTTTATTTCCTTTTCTCTTATTGGTAAAAGCATGCAGCCTTCAAATATTTACTTTACTATTCATTGATTTCTTGGAGATATTGGACAGTATAATCAAAATTACATTTTAATTGTCGAACTCATTAAGAATGATACTACTGATTCCGGAATTCACAGTAGTTTCACTTCAGAATTCCGTTTTGAAGTGGTTGCCGAGTATGATAGAGTTCTGAAGGAGGGTAATCAATCTGCAAGTAAAATACTCCCTCTATTCCATATTAACACATTAAGAAAAACAATTTACATAATTCAAATTATGCCTTCCATTATTGTCCTTTGTGAAAGCATAAATACCCTGGTGAATATATACTATAATTTGTTTCTTCAATCTATCAACATCTAGAATAAAACTGGTTTTGGTAAGTAAGTACATCATTCCCCCCCTTGTGAGAAAGCCTCTATAGTCATTTTAAGGACTACTTTTAGCTCAACTAAGGTTGGATCGTCATGGGGCTTCACTTTAAACTTCATCATAAGAGATGATTCTGAACCATTCTGAACAATAACTTCATTTGTTGAGTCCACTAAAAAAAAACCTCAATGTGCCAGCCTTTCAATATCACAAATTATATCCTTTCTCCTCCTCAACATGAATGACATTGTTCATTGACAACTTGTTAAGAGCATCTGTCACTACATTGACTTTACCGGGATAGTATAAGATGCTTATGAACCATTCTGAACAATAACTTCTCCATCTATTGAGTCGACCAAAAGGACCCCTGAATGAGCCAGCCTTTCAACATCACAAATTAGATCCTTTCTACTCCTCAACATGAATTATATTGTTCTTAGACAACTTGCTAAGAGCATCTGTCACTACATTGACTTTACCGGATTGTATAAGATGCTTACGTCATAGTCTTATAACAAATTGTATAAGATGCTTACGTCATAGTCTTATAACAACTCGAACCATCACCTCTGGAAAAGATTCTAGTCCTTTTGATTGAACATATACTAAATGCTCTTATGGTATGTAAACAACACCATGAAGATGTGTCTCCAGATCTTAAAAGAAAACACTATTCCTTGAAAATCAAGGTCATTAGTCGGGTAACTCTTCTTATGAACTTAACAGGAAGCGTAAGATATGACCTTACCATGTTTCATCCACTAGGGGTGTGTATTCGATTTTATACTATTCGGTTTGGATTTTCGATTTTTAATTTTGAAGAAGTGTAACCCAATCCAAATCAAAATAAATTTGGTTTGGTTTGGTTAGGTTTTCTGTTTTTGGTTTGGATTTTTTTGGTTTTATTAATCGGTTATGTCAATAATTAGAAACATAACAAAGTTATATTTGCACGCACGCACGCACACACGCACGCACGTAAAATTTAGTATACTATTTATCAAAAACCAAACCAAGAATCCGAAAAACCAATCCGTATTAGAATTTGTTTTGTTTTGGTTTGGTTTTTCGTTTTAATCCAAATAGTGCACACCCCTAGCTTCAACACTTAAAGGCCTATCTTAGAAGCACCATAATAAACCACAAACCCGTCTAAACCCTCTGGTGAAGTCAAAATTGAGGTTAAAGTTAGTCGAGTCTTAAACTCTTGAAAACTCTTCCGATAAGCTTTAGACCACTGAAATTTAGCATTCTTCTAAGTCGGTGTAGGCAAAAGAGAAGCAATAGAGGAAAACCCATCAAGGAACCATCTTTATTAATGTAGTGGTACTCTAGGTCATTTATGTGTTATTGCCTTTTCTTTATTTAGAGCGTCTCAATAGCGACCATAAGTCATTTATGACTTGCTGAGACTGATGGTTTGGTCATCTGGTCGTTCGCTTTGAATTTTGTGGCTATATATTAGGATGACCAGGGACTTGTCGGGGTGACGTTTGGAGGTGAACTCCGCCCAAAGGGGCTTCCCAGCCTTTTAATTGTGCTTATTTTAGTGACTTATTGAATGTTTGTGTTTGGTTGTGTTCTGAGCCCCGAATTGTTTCCCGTTTCGGGATAAAAGTTTAGGGGAGCTTGAGTGGACCTTTTTACAAATCAATTTCAAAATTTCAAGCGCAGACATATTCTCGTTTCGACATGTCTTTGATTAATGTAATTTTGGTGTCCAAATGATCATATTGATGTGATTCTATTTTTGGACGAGGGTCTAAAATGCCTCTCAACTATTTGAATTGGTACAAAATTATCATTCTACCTTTTTGCCCTCATATACCTTGACGTCAACCTTTTGGCTAAAAATTGTCCTTATTTCTAACTTGCCATACTTAAAAGGTGGACAGAATGGCAATATTGTATCAACTTCCTTAGTTTAAGGGTATTTTAGGCCCTTATCAATTAAAATAATTTGAAATTATTTAATTTACTAGCTCATATGATTGATCTAGTTTTAGACTCCATAGTAAAATCTTCTTCCCCTGGCCCCTTTACTTCATCTCTCTTCTAATTTTTTCTTCTTATTGAATTTTATCAACTATTTTAAATTTTGTTTTTTTTTAAAAAATCTTATGACAAAACAATGGAGAGAAAAAAAGGAGGAAAATAACGAGGATATTCATATAGAAATAACTGGTTTGATAGAAGATTATTTAATATCATTTTTCTTTTACGTGTAGCCAAAATTCATAATAAACGAATAAAAATAATCTTATCTTTTCCCCACCCTACCCCACCATGGTAATAATATAAATTAAAAGAATAAACATATGAGTTCACTTCAAGTTTGAGTCTATGATATCTTAATTAAAACAAGAGATAAAAAAAAGAAGAAATAAACGAGGGAATGAACAAGACAATTGAATGATCACTAGAAAAAATTAAGTTAATAAAAAAATATTGTTAATGTGAACATTTTCTCATTTTAGATGAATCCTAAGTTATGAGTTCGTCTATACAAATTTGACATTGATTTAAAATAGGCTAATAAAAAGACATCATTAAATAAATAAGCTTTTGAATATTATTTTCAAGCGTATCGTGTCAAAAAATGAATTATATTTGGTTTTAATTATTTATTTGAAAACAATTTAAATTTGGACCAATCATATTAGACAACATAATTAATAAATATTTAATCATTTAACTTTAGGAGAGATGTTAAAAATAAGGGCGAATATAAGCTAGAGGGTTAATATCGAGGGTATTTGACATCAGGGGTATTTGAGGGACCAAAGGTGGGCTAAGGGTAGTTTTTTTTAAAACCAATTCGAATAGTTGAGGGCATTTTAGGCGCTTTCCTGTTCTATTTATGATAGTGTGGCAATGTTTGAAGGCCATTCAAAAAGAAAAAAAATCCACAATTGTGAGTTAAGAGCACGCGAGGTCTGCTTTAATGTAGGCTATGATTCTCGATCTTAGATTGAGCTCGAGAATGTAAATTCATGTTGATTTAGTGTGTGTTGGGTAGTTAGATGATCATGCTGAGTTAAATATCATGTTTTAGGCTTATTTCAGATTTGTAGGAGTGTTTTTTCCCTTGTTTCGATTATCCTTACCTGGTGGCATGTGTTATTCTTGCTTATGGTTGTTATTGGAAGCATGTTTGGACTTTGACTAGGTGTAGAATACTACTTGCTTTTGCCTTGTTTATTTAGGAGCTGATAGACCTTAAAATCTTTCTATTGCCACTTCAGATGACTTAACTCTATGTAGAATGATATAGCAGACTTAGTCTGATAAAATGAGACTTAGTTATGAGGTAACTCAACTCCGATGACCTTTTATTAATAACTCTACGACCCTAGTGATTCACATTTGAGATATCGGGCTTCGTTCGATGATTTGTGATTGGATTCCGTTAAAACTTGGAGCGTTATATTGATTACCTGGGCATGGACGCCGTTCCACGATGGAATTATGATGATGATTTGACTTTGTATTCTTCAGCAGGCTTATGGTCGCAGAAGGTCAACTCATGTTTCTCAATTGACTTGATATGGAATTCTTCAGCAGCCTTATGGTTGCAGATTTAAGGCCTTGTCACAGTGCCCTATTATTCGGCCCAGATTCAAGGTTTGGTCATTTTATCTATAACCATACTTTATGCTTTGGGCTCTTTATCCTCCACGAAGTTGATATATATTAGCTTGATCCTCTGGTTCTTCTGTGAGGCCTTTCCGTGGTTTGAGGTACGGGCTACACACTCTCCAACTTTGGATTCATCAAACATTGTTCTCCGTAGTTGTGGCTATTTTGCGTACCCATTAGACATATAGGGTCCTTCGAGTTTTTATTTAAACTTGCACACGAGTATACCTTCTGGCTTATGAGGTCCAGCGAGGTTTTAGTTAGTTATATACTTACTTCATTTCAGTTCTTAACACGTGTGCAGTTCTGTTAGAGTTCCGGTCATTGACGTATGTTGTGTTAAATCTCCATTTTTCATATTGCCTTTACTTTCTTGCTCACTCACACTATGATTCCTACTGAGTACCTATTGTTTTAGAACTCATTCTACACTCTGCATCTATTTCATTATGCAGGTCCGAGCACTATCTATCAACATTGAGTTTGAGTTAGCAGTTGCTGCATTGAGAAATGAGGGTGAATATATGGTGTCACAACCTAAACGCAGGCATGAGGCCACTTGTGTTATCCCACCAATATAAGTAAGTCTAAGACCCGACGAATCACAAAAATGTGGAAGTAAACATAATGAAAGATTAATTTAATTTCAAAGCAGTGGATAATATAAGTCAAATATAACACCAAAATTTGGTTGTCACCTGTACACGCCTCTAATGTATTATAATTAGCCCGACCTATAAATTCTCACTCAAATACAATAGAGCATGAATATAATGTCATAAGTTGAACCTAAACACTTATATTCAAATCACAACAAACTTCCACCATTTGATAAAAACGATAACATTTCTTCAATCACAATTGATAAGAATCAAATGAAGTGCAATGCAATGTAACACAATGCCATATAGAGTTTTTGTCCTAACGGTACACACTGACTGTCTCTCAATCCAGGACCCATGGGGGAATTTTTGGTCCATGCACCTATCACATGTGTTTGGCCTAATATCAATTTCCTTTCAATGTATGTTACAAGGACATCTGACCCATTCTCTATTTCTACTCAAATCCACCATGAGCATGTAGCCTATTTCCTAATTCCTCTCATCCTCACAAAGCATCATTAAGACAGTGGTAAAAAATCAAGACAAGTCTAAATTTGTGCAATGATCAAGTATGAGGATGATAAATTAACACCAATATTCAATAACAGTTAATCAAGGCATTTCATCAAGTGAATCATCATATTATCCAATTACCCAAGGCATAAACCAAATAAAAAAACACCAAGATTCTCATTTTTACCCCAAGTTACTATAAAAAAAGTAATTCATCATTTAACAATACACAATATATATGAAACCCTCCACCGATTCCCGTTACTCCTTATCACATAATGACATACAATGTTCAATACGCTTAACAAAGAGTCAAAAGATCAATTTGCCTCAAGAAATCAATCAATCACTCCAACACTTGAATCTTCCCTTTCCATTGGGTCTTTAAATCAACAAAATCTATTCAAATATGAAATCATAATAAGACTTCACAACCGATACCAAAGATAAAAACTTTTGAAAACTAAGGCCAAATTGGCCCAAAAACAAGAGTTATGTCACACCCAGAGGCTACCCAGGATGTGGACACGAGACTTAACATCACGAGTGATCCCAAACTAACCATGCTGTCATATCATAAGCATACATAAAGATTTACTGAATGTATAAATACTGTGCGGAAGCTTAAACATGATATAAAGAGAAATTATGGAGAATACCCATTCTAAGTATGAATATATATAAATTGAGAGTTCAATAACAAGTGAAAGATTAAACTCAATTAAGACTTAACCTAACTATGTCTAAATTAAAGCCTTTACAAACTAGATATTCTGGGACAAACCCCTATCTAACTTTTAGCAAAACAGAAACTGAAAAAACTGTAATTAGAAAGATAACATGTCAATCGTCCTCGAAGAATAGTCACTCACCACTGATGCTGCTGGAATGGAGATGAGGAACCGATCTATGCGTGATATGAATGTTGAGGATTCGAACCTACATCACGAGAAGATGTAGCGTAGAGTATGCGTCAATACTTGAAAGGTGAGGAGCATGCATGATATGATAAAGCTCAATGAAATATATAACTGAACAAAGCGATTGAATAATGATATAATCTGAACAAGATAAAAATACTGAGTACTGAGCTAACTGAATGCAATGACCAAGTGCATGTCATGCTGAGATTGAATACTGAATTGTAATTGATATCCATGAGAGATATCCGCGGAGTCCAATGTATCGCCCCATTGAGAGGACACAAATACCTTGCCAAGGGTATAAAAGTATGACTGTCGTGATCACTAAATATGTTGTCCACAGAGGGGACTTATCCTACAAGTGCTCATAGATCTGGGACTATGAGGGTGACTAACCCTTAGTCCACTCGGTATTAAGAGTACTCCCAACTGATTATATAAATAACATATTATGATTGAATTTCTGTAATACTAGATAGCTCAAAATACTTACATGCTTACTAGAAATGCAACATTAATATACTGATAATGAAACATTCGTAACTGAAAATAGACTAACCTAGGAAGTGTAATTCATGAATTAAATGAATCTACACAACTAGAGTTCTAAGTTTCAAACAAGAACAAAGAAACAATTCCACTGAAACGTGGTAATCTGATATGCATTAGTCTAACAACTGAATCACAACATAAATTTTGAAATTCTATAAACCCTAAGTCCAACATGATATAGAGAATCAGGATTCAAACAGAACTCTAGGGACCTAATAGGTGAAAGGAACCCACTTATGAAATGACACATACTTGTTGATGAAATTTACGATGAAATCTTTCGACTTTTTGTCTAGAACCGAAGAAAAATTTTTGCATTCTTGGAGAGGGATTGGTCGAATTTTTCTCCTTCTTTTCATTCAAAATGATGAATTTGTGGGGAATGAGTTGACAAGGGAAAGTTCTAATAAAGTGACTAGGATAAAACATACTAAAACGACGTAGTTTAAGGGTTAAACAACGTAGTTTAGGGGTCCAACGCATAGGGAAAATACCAAGCAACCCTGACTTAAAAGTTGGCGGGGCCAACCAATGTACTTATCGACGAACCATCGACTGCCCCAAGGTACGTCTTGTGAACCGTCCTTGGCTTTCAAAGAGATGGAATCTAGGAGTCTGAACATGGCTTGGACCACGAATTTGGGTCCCAACTCTGGTTCGTAGGTCTTGGCGTAGGTCGACCCTTAGACGATCTTTTTTTGGTTTTGGGAAGGATCTAGAGGTGGCTAACCATGGACCCACCTATGGTCGTGGGTCGTCCTACGATTTGTGGGTGGTGCCCGTGGGTGGCACCTGCAACTTCTGAAATCTGCATTATGGTTTGTTTAGGATATGAGGTGTTACCTTATCCCCCCCTTTAGTAACATTCGCCCTCAAATAAAGACTAAACTAGCCAAATAATGGCGGGAAAGAGATATAAATCCCATTACTAGGTACTAGAAACTGAAATCTAATTGAACTAAGTTTATAAAAACATGAAAATACGCTGAAAATGCAAGTATAATTGAAGCAACATGATAGTAATATTGAATCTATGCATGAGTAACTGAAAGACTTGAGAGGAACTATTACCTTAAGCTAGAATGGAATCATAAGGAAAAAGATGAGGATACTTGGATTTCATGGCTCCTTCTGCTTCCCAAGTAGCCCCATGACAGACTGAATCCTCCACAAAACCTTAAATGAAGTGACATATTTATTTCTCAACCTTCGAACTCGATGGTCAAGAATCTAAATTGGAATATCCTCATAAGTGAGACTATCATTCACAACCACACTTTCCAATGGTAATTGGGATGCTGGGTCACCTACACACTTCTTCAACAACGAAATGTGAAAGACCGGATGCACAACTACTAGTTCTGCTGGCAACACTAACTCATAAGCAACTTTACCAACTCTTCTTAAGATCTTGTAAGGGAATACATATCTAGGACTGAGATTCCCTTTCTTGCCAAATTTCATCACCCCCCTCATAGTTGACACTTTAGGAAGACCCAATCATCCATTGGAAATCCTAGTCCCTTCTTCTTACATTTGCATAGGAATTCTAGCGCATGTGGGCTATCTTAAGTCTATCTCTAATGAGATGAACTTTTTCCATGGAATCATGAACCGAATCTTGCCCCATCAAGGTTGCTTCACCTACTTCAAACCACTCAATTGGACATCTACATCTTTTTCCATATAATGCCTCATAAGGGGCCATCTGAATGCTGGAATGGTAACTATTATTGTAGGTGAACTCTATAAGAGGAAGGTGATCATCCCAAATGCCCTTGAAGTCGATCACACAAGCTCTCAACATATCCTATAAGGTCTAAATTTTACGCTCCGCATGACCATCTGACGGTGGATGAAATGCTATGCTAATATTAACCTTGGTACCAAGACCATTCTGAAACGACTTCCAGAAATAAGAGGTAAACTGATGACCTCTATTTGAGATGATAGACAGAGGAACCCCATGCAACTTGACTTTCTCATTAAAGTAAAGATTGACGTAGTCCTACATCGAATATGTAGTCTTAATAGCGAAGAAATGAGCAGACTTAGTAACTCTTTCCACATTCAAAATAAAGTTGTGTTGTCTACTAGTAGGAGGTAAACCGATAATGAAATCCATGTTTATCTCTTTCCACTTCCATATAGGAATGTTATCTCTTGAGTCATACTCCCTGGTTTCTCATGTTCTACCTTCACTTGTTAACAATCAAAGCACTTAGCCAAATAATTTGCTATATCCCTCTTCATGACATTCAACCAAAAGACATCCCGCAAGTCATGGTACATCTTAGTGGCGAATGATGAATATAATACCTGGAGTTATGGGGTACTGAAAGGATCTCCTGTCTCAACTCACCCACCTTAGGAACACATAAATGACCATGATAGTGAAGCACACCATCTCCCTCTTAGAATAAAATCTCAACCCTCTGCTGATGAACTCCACCCTTCAGTTTAAGTAATATAGGATCACAATTATGTCTTTCCTTAATGTTCACTACCAATGAAGATTCTGAGCCATTGTGAACTGTTACACCACCATCGGATATGCTAATAAGGCGACTTCCCTGAAGATCAAGCTAGTGAACATCTTTTGCTAGTTTTTTTCCTTTATTCCTATACATGTGCTACACTACCCATAGATAGTATGATGAGAACGCCTTCTACTACATTGGCATTACCAGGATAGTAAAGCACATTCTTATCATAGTCCTTGAGGAACTCAAGCCATATCCTCTGGAGAAGATTCAACTCTTTATGAGTGAACATACACTAAAGGCTCTTATGGTCTGTAAACACGTCTATGTGAACACCATACAATTATTGTCTCCAAATCTTTAGGGAAAATACTACTGCTGTAAGCTCGGGGTCATGAGTCGAATTGTTTTTCTCTAGATGCATCAAAATAGATCACATAATCGTTTGAACCCTTTGGAAGAGTCAAAACAAGAGCTGTATTCGACCTAGATTTTAGTTTTATGAAGCTCTTCTCACACTCATATGACCACTTAAATTTAGCCGTTTTCTCAGTCAACTTAGTCAAAGAAGAATCTGTGGATCCTCCCACGAACCTTCTGTAATAACCATCTAGGCCCAAGAAAATTTTGAATCAATAGGAGAGGTAGGTCTGGGCCAATTTTTCACTGCCTATATTTTCTAAGAATCCACTCGGATCCCTTCACTAGATACTTTATGCCCAAGAACTGCAACTGATTTCCACCAAAACTCATAATTGCTAAACTTAGCAAATAACTAGCAATATTTGATGTTTTTAGGACATCCTTCAAATAAGTTACATGTTCTTCCTCATTCCTAGAGTAAATGAGGATATCATCAATAAGGACGATAACGAACAAGTCCAAATATTGCTTGAATACCTTGTTCATCAAATCCATGAAAGCTGCTGGAGTATTGGTTAACCCAAATGACATAACTACAAATTGATAATGACCATACTGAGTTCTGAAGGTTTTTGTCGGAATGTCACTATCTCTGACTCTAAGCTGATAATCACTGGATTTGAGATCTATCTTTGAGAAATGGCTAGCACCCTGAAGTTGGTCGAACAAGTCATCAATCCCTGGGATAGGGTACATATTATTGATTGGGACTTTGTCAAATTACCGATAGTCAATGCACATTCTGAAAGAACCATCTTTCTTTTTCACGACGATCACCATGGTGCACCCTATGGGAAAATATTGGGTCTGATGAAGACCTAATCTAAAAGGTATTTTACTGCCCTTTCAATTCCTTAGGTTCAACAGGATCCATTTGGTAAGGAGGAATAGGAATAGGCTGGTAACTAGATGGAGTTCAATTCCAAATTCGATTTCCCTTTAGAGAGGAAATGTAGGAAAATCTACAGGAAACACTTGTGGGAACTCCCTTATGTTATGATCATGGCTTGAATTAAAACCTCCATTGGAGACCAAGCTCAAGAACAACCTAGGGGATGGATTCTAATTATTTATTCTCTAAATTTTCGTGTCTTCTCGTGTATTAAGGTATGGTAATCCTTTGTCCTTAGTTAATATTTCATCTAAGGAGTTCTTTCAACGGGTTGTCAAAGAGATTTGATCATCAAAATTGTTGTCTTTCAATCTAGCCATGGGTTCATTGTCAATTGATTTCAAAAGCATTCTAATGATGAATTTATGATTAGCTACAGATTTTATGATGAATTTCAATCCAATTCCATAAAGAACCCATGATCCTCCTAATTTCTAATATTGGCCTATAATGTGGATATTGTGATATTGATTCCGTGTTAATTGAAATGTCGTTAGATTGAATATCTTGTTATTATTGTTATATATGTAAATTGAATACGAATTGGGGAGGAATAATATAAGGTTATCATAGCTTGGGGAATTTGGTGAGTTGACCTAGATTCCTATAATTAGTATACAATTGACCTAGAATTGCATTGTATGGTGTGGTCCACTTATAGTGGCGGTGTTTACATTATTGTCATTTTGTATATGTTATAATATGTATGATGTTGGTCTTATTGTCTATAGGATGAAGGTCTTACTTGATATGCATGTAGTTGTCTATACTTGTCTTGTTGAGGTATGAATTAAGTGATAATGCTTGTGGTTTCTTTGTGGGTTTGTTTAGTATGTGTGAGGTTATGGGGCATCACACGTACATTGCGCTAGTAGGCTTTGATGGGGTTATGAGTAAGGTCTTATGATGCATTAATGAAATGAAGTTCGAATATGAATTTGATGACTATTGTCTCCTTTTTATGGTATTGGTAGATGTGTTAGTTCATATATGAAGTATGTGTTTTATGATATGCTAAGCTTTTATGAATTTATATATCTGAGTTAATGAAGGTTGTATGAGTGTTCACCTTGGTGACCTTAAGGTGATGTTTGAGTGTGGATGGTAGAATGGGACACTATTCAAGCATTACACCAAGTATTTCTTAAGGGTTACTTTGGGGCAAAGTATTTATGGTATAAGAAAAATAAAACTCCAAAACTGTCGTGTGGGAGAACCCATATAACAATTTGGTTAGTTGCGTTTTGAACCTATTCTAAGATCGGGGGAAAAAGGAAGAAAGGATTTTATTACATAAGTTGTGATTGTGCTTTTACGTAAAGTTTACTAGAGGGATGTATGTACCCTTTACCTCTTTAAGAGAAGGAGGGAATTGATGTTAACATACTTTAAAGTGGTTAGTTTCCTTTTAGGATTGAATCAAAGTATGGTAATCCAAAGAAAGTGCTTAGATTGAACCTTGTAGGTTTTGTTTTGACCCGTGGCCTTGGTGTTTAAAGGCATGATGCGTTTAGGCTTACCCCAAGTGAGGGGATAATGTGCCTAGTTATTAAGGTTTTACTTGCCCTTAATGCTCTTATGTTGAGTTACCTTGAACTTCTCTATGTTGAGAATCACTTGGAGGTGATGCTAATGAAGGGTGTTCTTAAGCTTAAAACCCAAGAGAGAGATTATATGCTTAATTATTAAGGTTGGTATGCTAAGGTTCTCTTGAGGTTGAGATAAGTTGCTCTTAAATGGGTTTACCTAAGTGGGGGATGTTAATTTGAATAGTAAGGTTGTTGATATCCCTATCTTTTTTTTCTATTCTTATGCAAGCTTAAAACCAAAGAATTCCTAGTAGCTTGTCCAGGATAGGAGTCTTGCGTATGAATACAAGTTGCATATTCTCCAGATACTATGCATGTCTTAAAAACATTATGCTATGCATGTTTTGAAGAATTCTTATTGCATGAAAATGGATTTTCGATCAAATTCAGGTTTCTCATGTTGTTATGCATCTTATTATGTTAAATTTGCATTTATATTATTGCGATGGCTCTATGAACATGCTTGATAACACTTATAATGTGTGGTATTTTGGCCTCAAAGTGAGAAGTTGAGATTTTTTTAAATAAGAAATGACGAGTCCCTTTAAAATGCCTGGCTTGGAAAGTGTTAATGTCGGCTAACTCTTGAAGAGTGATGATATGCATAGCCAATGTCATTTATGTGTGCCTATGAATTGTAATAATTTCCCTAGATGATGCATGTTTATTAAAACTAGTATCATGATAGAAATTGAAACCTATGTGAAATAAATTTCAATTGTTGTGATGTGTGTGGTTTGATTTACCATTTTGATTTCATAAAAAAGAGAGTATAAGCATGCCTTAGTTATATGTGGAGGAATTCTTTATAAATTGAATTGACATTTGTGCATTAGTTGTATATGAACTATATGGCAGTATGTGAGTATGTTAAGGAGAAGGGTGTTCCTCCTTCAACATAACTAAACATGGTAATGTAATGTGTGGACTTGATGGTATTATTTCTAGGTGATAAGGATCTTTGTTGATCTACAGTACTCATGAGCTATGTCCATTAGTATGAGTTACTTAATTACCTCTTGAGTAATGATGTTGAACATGTCTTTGTGTGATTTATATGCTATTACATGTTGAATTCTTAATGAAATGAAATGTAAAGATCATGTAATGATTATGATAAATATGTTCCTTCGATGAAATGTAAAGATCATGTAATGATTAGGATAAATATGTTCCTTCGATGAACTTAAGAAATGCCTATGTGTTTGATGCATTAAGGAGTGAGTGAATGAAGGTTTTACTTGGTTGTGTTGTATTGAGTGCATGATGGTAAGGAGTTGGTTTTCCTTGTAAGTTTTGTGCATTAACTAGTATGTGATGATATTTGGAATGTTGTGACCTCCTATATGAGTCATTGAATCCTTGAAAATGTTTAAAATCTTCCAAGTGTCGTTCGAGGATGAATGTTCCCGAGTGTGGGATATTGTAAAACCCTCAAAATTGAACTAAGGTAGATAGAGCCTCACATTTGCATTAAAGAGCTAATAACATTTTAAATAAGTTTTTTTACAGATGGTATATTTAATTTCAAGAGGTTTGGAAATCAAATGTCCAAGAACGACTAACACATTTTGAAACTAGTCGTGTTATGTGCTAGTGTGGCTTTGCATGTTTTATGTATTGTTTGTTCCTAAAATGACATGGTTAGAACCTAAAATTTATATGATCGTATAGGTTCGAAACATCCAGGATGACTCCCCAAGGACCACAAAAGGGTCCTTAAGGAGGATCCAAAAGCTGGCAGTACACTGCCTTGGCTGTAGCAATCGATGCCATGCAAAATACGCCCCGTGCGTTGACCAACGTCCCATCGATTGGGGGCGTTTCTCCACACTTAGACGTGAAAGATCATACCCCAAATTATGATCTACAGTCAGAAACGAGGGATGTGCGGGACGGTGTCGTCATTCCATCAACGGTTCGTCATTGCCATCCGTAGTTTGGATCTACAATTCTGTCTAGGCGCTGCCAAGTTGAAGGGTGAATTGGGAAATTCAACTACTTTCATAATAAGGTATGGGCGGTTATATTATCCATTTTAGGTATATTAAGTTGGTAAATAACATTAAAACCCCATTCCGTATTCATTCTTCAAAATAAAAAACCTTTCCCTCTAAAAACAAAACCTCCATTGGAGACCAAGCTCAAGAAAATCCTAGGGGATGGATATTCTTTCTTCTATAAATTTTTGTGTCTTCTCGTGTATTAAGGTTTGGTAATCCTTTGTCCTTAGTTAATATTTCATCTATGGAGTTCTTTCAAAGGATTTTCAAAGAGATTTCATCATCAAAATTGTTGTCTTTCAATCTAGCAAGGGGTTCATTTTCAATTGATTTCAAAAGAATTCTAATGATGAATTTATGATTAGCTACTGATTTTATGATGAATTTCAATACAATTCCATGAAGAACCAATGATCCGCCTAATTTCTCAAATTGGCCTATAATGTGGGTATTGTGATATTGATTCCATGTAATTGAAATGAGATTAGATTGAATTTCCTATTTCTATTGTTATCTATGTAAATTGAATACGAATTGTGGAGGAATGATCTAAGGTTATCATAGCTTAGGGAATTTGGTGAGTTGACCTAGATTACTATAATTAGTATAAAATTGATCTAGAATTGCATTGTGTGGTATGGTCCACTTATAGTGGCAGTATTTACATTCTTTTCATTCTCTATATGTTATTATCATGCCCTTGAAGGCAAATTTATGTATTATGAAGTGTGGTTATGATAATACACATGTGAAGTTATATGCCCACTCTTCCATCCTAGTTTATGATCTAGGGTGTATTGATAGTGTTATGAACATCTAAATGAAGATCTCAGGGTTAGGTATGGTCTATATGTTTAACATTGATGAAGTAATATTAATGAAGGACCCCCTACCTATGTACCCCTATATGATAGTGTGGTCTTATATGCATGATTATGAGTCTTTTATTCAAATGGTTAATATGTTCTTGTCTTCTATGATATAATGTGAGTTTTAGTTGTTTATTGTCCTTAATAATCTATGTGTGTGTGACTTAAGACTTGAGGGATTTTGTACATGTGTTGTGATTCTCATTGACATGTTGCAATTATGCGACTATGTTGACCAAAACACACACACCCCTCATGCTTTAAAACAAGTGTAATATGATCATGAAAATATGAATAAGGTATATTAACTAGGATGACTTGATTGGTGGACTAGTGTAGGTAAGGGTATGGGACTTTACCTATACATTGCAGATGTGTACCTTGATAGGATAATTCCTAGGGTGAGTTATCTATGCACTTGAGTTATGAAAGTATGATTAACTTATGAGCATGGTAAATCTGAGATCATGATAAATGCATCATTCCGAGGGATTAGAAGTGTAATAACCCGCAAGTACACCTTAGAAGAACGGAGAACTCTTGAGTCATCACAAGGCGTACTTGACCCTTCGGAGGTCTTGTACTAGCCTCTTAGACATGATTCATTACATAAGACATGAAAAGTAGTGCGGAATTAAAGCATTTCACAACATTAATAAAAATGAGGAAATATCTTTTATTAAATATTAAAGAGTAAGTCTCATATTCACAAGCCAACTTAAAGACACATCTTAAATATCTTAAGGTCACGACCCTTTATATTAATAGAAAATACATAGTAAGTTTTATACAAGTCTTAGTGAGAAACTAAAGAAACATAGACTATGCCCTCGATTATATAAGGACATACCGAGTTTTAAGAGAGTCGATTCCCAAGATTTGCCTTCTAGACTTTCACTTGCTTCCAACCTATACTTCTAGAGTATAGAAAAATATGGGGTTAGTACTAACATTGTACTAAGTATTGCATATGAAAAAACATGCAAAATCGGACATTTTAGTTGAAACAAGATTTCATGCTAATTGAGTAAAACTTCATGAGTATATAAGTAAAATAACATATAAATCATTATTTAGCACATAGAGTAGAACTTTCATAATTTTAACACAAAGATGCACATTACAGTGAACTCAAGAATCTTTACAGTAAACTTTTTTTTCATAGAAACTCATAGTGAACTCATTTCTTTTGAAGTTGCCCTAACCAAGGTTATCCCAAGACTTATTAAGGTAATACATGAAGGAACCGCCCATACAATTCCTTCGATACAAGGTAATACATGAAGGAACCGCCCATACAATTCCTTCGATACACACCTAAGTGATTGTTTACATCCCTACTCTGTCGAAATAGGCAAAACGTCGCGGCAACTCAAAAATTAATTAATTGTTCAATTTTACCAAAGTTCTAAAAATAAACGAGTTTTGAAAAGAGTCGCCACCTAATTTTAGGAAAACTAGGAAACCAATTATGATCTACGAAACCAATTCGATTCTAGGTAAGGGGTTTAAATTATTAGAAGGAAGGGGTTAGGCCCCCTTCGCAACCCACAATTGTGGTTCCCGCCTGACTTCATTTTTTTTTCAAATTGAGGAAGAATATAAAATAATGTACAGATATAATAAACATGCAATATTCAAAATAAAACAAAATAATAATCGGCCTAAGATTTGCCTAACGTCAATATAATAATAATAATCGAACAAGATAATGCAATAAAGTACGATTCGAACTTCATTCGAATAATTCGAGGAGAAGCACCTCCGGGTACCTGTAAACACTTAGTAGAAGAGTTAGTACCAAATAAATATAAATAAAAATGAATAACTTAAAAAATAAAAATACGATTTATTAACATGGGAAACCTTGGAATCGTTTCTTCATCGGCCAATTTAACAAGTAAAATTAAATTAAAATTCCGCCTTTTAAAATGGAAAGGCCTCTAAAATCGACGGAGAGTTTTCTCATTGGCCAATTTCAACAACTAAAAATATATATAAACTTGAATTAGATTTCCGTCTTTTAAAATGAAAAGGCCTCTAAACCCGACAGATAGATTTTTCATCGGCCCACTTCAACATATAAATATTAATATCTATAAAACTAATAATATAAGCACATATCACTATACTGTAATTAAATACAAATAAACTACTTAAGCTTGCCAAACAAATAAAATAATAAAAATAACTACAAAAGTAGTCAAACATAAAAGCTAACAGTGAGAAATAAGGAAAAGACAAATTAAAACAATGAGAAATAATTGTGTCCACCGGAGATGTCACTGAGGGGTGCTCACTATATTATTATTATTTTTTTTAATATTACCAAAGAAGGAATATAATAAACACATAATAAGCATATTGAGCATAGATCTAAGAAGGAAAAAAAATGGAAATTGATAGAATATAGCCGACACAATAGCCAACAAATAGAAACAAAGTATGTCATTTATGTTAACAAAAAATGGTTCAAACTTAATAATAAACAAAACATACAAAAATATAAATAAAGCATAATAATACTTAACCATTTTAACAATTAAAATATATGGACTTAAACTAAAATTTTCCGTCTTTTAAAATGGGAAGGCCTCTAAACCCGACGGAAAGATTTTTCATCGGCCCTTAATATTGTGTACTTAGTATATAATAACACCTAAGAGTGAAAAAATGACACACTCTACGAAGCATGTCCTATAACAATATTAACAGTAAGGAAATGTAAAAAGGAAAAGCAACAAAATACATCATCAATCACTAAATCAAATACCTTTATAATAAGAAAATTTCCAGCATTTGCAAAATATATAAAATATAAAAAAAAAAAAAAGAAAACCTACAAAGTAGTCAAATTAATAACTAAAAGAAGAATCATCCTAAAATAAAGCAATCCATAGCCAAGAGTAAATTATGAATCAGTGTTAAACAATTCGAAAATATCCAAATAATAAGAAAATCAAGGAGACAATGATAAAAACACCACCTAACAGTTGGAAAACCAATAAACTCATGAAGAAACAAGCAACCTTTAACATCATAATAATTCAATACAATGTATAGAAAATAAAATAATATAAAATGACACAACCACCAACAAACGAGTAAACATCAAAATTATACAAACCATTTATGACCAAGGTGGAGAAACATTTATCTAAATATAACTTAACCAAACAACAAAATAAAAAATAATAATAAATTAACCAACAAATTACCTACTGCTAAAGGATAACCAAAGATAACCTCATAACCTCAACACAACAATGAAAATATAGAATAAAAATAAATCAAAAAATAAAATTACCGATGTGAGGTTTGGTCAGATCTTGCCGGAGATGGGTGGTTGCTGTTGTTGGAGTCGTTCGGTTTGGTCCTCGCCATCGCCAATTGCTTCTCATTTGGGGTTCTTTGTAGTCTTTCTTCTTTGGAGTTGTTATTTGTTGTTGTTCACTTTGGAGTCAAAAGCTCATTTGGAAGTCTGGGATTTGGGTTCCATTTCGCCATAACCTGCAAAATAAACGAAAAATAAAAGGGGAAAAAGGGGGAGGGTGGCGTTGGAGAAGAAAACCACAAATGGGTTTCATTCGGAAGCTGTTTGGACGGAAAAATGGTGAATGGAGATGGGGTTTTTGGGTCTGTTTTGTTGCTGGAAAGTGGGGAAAAGAAGTGGCTATTTGATTGTTGTTCAAAGAATGGTTTGGGTCGGAGAAGAAGACTAAAAATGGGTCCTGGTTTGGTTGGCTTTTTATAGAGGAAAAGGGAGGTGTGATGGCTGTTTCGATGGAGAAGAGAGGCGCCGGTGATGGTGTTGGAGTTGCTGCTCGTTGGCGCATGGAGTTGCTGCCTCGCGGTGGGCTGCTTGGTTCTTGATGGGGCGCTGGTCGCCTGCGTCGTTTGGTTCTTTGGCTTTCTTTGTTCTTGCTTGGTTCTCGTGGTTTTCCGCCGGAAATGAAGAGAGGAACAGAGAGGGATCGAAGGAGAGAGGGGTTGGAGAGAGGGAGTGAAGGGCTGCTTTGGGAGGAGAAGAGAGACGAGAGAATGAGGAGAGAAGAGGGAGGCGGCTGGAGAGAGGGGGGGGGGGGGGGGAAGGGGGGAGGGGAAGGCTGTTGGGGCTGAGTGAGAGGCGGCTAGGGAGAGAGGGAGGTTTTCCCTCTTCTTCTTTTTTTTCTGAAAATTAACTCCCCCCCAATTTTGACCTAGTTAGTAAGTTAAATAAAAACTCAAAATGGGCTCAAATGACTGGTTTAACATTTCGGTCCAAAATTACGAATTTTTAAAAATGTTAAGCCAAAATTGGGTGTCAACAGCTGTCCCTTTCGTTGTGTATGATTGATGAAAGGAATCGTGGACAACGAAAATTGACAAACCCAATTTTGACTGAACACATGACCTTTGTAGAGAAGTGCGGTTGCATGTGGTGGAAGTCAATTCGAGACCTGTCTCCAAAGGTTCTATGATGTGTTGCCTCCTTGTTGAAGTAGTTTGCACCTATTTTTTTTTCTTTTCTTGGTTTTTGATTGTTTTTTTTTATTTTTTTTTTGAAGAAATTCATCCTCTCGAATGCTCTTGACAACAACAGAGATAGAACTCGTCAGCTTAAAAATGCAATTTAAATGGGAGACAGTGTCTTTCACCGTGTCGACACTTAATTTCTCTCCTCGACATTTAACGTCAGTTGACGTTGAGGGATAAATATTTCCTTTGAGATACACGATTCCTTTTCTGGCAGTGCATGATTGCTTGCAGGTCATGAATATCTTCCCGCGATGCGCAAATTTATGAGGGATGTAATCTTCTCGCGATGCATAAAATTTTGCGAGGGATAGGATCTTCTCGCGATGCAGGAATATTGACTCGCAATGCATGAATTAACTTTCGATGCATGAATTGACTCTCGATGCATGAATCTGAACTCTCAATGCATGAATATTAACTCTCGATGCATGAATTGAGTAGTGATGCATGAATTTTCTACGATGCATGGAATTGACTCTCGATGCATGAATTTTCTACGAGGTATGAAATCCTCTCGCGATGCATGAATTTTCTGCGAGGTATGAAATCTTCTCGCGATGCATGATTTTTTTTATTTTTTTTTGCGAGGCATGAAATCCTCTCGCAATGCATGAATATTAATTTGTGATGCATTAATTGACTCTCGATGCATGAATATTAACTATCGATGCATGAATATTAACTCGCGATGCATGAATTGACTAGTGATGCATGAATTTTCTGCGAGGTATGAAATCTTCTCGCGATGCATGAATTTCTGCGAGGTATGAAATCTTCTCGCGATGCATGAATTTTCTGCGAGGTATGAAATCTTCTCGCGATGCCTGAATTTTCTGCGAGGTATGAAATCTTCTCGCGATGCAGGAATATTGACTCGCAATGCATGAATATTAACTCTCGATGCATGAATATTAACTCGCGATGCATGAATTTTCTGCGAGGTATGAAATCTTCTCGCGATGCATGAATTTTCTGCGAGGTATGGAATCTTCTCGCGATACATGAATTATCTGCGAGGTATGAAATCTTCTCGCGATGCAGGAATATTGACTCGCAATGCATGAATATTAACTCGTAATGCATGAATATTAACTCTCGATGCATGAATATTAACTCGCGATGCATGAATTTTCTGCGAGGTATGAAATCTTCTCGCGATGCATGAATTTTCTGCGAGGTATGGAATCTTCTCGCGATGCATGAATTATCTGCGAGGTATGAAATCTTCTCGCGATGCAGGAATATTGACTCGTGATGCAGGAATATTGACTCGCAATGCATGAATATTAACTCGTAATGCATGAATTAACTCTCGATGCATGAATATGAACTCGCAATGCATGAATTTTCTGCGAGGCATGAAATCTTCTCGCGATGCATGAATTTTCTGCGAGGTATGGAATCTTCTCGCGATGCATAAATTATCTGCGAGGTATGAAATCATCTCGCGATGCAGAAATATTGACTCGCAATGCATGAATATTAACTCTCAATGCATGAATTAACTCTCGATGCATGAATTGACTCTCGATGCATGAATATGAACTCGCAATGCATGAATTAACTCTCGATGCATGAATATTAACTCTCGATGCATGAATTAACTAGTGATGCATGAATTTTCTGCGAGGTATGAAATCTTCTCGCGATGCATGAATTTTCTGTGAGGTATGAAATCTTCTCGCGATGCATGAATTTTCTGCGAGGTATGGAATCTTCTCGCGATGTAGGAATATTGACTCGCAATGCATGAATATAACTCGTAATGCATGAATTAACTCTCGATGCATGAATTGACTCTCGATGCATGAATATAAACTCGCAATGCATGAATTTTCTGCGAGGCATGAAATCTTCTCGCGATGCATGAATTTTCTGCGAGGTATGGAATCTTTTCGCGATGCATAAATTATCTGCGAGGTATGAAATCTTCTCGCGATGCAGAAATATTGACTCGCAATGCATGAATATTAACTCTCAATGCATGAATTAACTCTCGATGCATGAATTGACTCTCGATGCATGAATTGACTCTCGATGCATGAATATGAACTCGCAATGCATGAATTAACTCTCGATGCATGAATATTAACTCTCGATGCATGAATTAACTAGTGATGCATGAATTTTCTGCGAGGTATGAAATCTTCTCGCGATGCATGAATTTTCTGCGAGGTATGAAATCTTCTCGCGATGTAGGAATATTGACTCGCAATGTATGAATATTAACTCGCAATGCATGAATTAACTCTCGATGCATGAATTGACTCTCGATGCATGAATATGAACTCGCAATGCATGATTTTCCGCGATGCATGATTTTTAACGAGGCTTGGATGGCTCGATAATGTTCCAACTGTAACGAGGTGGATGTCTCAATAATGTTCCAACTGTAACGAGGTGGACGGCTCGATAATGCTCCAACTGTAACGAGGTGGATGTCTCGATAATGTTCCACTGTAACGAGGTGGATGTCTCGATAATGTTCCAACTTCAAATGAATTTTTGAGATCCTCTCAAAAATTCTGTCCCAGTTTTCATTATGAAGAGAAATGAAAATCTTACTGGGTAAATGACCGAGCCGTTGTGGCGCCTACGTATCCTATTGGAGCAGGAATCAGGTCAAACGTAGTTCCCCGCAGAATTTTGGTCTTCTGTTTTGACTCGTTAAAGAAGTCCAACTTTCAATGAATTTTTGAGATACTCTCAAAAATTCTGTTCCAGTTTCCAGTGTGAAGAGAAATGGAAATCTTACTGGGAATATGACCGAGCCGTTGTGGCGCCTACGTATCCCATTGGAGCAGGAATCAGGTCAAACGTAGTTCCCCTCTTGTGGATGATGAGTGCTGCAAAGAATCTAAAAGATTATCAGTAGAAAATGCACAATATGAACATGATAGAGTATGCAAATGGTATCCTTTGCTACATTCAAAGCCTAAAACAAGACATATCACATTTTGGGGATGGACAATCCAATGAAGTAAAATAGGCGTCTCACATATATAAGATTAACTTAACAACACCTTTTATAATGAACAACTCAAAAGACAACAAATTTTTTCTTCTTCTTTTTTTTTTCAAAAATAAAAAAGGCGATGAGATATTCAAATTTTCACCACGATTGGTACCAACAGTTAAGATTGCAGGTAAATCTTTCATTCTTTTTTTTGATTTTTTTTTTTAAGATTGAATTAAGGTAATTCGTACAGCTTCAAGTGGTACCTCAAATATACTTAAGGATTGACAAGATCCGTTCATCTTGTTTCAAACAAAGATTTTGAATTATATTAATCCTCATGTTTCAAGTGCCCTCGCGACAAAGGCTAGTCATATTTCACACATATTTGAAACATTTGGTTATAGGACATTTTTCAAAGTGCACTCACACTCACAAGAATGTTCAATGTACACAACTGTGATACCATATGCTTGACCCTTATGTAAATCTCCACTAATGTGAGAACATTTGGAATGAGATCATGTAGGGCTTGTCATTGGCTTGTAACGTAGGCTTAGGGACGGGTAGGATATTTATTTGAGATAAAAGTGACTGAATTCCTCCTTGAGCGTCACACAGAATTTGTGCTCTTAATGATTGGTACGTCTTTGACGTTAGATCCTCTTCATTGTTCTCCCACCTTTCATCTTCTTTTGAATTCTCATTTTTAAACGCTCGCCTTTTTTTTTTAGTCCTTATTCCTTGGAGCTTTCTTTACTCACTTCTTTATTATAATAATTTTTCCTTTTTTGTTGGAGTATTTTCCTTCTCTCCTTTCACTGAACTTGTAAAGGAATTTCTTTACCTTTCTTTATTTCTTCCACCTCTTTTTTTTTCTTTTTCTCTAGAGTCTTTGCTTCCTTGACTTTGGGAGACTCAATATCTTTGCTTTTTGAAATTTCAAACATGGATCTACTCTTATGATTTGCACATTCTTGGTACACTCAAGAAGGTTGGGCCAAAAGAGGATAGTGCTTGTAAGCACTCAAATGGGTAGTGGTTAAGATGTGGCTGTCCAAATGAAGGTTTCAGGCTCAAAATGGGAAAACTAGGGATTAATGTAATTTGGTAGGCTTTGAAATGCACAATCGGTTCAAAAAGGCCTACAATCCTTTCTCAAACCAAACATTACTCATGATTTCGCCTCGAAAAACATTCAGGTCAAGTTCTAGATCAACAGTGTAACACAACCGAACTTTGATCAAAATCTCACCACACAATGCACATGAAACATAAGGTTAGCTTTATTCTTATCTTGATTGAATGCAAGAGAATTTTCAAGCATCACAAAAGTACAGATAAGAGGTACCATGAGAATCTGTAGTTTACCGCAAAGTCAGTCTTTTTCATCATATCGAATATATTTACATGCTCTTAACCATATAGGTCCCGACCGAATTGAAGACATGACTCTAACAGTATGTACAAACAATTTTTTTTATTTTTTTTTTGAAAAATGATTACCGAACCCGAGAAGGGCTGCCTACGTATCTCATTATCGTGAGAATCAGGTGTGCGTAGTTCATGCAGATATGACTTGAAAATATGCACAAACTATTTTTTTTCTTAGTTTTTTTTTTTTTAAAAAAAGATAATACCGAACCCAAGAAGGGTTGCCTACGTATCTCATTAACATGATAATTAGATACGCGTAGTTCGAGCAGATATAACTTTGAAAATATGCAAAAACTTTTTTTTTTTTAAAAGATAATACCGAACCCAAGAAGGGTTGCCTACGTATCTTATTAACATGAGAATCCGGTGTGCGTAGTTCATGCAGATATGACTTGAAAATATGCACAAACTATTTTTTTTTCTTAGTTTTTTTTTTTTAAAAAAATAAGATAATACCGAACCCAAGAAGGGTTGCCTACGTATATCATCAAAATGAGAATCTGGTACGCGTAGTTCGACCAGATATGACTGGGAAATATGCACAAACAATTTTTATAAAATCTTTTTTTTTCGAGAAGATTATACCGAACCCAAGAAGGGTTGCCTACGTATCTCACCGAAATGAGAATCAGGTACGCGTAGTTCAGTCAGATATGACTTGGAAAATATGCGCAACTCTTTTTTTTTTATTTATTATTATTATTATTTTATTTTTATTTTAAAAAAAATAAAATAATACCGAACCCAAGAAGGGTTGCCTACGTATCTCATTAAAATGAGAATCAGGTACGCGTAGTTCGTCCAGATATGACTGGGAAAATATGCACAAACAATTTTTATAAAATCTTTTTTTTTTCGAGAGGATTATACCGAACCCAAGAAGGGTTGCCTACGTATCTTACCGAAATGAGAATCAGGCACGCGTAGTTCGGCCAGATATGACATATAAGAATTTAAAGATTTAGACAACTCAACGAAATTCCTAAGTCTAGAGCCACTAAAATTTTGTAGTCATGAAGTGCTTTTTTTTTAATCAATATGTTTTATAGCCTCTTATCGTCAATATTTATATTGTCTGCTGAATGTAACCTACGCATTTCTATAGTAATGATTTGTTGTACTATTTTTGAATGTTTTCTTGAATCTTTGTCTCCTTCCAATTTTCACGAACTCCAGACATTGTTATGACCATCCCCGACTGATGTCGGGGACGGTATCCCTACAAAAATATGAGAAATATGTGAGAACAGGACCGTCATGCAAAATAATAATAAAAATAAGTAGATGCGACCTTATAGTCAAATACTCCCCTGATTTATCATTTTGACTTGATATTAACGTCTTGTGAAATACAAGGACTCGAATTTTGTTAATCCTCTTGTCTCTTGCGACTTCGGACAAATAATGATTTTTGAATTTGAACATAGATTAATTTTCGCTGTAAAGAACAACAACTCAAAATGTAAAAGTGTTAGTTCCTGTACATAATGAATAATGCAAAATATCACACAAATAATAAATAAAACACATAAACATTGTTTTAATTAAAGACAAACTGAAATATATCACATAGCATACAAACAATTTTTGCGCGTCCTATACAAATATGTGACCCTTTTATGCCTAGGGTAGGCCTATCGATTTGAAGGATGTATACGTCATTTGAAATATTTCATTGCCCCAAAACTCAAATTTATACAAATTTTATGAATAAAACCTAATGGGAATACATAATAGGGGAAATATATACAAAATAATCAGCTCTACGCAGGGGTACGACCCTAAACTATGCCTCCATGAAAGATCCTTCTTCTTTCTTTATTTGTTGTCATCTCCGAATGCCAATATCCTCGAATAGACTAGTAGCTGGTGAAGCTCTTTCTTTAACCTAAGCAAACTATAATCTAATCCTTATCCTATGGAACAATGATTTTCTCAAACAATGTATACATCCTTTAAATTTAAACACATAAGTATGAGCGTCCATTTAGGCCGTGGGCCATTTTGGACTCAAGGTGGTCTTCTAATGGGCCCAACACGCCTTGGGTATTGGGTCATCTTAGTTCAAATGCGCTATTTTTGGGATTTTGCTCGGCTCTACACTAGTTTACTAGGAGTGAGTTGTATTTATAGTGGAAAAGGTAACCCAAGCGGACTACTTGAGCTAGAACAGTTAACGATCGTTGACTATCAAGAAGCCAACTACACTCGTCAGGGTGTCCCGAGAAAATCTTTGGTTAATGAACGATTGCGAACCCGCATAATCGTCCTTTAGTGAAAATGAAATAAATGTCGTTTGACGGAAAATATTATGCCATGAATGCAATGATAATATACATACTACAAGATAAATAGTGAATAAATACAATATACAAATAATCAGCGAAATATAAAAATACAAGATATAACATAATAATAAAGCAAAAATTTCCTCAATTTGAAAAATTAAATAAATTCGTATTGGTTAAAACCTCTAAAACTCCCCAGCGGAGTCGCCATTCTGTTTACATCCCTACTCTGTCGAAATAGGCAAAACGTCGCGGCAACTCAAAAATTAATTAATTGTTCAATTTTACCAAAGTTCTAAAAATAAACGAGTTTTGAAAAGAGTCGCCACCTAATTTTAGGAAAACTAGGAAACCAATTATGATCTACGAAACCAATTCGATTCTAGGTAAGGGGTTTAAATTATTCCGAAGGGAAGGGGTTAGGCACCCTTCGGAATCCACAATTGTGGTTCCCGACTGAATTCATTTTTTTTTCAAATTGAGGAAGAATATAAAATAATGTACAGATATAATAAACATGCAATATTCAAAATAAAACAAAATAATAATCGGCCTAAGATTTGCCTAACGTCAATATAATAATAATAATCGAACAAGATAATGCAATAAAGTACGATTCGAACTTCATTCGAATAATTCGAGGAGAAGCACCTCCGGGTACCTGTAAACACTTAGTAGAAGAGTTAGTACCAAATAAATATAAATAAAAATGAATAACTTAAAAAATAAAAATACGATTTATTAACATGGGAAACCTTGGAATCGTTTCTTCATCGGCCAATTTAACAAGTAAAATTAAATTAAAATTCCGCCTTTTAAAATGGAAAGGCCTCTAAAATCGACGGAGAGTTTTCTCATTGGCCAATTTCAACAACTAAAAATATATATAAACTTGAATAAGATTTCCGTCTTTTAAAATGAAAAGGCCTCTAAACCCGACGGATAGATTTTTCATCGGCCCACTTCAACATATAAATATTAATATCTATAAAACTAATAATATAAGCACATATCACTATGCTGTAATTAAATACAAATAAACTACTTAAGCTTGCCAAACAAATAAAATAATAAAAATAACTACAAAAGTAGTCAAACATAAAAGCTAACAGTGAGAAATAGGGAAAAGACAAATTAAAACAATGAGAAATAATTGTGTCCACCGGAGATGTCACTGAGGGGTGCTCACTATATTATTATTTTTTTTTTAATATTACCAAAGAAGGAATATAATAAACACATAATAAGCATATTGAGCATAGATCTAAGAAGGAAAAAAAATGGAAATTGATAGAATATAGCCGACACAATAGCCAACAAATAGAAACAAAGTATGTCATTTATGTTAACAAAAAATGGTTCAAACTTAATAATAAACAAAACATACAAAAATATAAATAAAGCATAATAATACTTAACCATTTTAACAATTAAAATATATGGACTTAAACTAAAATTTTCCGTCTTTTAAAATGGGAAGGCCTCTAAATCCGACGGATAGATTTTTCATCGGCCCTTAATATTGTGTACTTAGTATATAATAACACCTAAGAGTGAAAAAATGACACACTCTACGAAGCATGTCCTATAACAATATTAACAGTAAGGAACAGAAAAAAGGAAAAGCAACAAAAATACATCATCAATCACTAAATCAAATACCTTTATAATAAGAAAATTTCCAGCATTTGCAAAATATATAAAATATAAAAAAAAAATAAAATAAGAAAACCTACAAAGTAGTCAAATTAATAACTAAAAGAAGAATCATCCTAAAATAAAGCAATCCATAGCCAAGAGTAAATTATGAATCAGTGTTAAACAATTCGAAAATATCCAAATAATAAGAAAATCAAGGAGACAATGATAAAAACACCACCTAACAGTTGGAAAACCAATAAACTCATGAAGAAACAAGCAACCTTTAACATCATAATAATTCAATACAATGTATAGAAAATAAAATAATATAAAATGACACAACCACCAACAAACGAGTAAACATCAAAATTATACAAACCATTTATGACCAAGGTGGAGAAACATTTATCTAAATATAACTTAACCAAACAACAAAATAAAAAATAATAATAAATAAACCAACAAATTACCTACTGCTAAAGGATAACCAAAGATAACCTCATAACCTCAATCACAACAATGAAAATATAGAATAAAAATAAATCAAAAAATAAAATTACCGATGTGAGGTTTGGTCAGATCTTGCCGGAGATGGGTGGTTGCTGTTGTTGGAGTCGTTCGGTTTGGTCCTCGCCATCGCCAATTGCTTCTCGCTGGGGTTGCTGTAGTGCTGCTGCTGGAGTTGTTATTTGTTGTTGTTCACTGGAGTCAAAAGCTCGCTGGAAGTCTGGGATTTGGGTTCCATTTCGCCATAACCTGCAAAATAAACGAAAAATAAAAGGGGAAAAAGGGGGAGCGTGGCGTTGGAGAAGAAAACCACAAATGGGTTTCGTTCGGAAGCTGTTTGGACGGAAAAATGGTGAATGGAGATGGGGTTTTTGGGTCTGTTTTGTTGCTGGAAAGTGGGGAAAAGAAGTGGCTATTTGATTGTTGTTCAGCAGCGGTTTGGGTCGGAGAAGAAGACTAAAAATGGGTCTGGTTTGGTTGGCTTTTTATAGAGGAAAAGGGAGGTGTGGTGGCTGTTTCGATTGAGAGGAGAGGCGCCAGTGATGGTGTTGGAGTTGCTGTTCGTTGGCGCATAGAGTTGCTGCCTCGCGGTGGCTGCTTGGTTGCTGATGGGAGGCGCTGGTCGCTGCTGCGTCGTTTGGTTGCTGGCTTTGCTGTTGCTGCTGGTTCTCGTGGTTTTCCGCCGGAAATGAAGAGAGGAACAGAGAGGGATCGAAGGAGAGAGGGGTTGGAGAGAGGGGAGTGAAGGGGCTGCTGGGAGGAGAAGAGAGACGAGAGAATGAGGAGAGAAGAGGGAGGCGGCTGGAGAGAGGGGGGGGGGGGAAGAGAGGAGAGGAAGGCTGTTGGGGCTGAGTGAGAGGCGGCTAGGGAGAGAGGGAGGTTTTCCCTCTTCTTCTTCTTTTTCTGAAAATTAACTCCCCCCCAATTTTGACCTAGTTAGTAAGTTAAATAAAAACTCAAAATGGGCTCAAATGACTGGTTTAACATTTCGGTCCAAAATTACGAATTTTTAAAAATGTTAAGCCAAAATTGGGTGTCAACAGTGATCCTCAAGGCTACCCATTATAGGCTTCGTACGGGTAACAAGTCACATTCTATAACTAGACACTAGAGGAACATGCTTATATTTAAGGACTTCAGATAAGAACCCTTCTCCAAGGCAACCCTCAATTACACATAGTGCAATGTGAGATTAGCATCCCATACTACTACTCCCACCTAGTGCTCCTTGAAGATTTCCTCATATTAGGCACACCATATTAATAGTTCATAACCTTCATTATACAAGACATAACTTTAACATTCTTTCATAACATTAGACATTAAGTCACTTAGATTCATTCACATCACATAATAACCCATTCACACATTGCATAAAAAGACACATCAAGAATCCCCTTTCATGTGCCTACTTGTGCAATGGATAGATAGCCTCCCACACCACAACCTACCCTAAGTATCATCGACACAAGGAAACCCAAACAAAAACTAAAGTAATTCAATTCAGCTTTAACCAAAAATATCATGGATATCACTCATAAATATACTTGAAGGAATTTTATCACATTGAAGGCACATTGAATAGGGCACAATCTATAAATAAGAACCATCACCTAATACAACCTCCAAATCTGAAGGCATATTCAATAAAGAACAATCTACATATAAGAACGATCACCTAAGACAAACTCTTAATCTCACTAGTGCAATGTACAAATAGAATCCCATAATACTACTCACGTCAAGTTATTGAAGAAAGTCAACCTAGACATAGACACATCACATAAAATAATTACAACACATACATTTAATCATTAAAAATAAGACCGACATACTTTATGGTCATATAAGAACCCTTTCATTCATTACATCTTATTCGTAACTCATTTAGTTCATATCATTGGTAAACAATCCTCACAAACCCTTCACAAGCTTACTTGTGCAATGTACACATGGATTTCCATACGCCTACATATACCAGGAAAACCCATTTAGAAGCCATAAGTGAAATTCACATGCATAATCATAATTCATGTCTTGAAATAAGTAAAGTAAACCTTAACATGCATTCATATAAAATACATGAACCATAATCCTTTTTTCATAAAGGAACCTAATCATAATTTCCCTTAGAGTCCACTTGTGCAATGTATAAGCAGGGTCCATAGTCCTATCTACACTAAGTAGCTCTTCCAAGGAATCTTGATTAATGTTCATAATCTTATATTAGTTCATTTCTTAACTTTAGGGAGACTTAGCCATAACTGACATAGACCATGTGAGCTAGATGGAATCTAGTGTCATCTAACTCCACACAGGAAGAAGACGTTCTACTTGCTAAGCTAGAACTTACATAATACCTATCTAGGTGGATCCACTAGCTAGAATCTATGGGGGAATGTAGTTAATGAATAGTGACACTACTTTTAGAAAACTGACCTATTGCATTAGTGGAGAGGATTTCATCTCATGAGTATCACTTAGATTAGCCAACCTATTGCATTAATAGAGGGTTTTTTTTGCCTTATTGTACATATCCACTAGGTGCTAAGATTGAATTCCCTCTTCAATCTCTTTAAGTCTTTACCTATCATTAGTTCATAAGGTAGGCTTTAGGGACTTGCTCCCTAATACGTAATATAGCTCAAAGGTTTCTAAGATGAGAATGAATTTTCATCATAGAACCTACATTATGTAAGAATTTCCTCTCAAATAAATTCATAAAATAACCTAGATTAGAGTTTAATTGAGGAAGCCCTACAAAAGACTAAATTTCACTAGATTATCATAGCCTTACTCATTTCTATATTCATGTGTGTCTATTACATTTGTCAGAAAGCCTTTCACATAAACACCTCTAGACAACACCTGATCACACATCATTTATCATATAGATTACATGGATAATAATAAATAAAAGTGCATATGAGAAGTATCCTTTCAATTGACACCATGAACATATCATACTCATAGTTATGCATGAGATGTGCGTGTGTACATATTGGTCATCATGATCACATATGAGCAACGACCTACTTACTGAGGAAAACACTCTACAAGAATCACAACACATATAAAATATATATCCCTCAAGTCACGAACACCTCACACATGGAACATTTAGGGAATATAGGCTACACACCCACATTACATTGTAGGGGACAAGATCATATTCCACATTTGAATAGAAGACTCCTAATATAAATAAGATCACACATTAATATAGGGTAACATAAGTAGAGGCCATGTTACAATGTAAACCATACCTTACCCTAATATCATCATTCACATAATACTTTACATTATCAATACACCTTACTCATGGTAGTAGAATTGAAGACTACACACCTAAACTTCCTAATTATGATAGCCATGATATCACTCCTCTTTAAATTATTGCCCTCAAGTTCATGATCACAACATGTATAGATAGACAGGAATGTAAAGACCGCCAACATAAGTGGACCATACCATACAACATCAATTTCAAGACTATAAACTAGGATTAGTTCAACTTTCTAATTTCCAATCCATGGTCATCATATACAAATCCTCAAGAATTAATAATGAATTGATATAGATGGCAAGAGCATGAAACAATACATCAAAATCTAATCACAATTCGATTAACATCTAATCAAGATTACAAGACCCAATTTATAAGCTAAAATGAGAGATTAAGGAGATCATGGGTCATCAGGGAATTTTATTGAATATCATCATAAAACATTGATTAATCATAAATTCATCATTAGAATGATTTTGAAACCATTTGACATAAATGAACCCATGTTTAGATTGAAAGTAAGGAATTTTGGTGATAAAAAATCTTTGGAAAGTTTTTGATAGAACTCCTTAGATGAAAGGTCAACTAAGGATCAATGGTTACCATACCTTAATACAAGAAAAAACATGGAATCCATCCCCTAGCTTAATCTTGAGCTTGGTCTCTAATGTTTTTTTTTTTTAGATAATCATATTTTAGAGGGAAAGGTTTGATTTGAAGAATAAATTATAATTTGGATTTTTATGATTATAACCAAATTAAAATACCACGAAATAGGTAAAATAACCCACTTTTTAATTGGAACGTGGGGTGACTTTCCTAATTTACCCCTCACTTGGCCGAGACTTAATAGTAAGTTGCAAGTACATGTAACGGTTGCAAACGACAAGCGTCGTCTAGTTGACGAGCCATTCTGAAATTCTTGGTTTGTGGAAGATGCCTATAATGTGGGGGATAATCTCCCATGAATAAGTGTGGAGCCACGCCTCAATTTGAGGGGGAGTCAATCAACCTACTGAGCATCGACAATGGGCGTAGTTTGACACTGTTTTGGCAGCCTCTTGCCAACCTTTATGTCCTCCTAAAGCACCCTTAGTGTGGTCCTTGGGGAGTTGTGCCAGACATTTTGACCCTAATCACGAAATCTGCATACTAGGGTACACCTTATAATTTTATACTCCAAACAACACTTCAACACAAGGTAAACATACAAAGGCACACCAGGACACAAACGACTAGCTTCTGGACTTCTTGGTCGTCCTTGACGTTTGACCTCAAACCTCATAAAACCAACCATTACAAGTTGTGATTCATCTTATAAATAAGTTATAAACTCTTAAGGCACAAGTGAGGCTCTAGATTATTGTAGTTTGTTTTGAGGGTTGTTACATGATCCCACACTTGGGAACATTCGTCCTTGAATGATACTTAAGACACTTCGAATGACTCAATGAGCCAATGAAACTCACATTTTTCAATCACTAATACAACATTATAGTCCATTCAACAACATATAAGGAAACATTAACTTTATACAATTATGCATTTAAAGCAACATAAGCAAACATGGACTACTCCTATAATTGTTTCCATGCATACAAGCTTCCTCATACTCCTTTCCATGTGGAGGAACTACCTTCTCCAACTTAAGGCATTATTATCACTTCATCATAATACCTAATATGTAATAACTTTTAATTCACACATAGGCATGATCAACATTACAACTTATGAGGCAATTAAGTAACTCATACGACTACACATAGATCAAGAGTAATATAGATCAATAAAATCTTTATCATTTAGACATAACACCATCAAGGCATACATAGAATTTCCATGTTAAATAAAGCTCAAGGAGGGACTACTTTCTCCTAGTCATAACATACTCCCATGTTATCATAAAATTCATATACAAGCATTTCACAAAGGTCAATTCATTTTATGGAGAAATTCTCAAATTCTAACCAAGGTATGCTTGTACTCCCTTCCTCATGAAGTGAAAATGGTATATCACACAAGACACGTCACAACATTAGGAAGTTATTTCACAAAATTTCAATTTCTTGCGTAACACTAGTTTTCATAAACATAATAATTTAGGAAGATTATTAAAATTCATAGGCACACCTCAATAACATTGTCTAGACACACCATCATGTCTAAAGAGTGAGCCTATATTAACACTTCTCAAATTACTAAAGTCACATTTTTAAAGGGACTCGTCTTTTCTCATTTAAGAAAAACTCAATACCTCATCGCAGGGACAAACACCGTCAAATACAAAGTGATATCCAGTATGTTCATTAAATTGTCTCATGAAGTCAACTGCACATTTATCATATCAAGATGCACAACAACATAGGAAGCATGAAATGTATCAAAAATCCCTTTTTATGCAATAATGATTTTTCATAACATGCATAACATATGGAGAACATGCAACTTACACTTATATGTAAGACTCCATAACATGGACAAGCTACTAGGAACTCTTTTGTTTCAATATTCAGTAAGAATAGAAGGAAAAGATAGGGATATCAACAGCCTTACTACTCAAACCATCATCCCTCACTTAGGGTGAACTCATCAAAGAATGATTCATCTCCTCCAAGGGAACCTTAACTTACTAACCTTACTAATCAAGAACAACATCCCCTTCTTGGAAATAAGTTTATGCTCACCCTTCTTAACATCACCTCATTCCATCTCTCAAGAAGGAACCATTTCTTACTAGATCTTCACTCACACTCCACTAGATGAGATTTCAACAAGTCATGAATGAGTATCTAAGTTACTCCACTTCATATCTATCACTCGAAGTGATTTTTTACATAGAGAAGTTCAAGGAAAGTCAAAGTAGTAAGACACTCAAAACCTTACAATCTAGGAACATTATCCCCCACTTAGGGAAGCCTAATGAATTATTCATCACATCATGGCCTTAAAGACCAAGGTCAAGGCAAGTCAAGACTAAATCTCCATGCTCCTATCACAATGTGATTCTACACCATTGAGGATTTTACTCCGACCCTCATAAGAAGATTACTAATTGATCATAGATAGGTACTAATCAAGCACCACTATTCCTCCATGTCAAACACCTAAAGGAAACTCATAATAATTCATGTTGGGTCATACTACCCAACCATATGAGGCCTTTAATATTCCATCAATACAAAGGGTAACTCCATATTTCATAAAATTCTACTACCTAGTCATAACAAGGTACGTAGTTCCGGAAATCATTCTTACAAGGTTCATCATCTTAGGTAGTTCATCTATAGCCTTTAGAGAATTCTCCCCCCAACTTAGGACTACAGAATTCCTGGATTATAACAAAACATATCACACATGGTGGAACTCTCAAGATCCACTACCACTTTTCTACAGACTTAAGGTAACCATCCTCTCCAGGAATAATCTCAGGGGAACTTAGAAGAGATTTGCCTTAGAAGCCTCCTTCTTTTTTTTCTAATACTAAAGCAAGATAACTTGTAGACCATTTCATCCCCTATCATCACTTTTTGTGGAACCTTCAAACAAACTATTCTTAGGTACAATCTAAGCACTTCCATAAATGAACATACTTAAGATTAATCTAAAAAGCTAAGTGACCACTTTGAAGTAGGTCAACATCTATTTTCTTCTTCTCCCCATGAATTAAGAGGTGCATGATATCCTCCAAGTCAACCTTAGAGTAAAACATAATCCGAACTTATGGAATAAAATCAATTCTTCCCATCTTTCAACCGTTAGGATAGGTTCATATAGGAACTAATCAACTAGTCATATGGGTTCTCCCATTAACTAGCATACTTCACAATTACTTTACTAGATACTACACACTATCTTCCATTCTTAGGAGTAAGCCTATAATAAATACTCCCAAACCACATAAGGACAACTACGAAGCATTACTCATATAAAAAGGGAAACTTTCCATTCTTACCACATTTTCCTACAAATTTTCAAGCATATAACATAACAATATACTATCATCCCTCATAACCATGAATCAACCTATCATTCCAAAAATGATTTCATTCTATCATAACTACTCTTAACATAACATCTCAATTCTCATATGTCAAATATAGCCAAAATCGGCGCACATCAAAATATTCCAAATTCACCTTCACAAATACTTCTACAGTCACAAATCCATACTGAGAATCAAAACTCACCTCTTGTCCCTCAAGCCATGGAACATCTGTAACACTTCAAAAATTCTAGACGTGTTGTAAAGCTTAACATTGTGTAACGAGGTCTAAGTATTATTTTTAGGTCCATTTTTATGAATTAGGGTCGTGTAGGCCGTTTAAG
Organism: Solanum arcanum; assembly: GCA_027789145.1. Classification (NCBI taxonomy): domain Eukaryota; kingdom Viridiplantae; phylum Streptophyta; class Magnoliopsida; order Solanales; family Solanaceae; genus Solanum; species Solanum arcanum. Next base: position 65,562,025 of record CM050933.1, read on the forward strand.
AACCAAAACATTTAAGAACTTCCATGACGTCCGGGAAGTTGGTTCACAAGGGTGCTAGTGTGTCTTAACTTGTTTGACTAGTTTTTAAGAGTCGAAATTATATGAAAATTAGTAAAAATATGTGTAACACGTGTTTTAGGGATGTTTCATGGTTGAAACGTCTAGGTACGACTCCCCAAGGACCAACCAAGGGCCCTTGAGGAGGACCCTTACGTGTTAGATAACACTGCCTGGCAGTGTGCAATTTACGATTAAGAAGACGGGGCGTGTGTGGAAAAATGGGGCGTCGATGCCTCCGTTGTTAAAACTTATCCATGTGGATAAATCTCTTCACCTGAACAGTCTCTGAACTCATCGACGATGTTCAATACAGGAGGGGGGTGAGCCCGTCGACTCACAGATGGCCTATCGATCGGGGTTCCGTCTTTGAGGGGTCAAGTTATATGATATTTTCAGTGTTAAGTCAATTAATTAAATAAGTGATTAGGGGTTTGTTAGGGATTAAGGGTGACTAATTAACTAACTAATAAACCATATAAAGTCCCCAACCCCCAATTAAACTAATTAGACTCTAAAAATCAAACTCTCTACCTTCTCTCTCCTTTCTCTCTATAATAGGAAGACTCCATAGAAGCTAAGTTTGGGAGGTGAATTGGGGGCTGGAAAGGGATTAATTCATTACCAAATTGTCATCAAACATTAAGGTATGGGATCTATTCACCCTTGAGACTCTTCCTTCAAGGGGTTCCTTAAAAAATAGTTTTCAAAAGTTAAATTTCTTATGGAATTCATTAAATTACGAAATTGAAAATATAAATTTAGTTGTTAATGGTTTGTTCAGCTCGTATTAAGTATATTTGTATGTATTTTAACTTAATTTTGATACTTGTGAATGGTTTAACACAAATTGAAGTGCATGATCCTCAACCCTTAACCCTAGATTGTAATCTTGACCTATATGGTATTGTGGTATTCACATTGAGTTAGTTATCGATTAGATCACTTTACTATGGTGTTATTGTGGATAAGTTAAGATCAATTGTGGACATTTTATGCAAATTCTTGAGATGTGATCTAGGGCATGAAACCTACAGTGAAGTTGGCTTATGTATCTTTCCGTAGACTATAATCTATTGTTGAATTGTGTTATAGAGATGCTATTAACATTGTATCTTATTGTTTATCATTTTTTGATGATGATACTCCCCTAGTGGGTTGAGTTGTGGGTTTATGGTAAGGCCTTTGTGGTGAATTATGGAGAAGGCTTCGTAATTCTTGAAATTCCTATTTCCTACTTCAACTTGTGAGATTAGTTATGGTTAAGCCATGATATTAAGTTGGAGTGTGAATCATCTAGGGTTGATAGGATGGTATAATAATTGCATTTAAATGTCTTCATCATTGGTTGTGAGGTTGCTTAGGGTGTATATGTTTTAAGGATGATGATGTGTATCATGATGGGATGTGTAAAGTGTTAACCTCCTTTATATGAATTGTGGTGAAAGGACTATTACTCACGCAATTCTTATTGAGCTACGATGATAATGCTTATACAAGGGTTAGACCCTATGACCTAACTAAGGTTATGATTATAATAAGAATGAAAGGCATTTCAATGAAAGGGACTTATCTTAGCACCGAGTGAACTTGACAATGGGAGGTGATGATTTCTCATGTAGAGGAAAGGTTCACCCTACAGTTGCCCATGTGAGGTTGACTTCCATTTTTATGGATATTTCATCCGAGGGATTCCCATGAGAAGAGGCCAAATTACCACATTGTATGAAGAGGGACACCTATCTCTTAGTTCTCGAACTATGTTGCCACCATAGGATACTAGCTAGTGGATCCACCTAGAAAGCTATGTTTACATTAGGTTTTACCTTGTCCGATAGACCACCTTCCACCAGTGTAAGGTCTTATGACACCGGATTCTACATTTATCTCATGTGGTCTATGACGGTTAAAGCAAGTGTTCCCTAAACTAAAAGGAAGTAATGATGTATAAACTAACTAAAGTGACTTGAAAGGTTTGACTTGGCTTAGGTAGGGGTATGGGACTCTACCTATGTCTTGCACTAGTTTACCTTAATAGGAGCTTTAGGAAGTTGATATTATGTATATGGATGATGATAAATGTAAATGACTTTATATGATGATTTTTATGCTTATGATCATGAAATTGGTCTTGATTGATAAAGTATGAACTTATGAGAATTTGAAGGACATATGGTGTGAAGTATGATACTAATTATAGTTCTTGTAGGGTTACTTAATTAAGTAGGGTTATGGGGATTTGCTTAGTCATTGCACATGTTGACTCTATGAGGATTTATAATTAGTTTCCTTACTTTGCTATTTGTGTGATAAACTTTTATTCATGTTGCGATGCTATTACTTGGTGATAGGGTTATATGAGATTATGGGTTCAAGTATGATTGATATGCATATGATTTATTTGACTTGTTGAACATGCCCAGTGATTGTATGGTTTGATAATTGTGCATAAGTCTTTAAAAGGAGTAAATTGGCATGATTTTAACTAAATGTCCTTTTTAGCATGTTTTGGTGTTATATGTGCATATGGTCTCATACTTAGTACATGTGGACTACTAACTCCATTTTCTTCCCTTTTCCCCAACATTTTAGGTTCTAGTCGTTGAAGGGTTCGAAAGGCGACTTTGTTGAAGGCTTGGATATCTCTTTCATCCAAGTGTGTAGGTCCTCACTTTCCGAGGGCGATCCCAACTATCTTGCTTATGAAGTTACTTATTATGAGTTTAATACTCCTTTATGTTCACTCAATTTTCATTGTGTACGAATTGTATAAGCCTATATGTGGCTTCTTTACTTTTGATGTAGGGCTATGCCCATATTGTAATAATCTATAAGATGGTATGAGATGAGACAATCATTAAGATTTTATTCTATCTTATATATGTATGTTCAATAAAAGTAGAAGGCTATGTAACCTACCTATAGGAAGGGTCTATGTATACTCGATACGACTATACATTATGTGTATGTAGAGTTATATGTAAACCTCTAAGTAGATGTTACTGAAATTTTTTTAATTCTTCCGTATTTTCGATCGATGAATGTGATGATGTAAGACTAAGAGGATAGTCCTAGTCCTCAAAGAGGATGACGACGCCGATTATGTCTAGGGGGTAAACCCAGATGTGACAACATCATCCCTTCAATTCGATCACATCAATGACTACCAGACAAGGAAACATAAGAGAGACATCATATAGAGTTAAGTATTATGGCACGACACAAAAGTAATCAAGATAGTGGAACCGTCCTATAGCCTCTCACTCATAGATAAGTCCCGACTCACACCGATTAACAAGACTCTACTAGATGTGGCATTATGAGACTTTGAAACCTAAAGACCATTCCCCAAACCTTATGCTCTGATACTATGTTTTTCATTACCGGGGAGCACCCCATACAAGTATCCGGCGTCGTCAACCTCTCAGAGGTCTTGGACATTCCTCTTAGCCTTCATTCGTTGCATTTCATAAAATTAGCGTAACTTTTTTCATAGAATAACACAATGCTAAAACATCACTTTATTTAAAGACTCTAAGTACGTCATTAAGTTTCATCTTGCCGTATTAAGACACAACTCCAATGTAAAAGAATAATCTATACTATTACATGAACTTAATTAACATCTTGCATGAAGGTCTTTGAATCATAAGGACACACTTGAACTTCGGAATAGCTATCCAAGATATTCATTCAAAGAAAGATCCTCTAGTCATCACCACCTACACTTTGTGTAAATAGGTGAAGAAGAATGGTATTAGTACAAGAATACACTAAGTATGATAACCATGCAAAAAAATGATTGAAAGAGGACATTTAGTTAGAAACCATGCATCATGCTTTAAAGTAAAACTTCATAAACATTGATAAAATAATATAAATATAGTTGTCATACATCATATTGATATGGATATCACTTATAAAAATACTTGAAGCCATTTTATCACATTTAAGGCACATTCAATAGGGCACTATCTACATATAACTACCATCACCTAAGACAACTTCCAAATCTCACTAGCGCAATATACAAGTAGTATCCCATAATACTTCTCATACCAACTAATCATAGGAAGTCACCCTAGACTTAGGAACATCACATAAAATAAGACACAACACATACATTTAATCATTAAACATAAGACGAACATACTTCATAATGGTCATATAAGAACCCTTTCACTTATTACATCTTAGTCATAACTCATTTAGTTGATATCATAGGTAAACTACCCCCACAACCCCTTCACAAAATTACGTTTGCAATGTACACATGGAGTCCCATACCCCCATATATACCAAGCAAACCCATTTAGAACTCAAAAGTGAAATATGCATGCATAATAATAATTCATGTCTTGACATAAGTAAATACAACCTTAACATGTATTCATGGTTACATACATGAACGATAATCTTTATTTCCTAAGGGAACGTAATCATAACTTCCCTTAGAGTCTACTTGTGCAATATATAAGTAGGGTCTGCAGTATTGCCTACACTTAGTAGCTCTTCAACGAATCATGACTAATGTCTATAATCTTGTCTTATTTCATTTATTAATTGTAGGGAGACTTAGACATAACCGACATAGACCATGTAAGCTAGATGGAATCCGGTTTCATATAACTCCACACCAAAAGAAGGTGTTCTAGTTGCCAAGGTAGAATCTACATAATAGCTATCTAGGTGAATACACTAGCTAGAACCTATGGGTTCACGTTAAGGGCTAGTGAGATTGCTTCTAGAAACCCGACCGATTGCATTAGTGGAGAGTCTTCAATCTTATGATTATCACTTAGATGACCCATCCTATAGCATTAACGGAGGCGTCTTTTCCTTATTGTACATATCCACTTGGTGTTGAGATTGAACTCCCTCTTTAATATCTTTAAGCCTTTACTTATCATTAATTCATGACGTAGGATTTAGGGACTAGCTCCCTCATAAGCCATATAGCTCAAAAGTTTCTAATATGAGAATGAACTTTCATCATAAAACCTACATTATGTGAGAATGTCCTCTTACGTAATCATAACATTCATAACATAACCTAGATTAAAGTACAATTGAGAAAGCCCTACAAAAGACTCACTTTAACTACATCATCATAGCCTTACTCATTTCTACATTCATGTGTGTGTAGACATATGTGAGAAAGCATATCATGTAAACACCTCTAGACAACACAATATCATACTTCATTAATCATATAATTACATGCATAATAAGAGATAAAGGTGCATATTAGTACTATCCATTCAATAGACACCATGAACATATCATGCTCATATTTATGCATGAGATATGTGTGTGTACATATCGGTCATCATGATCACATAAAAGGAAAAATCGAGTTATTGAGGAAAACACCCTACAAGAATCACAACATATATAAAATTTATATCCCTCAAGTCATGAAACACCTAATACATGGAACATTTAGGGAATATATGTCACACACCCACATTACATCATAGGAGACAAGATCATATTCCACATTTTTATAGAAGACTCCAAACATGAATAACATCACATATTTATAGAGGGTTACATAAGTAGAGGTCATGCTACATTATGTACCATACCTTACCCTAATATCATCATTCACATAATACTTCACATTGTCAATACACCTAAGTCATGATATTAGACTTGAAGACTACACAACTAAACTTCATAATCACATTAGTCATAATATCACTCCTATTTACATTTATTGACTTCAATTCCATGATCACAACATGTACAAATAGACAAGAATGTAAACATCACCACCATAAGTGGACCATACCATACAACATTAATTCCAAGACTATAAACTAGGAATTAGGTAAACCTATCAATTCTCCAAGCCATGATCATCATAGAAACATCATAAAATTTTTTATCATTAATTGATATAGATTGAAATAGAATTAAAAAATACATGTCAATCTAATCACAATTCGATTAACATCTAATCAAGATCACAATACCCACTTTATAGGCTAAATTGAGATGTTAAGGAGATGATGGGTTCTTTAAGGAAATTCATTGAAATTTATCATAAAAACGTTGATTAATCATACATTCATAATTATAAGGACTTTGAAAACCATTTGACAACGGACCCATGTTTCAATATAAAGTTAGGATTTTGTTCATAGAAACTCTTTGGAAATTTTTTGATAGAACTCCTTATATGAAAGGTTAACTAAGGATCAAGGGTTACCATACTTTAATAGAATAAAATACACAAAATTTTGAGAAGAAAACACTTGGAATCCATCCCCTATCTTGATCTTGATCTTGGTCTCCAATGGGGGTCGTGAGAGAATCATATTTGAGAGGGAAAGGTTTGATTTGAAGAATGAATTCTTATTTGGGGTTTTATGATTTGAACCAACTTAAAGTAACCCAAAATAGGTATAATAATCTTCAAACTTTTAATTGGAACATGGGATAAATTTCCCAATTAACCCCTCACTTGACCGAGTCTTAAAAGTAAGTTACATGTCTATTTGAAGGTTGCAAGCAACGGGGCATCGTCTAGTTGATGAGTCGACCTGCACTCCATGGTTTGTCACAGAGTCCCTTTATTTGGGGGCTAATATCCCATGACTAAGTGTGGCCCTACGCCCCTATTTTATGAGGCGTCAATCAACCTACTGATCATTGACCATGGGCGTGGCTTAACACTATTTTGGCAGCCTCTTGCCAACCTTTATGTCTTCCTCAACCACACTAAGGGTGGTCCTTGGGGAGTCGTGCTTAGATGTTTCGGCCCTAAACAAGACCATATACATACTAGGTACCCCCCCAATAATTATAGACTCCAAACAACGCTTCAACACAAGGCAAACATACAAAGACACACTAGGACACAAACAACTAGCTTCCGGACGTCTTGATCGTCCTTTGACGTTTGACCTCAAACCTAATCAAACCGACCATTACAAGCTGTGACAATCCTAATAAAAAAGTTATACTCTCTTAAGGAATATGTGACGCTCTATATTATCCTAGTTCGTTTTGAGGATTGTGACAAACATAAGTCATAAAGCATGACCAATGCACCTAATTGATCATCTCAACATATAAGGAGTACTTCTTAAAGTAACCTTGATTCATTCTTAGTCAAGACATGGATAACCAGCTCTAGTCTTATTCATCATGGAAGGCAAACTCAAGCAACAAATCTAAGCTTAAAATTTATTGTAATTTATCATAGCTTATCTTTGAGGGAAATGAGGAATCGTCTCTTGCCTTCTTATGAAGGATCATGGGTAATCACATCTTTTCCTTTAATTTTGGGATCATGAGTAATTTACTCTAGTCCAAATTGAATTATAGGGACATGGCTAATTACCTCTAGTCCTACTCTTAGGAATATGGTTAATCATTTCTGATCCCTCTCATTTAGGCATGGTTAATCGCCTCTAGCCCTTATCATTTTTCCTAATTCCTTATTATATTCATTTTATGTGAGAAATCCTTTCAACCTAGTAGCATTCATTTAAGAAACTTTTTTCATAGTTATATACAACCAATAATGAAGAAAAATCCCTTCCACAACAATCACTTCAATAAAAAAAGTTAATAACATGCTTCCATCTCAAAGCAATTCTTATCATAAATTATCACATATGCTTGAATCTCAACACAATACATACTTCATTTTATTTATCCTTTCACAATACACATAAATTTCAGTTCTCCTTTCATAGATTAAAAATCATTTTAAATAAATTCCTTCTTAGAAACATAGGTTAAGCATGGCTACATGAAATTTCATCATAAAAACACACTGTCCTCTAATTCATGCATAATAAATCAAAATTCAATCAATTGAATAAACATTCATAAGAACCCATAACTTGCAACAAAACCCTAACTCAAATTAGGGAATTTTTACTTTTCAATTTGGAGAACTTTGATTCTCTATGGATGCAAGTGTTTCATGGATTAAAATCTACCATACCTATCTATCAAAGCCAAAAAGTAATTGAAGAAAAAAGGCTTGACCTTGAACCCTAGCTTGAATCTTCTTCGTCAAACTTCAAAAGAGAGAGAGACTCAACTTCTTTTGGTGAATTTGAAGTCAATGATGTGAATGAATTAATTTAGGGTTTAAATCACCTATATAAGTCTTTAGGTTAAGTGTAAAACAACATAGTATTAGGCTAGACTAATTTGTAAAAGACCCAAAATCCCAAAACAATAAAACTTCTTACTCAGACAACGAGGAAGACCTACATACTATAGTTCAACCAATAGTCCATCCTAACCGATAGTCATTTGGCGTCACAAACCATTATTTGAGGCCTTGGCCGATGGACCTCACCCGCGGACCGTAGACCCAACGATGGTCTATTTGTGTAGGCTGTGGCTCGTAATTTTTTGAGTGGTTTCGTAGGCCAATCCATGGACTAGACCTACGGTCTATGGTTTAGTTCATGGATTGTGGTTTCCCTCCGTCGGATGGAACCAGATTGTTCTAAAAACTAAAATATTGCCCTTTTTCGAATATGAGGTGTTACATGATGCCATTAATGGCCTATCATTCTCACCATGGCTCATATAGGCCTACGTGGGTGGGACACCTTCTAGAAAGATCTTGGAGACTTACCAAGTCGCCCTTCATGGACCGTGGTCCCCTTCATAGCCCATCTATCCTTCTTGCAGGGTTCTATGGTCCAGTTTTTTAGCCTTTGAGTTGGATCATTCCTCATTGAATGAGATTCAAAATACCACAAGAAATGTACGAACTAGACCTAGCAACTCGGCATGTATAATATGACAAACAAATGCACATATCCAAGGAGGAAACATAAACTCCACGCTAAAGCATTTTCAAACATCATTTCATGAAGTCTATATGCAACTCATACTTTAATGCACCAAAACATATAGAAATCAATCAAGTTAACTTATCTTCTCAAAATTCAGCTTTTTAAACATGCATAAATGAGGAAATCATGGAATAACTAAGACACATGATACCAAAAGAGTAAACCATGAAGAGCTAAATACCTCAAGCTAGAGTAGGTATAAAAGGAAAGTGGTGAGGATAGTGGGACACCGTATCAGCCTCATCCTCCTCAGTACCACCCTCGACAGACTCATTCCTCCAAAGAACCTTTAGTGAACCAATCTCTTTGTTTCTAAACCTTCAAACTGGCCGGTCTAAAATCTCATCTGAAACTTTCTCAAAAAAAAGATTCTCTGTGACCCCTAGACCTTCTAAGGGAACTATAGATGTCATATTTACAACATATTTCTTCTATAATAAGACATTGAAAGCTAGATGCATCGATGCCAAGTCACTAGAAAAATCAAGTTGAAAAGCAAGCTTACCAACACGCTTCAAAATTTTATATGGTCCCACATAACGGGGACTAAGATTCTCTTTCTTTCCAAATCTCATTATTCACCTCATGGGTGAAACTTTTAGGTAGACCCAATCACTAAACTCAAACTCAAGATATCTTTGCCTTACATTAACATAGGTCTTTTGTCGAGTTTGAGTTATTTTTAACCTTTATCAAATAAGTTAATCTTTATCCGTTACATCATGTACCAACTCGTGACCTATTAAGGAAAATTCACCCACATGAAACCAACATATAAGAGATCTACACCTCCTACCATATGGTGCCTCAAATTGAGTCATGTTAACACTTGAGTGATAGCTATTGTTTTATGCAAACTCAATTAGAGTCCAGTAATCATCTTAATTACCCTTGAATTCAATTACATATGCTCTCAACATATGTTCCAAGGTTTGGATTGTACGCTTTTTTTTTGTCAGTTTATGGCTGAGAGTCCATACTAAGCGTAACACGTGTACCAAGACCCTTTAGGAAAGATCTCTAAAACTGAGAAGTGAATTGAGTACCACAATCAAAAATAATAGATAAGGGTACTCTTTGCAGCCTTACCATTTCCCTCAAATACAACTTAGAACCATTCTCTACTGAATATATCACCTTGATGGGGACGAAATGCGTTGATTTTGTCATTCGATCTACTACAATCCAAATAAAACCACATTGTTGTCGGGTGTGAGGAAACCCAACAATGAATTCCAAATTCAAATCTTCCCACTTCCAAGTATGGATGCTAATATATGAAATTCAACCTCCCAACATTTGATGCTCAACTTTCAGTTGTTGACAATAGGAAATTTAGCCACAAATTCCACAATATATTTTTTCATTCCATTCCACCAATAGATCCCGCACAAGTCACGGTACATCTTGGTGGCTCCCAGATGAAAGAAATATTGAGAATTATGGACTTCTGATAAGATTTTCTCTCTAAAGTCCTCTACATTGGGGACACACAAACGAACTTAGTACCTAAGTACACTATTTCACCTTTGTGAGAAATCCTTTATGTACTTTTTAAGGATCGCTTCTTTTCATTTCAATCAAGGTTACATCGAGATCGTTCTTGGCTTTATCACAAAATATGATTCTAAACAATTGTGAACCATAACACCAACTTTAGATAAGTCGATTAACAGAACACCAACTTTAGCGAAGTCGATTAACACAACACGCAATCAGGTAAAATTATGAACATCTCAAGCCAAATTATTTTTATCATCCTCAATGTGAACAACACTACCCATCGATAATTGAATTAGTGTGTAAGACCCCCAAAATGAGTTAGGTTTCTAGATCCTAACATGTTTTTCTAAAGTTTATAAGGTTCTTAATTGAATTATAACATATTTTAGAGGAAGTATGTAAATTTTGAGGTGATTTGGAAGTCAAACATCAAGGGACAACCAAGACGTTCAACGACTAGTCGCCTTTGTGCCTCATGTGTCTATATATGCTTATATGTGTATGTGATGAGCTTAAGAAGTCTTACAATAATTTATACTAATTTTTAATGGTAGAATATGGAGTTTCATGATGTTTTTATGTCAAATGTCCAAGAACTCCCAAGACGTTCGAAATTTAGCCCTTGAGACGTTCAAGTGTGTCTTGATGGGGCCTAGCCTGTTTTGACTTGTTATGTGCATTTGCTTTGGGTTAAAGTTATATCGGAGGTCTATGAATTTTAAGTATGGTATTTACGTTGAAAATTTCTGGGTACTACTTCGAAAGGGCTTCGCAAAAGGGCCCACAAGAAGGACCCAAGGTTGTCCAGACATTCCATTGGCAATGTCAATCGACGAACCAAACAACGCCCAATTGGTTGAACCACGGACCATTAGTGGGGTATCGTCGATGGAAAATTATCTTGGTAAAGGATCAACAAAATACCAGGCCAAGTTACAATCGACGGAAACCACAGACAGCCCATCGATTGACCTACAGTCCGTCGATGGTAGCCTGCAACTGGTGCCTTGCACACTGTTTTATTAAAGGGTGAATGGAAATTTATCCCACGTCCTAACCTGACTCTAATTGAGTTATTTACCTATTTTTGGGTGTATTAAGTAATCTAAAACGTGACTAACCCATTTCCAATCTCATTCACTCAAGTTGAACCTTCCCTCCAAAACAAATTCTCCCTAGCAACCACCATTGTTGGTGAAGCTCAAGAAAAACTTGGAGCTTGGATTTACATGGATTATTAATCAATTTTTAAAGGTTTTGATGAATATAAAGGTATAGTTATCCTTCATATCTAGTTATCCTTCCATCTAGAGATTTAATCTCAAAGATTTCAAAGAGGAAAATATGATCAAAGTTCTTCTTCAATCTATCCATGGGTTCTTTCTCAAAATATTTTTAATGGTTAAATAATGATTAATTTATGTTAATTTATTGGTTTTAGCATGATTTTAATCCAATTGCATGATGCACCCATGTTCCTCCCCCCTAAATCGATTTAGTCCTTGCATGGGTTTTGTGATCTTTACTTGTTATCGACTGAATTATGATTCTATTATGGTGAATTGTCTATATATACTGTTATTTAAGTGAATTAATGTTGAATTGATGTTGAAGGATCCATGTGGATCAATGTATGAGGATTTGAACATACTTAGCTTACTTTTCCATGTTTCAATGTAACATTGGCCTTTTTATGATTTAATGTGGAGTTTGATTGTGTAGGGATGGTTGTGTATACTGTCTTACTTGTATATTATGGATTATTTTTAAATAAGTGATCCATGTGGATCAATGTCGATTAGCCTATGATTCTTCTATTTTCCATTGATGACTAAAGTAGCATGTTCACTGTGATCTAGAGGTTATGACAAAATGTAGTAGGATTTTGTGTAGATTATGTTTTCATTAACTACTGGCTTAGTTGATGATACTAATGAGTTGTGGGTATGAATTTTTGATGGCCAAAGAAAAGGATTCTTGGCATGAATTGATCTATGATCTTCTAGCCTACAATTTGAATGTTGTAATGAACATTATGTGATCTTACTTATAGGGTAGATGAAGCATGATTTAATCTTGATAATTATGTATTAGCTACTGCCCTAGGTTTGTTGATTGGTATATTATGAAGGCTAATAATGGTAATCACTGTAAAGAATTTTAGAAAGTGATTTATAACTCTAGACCATCTAGTATACGTGTGATGCCTTGTATTATGTTATAGTATGGTCTTGTATAAACATTTACATAGTTTATTCTATGATTAAATTACATTTAGATACTTCCCTATATATGAATTTTTATAAACAATGTGTATTGATCAATGATGATCAAAGGCTGAGAAACTAGTAAGATTGTTTATCTCCTCTACTTTTCTTATAGTATTGAAGTTGATGAAGCCTTGTATGGCATTGTGTGGTATGGTCCACTTATGGTGGCGGTTTTTACTTTATTGTCATTATATGTGTTGACCATGTCCTTGAAGGCAAATTGATGATTATATAAAGGAGTGGTTATGATGCTCATCTTATGTGTATCTTCTTCCTAGTCTTCTTTTCTAGTTGTGAATCTACGTGATGTTACTATTATTATGAGCATGTAAATGGCTATGTTAAGTTTATATGTACTTGCTGCCTATGATGAGGTCTTATAATGTTATATGTGATGTAAATCTAAGATAAGTACATAAAGAATAAAGCTTACTGAAGAATGTTGTAAGTCTAATATAAATGAGTCTTATGTTATACTAACCATTCTATAATGTTGTGTGATGTATCATTCACTAGGATGACTTGATAGATGTACTAGCTTAGGAAAGAGTATGGGACTTTGACTATGTATTGCAAATGTGCACCTTGATGGGATAGTTCCTAGGTTGGTATTATAAGGACATGCATAGGATTGTATGGAAATATTATGAATATGACCTATGTGCTATGATGTTAAGTATATGATATGATGAAGCATGCATGTGCTTTGTGTCTTGGAGTGTTGATATGAAAGGATTGCTCATATCGGTACACATATAGACTTATGCATTGATATGTGAACATGTGTGACATTATGTGTTATGTGAAAGGTTTGCTCATATATATGTATACACATACACACATGAATGATTATTTAGTCGATAGAGGAGCCTCGAAAGGTGTGCTAAAGTTTATCCTAAACTAGATAGTGCTAATATTTATGCTAGGTCCATGTGAAAGGATCTTCTCACATGATTTAGGTTGATGAACTTTCATCTATGACCTATGAGCTAATCATATGAGGCGATGAATCTCCTAAGACTATATTTTATAAAGTAATGTTAATGAACACTTTTAATAAAGGGAACTTACTTTAGCACCGAGTGAACTTGAATATGAGTGTGTGTCCCTTCCCAATGTAGAAAAGGAAGGTCTACCATAAATATCATGAGGTGGATAACCATAATGCCTCAATAGGCATAAAAAGGGTTTCCATAAGTGAACGACCATAATTCCCCCATCTTGGCATAAAGAGAGTTTTCATAAGTACCTCCAAGTTCCATAACTATGCTTACAACATAAAATCTGGTAATGTGAGTTCACTTAGTATGATAGCATGTGTTAATGTTCTACCTTGGCTAGGTAGGAACGCCTTCGATTGGTGTAAGGCTTTACAACACCAAATTCCATGTTTAGCACCCATGGTGTTAGTGTCGGTTAAGCTATAGTTTCCCTAAAGTAAAATGGACGATGGAAGTAAATGAATAGGATCCTAAATAGACTGACTTAAGGTAAGTTACTTAGTATAGGTGGAAGTAATGAACCCATATAGACATTGCACAAGTATCTCCTTAAAAAGTCCTAGGAAGATGACCTAATGCGTATGTTTATGAATATGTCTTTATGCATGGCATGGTAGTATTTGTCTATTCGTCATGAAGATGTACATGGTATAAGTCTATGTGATATGGTTTTATTCTTATATGCACTATGTGAGTCTTAATGACTATATGATGAAGATTGTTGATATGAATGGAGTTGTCATTATGTATTATGCTGATGTATGAAGTGTTAAGGTTTGTGGTCTCATGAAGGATTAAGAATGCATGGGGTTATGGGGCTTCATATTTTCAATGCACTAGTATACAAATATTGGGGTCATGAAAAAGTTCTAATAATAATGTATGTGAAGTGAAGACATTATATGTATAAGTTGATGTTGCTTACTGTAATGTTTCTAATGCCTTGACCTAAATGTGTCATTGATAGGTTGTACTTATATGATCATATGTGATGACTTATGTAGGTTATATGTATGATTTCTATTGACCTTAAGGTTATACATTGCACCAAGTATCACTAGAGGGTTACTTGGGAAGTTAATGAGTAAAAGTAAATAATGCTCACTGTAAACGTGAAAGAGCTTACTGTAAAATGACTTTAAAAATGTAATAAATTCTATATGTTATCTTATGTAATGTTTGGACTTTTAATATGTTTATATGAAGTTTGTGAATGATATAGATGTTATTTTCTAAAGTTTTTATTAACATTTACTCAGAAATGCATGAAGAATGATTTGAAAAAATGTCCCTTTTAAATGCATATTTTTGCATGGTTATCATACTTAGTGCATTCTTGTACTAATCGCATTCTTCTATAATTTTTACACAAATTGTAGGTTTTGGATGCTTAAAGGATGTTTTGAATGGTCAAGATCTTGATAGATTATCCCCAAGCTCAATGAAAGGAATCCTTAAGTTCAAGGATCTCCTACTTATGTCTTTACTGGAAAGTGTATAAGGTTGTACTTATATTTATGTTTAAAGGGTCGTGTCCCTAATGTACTCTATGTTGTTGAGTTTAAGATGGAAAAGAGACTTAAGGTCTAAATATGTATTATAGTTTATATATATATATATATATATATATATATATATATATATATATATATATATATATATATATATATATATGAAGTAAAGTTTTCAGCATATGATGTGCTATGAAAAGTTTTAAATTTTCCGCTAAATTTACTATGTCAAGGCGATAAATAATAACTATGGGATTGTATAAGACCTCCAAGAGGTCAAGTACGCCATGTTACTTCTAGGGAGTGCTTCCCGGATGTGACACAGAGCATCTCTTACCACATTAGCCTTACCAGGGTGATAGAGAACAGTCATGTCATAGTCTTTCAATGATTCAAGTCATCTCCTTTGGTGAAGATTTAGATTATCCTGGTTAAACACATATTGGAAAATCTTGTGGTCATTAAAGACATCCACGTGAATACCATATAAATAATTCATCCAAATCTTTAGGGTAAAAACAACCGCCTCTAAGTTTCATTGTCATGGGTAGCATAATTCTTTTCATGAATATGAAGTTCCCATAAATCATCGGTAATGACTTTCTCATTTTGCATAGGGACATATCTTGACCCAATCCTCTAGGCTTCACAATAAACCACAAACCATTTGTCCATACTGGTAAAGTCAATACCACGGTGAAAGTAAGTCTATCTTTCAGTTCTTGAAAACTCTTTTCACATGCTTTAGACCATATGAACTTAACCATCTTCTGACTCAATGTCGTCAATTGATATGCAAACGAAGATAACCCTTCAAACAAATCATTTATAGTAATAGGCTTGATCAAGAAACTCTAAACCGAGTCTGTCATCTTAGGATCTACTTCTATACCCTCACGGTAAATAATATTCCCAAGAAAAGTCACAAACCTTAGACAAAAATCATATTTACTAAACTTTACGTAGATTTACCGGTCCTTGAGGACTTGCAACACAATCCTCAAATGATTAGTATGCTCGTCATCACTTCTAGAAAAGATCAGTATGTCATCAATTAACATAATAATAAACATTTCAATGTATTGTCTAAAAACCTTATTCATCAAATCCATAGATGCGGACAAAGAATTAGTCAAACCAAATGGCATTACGAAAGACTCATAATGACCATACTGAGTTTGAAAAGTTGTCTTCAGAATGTCATCTTGTTTCACCCTAAATTGATGATAACCCGACCGAAGGTCAATCATAGAGAAATAACTTGATCCTTAAAGTTGATAAACACAAATCATAGATCGTTGGAAAAGGGTAATATTCTTAATCATAACCTTGTTCAATTGCTGATATTCAATACCCATACATGGAAATCCATTTTTGTTTCTAATAAATAACGCTGGAGCACCCCATGGAGAGATATTCGGTTGAATGAAACACATATAAAAAAATTGTCAATTTCTTTTTAAATTCCATAAATTCTACTACGGACATAGGATAAGCAAGAATAGGAATAGAGATAGTTTGCGTATTAGGGAGAAGGTCGATATCGAACTCTATTTCCCTTTCGGAAAGAAACTTGGTAAATCATCTAGGAACACTTCTAGAAACTCATTTACAATAGGGACTGACTCAAGGGTAGGGGACTCAAAATATATATCCCTCACCCTCTCTAGATGGCAATTGTAACTCTTTGAAATCATCTTTCTAGATTTCAAACAAGAAACAAACTTACCTTTAGGCATAGAATTTCCCCCTTTCCACTCTAGGATGGGTTCATCTTGAAATAGAAACTTGACTACATGATTTCTACGATCAATAGAAGCATAAAACCCATGCAACCAGTCCATACCAAGGATAATTGATGGTTTACGAATTTGACTCATTTAGGGCATAATATTCAGAGTTTTAGTGTCCTCGATGCCTATTTTATATTCTAAACTAATGTCAAAAGTGTAATTTGTATAAATTAAGACAAAATAGAAAGGCAAGGAAACCGGGCAAAAAGGAGAAAAAAAGCTAAAGAAAAGCAATGTTGATGTTCCCCAAAGTAACACAACGAACCGGCAAGTAGATCTTCAGCTCTCCAAAAGTCATAATAGAACAACTCTTAGACAAAGACAACTCGGAAAGGATATTGGTGTTTCGGTGAAGCACTGAATGGATCGTGATGGAGGTTTTGATCGCCTAAAGTCACAAAAGGTAAGTAGTGATAGGCTAATCCAAAAGGCAATGGAAAGGATCACATGGTGCATCACTGACTTGGTTGGCAAAGAGTGGCTTCGAATATTCAAATTTTGGAACATATAAATGTAATTTTAAAAAGAAACAAGAGGAAGTCCATAGATGTTGAGAGTTATGAAGTTTTTGGTATGTTGCCGCATTATCTAGTTTTGTGTTTTTGATCCCTGACATTTTTTGTTGTGCTTTTGAGTAGAGATTTAAGGTTTAACTTCATTTTGAAGACTTGTGGATTGTTGGCCAAGAAGATGAAAACATAGTCGGCAATGATTTGTTGCTCTTTATTATGTGTGGCTAAAACCCTCATTCTTAGGGGCGTGATCATGTGATTGATTGTTCCAATTTTCTTATGGTTGTTAGTATCTACTGATTTTATTGTTGATTTGAAATGGATTCAATTAATAGTCGAGTTTTACTTGATAAATTGTAGTTGCAAATGCAGTTAGCATTCAAAGCTTGCTTGAGAAAGAGGTTTTAGAGTGAAAACTCTTAATTGATAATTTTAGTGATTAAGTTATTGTGGACTTATCCTGAGAAAGTGGGTTTTAATTCAATCCTACTAATCAATCTTGAAAGAGTAGATTGATTGAGGTTTTGGGTTGTTTATATTCGTTGGGCTTGTCGAGGTTCACGAGAACTCACTTGATTTGTAATAGTTTATTGACAAATAGCTATTAGACTTAAAGGCTAACCTACGCACTAAGATCAATAGACATTAGTTGTCAAACCGCTGTCATTTACTTTAATGTGTCGAAAATTTTCACTCCTACAACCGATTAAAACACTCCTTTCACCACGTCATCGATTTCTTTACTCTATCATTCCATGTGGGATCAGGCCTGCCTCTTAGTTGGGTTTATACTTTATCGTGACCGCTTACACTTAGAATCAATGAAGTGTAGTTGAGTATTATCAAAAACATCAAAATATAGAATATCAAGATATACGAGGTTGACAAGAGTGACTCTATGGGACAAGGACGTGGGACACTTTCTATAGACCCTCTTAGCAATAGGAGAATCACCAACAAAAGTAGAGACATAAAAAGGATTTAACAACATCAAACCTCATAAACACATATGATGTCATAAAAGACAAGGTAGTGTGGGGGTCAAGCAAAGCATAAACATTAATTTGGAAGACTTTCAACATATCGGTAACCACATTAGGAGAACACTCTTTTTAACTACAAGTCTGATGTGCATAAAATTGTTTATTTTTAGAGATTTTAAACCCGGACCACTTGGAGGAGCTTTCTTACCCTCTCTTCCTTTAGATGTAAGCATCGGGAAATCCCTCATTGTGTGACCAATTTTACCACAACTAAAGTAACCATCCCTGCCAGCTAAGCACTTACCCTCGTGCTTCTTTCCCACTTAGCACACGTAGAAATAAGTAATGAAGATCCACCACCATCATTTCTTTGAGTCTTCGGGTTAGACACCCTATGTTTCTTCAACTTACAAGGAACATTGGAGGAAACTTGGCTAAAAGACCCTTTTTGAAACTTAGAATGACTATGCCGATCGAACAGTGAGCGTGAGCAGTTATCATTTCCATTCTTAGACCTATTTTCTTCCCTAGACCTTTTCATAAGTTTCTCATCTTTGATTTGTTGAGTATTCACTACGAGATGAGAAATTTCTATATCATTGATAAACATAGTTGTATAAAATTCCTCAAGAAACGAACTTACTATCCTTCCCCAAGGATCGGCAACCATAGTAGGAGCATATCTAGATAATTGTGTGAACTTCAAAGGATCTTCCTTCACACTCATATTCAATTGACAGAAGTTGATAAATTATGTGAACTTCGAAGGATCTTCCTTCAAACTCATATTCCCTTAATATAAGTTGATGAATTCAAGCAATTTTTCCTCCCTGATCTCAAGGAGAAAGAACCTATCAAGGAAAGCAACATTGAACATTTCTCAATCAAGAGGCCCACATCTTCTTATTTCCCTCCGTTCCATTGGTTAAACCATACTTTAGAAGCACCCTTATGTTGATAAGTAACAAATTATGCCTTTTCCATCGGCGTCACTTCCATGATTATCAACACCTTGTAAACCTCATCGATGAAATCTTAAGAGTCTTCCACAACCCTATACTCGAAGTGTTTTGGAGTATTCGTTCTAGTGAAGTCCCTCACTCTAGATGTCGATGCAGCCACGTTTGTGTTCGGGGACCACAACCTCCCTATGGTCTTGGGCCATCATATCTGAGACAATACTTCAAAGCAACCCTAAACTTTGAATTACTCAATTGCTTGTCTAAAGGGTTGACCGTAACTGAAGGAGTTTGAGCATGATCTTCTCTTTCCACATTCTCTCCCATATTCCTTCTAGCATATGCTCATTGAGTAGTCATATCTTGTATAGCATCCTATAAGGATTATGACAGATACCTTATAAACTTAAACTCTATCACAAGAATTTAAAACTAATTAAAGAAGTTGAGTTTCTTAAACATCTTATAGGTCTCTCATTCATAACTTTCTACTTAATGTGGCTTATGAGACTTCCTAGGAATTTTCTAGATCTTGATCTTTGATACAAAGTTTTTCACGACACAATATAGCCCCTAGGTATAATATGTCATATAAAACCCCGAGAGACCCCTTACAATGCACTTAGTTTTCATCATAAAAGATAATTCAAATAAAGAGATTTAAAAGAAAATTTCAACATATAAGAGTTGTGTAAAGAAAAGTTAGAATCTAACCATAGTCTCAAAGATATCTAGTAATATAAGATTTTATCGGCCCGTACATTGAGTTCAAAAATTTAAAGAAAAGTCAAAAGGAAAATTAAGATCGGTCCTCAAAATACGAGGGATCACACCAACTTCAATCTTCTATATGATATCCTTGCCATGAAAGTGTGAATTTGTAAAGTTGGTCCCTACATTTGGAAAAATGTAGGCAAGAGTATGTGTTAGTACAAAATGTGTAAAAAGTATGATATTACATACATAAAGCATTTCAAAACATGAGAAAAAGGGACATTTTCATATAGTGCAATGACCAAGCTATGTCATGAAATTAAAAGAACTAGAGGACATAACTCATAGAACATGATTAATGCAAATAGACATTATATTGCGTCACATGTGAGATATTTATTGAAGTAACCTTAAATCATTATTGTGGGATATTTCCTTTAACCGACATATAAGACCATGTGAGTTATTAACATGGAATCTGGTGTCTACCTTAATGAAAAGGAGTGTCCTTATTTCCAAGGTAAGATCATGAACTTCTTGCTTATGTGGATCAACTAGCTAATGTCTATTTAAGATAATCATGTTATGGGGGAACATAGCCATAGTATAAATAGATTGCTTCTAGAAACCCTACCTAAACTACAAGAGAGTTCACATCTCAATATCCTCGATGGTAAGCTTAAATCCAATGGAATAGTTAATTTCTTAACTTGCCTTCATTATCCATGAAAGGATGTCATCTTGCCAATCCAACTTAAGTCATGCGTTATCCATGGAAAGGTACAATTAACTCAACTCCTTGTCTTGATGCATTTAAGGTGAGAAGACCTTTCAATCTTAGAATTCTTTATCTGAGAAAACATTTAATATCAATGTATGAGGTAGATATGTGAGAAATCCTTTCTCAACAATTAACCACAAAAACTACAAATATGCTTTCACTCTCGGCAATCTACATAATATCTCATCAGTTCCATAAGAATATACATGATTCCAAAATTCACCTTTCATAGTTTAAAAACCACTTTCAATCATATATATCTAGAAAACATTGGTTAAGCATGGGTTCATGGGGATTCATCTTAAAATCATAAAATTATATCAATTCATGCATAAAAGTTTGTAAATAAATTATGTAAATCAACATTGAAAAGAACCCATAACATGGATGAAAAACCCTAACTCAATTGGAGATTTCTAACATTGTATATTGGAGGATTTAGGAAATCCATGGAGGTAGAGGTTACATGGAAGAAAACTGTCATACCTCAATAACAAAATCTTGACTTCAACAGCCGAATTGGAGACTTCACTTTCAAACCTAGCTTTCTTCTTCAACTTCAAGAGAAATAAATATTTCAGAGGAAGACTTGTTCTTCTTTTAGAAATTTCATATATTCATTTTAATTGGGGAATTTGGGGGGTTAAAAATCTTATATATGGCTTTAGGTGAACAATAAAACAACATAGTATTAGGCTACAAAAAAATAGGAAAAGATCCAAAAGCCCTTCTTAAAAAAAAATTTGGACAGCATTGACGTTGATGATTTACGACTTATGGTTCCATAAACAGAATATCCTGGTCGGCTATAAATGGGTTCAGAGACCCTAACCTTGAGTCCTTAAATGATGGGACCCACCCACGGGATGTGGTCCAAATGAAATGTCGTGGGTTTCAAACGTAGGTCTTAAATATTAACCATAGAATTTCTCAAAGTCTGGGATTCACCTACCAATCCTACCTAGGGCTCGCGCATTAGATGATGGGCCATCCTGGTGAACCTTAAAGAAGAACTGAAACTTGACATTTTCTAAAACATGGACTGGCCAACCATAGAGATGATCTAAGAACTGTGAGTTAGTCCATGGGTCGTCGATGTATTCGTCGGTTCTGGCACCAAGTCCTTCAGAAGTTGAAAATTCTACACTTTTGAATCTGAGGTGTTACATTACACTTGGAATATTAATTATTTATCCACCTCGTTATATTTGAAATATAATCGATTCTCCACCTCGTTCAGTTGGAATATTATCAATTTATCCATCTCATTACATTTGAACTATAATCGATCCACTGACCCAATTAGTGCTGGAATTATCGAGTGATCCACCTTGTTATAGTTTGAATATTATTGAGCCTCTACCTCATTAAAGTTAGAATATTATTGAGCTATCTACCTCATTATAGTTAGACTTTATCCATCCATCCACCTTGTTACCGTTAGAATATTATCGAGTCATCCACCTCATTATAGCTAGACTATTGTTGAACCATCCACCTCTTTATAGTTGAACTATTATCGACCCATCCACCATATTATAGTTGGAATATTATCGATCCATACACCTTGGAACAATTGGACTATCATCAAGCCATCCATATGGAAAACCATCCACCTCGTACAATTGGAATATTATAGAGCCTCCACCACTTTAAAACTGGTATATTATCTAGCCATCCATCTCATTACATTTGGACTATTATCGATCCATATACCTCATTAAAGTTGGACTATTATGGATTCATCCGCCTTGCTAAATTTAGTGAAACATGTTTTCAACTTTAAGGGGTTAGTGATGGGTTAGGCCTAAATTCATCTTACATAGTTCATAAGCTTCATCAAATAATGATAGTGTAAAAATCATTTATCATGCACTGGTTCATTTAAATTATACTTCAAAAAATATAATTAAATCAATTAATTAATAAAAATATAGGAAAAAATTTATTGAATCATAATTGGAAAGAACCCATGAAGATTAAAAATAACCCTATCTTTGAATTGAGAATCTTATCTTTTAAAATTGGAGATTTAAAAACCTGTGTAGGAAAGGAATTATAGGTGAATACCAACATACCTTAGAGTTCAAGGACCTTAGATTTTGAATTTGATACCTTGGTTCTTGAAACTGTAACTCCTCGGAAAAACTAGTATGTAAAACTAAAGCCTTACGAGTGTGTTGTTGAGTTTGATGTGGGATTTTATATTTTTAAATGACTTCCTAAGCTTATGTATAAGGATTAAACTTTAAGGTACTACTCCCTTAGGACCAACTATGGGTCCTTGGGTTTGATCCTAAAGTCTATTCCTAAGGCTTCTCCAAAGAACAAAAATCTGTCAAATTTTCATGACCCATGGATAGGACCTATGGGGAGTAGGTCCCTCCCCACCTCATGGGAGGCTTTGTAGGTCAATACCCCCATTTTTAAAGTTGAATCTACCATACATGGCCTTGCAGGATGAGGAGTGACCTCACTCACGATCCCTGAGTCCTAGGTCGTAGATGGCACCTATATTGATGTAAGATCCCGAAAATGACTTAGGTGAACTAGAGCCTAACATGTGGTTAATGATGTTACAAGGTCTTAAATAGTTCTAAAATATGGTATTGAGTCAGTTTTTAAGATTTTAGCTATATTGGAAGTCAAACATCAAGGGATGACCAAGACGTTTGACGACTAAGTCACCTATGTGCCTCATATGTGGTTCTATGTGTTAATATGTAATTAATGAGGTTATAAGGTCCTTTAATGAGTTATTATAGCATATATATGCAGTGTGTCAAGTTTTGTGAAGTTTAGAGGTCAAACATCCAAGAACATCCATGATGTTTGAAAGGTTTGCGTTGAAATGACCTACTGTGTCTAGGCATGTTTCATACATTTTACGTGTTTGTTTTGGATGAAATTCATGTGAGAGGTTCTAAAATCATGTGAAAACATGTTTGGTTTGGAAACGTACGGGAAAACATCCCCAAGGATCATCCAAGGGTAATTGAGGAAGGACCCAAGTTGGTGCACAAGGCTGCACAAGACAACCCTAATCACGGAGGCAATCGACGCCCAGTGGGTCAGTCGACACCCCGTTGGTTGGGTATTGTCATTTTTTACTTATAAATGGGATAGGATAGTTTAACAACCAGCCTTATTCCTCAACTACGGACCAACCAGACGGTACGTTGGTCAAGGGACGGGCCGTCGTTTGGCAACCGTTGGTGGACTCCTTCCTTGTGTGCAATTAAATTTAAGTTGAGGGATAAACATGTAAAATCAACTACTTAAAAATAATAGTATTGGTGGTTAATTAAGGGTTTTATGGGTATATTAAAAATGTATAGAAGTCTTTAACTCTTAGAAGAATTCATTCTTCCAAATCAAAACCCCAAAATCCCCTAGAAATTGCCTAGAACTCCATTCGAGCCAAAACTCAAGGAAGAGATTAAATTGGAAAATTGAGTGGAGATTATTCATAAAATTCAAGAATTAGATTCATTGAGGTATGATTTTGGATCCTTCAAACTATGTTCATCAAGGATCCCAACTTTCAAAGAAGTTTTCTAAAGTTTTTCAAAGTTGAATTGTCTGATTTCATGAGCTACCATGGGTTCTTGCATTAATGGTTTTTAAGCATTGATTATGGATCGAATTGTTATTGTATTGATTATTTTTAACCTAAATAACCATTAACACATGAATTAGATGAGTCCTAGTTTTGACTAAGTTATGGGTTGCTTGATACTGATCTAATGTTTATGAATTCTAATGTAGTTTCATATAGGCTATTGAGTGTTGTAATAATTGTAGTATGTTTATATCTAGGTTGTATTATAATTATGAATATGCATTAAATTAACCTAGTTTCATGAATATTGATATAATTGCATTGAATTGTTCGTTATGGCCATGGGTGATGGCCTTATGATATCGAATTGGATGGTTTAACATTAAATTGAGGTATTGAAGATGGGGTGGTGCTATGCTTCCCTATTTCCTTTATTTTGTGTTGATTATACTTTAATTATATTTTGATTTCTATGGTCCACTTATGGTGGCGGTGTTATGCGTTTTACTTGCAATTGATGTGGCCTTATCGGCGTTATGTGAAGTAATATAATGATCATGGACTTGTCGGCAACTACTTAAAGTAATGTGGTTATTTTTGTAGTTGATTATTTGAAGTATGAAAATATCTACCAACATTATAAGTAATGTGAAAGTATAGGTGTTCTTCTAATGAGGTTATCTTGGTGTTCATGTGAGACTATGACTATGGCTATGTGTGTATAGTCTTACGCTTGATGCTTGGTTATTCGTACTTGACTATATGAGTCTATCATAGTCATAATTATGACGATATGATAGTGTATAGGATGACTTAAAGAATATAAGGGTTACTTCTATGTGCTTCTAGAATGACATGTAATATATGTTAAAGTGAAGTATGTGGTGTCTTATCTTGGTTTACTTGTGTCCATTACTTGATACATGTATGAATGTAAATATGTGATATATTCACTTAGGATGCTAAATCCTTTTAGTTTTGTATGTATGAATGACATGTGAACTTAAATAATGTTAAGAGGGTCCTTTATGTGAAACCTTGAACCTAGTGGTAAAGTTATGAACGTTGAAGTCGAAAGTCGTATTGGTATCCTTAAAAGTAAAGGAATGATAAACTTAAGCTTGATTGAATGGAATGGGATCGTATCAAACCTAAGGAAAGTCATGATGAGCTTCTTGTCACCATTGTGAGGTAGCCTTGGTGGACTGTCTTTGGTAGGGTAAATGTTATTAGGTGCTGACTTTGTATTCATTGGGAGGTCACTTGGAATGGTCACTTTGTATCTTACCTAGATGAGTCTTAAGAATGACTCTAGTTAGGGAAGATGTTGATTGTGTGGACATGATCTAGACTTAGGTAGTCTTAAGGATTATTTAGGTAGTCTTGAAGAGGTCAATCATGGTTGTTATATTCTTGATTTACTTAAGTAAGTCTTTTGATATCCTTTAGTTAGAGAATGCATATTATTTATAAGTTGATGTGTTAAGTGACAATAATTCTATCCTAGGTAGTCTATAGGATCTCTTAAGTGTGTGGTAAAGGATTGTATGGGCGGTCTCTTCACAACTCACTCAAATGAGGCTTAAAATCACCTTTGATAGAGGAAATCTCATGTTCATATATGTGTTGTCTTTTAAGTGTGCATGTATCTTATTAGAATAAGGATTGAGGTTCATTTAAGTATGATTAGGGAAGTTGTATGGGCGGTCTCTCTTTGTGTTGTTTAAGTGAATCTTAGGAAAGATTTAAGTAAGAAGACTACATGCTAGAAAGTATTAAATTGGAAGAAGAAGCACTTCATTGTAACAATAAAGCGATTCACTGTACAGTGAATTTAGCTCACTGTTGAGTTGGCTTAAAAATATGGTATATTATTTAAAGTGCTTCCTTATGTATTTTTAAGTTATTAATGTTGTTCTTGTGATTATAATATGATTTTTAAATGAGAATATGCATATTTCAAATAAAAGTCCATTTTCATGATTTTCATGCATTATGTCATACTTAGTACATATGGTTGTACTAATCCATGCTTTCATCTATCTCTATAGTTGTTGGTAGGTGAGGAGATTTTGGGAAGCAACACTTGGACCGTAGCATCGTTCAAGATAAGTTGAAGTATGTCCTCATTTGACTTGAGGGCATAGATGTCTTTTATGTTTTTTATTGAAATATTGTGATAGACTAAGTATTTCTATATTCGTATTGTGTATGGTCCGTGTCCCAAGTAAATCGTGTCTTAAGTTTGATGAGATTGAGACTTCGTATTTCCTTAGATTTTATATGAAAGAGTTTTTAAAGACTATGATATGTTTTGTGAAAATTTTTAATTCAACACTACTTTTCATTATGTATATGCGATGAATGATATGTAAGGGCTTGTACAAGACCTCCAAGAGGTCAAATACGCCGGTCGCAATCCGAGATTGACCTTAACTTCTAGGGTGTAGTTTTGGGTTGTGACAAGATTGGTATCAGATCATAGGATTTGAAAGTAGTATTAGGAATCGAAAAGTTCATCAAGTCACGTATAGTAGAGTCTTGACCATCAGTGTGAGTAGCGACACATCTATGGCTGAGAGGCTATAGGACGATAGAGTTTTCCTTATTTTCTACTCCTATGTCGTGCGGTAGAGTAAATGTTATAAGTAATCCTTACTTATAGTTTTCCTTCTGTTTCTAGGAAGATGAATACGAGGAGATCACCGGCTAGGAGAGTTGAGGAGAATGATATGCATGTGGAGATTCTTCCTCAAGTTCAGCAAGTCGAGCAAGTCCCATAAGGTGCGCAAGGTCTTCAAGGTTATCAACTCCCAATTGGAGGTCAAGGTAATGATATTCCGGTGGTTCTCCGGGAGTTGAGTAATAGTGATATTAGAGAGGTTTTGCTTGCTTAAGCCCAAGTTGTGACTACTCTAGCGAATTTGAGTATGGTGCTATGAATGTTCTGGAGAGAACTTTGACATATAGGTTTACATACTTTGTGAGGATGAATCCTTATATCTTTCTAGGATCTAAGGTGGGAGAGGATCCCCTAGAGTTCCTAGATGAAGTGTACAAGGTGTTAAGTGCCATGGGGGTTACATCTAGGGAGAAGGTGGAGTTGGCTTTGTACCAATTGAGGGATGTTTCTCAAATATGGTAAACTCAATGGAAGTATAATAGGCCAGAGTAGTCGGGTCCTATTGAGTGGGAAGAATTTAACAAAGCTTTTTTTTGTAAGTACTTTCCTGTGAGAGAAGGAAAGTTAAGGTAGAGGAGTTTATCAATCTCAAGCAAGGCAATATGAGTGTTGAGGAATACTCTTTGAAGTTTTCTATATTATCTAGATATGCCCCTTCCCTTGTGTCTAATCCGAGGGATAAAATGAGTCATTTTGTGACGGGTGTGGCCGATCTAGTGAGGGAAGAATGTCGTACGATAATGCTACATAAAGATATGACCCTAGAGAGACTCATGGTGTATGCACAATCAATTAAAGAGGCCAAACTTAAGAGGATGTCTAGAAACTTTAAAAGGAGTGGTTCTAGTGATAAAGGGCAACCTAGGTTTAAGAAGAGGGCTCAAGGTCAAGAAGAACCTAGTAGTGCTAAGGTGAAATTGGATAAAAGAGGTAGTTCTCGATATGTCAAACCTAAATGTGTCACTTGTTGAAAGAAGCATTATGGTGAGTGTCTAAGGCGTATCGGGAGTTTCTATGGTTGTGGTAATGAAGGACACAAGGTGAGAGATTGTCCTCACATTGCTTTTAGAGGAAAAGAGGGTAAGCAAGTTACTCCTAGTGTTCCAAAAGAAGATGCTCCAACAAACAGGCATTTCTATGCACTCCAGACTAGAGTAGAGAAGCCGGATGATGATGATGATGAGGGTAAGTCCTTTAATTTCTCTTTTTAGTGATATGACTTCCTTCTAAGTGGTGGAGTATGGTTAGTAGATTGGGATAGAAAGTCATACAAGCATGTTGCATGTGCATGGTGTTTAAGAGTTTTGTTGAAATTATATTTCATTAACTTCTTGCATTGTGCGTTTTATGAAGCCATGATTATGTTTTAAGATGTGTTTATATGATGTTACCTTGCATATTAGCATGTTTTTATCATGAATTTCCAAAAATTTACAATTTTTAAAAATTTCCTAAATTCACTGTAAGGTATTGTTTGCTCACTGTTAAAATATCAAAATTTGACTTATTGATTCTTTGGTCTAAAATTATTTTGATGTGGTCTAAATGGATATATATGAGTATGATATTGAATATAAAATGTGTTTTCGTTATTTGGAATAAAGCATGTGACTTTTGTAACAAGATGATTTATAGGATGTTGTGTGGTGAAATTGATATGTTCTTCTTAATAATGTGTTATATGGTATTTTCATAAGCTACTAGTTGAATCTCTATTCTTGGAAGGGATCAAAGAGTGGCAAGTGGCATTCGAGGACGAATATTGTCCAAGTGGGGGGAGAATGTAAGATCCCAAAAGTGACTTAGGTGAACTAGAGCCTAAAATGTTGGTCATGATGGTATAAGGTCCTAAATAGGTATAAAATATGGCATTGAGGTAGTGTCTAAGTGTTTAGGTGCATTGGAAGTCAAACGTCAAGGGATGACTAAGATGTTCGACGACTAAGTCACCTATGTGCTTCATATGTTGTTCTATGTGTTTATGTGTGATTCATGAGGTTATAAGGTCCTTGAATGAGTTATTATAGCATATATAGGAAGTGTCAAGTTTCATGAAGTTTGAAGGTCAAACTTCTATGACGTTCAAAAGGTTCGCCTTACAACGACCTAGTGTGTCTAGGTATGTTTCGTCGAGTTTTACGTGTTTTTTTTGGATCAAATTTATGTGAGAGGTTCTAAACTCATGTACGAGTATATTTGGGTTAGAAACATCCCCAAGGACAATCCAAGGGTCCTTGAGGAAGGACCCAAGTTGGTGCCCAAGGCTACCCAAGAAAGCCCAAACCAAGGAGGCAATCGACGCTCAGTGCGTCATTCAATGCCCCGTTTGTGGGATATCATCCTTTGGGACTTATACATGGGAGAGGAGATGCCAAAAACCATCCTCATTCCCCAACAACGTACCAATAGGACGGTCCGTCGGTCAAGGGACGGGCCGTCGTTTGGCAATCGTTGGTGGACTGCCTCCCTGTGGGCAATTCAATTTAAGTTGAGGGATAAACTTTTAAATTCACCCCACTTCAAAATAAGAATATTGAAGGTTACTTAAGGGATTTTGGGTATTTTAAACATGCATATAAATCTTTAAAACTTTGAAGAATTCATTCTTCCAAATCTAAACCCCCAAAATCCCTTAGAAATTGCCTAGAACTCCATTGGAGCCAAAACTCAAGGAAGAGCTTGGATTGGAGAATTTAGTGGAGATTCTTTATCAAATTGAATAATTAGCTTCATTGAGGTATGGTTTTTCATCCTTAAAACTCTGCTCATCAAGGATCCCAACATTCAAAGAAGTTTTCTAAAGTTTTTCAAAGTTGAATTGTCCAATTTCATGATCTACCATGGGTTCTTGCATTAATAGTTTTTAAGCATTGATTATGGATTTAATTGTTATTTTATTGATTATTTTAACCTAAATAACCTATGAACCCATGAACTGAATGAACCCTAGTTTTGACTATGTTATGGGGTTACTTTATATTGATCTAATGTTTATGAATTCTAATGTAGTTTCATATAGGTTGTTGATTAATGTAATAATTGTAGTAAGTTGATATCTAGGTTGTATTAGAATGATGAATATGTATTAAAGTGACCTAGTTTCATGAATATTGATATAATTGCATTGAATTGTTCGCTATGGACATGGGTGATGGCCTTATGATATCGAATTGGATGGTTTAGCATTGAATTGAGGTATTAAAGATGGATTGGTGGTACGCTTCGCTATTTCATTTATTTTATGTTTATTAGACTTCAATTATATTGTGATTTGTATGATCCACTTATTGTGGCGATGTTATGTGCTTTACTTGCAATTGATGTGGCCTTATCGGCGTTATTTTAAGTAATATGATGATCATGGTCTAGTCGGCAAATACTTGAAGTAATGTGGTTGTTTTTGTAGTTTATTATTTAAAGTATGACAATATCTACCAACATTATAAGTAAAGTGAAAAAATATGTGTTCTTCTAATGAGGTTATCTAGGTGATCATGTTAGACTATGACTATGGCTTTGTGTGCATAGTCTTAGGGTTGATGCTTGGTTATTCCTACCTGACTATATGAGTCTACGATGGTCATAATTATGATTATATGCCAGTGTATAGGATGACTTAAAGATGAGAAGGGTTAGTTCTATGTGCTTCTAGAATGACATGTAATATATCTTAAAGTGAAGTATGTGGTGCCTTGTCTTGGTTAACGTGTGTATATTATTTGATAAATGTATGAATGTGAATATGTGATTTCTTGACTTAGGAAGCTAAAGCCTCATGGTCTTGTTTGTATGAATGACGTGTGACCTTAAATGATGTTAAGAGGGTCCTTTATGTGAAACCTTGAACCTAATGGTAAGGTTATGAATGTTGAAGTCGAAAGTCGTAATGGTATCCTTCAAAGTAAAGGAATGATAGACTTAAGATTGATTGGATGGAATGGAATCATATCAAACCTTAGGAAAGTCATGATGAGCATCTTGTCTCCATTATGAGTCAGCCCTATTGGACCTTTCTTTGGTAGGGAAAAAGTGATTGTGTTATGAACTTGATATGGAACCCTTTTATATGAACCTTAAGTGTAAATTAATCTATGAGAACGAAGGCTAGCACCGAGTGATAATGGTAAAGGAAGTAGTTCTAGTTAGAGAATGATACTAGATTACAAAGCATTCCCTTCATATTTCTTAACCATGTGCGTAGAAGGGATGTGTCTAAGTTCTACCATTGGCAAGTAGAACACCCTCATCGGAGTAGGTTAGAACTTTGGATTGCATGTCTTTATATCATGTTCTATGTCGGTTATTTTCTATTCTCACCACATGGAATACCTATTAGCATTAGAAAAGTTTTATGAATTTTAGGTGGTGGTATGGGATGCTATTTAGACATTGCACAATAGGCTCTAAGGTGTTAGTAGGATTTCCTAGGTTTTGTCCAAGACCACTATTTGAATGTAGTTTATGTTTTGAATGTCTCCTATATGAACTACTGAAAGTAATGACTTAGGTTAAGAAAGTATGTTAAATGAATAAGTACTTATCTAGAGTAGTTAAGGGTTGTCTAGTTAAGGTGTGAAGGGGGCATAAAAATGGTCACTTTGTATCTTACCTAGATAAGTCTTAAGAATGACTCTAGTTAGGAAACTTGTTTGTGTGGACATGATCTAAACTTAGGTAGTCTTAAGGATTATATAGGTAGTCTTGAAGAGATTAATCATGGATGTTATCTTCTTGATTTACTTAAGTAAGACTTATGGTAGAATTTTGTAACAGAATGTCATATTATCTATATGTTGATGTGTTAAGCGAGAATGATAATATCCTAGGTAGTCTATAGGATCTCTTAAGTGTGTCTGTAAGGGATTGTATGTGCAGTCGCTTCACAACTCACTCAAGTGAGATTTAGAACCACCTTTGATTGACGAAATCTCATGTTCATATGTTTGATGTCTTGTAAGTGTACATATGTCTCTTAGAAGTAGTCTTGAGGATCATTTAGTTATGCTTAGGGAGGTTGTATGGGCGGTCTCTCTCTGTGTTGTGTGATTCTTAGGATAGCTTTTAGTGAGAAGACTGCATGCTAGAAAGTGTTAAAAAGGAAGAAGAAGCACTTCATTGTAACCGTGAAGCAATTCACAGTACAATGAATTTAGCTCGCTGTTAAGTTAACTCAAAAATATGATAAATTGTTTAAAGTGTTTCCTTATATGTTTTTAAGTTGTTAAATGTTGTTCTTATAATCATAATATTATTTTTTAAATGAAAAGATGCATATTTCAAATAAAATTATGTTTTCATGATTTTCATGCATTATGCCATACTTAGTACATGTGGTTGTACTAATCCATGCTTTCATCTATCTCTATAGTGTTGGTAGGTGAGGAGCATTTAGGAAGAAACACTTTTACCGTATCATCGTTCAAGAGAAGTTGAAGCGTGTCCTCATTTGACTCGAGGGGTGTAGATGTCTTTTATGTTTCTTATTGAACTATTGTAATAGACTAAGTATTTCTATATTCTTATTGTGTATGGGCTGTATCCCAAGTATTCTCGTGTCTTAAATTCGATGAGATTGAGACTTATTATTTCCTATAATTTTTATGTGATGAATGATATGTAAGGACTTGTACAAGACCTCAAATAGGTCAAGTACGTTGGTCGAAATTTGAGATTGACCCTAGCTTCTAGGTGTGGTTTCAGGTTGTGACAATTGTTGTCCAATATCGGCCAAGAAATTGACAACTTTGTAAATTCCTAGGGTGGTTGGCTAAGTTAGTGGTCGGTTTATGTTATTGTATTTCAATTATTTAGGTAATTTTAAACTATTAATTACCCTTTACAACTCATAATTTCCAAAACTCAAAATAGAAATCAACTCCTCTCCAAAATAATTAACTCTATAGAAACCTCTATTTGAGAAAAAACAAGTGAAGGTTTGGAGCTCCTAAGTTCATCTTTTATCTTCAATTTCGTGGAGAATCTTCGCTCAAGGTAAGATAGTTTTCATCTAATGGTATCCTTCACCCATAGATCCCTTCTATACATGATTTCAAAGCTTCCAAAATCCCCCAAAAGTTAGGATTTCAAACCAAGTCATGGGTTCAATTTCAAAACATCTTTTCAATGGTGATTGGTGAATTATAATTAAATTGATGAATTGAAGTGGACTTATGACGAAATTTCTCAAGGAAACCATGAATCCCCCAAAATACTTAATTGTGAAATTATGATGTGGTTTGATTGACTATGGAAGCATGTTCATTGATTGTGTCTATATTCATTGAGTTATTTAATCATGATATTTCCTGTATATGATGTAGTATTCTAGATGTTTGGTTTGAAATTTTTTCATGGTGTTGGAGGCCAAAGTATGAATAATTGATGTACAATAATTATGTTATGTAAATGCTTTGTGATCTCAATGAAAGTAATGTGATCATACCAAGAATGCATTTATGTTATTATTGAAAGATAATTCTAAATTATACACTTTTTAAGATAATGATATATGTGAAAGTTTTATTCAATGTAATGACACATCTTAAATTGGTAGGCTTAGGACATCCTCTTCTTGTGTAAATGAAAGTGATCTTGATTGAAGTACCTTGAATTGGGAGGCTTAGGCTTCCTCTTCTTGTATAACTATTGTATCTTGACGTAATGAACATTGAATCGGTATACCTAATGGTGGTATCCCTTTAATATAACAAATAATACACCTTCAATTGGTATACCAAGTCATGGTAGCTCTTTCAGTAATGACTAATGAAGCATTATTAGGCTTTGTCTTGGATCAATAAGCCAATGGAATTCCTTTCATAACGGGACAATGGAAATATGTGATGATGAATCTTGAATCAATGGGTCAATGGAATTCCTTTCATGAGGATTCATTGAGTTATCCTAATAATGTACCACGAATCGATAGGTCAATGACATTCCTTTCATGTGTGTAATAATGTAGCTTAGGTCTATAGGCCGATGGCATTCCTGTCAAGTATAATAATGTTAATGAGAATGAACTTCTCTATAGGAATGTAAGATTGGCATGGAGTGGATATGGTAATATAGAATCTCTCCCTATGTTAGATCGGGTTTCAATGAACATCTTTCTTATCCCATAATTATCTGACCACGTAGCTTATTAGCTAGTGGATCTACCTAAGCTAAAATGTTACTGGTTCTACCTTAGGAAATTAGACTAACTCTTTTTAGGTATGGGACATAACATAGGATTCCATGTTGATATCACATAGTCTATGTCGATTAGGTCTTATTCCCATCATGTGAGATACGACCTATGGTTACTAAGAGTATCTATGTAGTGTAGGTATTAATATGGTATATCATTCATGCATTGCGTGAGTAAGAATTGAAAGGGCTATGGTGTGATTCTCCAATGTCTTAATGTTTAATGAAATGAATTTGCTCCTAATGAAGTTAATCAGAATGTTGACTTAAACGCTTAATGTAATGATGACTGTTTTACTTGGAAATGTTAGTATGAGTTACTTGACATGTTAGGGTACATATTCACGTTGGAAACGTCCGGGTAAGACTCCGAAGGAACCCGCAAGGATCCCTCAAGGAGGACCCAAAGGATGTCGAGACACTGCTTTGGCAGTGTTAATCGACGAAGCTAGTCAGTCCACCAATGGCCCATCGATGCCGAGGCATCGATGGAAAGTTAGACTGGTGAAGGATTAAGGTTGTTGTGAAGCCTCAGACCCAAATGACGGCGTGCAGTATGGTCCGTCGATGGACCTACTGGGCGTCGTTTGTGCCCGTCGATGGTACCTGCATACTACAGTCTGCACACTGTTTCTTAAAGGGTTGAATGCAAAATTCACCCGACATGCTAACCTGACCATAGTTGGTTTATTTGGTTATTTTCGGGTGTATTTAAGTCATCAAAAACGTGACAACATCATTCCCAATTCAATTCACACAAATTAGACTTTCCTCCCAAAATATTCTCTAGAATCTCCATTGAAGGTGAAGAAGCTCAAGAACAGCTTGGAGCTTGGATTTCCACTATTTCTTCACCAAGTTTTAGAGTTTTTCTTCTACATTAAGGTATGGTGATCCTTAATCTCTAGTTAATCTTCCATCTAGAGTTCTTCTCAAAATTTTCAAAGAGAAAAATATGATCAAACTTCTCTTTCTTCAATCTGGCCATGGGTTCTTTATCAAAATGTTTTCAAAGTCTTAATCATGATAAATTAATGCTAATATGATGATTGTAACGTGTATTTCAATCCAATGGCATGATCAACTCATGTCCCCTTCAACTCTCATTTTAGCCTATGCATGGGCATTGTGATCGTGACTTTGTATTTATTAAATTATGATTCTAGCATGTTGAATTGCTTATATCTATTACCTAGCATATGTATTGATGGTGAATTGTTGATGAGTGATCCATGAATGTGAAGGTTTGAAGGTTTGAATAAGGCAAGTATATGATGTAATGTCTTGTGATGTAATTCTAGCTTGATTGTTATGTAATTCAATTATGTTAAATTGATGGTTAACTACTGCCTATGATATCATGTGATGATTAATTATGTATTGTTGGTCCAATATGGATTGGGTATTGAAGAGTTGTTCTCTATTTCCTATTGATTATTAAAGCATGATATTCACTTTAATCTAGATTTTATGGCACCTGTAGTAGGATTTCGTTTAGGTAATGATTTATTTAAATACTGCCTTATGTTGATATTATTGATGAATTCTGGGTGAGAGTATTTGATGATCAAAGTAAAGGACTAAGGATTCATCTAGGTTTTTTTAGCCTAATGATTTATAATGTTATATAAATTATGTGATCTCAAATCTAGGGTATATGAAGTATGAATTATACTTGATTATTATGTCTTTAGCTACTGCCCTAGATTCATACTATTGATGAAATATGATTGATGATCAATGCAAGTGAAATTAGTTAATAAACAATGCCCTTCTACCTTCTAGTATATTGGTGATGTATTGTGCTTCATTGTAGCATGATATTGTAGTGGCTTATGCGTGATTTCTCTTATGATTAAAGTACATTTAGCTACTTCCTTATATATGAATTGTTGATGGAAAAGTAGTATTGATCAATGATGATCAAAAGGTTGATGAATTGTTAAGAATAGCTCTTCCCCTATACTTTTCCAATAGTATTGATAGTTAATGAAGCCTTGTATGGTATTGCGCGGTATAGTCCACTAATGTTAGCGGTGTTAACTTTATTTTAAGTATATATGTGATGTGAATATGACCTTGAAAGCAGTTGCATTACGAATGTGTGTTGGTCATGATCACCATATGTGAAGCCTATGTGTAGTTTCCTATTCTAGTTATGATCTAAGTTGTATGGAAAATGTTATGAGCATGTAAATGCTTATGTTAACTTTATATGTATATTTGTTGCCTATGATGAGGTCCTATAATTTACTATGGGAAGTAAAGTTAATATAGGTGCAAAAATACTAGAGCCTCACGAGTGTTTCTTAAGTTAATTTTGTTTTAAAATGAGTTAATTTAGTGTTGTTAGGAATTGTGTGAAATTTTGTTAAGTTTGGAGGTCAAATGTCTGAGAACGTTCATGACGTTTGGAAGGTGTTCCTTAGATAGCGCTTGTGTGTCTTGATGTGTTTGAGTAAGTTTTGTGTGTTCATTTGAATAAAAATTTATGTTGGATGTTCATAAGACCTATATGACTCAGCTTAGGGGTTTAACGTCTGGTCACGACTCCACCTAGGCCCCACAAGGGGCCCTAGAGAAAGGCCCAAGACTTGGACCCAAAAATGCCTAGGTAGTGTCCACCAATGTGACCATACCACGGCCAATAGGTCAACCAACGGCCAGTCGTCTTGGTCCGTTGATTGGAACTGCAAGGTAGGTTGTACAGACTCCAAATGTATCTAAGTATCAACCCACGAAACCCCACCAAAAGACCATTGATGGAGAGACGGTCCGTTGGTTAGCAACCGTCGATTGAGACTCTCCCAAAAGCTGTTAAAAATCTGCCAAGTCTTGGGGTGTTTAATTAATTCACCCCTAGTATTTTATGAACCTAGGAAGTTATTTTTAGGTTTATTAGGTATATTAAAGTGTTTCAAACCCTAACACCTCATTTTAGACTCCTCTTCCTAGAATCCAAAACCCCTCTCTCTAAGAAGACTCTCTCAAGTCACCATGGAGGCTAAAAGTCAAGAAGGATCTAGAAGGTCTATTGGTAGTCGTTTCTTCATCAAAAATCTTTGGTTTTTATTAAATGTGAGGTATGGTATCCATACTTGAACTCTCTTCCATTCAAGGACCCCTTTCTAAAAGATTTCAAAAATAGTTTTCAACCCTAGTTTCTTCTATCTTCAAATATAAGTATGGGTCCTGCATGAAAACGTTTCTAATTACTTAAGAATGATGTTTCTAATGTTATTTGATGATTTTAAGGTTAAAAATTCAATTAAATCATGTTAAAGCTGTTCATCTAATGTTGGCTAAAGAAATGGGTTAAAGGTGCTTAGTTTTGTAATAATTGAACTTTGGTTTCCTTATGTTG
This sequence comes from Solanum arcanum, assembly GCA_027789145.1. Lineage (NCBI taxonomy): Eukaryota > Viridiplantae > Streptophyta > Magnoliopsida > Solanales > Solanaceae > Solanum > Solanum arcanum. Next base: position 65,599,743 of record CM050933.1, read on the forward strand.
TTATTGATATTTAGATACTGCACTAAGGGATAATTTATGATGAAATATTGAGTAAAATGTTATAGGTGATGAAAGCTTGGATTAAAGGGTAAGTTGGTTATGTTGTTTAGCTTTAATTTTGAAATGCTCTTGAGTAGTATGGTCCAGTTTATTGGTGGCAGTGTTTACTTGAATTGTATCAATGTAAAGTTACTACTGTGTTGTGAATGAGGATATTAAGGATTGTTATGTGAAGTAAAATGATAAATAAGACATTCTTGTTAATTGTGCCTTATGAAGTTATTATGTGAAGTAGACTAGAGTGTATGCTTGAATAAAGTTATACTTGTTAATTGTTTTATGAATCTTGTTATGAGAAGTATGTTAAGGATTATTTCTAAAGGACTTATATGATTGTGTGAAGCATGCAGAGTGTGTGATGTGATGAATGAAGGTCTAAGCATGTATAGAAGTTAAATGTAAATGAAACGAAGTTTATGTGCAAGGTGTGCTCACATGTACACACACTCACACTTGAATGAATGAATGAAGCGAAGTTAAGTCCTAAAGGGAGTTTTAGGGTGAACACTCTTCGTGAGTTGAGGTGAAGTGTTTAATAGCAACCCCACTACATCCTATGATCTTTCTAAGATAGGTCGGAAGATGAATGCCCTAGGTGATTTTACATGTGGTCACTAGTTATCTTTAACCTATAGTGTATAATGTTTAGAATTCGTGGTAAGTTATGCCTAGCACCGAGAGGATATGAAGAAGAGGTGGTTACACTTCGTAAGTTGAGATGTTTTATTCCAATGTATCTCTTCATATGAGTACTCTTCGTTAGTAGAGAATGAGTTACTTAGTAGCGATCTCCTTATCCCTTAACTATGAGCCTGCATAGGTGTAGCTATTGGGAAAGCCATGTAAAAGCTAAGAGAATGAACTCATTCTAGGAGAGTGAGGATCCCTCATCCGATAGGGGTTAATATCGGGATTCCATGTCTACCTCTCATGGTCTATGTAGGTTAAGCTAACTCCCACAAAAGAAATGAATGTGTTAGGTCTTCTAAAGGATGTTCTACTTAGGGTAAGTAGTGGAATGGGATGCTATTTATCCATTGCACTAGGTAGGCATTCCGAAAGGGGAATCTTGGTGAGGCTTATTTGAATTGAATGAACTAAGTCCCCTAAAAGAATGTACTACTTAGCGTAGGTGGTTGTATGGGACACTATTTATCCATTGAACTACGTAGGACCTACCGAAAGGGGAATCTTGGTGCCAAGTCTTCTAAAAAAGTGTACTACTTAGGATAGGTAGTGGTATGGGACGCCATATACTCATTGCACTAAGTAGGCATTCCAAAAGGGAATTCTTGGTGTGTTGTTGGGTGTTCTTCTATTGTATTGCCATTGAGTGGTTGCTTGTTCTCCCGAGGTGAGTATGCCGAAAAGGGAGGTAGTCTTGAGGGTCGCTTTGGTGTGTATTGAAGAAGGCATATGTGTACTTCCTTCATGTCTTACCTTAGTGAGTTTTAGGATGACCTTAGAAATTCTGATAGAAATGATGTTTATTTCCCCATTGGCTATACTTTGGAAGTTTACTACTTTAGAGTCATTTTAGTCCCTGTAAAGTAAAAAGGGAATTCACTGCAATGTTCGAATTGAGTTTAATGTATCATTTTGTGGGTTTACTGTAAAGTGTGCCTTTTGGTTAAACTCATGGAAATCCTTCTCTAAGTGTTAAATGATGTTTGTTATGTTGTTTTCCTTCTAAATTTATTAATGTTTTACTCATTTGGCATTAAATGTTATATTACTAAAATGTCCCTTTTGGCATGTTTTTGCATATGCCATACATATGCATTATTTGTTCTAACCTCATACTTTTCTATTTTATCTAAGTAAAGATTTTAGAAGCAAGGTTGAAGTCTAGAAGGAAAAGTTTGGGAAATTTCTTCTCAAGACAAAGTGTGTCCTCATATATCTGAGGGCATAACTCCTGTCTTCTTAGTTTCGTTATGTATGACTTATTATGTATCTCTTTTAAACGTAAAGGGCCGTGTCCCTAAGTTAATTATGTTGTGTATTTAAGTTTGGCTTGTGACGATGGGATTCATAGATATTTATGAAAGATTTCCTTTTACTAAATTATTCGTGAAAACTTTTAAATTTCGCACTACTTTTCATGTATTATTTAATAAATGATAGTTAAAGGGCATGTACAAGACCCCAAAGGGTCAAGTACGCCTTGCCACAAACCAAGGGTTCTCCCTAACTTCTAGAGGGTACTTTCAGGTCATCACAACTTCTGTGATGGTATGTGTTTGCTTGTGTAGTTTATATGTATGATTTCTTCTGGCCTTAAAGTGATGCATTGCACCAAATATTACTGAAGGGTTACTTGGAAGATTAAGGAATTAAGAAGAAAAGGATTCACTGCTAAGAGAAAATAAGCTCAATGTAATGTGAAAGTGCTTACTGTAAAAATGGTCCTAAATTGCCTTTAATGCATTATATGATTTTATAATATGTTTGACCATGAAATATGCCTATATGAAGTATGTAAATAACATAATGATTATTGTATAAAGGTTTTATGACGATTTTGTCAAAAAGGCATGAAGTATGATTTGACAAAAATGTCTCTTTTAAATGCATGTGTTTGCATGGTTGTCATACTTAGTGCATTCTTGTACTAACTCCATTCTTCTTTATCTTTTTACACAAAGAGTAGGTAATGGATGCTTAAAGGATGTCTTTAAAAGATGAGGAGCTTTATATATGATTCCCAAGGTCAAGGAAAGGAATCCTTAAATTTAAGGATCTCCTAAAGTTATAGTTTACTGTAAAGTGTTATATTATTATACTTATATATTATGTTGTAAGGGCCGTGTCCCTAAAGTACTCTAATAATTTTGAGTCTAGGATGATAAAGAGACTTAAGGTCTAAATATGTATTATGACTCATATTTTTTATATATACGAAGTGAAGTTTCTAGCATATGATGTGCTATGAAAAGTTTTAAATATTCAATAAATTTACCTATGACAGTTCGATGAATGATAACTATGGGCTTGTATAAGACCTCCGAGAGGTAAAGTACGCCATGTTACTTTCAAGGGGTGCTCCCCGGTCGTGACACAATCTGTATCCCTCTCAACTCAAGTAGAAAGGCTTGGTACTTTGTGAGATTATTGGAGCAAGGTTCTGACAAAATGAAGGAGTGTTGTTGATTTGAAAAATAATGGTCTTTAAGCACTCCTTTATGTACGCAGGTGTATCATCTGTCATATACCATTTCAACTCTCCTTTTCAGTATATAATAACTATCTATAAGTGAAAAATATCATGTTTATAAGTTTACATTGAGAAAATAGGGTATATTTCATTTAATATGCCAATGCAACTCGATGCATATTATATAACATGATCCTATCCTCTTTTGTGCCTATGTTAGATCACTTTGTTCTTTCAACAAGCGCATTCACTAATTATTTTTGGGATAATGCACAAGTACCCCCTCAACCTATGCCCGAAATCTCGAAGACACACTTATACTATACTAAGGTCCTATTAGCCCCTAAACTTATTTTATTAATAAATTTCTACCCCTTTTCGGCCTACGCGACACTATCTTGTGAGTCCAATGCTGGTTGACTTTTTTTTCAAGATAGTGCCACGTAGGCATAAAAGGGGTAGAAAATTACTTATATAATAAATTCGGCGGAGTAATAAGACCTTAGTATAGTATATGTCTCTGAGATTTCGGACATAGGTTGAGGAGGTACTTGTACATTTTCCCATTATTTTTTATTGTTGGATTTGCTAGTAATCATGTTGCAAAATTTAGGTTACGAACACTGCAGTGATTAATTATACCAAAAGTAATATATGATATACTTTTCAAGCACGGACAATATGGATACACTCAAAAATCAAATTATTCGTAGTCTTGTGTGGTTCTCTTGGATCTCCCATTTGTCTTTATTAAGATATGATTCATTTGCATACACAGTTTGTTTCACTATGTCAATCACTCTCGTGGGATTTTTTTTATAAAAAAGTGACATTAAGGTTTCAAAATAAATGGGTGGTGACATAAGTAGATGACAATTATGTGATTAATGATTAATGATTGTGGAGTTTCCCTCAAGTTTATAAGTTGACAGTTTTATCCACTGAATTAAATGAGGGTAAAAGGGTAAATTGACTATACCAAACCTAATTTAACCAATTTTGGTGGGAAAATATCGAGCTAAAAGAGGAAATAAAAGCTTCTTTCCCCCGTCTCCAACCGTCGTATTCGTCCTCCTTTTCTTCTTCTACTCTCCTCTTTGCTTGCTTTCTTCCCTTTCTTCCTGCTCTCTTCATCTTCCTTTTCTTCTTCTTCTTATTTTCATACATTGCGGGTCTTCGATCGTAGTTCTTGTGCTTTCTTCTTCTTGAATTAGTTTTTTACCTAATATGTAACTGGTGGACCAGATTTCATTTTGCTCAATTGGAATTACTACATAAGCGTTATACGCCATTATTTCTGGTAAGTATAATTAATAGTTATTTAAAATCAATTCATTATCATTTGATCTAGGTACCTGCATTTTTTTCCAAAATTTGCATTTGCATTTCCAACATATTGTTATATATTTGCAACAGTTGACTATTACAACATATTATAGTCATATGTAGCAACATGTGATTTATTTTCACAACAAAACAGTCATATGTAGCAACATATGACTTACATCTCGCAACAGAATAGTCATATGTAGCAACATGTGATTTATTTTCACAACAGAACAGTCATATGTAGCAACATATGACTTAGTCTCGCAACAGAATAGTCTTATGTTGCTACATATGATATAACTAAAAAATGTATCAACATATTGATTTATTTTTCACAACAAAACAGTCATATGTAGCAAAATATGACTTACATCTCGCAACAGAATAGTCATATGTTGCTACATATGATATAACTAAAAAATGTAGAAACATGTGATTTATTTTTCACAATAGAATAGTCATATGTAGCAACATATGACTCACATCTCGCAACAGAATAATCATATGTTGCTACATATGATATTACTAAAAAATGTAGCAGCATGTGATTTATTTTTCACAACATATTATTCATATGTAGCAACATATGACTTACATCTCGCCACAGAATTTTTATATGTTGCTACATATGATATAACTAAAAATGTATCAACATGTTGATTTATTTTTCACAACAGAACAGTCATATGTAGCAAAATATGACTTACATCTCGGAACAAAATAGTGATATGTTACTACGTATGATATAAATAAAAAATGTAGCAACATCTGATTTATTTTTCACAACAGAACAGTCATATGTAGCAACATATGACTCAAATATCTCCACAGAATAGTCATATGTTGCTACATATGCTTAATCTTCATAATTAGTAATTATTCTTTTAAGTATTTTCTTCAGGTACAATGTCATTATTTGTAGGGATTGATTTGCGTGGTGAATGGATCAAGAAAAAAATTGATTCATATGGTGTTGGGAGGATAGTAAAAAATGAGGAGTCGGTTCAATAGGGATGTATGTCGGAAGAAACATTTTGTATGATGAGTTCTTTAATTTAGTTGTGCAAAAGTCTGGATACAATTGTAAACTGCAAGATCTTGTCATGAGTTACATTCCCCAATTTTTTCATAATGAGAAGTTTCTACCTTTTAGAAAAACTGATCAATCTAGTTTGAGTATTTATTTTGAAGGTACAGAGAAACCGCCAATATTAAGAGTCTACGTGGAAGAAACTCCTATCGAAGAGGATCATAATGTAGACCAAGGCCAACAAGATATGTTTAATGATTAATTTCATCCTGCAGACATGAATAATCTTGATGATGAAATTGGAATAGGTGAAGGTGAAGGTTAAGGTGAAGGTGAGGGTGAAGCTCAAGTTGAAGGGTAGGACCTTGAGAGCAAGTTTCCTCCCACACCTATAGTCGGCAGCAACAATCCATGTGCTTCTCGAACTTCACGTGTGAATAATGTTAGAGATTATGAAACAGGATTTTATAAGGGAATGACATTCAATAACAACCAAGATTTGGCAAATTCATTGAAAATTGCTTGCTTGAATAAAGATTTTAGATTGAAAAAAGCGATCAATTCTCGTAATGTGTTTTCCTTTAAATGTTCATATTCGGATTACAATTGGTGGCTGAGGCTGTGAAATTTACAAGTAGTGACAGGTTTGCCATTAGAATCTATGAAAAGTATCATACATGTGGTTCAGAGCATCTTACAAGCCATTATCCCCACGCCACGGCAAAAGTCATAGGTAAGTACTTTGAAAATAGGTTTTCCAATGGTAAAGGCCCATCCACAAGAGACATGTCGAATCAACTCCGCACAGAATTGGGTTGTAAGGTAAGCTATTGGAATATTTATAAGGGCATGGAGCATGCTAAGTCTAATGTTAGGGGAACACATGAGCACGGGTACGCAATGCTTAATGTGTACCGGTATATGCTTGAATGTGTGAATCCAGGAAGCAAGACGACATTGTCGTTGGATGAAAATGGGAGGTTCCAGTAATTCTTTGTATCATATGGTGCTTGGATGATTGGTTTTCAAGAAATGAGAAAAGTAATAGCCGTTGATGGTACATTTCTAAGGAGCAAGTATGGAGGAGTTCTGCTATCGGCGGTGGCAACAAGATGTCGAGAATCATATATTTTCAGTGGCTTTCAGTGTCGTGGAAAAGAAATGTGATGCCTCATATGAAGATTTTTTTCAAAATATGAGAAGCTTTGTAGATGATAATGATGAGTTGTGAATTATATATGATAGGCATCCAAGTATTCGAAAGATGGTTTCGAGAATCTACCCTGCATCTCATTATAATTTTTGCATGAGATACCTTGGGGAAAATATTCTTAATAAATTTCACAATTCAAAGGTAGTGTCCCATTTTTATAAAGCAGCAAAGCCATACGATATATGTGAGTTCAATGACCATTTCAATCAAATAAGAGATTTGGTACCAAAGGCCGCTAAATCTCTTGAATGTATTGGGTTTCACACATGGAGTAGGGCATTTTGCCCGGGAAATAGGTACCATTTTAATTGAGTTTATTTTTACTTTATGTATTTTGTTTGATTTTTATTTGTTGTTGTGTAGATATAACATTATAACGTCAAACATCGCGGAATTGATGAATTCTATGTTTGATGTTGAAATAGAATTTCCCATTGTCGCTCTATTTATTGAAATAAACAGGAGATTTGCATTGTTATTTTCTAGAGGTGAATGGAACTGGTGCATTCTGCAAATAGATTTGTTCCTTCAATTGAAAAAGACATATCAGAGTATGTCAACGCGAGCAACAAGTTGTTGGCCCATCAACTCACTAACTACAAGTTCAGTGTCACTGGTTATGGAGATGTTGCTACTGTGGATCTACAAAGAAGAACTTGTACTTGTAGAATTTTTGATTTTGAGAAAATACCTTGTCCACATGCCATGGCAGCAATTCGATCCCAACATGGTGATGATTTTGGAAATCAGATTTACTTGTACTCCTCTCCATACTATTCAGTGAAAAAATACATAATGGCATATTGTCAAGAAATTCAGCCAGTGCCAACTGAAGATTCTTGGATTATCCCTTTGGATATCATACAGAGAGAAAATACCTTCTCCATATGTTGATCCAAGTAAACCCGGAAAAAGGACATATAAGAGACGGTGTGGAGTTGGTGCATCATTTCCAACAAAAAAAATAAGTGTTCAGTATGTAGGGACTTTGGCCACAAAAAAAAACTATTTCCCCAATTGAAATGCCTCACAAGAAGTGTTAAGCGTTGAGTTGTTGAATTTTTATGAATGTTCTTTCTTATTTGAGAATGATCTCTATTATATAATCTTATCTAGAAATGCCCCAATGCATGATTTGTTTCTTTCCTTTGTTTCGGTGTCAACACATGTCAAATATTTCTACAGTATATACTAGATGTGGCAACATATGCAACAAATATTGCTACAGGCGAATCATTTGTAGCAACATATGCCACATGTTGTGATTTACCTGTAGCAACATTTATTCCATATGTTGCCACATATAAAATATCTAAAATCACACTCCAACGTAATCATTATTTAAAAGGATATGTTGTCATAGATGATTATATGTAGCAACATATCACTCAAATATTGCTACATATAATAATATGTAGCAACATTTGACTCAAATATTGTGACGGACGAATGTTGCGATATACGCATCAGCTATAGCAACATTTGACTCAAATATTGCTACATATAATCATCTGTAGCAACATATACTTTTAAATAATGATTACGTGGGACTATTCTTTTAGATATATTAGATGTGGAAACATATGCAATAAATATTGCTACAGAAGAATCAGTTGTAGCAAGATATGCCACATGTTGTGACGGACGAATGTTGTTACATATAATCATTTGTAGCAACATATGACTCAAATGTTGCTACATATAATCATATGTAGCAACATATACTTTTAAATAATGATTATGTGGGACTTTGATTTTAGATATATTAGATGTGGCAACATATGCAATAAATGTTGCTACAGACGAATCAGCTGTAGCAACATATGCCACATGTTGTGATGGATAAATGTTGCTACATATAATCATTTGTAGCAACATATGACTCAAATGTTGCTACATATAATCATCTGTAGCAATATATACTTTTAAATAATGATTACGTGGGACTGTGCTTTTAGATATATTAGATGTAGCAACATATGCAATAAATGTTGCTACAGACAAATCAGCTGTAGCAACATATGCCACATGTTGTGACTGACGAATGTTGCTACATATAATCATTTGTAGCAACATATGACTCAAAATGTTGCTACATATAATCATCTATAGCAACATATACTTTTAAATAATGATTATGTGGGACTATGTTTTTAGATATATTAGATGTGGAAACATATGCAATAAATGTTGCTACAGACGAATCAGCTGTAGCAACATATGTCACATGTTGTGACAGACGAATGTTGCTACATATAATCATCTATAGCAACATATGACTCAAATGTTGCTACATATAATCATCTGTAGCAACATATACTTTTAAATAATGATTACGTGGGAGAGTGATTTTAGATATATTAGATGTGGCAGCATATGTAACAAATTTCATTAGATGATACCTTTCGTTTAATTACGACTCTTCAGTTCACTCAATGGGTAAATCAAGAAAATGACCAAAACAGCTATTTCAGAAAAAATCTTCCAATTGTTTTTTCTTGAGGATATTCTTGTATTTGACGAAAGGTATTCCTAGGAATGACCTAATGATGTTGTCACCATTAGGATCAGGCTGCAGATGCACAGGGAAAATGTCTGCATTGATGATTTTAATCCCATCATCACCACTAGCATTGAACTCTTCATGAAGTTCTTGTTCTTCTTCATGAACTTCATTTATTTTTTCTTGTTGTGCCACAACTACTACTTCTTTATTTTCCCCTTCTTCTTCCTGAACTTCATTTATTTTCCCTTGTTCCTCAACTTCTTTTTTTTCATATTCCTCCTCCATGACTTGTCTTTGTTGATATTCTTTTTGAAAAAATTCTACTTCTGCTTGAGAAGAAGAAACTGCTTCAGTTGCAAGTTTTTTTGAATTGTAGTATTTTTGTTCCTCTTCCTATGAATTTTAGACATATCCTTCTTTTGGATCTTTGTTTGGTCAGATGTATCAATATCAAGTTTTCTTTTGACAGGAGCCATTATATTTGTATCTGCAACCACAAAAAGAAAATATTTGAAATCCACACACACATGAGCTACAACCACAAGTCAAAACAGGACAATAAGCAGATAAGCACATGCATTTCAAACCCTAATTAAATGTTACCTTACCTAATAAGATATATGTTAATGATAAAGTAGAAACTATGAGGACAACACCACCTTACTATAGAAGATGATTTGTGAAGGAAGGACTAAGAGAAGAAGAGAAGAAGGAGAAGTTGCTAGTAGAGAAGAAACAAATAAATTTTGTGGCATACGAAATGACGTTTATAGAAGAGAGAGGAAGGACGAGAGAGGGAAAATGAAAATTAAAACTGTTTAATTTTTTTTTAAATTTTGACAATTCAAACTGTGACATATGTTGCTACATATATAATATTTGTTGTTACATATATACTAATTGTTGCAACATATAATTTTTTCGTGTTTATTACTACAGAAATTACATATATAGAAGAGAAATTTATATAAATAAATAAATCTTGTGGAATACGAAACAACATTTATAGGAGAGAGGAGAGAGGAGAGAGGGAAAATGCAAATAAAGTTGTTTAATTTTTTTTTTAATTTTGACAATTCAAATTGTGGACATATGTTGCTAAATATATACTATCTGTTGCTACATATATACGAACTGTTGCAACATATAATTTTGTCGTGTTTATTACTACCGAAATTATATTTTAATTAACACTTCACCAATTGTTTTATACAACTTATCAACAAAAAGTTAATACATAATTATATGATATGCATAACCACCTATCTAATCAATGGTTGTAAACTCAACATTTTCATCGATCTTAAATTATTTTTTTAAGTGCTACACATCTCTAGGTCTTCATTATTACTAACGAAACCATTTCGAGCCTTTACAATCCCATAATTCCATTGGAGTGAAGCATATCTCAAGTGAAGGATGTCAGCATTAATTCCACATGATGGTACTTGTAATCCATCACTCAAACACTCAGCGTATGCAGCAACAAAAATTCCACAATCTCTGCATGGTATATCATCAATCAAAAAATTTAATAACAACACATTACGATAGTCGTAAGACAAAATAATATTGTGATACTTACAGACTACTTATTTTTTGTTGGGCAATATCAGTAACATGACTGGCTTCAAATGGCTGAGATTTGTTCTTTCCTTGGTAACATTTAAGAACTGACCAGTTGGTTCGCTCATTTGTCTCACAAAATCCACTCAACTCAAGGTACTTTGGCAACATTGTAGTCATCTTTTGAATCTCGGAGGATAGTTTTCTATTAGACCTATTTGAGGACATGGAATCATACACTTTTAGGCACCATTCCTTCAATGCAACGACTGCCAAGACCCAATGAAATTCCCCATTACTATTTACAGGGACATAAACATCATCCGTCAAGTGTCAAGATATTCCAGAAGGTATAGCATACCCTTTCATTTTGTCAATGATTTTATCCTCATATTCACTAGAATTGTAAATGATTGTTTTGAAAAAACAACTAGTGGTGGTATATTGATATTCAGACTGAATCTTTTTCTTCGACTTCTTACGCAAATAGTAAAATATGACATCCATATACTGCCCGCATGCATCAAACAAGTGTATCAATTTAATTGTATATATTCATGTACTAAACAGTACATATAAAAGTGAGCATGGATTTACTTCATCATTCCAGAACCTATTGGGTTGAGACATTACGTAGAACCAGTCCTTATTCATTGGAAATGCAACTACTAAATCAAGTTCGTCAAATTCAAGCTTTGAACAATTGGCTAAGTAGTGATCCTCCTTGTTTCCTCTACAATTTTGTAATCATTATAAATCATTATATATTAGAAAACAAGAAGAAATTAATAATAGTTGAACGGCTTTACTTGCTTTACTTCACTTACTTTTTTGCATGATGCTTGTAAGACCCTCTTTTATCCATTGCGAGAAGGATGACATTAGTTCAGTTGGACCCTCGCCGTCAATGTTAAAACCTTCAAATGGATATTGTAGATTCACATCACAACTGACAACTTCGACTTTCTTCCCTTTCTTTTTCGCTTTGTTTTTTTTTTCTGCTTCTCCTTCTCCTTCTCCTTCTGCTTCTCCATCTCCATCTCCTTTTCCTTCTTCTTCTTCTCCTTCTCCTTCTCCTTTTTTTCCTTCTTCTCCTTCTCCTATTTTTCCTTCATCTCCTTCTCCTTCTCTTCATTTGCCTTCTTCTCCCTCTACTACTCATCCTTCTCCTCTTTTACATTCTTCTCCTTTTCCTTCTCCTCCTTTTCCTTTTCCTCCTTTGCCTTCTTCTCCTTTTCTTTCTTCTCAATAATCATAGAAAGTGTTTGAGAAATAGATTTTTTCAACATCCTACATTTCAAAGGCTGTGAAGTCTTCTTGGATCTTTGCACATCAATATTATGAGACATTTCCTTAAAAGTATCAGTGAGTTTTTTAACACGACTAGTAAAATAATCATGTTGTTGCTCACATTCTTCGCATAGACAAAAAGAGCATTTCATGTTAGAAGATTGAGTTGTTGTCACGGATGAAGCTTCTTGTATCATTTCGTCTACAAGGTAAATAAGAAAATATTGAGATTTTACAATTCATTATAAAATAATAATAGCAGTATGTTGCAACCGATGGATAGTCTGTTGCGATAAATTAACATTATGTTGCCACATATGTACCTGTTGTTGCGCAACATATCCATCTTATGTAGCAACAGATGCATCATATATTGATACATCTATACAGATTATTGCAACATTTGAATTTTATGTGTAGCAAATGACCAACATATCAATTTTACAATTCATTATAAAATAATATTAGTAGTATGTTGAAACTGATGGATAGTCTGTTGCGATAAATTAACATTATGTTGCCACATATGTACCTGCTATTGCGCAACATATACATCTTATGTAGAGACAGATGCATCATATGTTGATACATCTGTAATGATTATTGCAACATTTGAATCATATGTGGCAACAGATGACCAACATATTACTAAAATGTGGCAATATACGCTAAAATCATATCAACAAAATGACCAAAAAAAAAGAACAGCAATAGCAACAAAAAATGACTTTTCACTTAATGATAACATTACAGATACATTTCCTCAAAAATAAAGGATTTTTTGAGGTGACTGATTTTCTTTCAAAAATGATAAATACTACACACCCTTAAGTCGATTATTCAGTTTTTACACCTATATAACATTTTATTGTTCATTAATCCAAGAAATTTTTTTTGAAAATTGTAAAGTATTTCAAAAAATAACTTACCCATTTCTAGTCGAACACGATTACAGATCAGAGAGATGAGAGAGTAATGGAGGATTGGACAGAAAGAGTAACGACTGCACAGGAATAGTAAATATGGATTTCCGAATTTCTAAGGAAGAAGATGAAGAAAAGAAGAGAGAGAAGAGAGGAGGGAAGATGAAAAGAATTTTCTTTTAAGATGATTTGGTTTGAATTATAAAATTATGTTTTTTTGTATTTTATAAAAGATTAGAAAGTTTTGAAAATGTTAATTTGGTTCCATAATTAGTTAATTACGTTTTAAAGAAGATTTGACCAGGTCTTGATCAATCAGTAACCAAAAATAAAAACGGGACTTATTTGACACCTTTCGCTTAATTTTCTCCACTCTCTTTCCCTTTCCTGTTTTAGAAGCTAAGGTACTTTTTGTTTGTTAATTTTATTTTATTTCTTTGTGTTGGGCTATTACTCATGCTCCAGCCAAAGGCCCATGGCCTAATCCTACTTGAAAAAGGATTGAAATTATTCTCTTTATTTGATTTTCAATTCTATTAGGAAAAGGATTGGAATTGAAATCCTATTTGTAGTTGGTTTTGGCTTTGTAAGAAAAAGCACAACTCTATAAATAGAGGATGGTCTTGAGAGAATAATTAATTGATCATTGGTATTGTCTTTTAAAGACATTAGAACATAAAAGATGTTTTTGAGAGAGCTTTCAACAAGAGAAAAGAGAGAAAGAAAAGGATTCTTTTGCTGCAGTCTTTTTCTCCAACCAACAACGTCCATATCGTGTTTCCCGATTAACTAACCGTTGGATCGTGCTGAAGTTTGGACTGATTGTTGATGACATCTTGATGGGTTATTTGAACGGTGGAGATCAGATTAGGAGGTCAGCAAGATCCTGTTTTAGATCCCGAACAGAAGCTGGATTTGGGTGGTGTTTCTTTCTATTTATCTTTTGTTGGTGTAGCTATTGTTTGTTCTCTTTTGGCACTTGTTATGTATCCATTAGAAGAATATTTGTAACCCTCTTATACGTATAGTGAAACAATTTGAATCTTGTCGATCTCGTTGTGGTTACCTTCGATTTGAAGGGTTTTTCCACGTTAAACTTGGTGTTCTTTATTGTTAGATTTTCGTAATCATTTTTCCATCACAAAAACTGGTATCAGAGATAAGGTTATCTATATGGAGGGTAATATGAGTAAGATGGTATGTCTAAACGGAAGAAACTACAGCATATGGAAAAGCAAGATGAAAGATCTATTGTTCGTGAAGAAGATGCATCTTCCGGTTTTTTCTGCTCATAAACCCGAGAATGTGACCGATGAAAATTGGGAATTTGAGCACCAACAAGTACGTGGATATATAATACAATGGGTTGAAGATAATTTTCACAATCATATTTTGAATGAGACACATGCTAGAACATTGTGGAAAAAGTTGGAGACGTTTTACGCTTCAAAAACATCAATAACAAGTTGTTCTTGTTAAAGTAATTGATGGACTTTAAATACAAGGAGGGCAGTCCTATTCATGATCATATAAATAATTTCCGGGGTATTCTTGATCATCTATTAGGAAAGGGTGTTAATTTTGATGATGAAATACAAGGACTTTGGCTTCTTAATACTCTACCGGATTCTTGGGAAACTCTTCGTGTTTCATTAACAAATTCTGCCACTGGTGGAAAGGTGACTATGTTGAATGAAGAGTTTAGAAGAAAATCTCAAGACACATCTTCACATTCAGATGTTCTATATACAGAAGATCGAGGGAGACATAAGACAAGAGATTCAAGGAGTACAGGTAAAAGCAGAAGCAAGTCAAAATTCAAGAATAAAAATATTATATGTTATCATTGTGGAAAGAAAGGACATATTAAAAGATTTTGTAAACAATTGAAGAAACATTTTAAAGAAGGGAAGAAGGAAGAAAACAATGAAAATAATGTTGTTGTTGTTGTCCAAGATGACCTTCTCTTCGCTTGTGACAAAGACGTCATCAATTTTGTATCTCAAGATACAAGTTGGATAGTAGATTCTGGAACCACATCACATGTCACACCAAGAAAAGACTTCTTTTCATCTTATACTTCTGTTAACTCTGAGGTGTTAAAGATGGGTAATGTTGGTGAGGTTAAGGTGTTTGGTGTTGGCACTGTTTGTTTGAAAACCAATACCGGTTCAACGTTGGTCCTTCAGAATGTCAAGCATGCTCCAGACATTCCCTCAAATTTGATATTTGTAGGACAACTAGATGACGATGGCTATCATAATGACTTGTGCAATGGTCAATGGAAGCTCACCAAAGGCTCACTGATTTTAGCTCGAGAAAGAAAACTTTCAAATTTATACGTGACACAAGGATCGATTCTTGGTGACTCTATAAATTTGGTGGAGAGCGAGACTTTATCAAAATTGTGGCACAAGGGGTTTAGTCATATGAGCAATTGGCTAAGAAGAATTTGCTTGCTGGTATGAAACAAATAATGGTGAAAAGATGTGTTCATTGCTTAGCAGGAAAACAAAAAAGAGTTTCTTTTCACAATCATCATCCTTCAAGAAAGTCTGAGCTATTGGAGCTAGTACACTAAGATTTGTGTGGTCCTTACAAAGTGAAGTCAAAAGGTGGTACACTTTACTTTGCTACTTTCATTGATGATCATCCTCGCAAGGTTTGGGTATATCCTTTAAAATCCAAAGATCAAGTGTTTGATGTGTTTAAACAGTTTCAAGCCTTATCAGAAAGACAAACGGGAAAGAGATTCAAATGTATTCGCACTGATACTGGTGGTGAGTATACTGTTCACTTTGATAACTACTGCAAATCGCAAAGAATTTGTCATCAGAAGACTCCTCCAAATCTCCTCAATTAAATGGTTTGGCAGAGAGGATGAACAGAACTTTAGTTGAGAGAGTTATATGTGTGCTTTCAGAGGCTAAACTTCCAAATTCTTTTTGGGCTGAAGCACTTAACAACGTTGCTTATGTTATCAATTTGTCTCCTGTTGTTTCTTTGTATGGTGATTTTCCAAACAGAGTTTGGTTTGATAAGGATGTTTCTTATGATCACTTGAAAGTGTTTGGGTGTAAAGCTTGTGTGCATGTTCCAAAAGATGAGAGGTCGAAATTGGATGTTAAAACTAAGCAATGCATCTTCATTGGTTATGGTCAATATGAGTTTGGATATCTCTTTTATCATCCAAGTGATAAGAAACTCATTAGAAGTCGTGATGTTGTGTTCTTTGAAGATCAAACTATTGAAGATATTGATAAGATTGAGAAACTAGATTCTCATACTGATGAGAGCTTAGTTGATGTTGACCCAATTCCTAATATTGATACATCTTCTGCACATGAGAGAACCCAGGGTTACGATCCAGATAATAATCAGAGTGTAGAACATATAAATGTTCCTACTTATGATGTTGTGGTTGATAATCAACCAACTCATGTGTGAGATAACCACTTCGAATGATCCAGAAACCTCTTTTAGAAGATCTACTAGAGAAAAACGAAGCTCAACACATTATTCTCCTAATGAATATATCCTCTTGACTGACATGGAAGAAACTGAAGGTTATGATGAAGTCATGTTAGATACTCATAGAGATAAGTGGAAAGAACTCATCATAGACAATCATGAGTCTTGTAAAAGTGTGGCAGGTAGGAAGTCTGTCAAAAGTTACTTCACTTAAAGTTCATTTGGCCCCTTGGCTGGAGGGGGAATTTGGGCTATTACCCATGTTCCAGTCAAAGTCCCATGGTCTAATCCTACTTGAAAAGGATTGAAATTATTCTCTTTATTTGGTTTCCAATTCTATTAGGAAAAGGATTGATATTGTAATCCTATTTGTAATTTGTTTTGGCTTTGTAAGGAAAAGTAAAACTATATAAATAGAGGATGGTCTTGATAGAATAATTAATTGCTCATTGGTATTGTGTTTGAAATACATTAGAACATAAAAGAGGTTTTTGAGAGAGCTTTCAAGAGAAAAGAGAGAAAGAAAAGGGTTTTTTTGTTGCAGTCTTTTTCTCTGACCAACAGCATTTAGATCGTGCTTCATGATTAATTAACCGTTGGATCGGGCTGAATTTTAAATTGAGTATTCATGAAATCTTGGTGGTAAATTTGAACAGTGGAGATTGAATTTGAAGGTAAGCAAGATTTTGTTTTAGGTCCCGAACAGAAGCTGAGTTTGGGTGGTGATTCTTTCTATTTATCTTTTGTTGGTGTAGCTATTGTTTTTTCTCTTTTGGCACTTGTTATGTAGTCATTATAATAATATTTTTAACTCTCTTATTGGTATAGTGAAGTGATTTGTATCTTGTAAATCCCGTGATGGTTACCTTCAATTTGAAGGGTTTTTCCACATTAAACTTAGTTTCTTTATTGTTAGATTTTCGTTTTCATTTTTCCGTCACAACACTTTGTTATGTTAAATTACTTTTGTGACTCCACTTTAGGGTTAGAATTTTAGATTTTTTTTTGGCCAAGTTTTATATAAGATAAAGGATGTGTTGCTAGTCGAAAAGAGGAAGCAAATGATGCCAAATTATAAGGGAAAAAAAGAGAATCGCTTACGTTGGTTCACCTCACCTACCTCAACTTATTTTTATTTTTTCCCTCTGCTTAGTTTATATACTAGATGGTATTGCATGTGCCGTGCACAGGCCCAACAGTAGTATTTGCGCATCAAACGTTGGCATAAAAAAGTGACAAATATTTGTATTATTATGTATGATTAATCGTCTCTCTTCAAAGAGTTTCATGTGCTATGATTGAATCACTACATTTGCCTTGTAACAGAGCTAACCTCGTGTCGTGCACCAAATTTAGTTACATAGGTTACACTAGTGGTAGTACTTTCACTGCATTCGACATCAAAGATACCAAATGAAACCAATCTATTTATCTCCCCGTGCAGTGAGCTGAGCAAGAAATAAATTACACGCACTTCAAAAAGCATTTTCCAAAAGCCTAATATTACATTGAACTATTTGCCAGATTTGCAAAGTATGAAAATTATATCAGGTTCACCCAGTGAATGGATAAAACATGTAACAAGTTATATGCAATAATAAATTTCAAACTACAAGCAATTAGTAACACATGGTAGGTTTCTTCACATGCAAATGAAGATTGCAGGTACTGAACAATACATGCTAAAGTAAATGACAAGTTAAAGAAGAACATGTATTCTTCAAATATGTATGTGGAACTTGTATGGTTCTCGATTTCTTTTAAATTCTTTTGGTATTGTTGTGACTTGTGAGACAAATACATTAGTATTCATGCGTATTGCAGTTCAAGATGTTTATCAGTTCATCTTAAATGTGAAGGCACATAATGCAAGTCTTGTACTAATTATCCAGAGTGAGCTTTCATGAACCAATAGAGCTGATAATAGCCAGATATAGACATCATAACTGACATTAACCCATTAATTAGGCCCAACATCAAATTTTGTTACCAACTTTAATTTTTCATAAATAACAATCATATGTCATTTTTCGTCTCTTTTCTCCTTCACATGGAAAAAGAAAAAAAAACATATGATGCATAAATGACAACCATATGTTTATTTAGATTTAATAAAATTTAGAGAGCTTTAAACAGGACATGGCCTATGTCTTATGCAGCAACTACCCACTATTAATTTTTATGTTTACTTAGGTTGAATAAAATTTAGGGAGCTTTAAACAGAACATGGGCTATGCCTCGTGCAGCAACTGCCCACTATTAATTTTATCTCAAACTATGATCATATAGTACACCTGTCTAAATAAGAAAAAGTAAAACAACATTAGTTGATCTAGGTATATTAACAGACATCCTTTATGCACCAGTGATACTGAGAATTTATAAGAAAAGATGCATCAGTAATAAGAAAAAATATTGACATGCATGTATGTGTAAAATATTACAATAGAGATCAACAACCTGAAAGAACCATTTCAAAAAGGTTCAGCCGATATTAATAAAGGACACATAATGCTACTTGACCTTACGTTGACATTTTTTTTTCTACTAGTCTAGTATTTTCTTTTGATGTTCTTCTTCATCCAACATAATAAGCTTTACCGATGAAATTTTTAGACACCAGCTAAGAAGTAGCCAACATACAATAGTTTGCGAGTGTCGCAACTCTCAAATCAATCTTCTACTACACATCATAACTCTCTTAAAGTTTGAAACTGTTTTTAGATATCATGATCAATATACAAAGTACACATCATAAAAAATACTTTGGTAATAATGTTTATACACCTGACATCTTCCTTCTAAAAATACAAAAAGAAAAACAGGTGACATCTACAAATGTGTATGAGATTTCATAATATACTTATAAAATCCTTATAGAGATGAATCAAAGAACAAACACTCTCGAAAAAAATCAATTACAAGATTATTTCATGAACAACACCAATTTAGCAAGTTAAAACAATTTATTGAAGTTTTCGAGAATTATATAGACTTGCAAAAAGTTTTTATAAAACATTGTATCATGAAATCTGAAAAGCAAATCCTCTTGCAGATCAGTAAACACTGGTAACCGAAGCTATCATCCTAAAGTTGTATATACTAACACGTATAATGGGAAATATTAGTGACGAAACATGCACACAATGACTATATTTATGGTGGAGTGTGGCTTTTAGTCCTACGTGCATATAATACAAAACCTCCACATAAAGATAAAAAGTCATACATATACTTTTTCTTTTTATCTACCTAGATCATGTTGGATTCAAAAATCACCTTGTAACATTGAATTTCGATTAACAAACGATCATGTTCATTTATTAGGGGAGCACAAAATTGTTCCTTTTCTTTATACATCCAACTACATTAGCAAATTACCACTTCCGAATCACCTATCTTGACTTGCGTCAATTTATATACATGTTATAAATAATTATTTTCCTTCTGATTTACTCATCTAGACTTGTGTCAGTTCACACACAGGTTATAAATGAACATTTCTCCTCTGATTTACTCATCTGGATTTGCACCAGTTCACACACTCTTGAGTATTCAACCAACTCTCTGATTAAACAAAAGAAGTAGTTCTACCTATTATACATAGCAGATTTTGACTAATGTGCTATGTTAGTAGCAAGGAAATGTATCCAACTATTTTCAATGTGAATTCTTGCAAACGTACTATTTTTTACCGCATCACAAATTTCAAAAGTCCTAAAATGTCTTACGTATAATATTTTTTTAAAATAGCTATGTTTTTTTACTTTACCTATACATTGCAATTTACTGTCCTTGAAACGAACGATAATCCTTTGACATGCTTGCCTATATTAACAAATATCATAAATACATCATCTGTAAAAAAAAAGGTTGAACATAATACATATTAAAGATATGGGAATGAAGATGTGAATATGTGAGAAGAGAACCTTTTTTAGTTACATTGTTGATCAAATTTTAGACGCTCATGACATGAATGACGGATCCATGGGGACAATAAAGACCCTGACAATAACATATTGATTCATATGATGGCTTTTCTATCATATCCTCGGTTAAGCTGGAGAAACAAAATATAGAAATGATAACAAACTTTATTAGAGTAATAGATTTTGTTATAGGATAAGAACTACTAAAAAGGTTTAGCATATATTTACTAGGCAAAATAGTCTGGTAGACCCTTATACTTGGCTCGAATTATAAATTGGACCCTTCAACTCTACAAATTTTAAACTAGGCACTTCAACTCAAACAAAATAGAAATTTTAAACTCGTATGTCAGCCGGTGTTCCTCACTCGATCTAACATGAATAACACATCATATCCACGTCAAAAAAAAACAAATCATATCCATCTCATTAATTTAATGATCACAATGCTATTTTTACATATTTATTTTATCAAACAAATCATCAGTTTAAAAAAAAAAATCACTTTACTCTCAAGAAGCCTAACCCAAAAGAGAGTCCATTAACATTTGACAACTCCATTTGAGCTTACAATTTCATAAATCGATATTAATATCAATAGAAGAAATCACTCAAGCCCTACTACTCTTAATACTAAACTTGACACTCAAATATTTGAAATTGAAAGAAAAATCCAAACTTAAAAAAAGAAAAATCAAGAAGTATGAAAACTTCAAAATTGTATCTACAATTTAAAAGAGAGATGAAAATATGTTTTTTTGATTTTTTTTTTTAAATTTTGCTGCTGAAGAGATAAAAAGAAGCAAGTAGTTGTTTCAAAAATCCATATTTAATGTCAGTTTGAGCTTTCAAGGAGAAGATTGTTTTTCTATCGTTTCCAATTATTTTTGTTATGAATTTTTGATGAATGTATAGTTTTTATTTGAAAAGTGAGGTGAAGTAAGATTGCAAGAAAAAATAATCCATAATAGAGAGGATATGAATATAGTAATAGAGAGGATAGGAATATAGTAGGTGGGAGATGGGTGGGTTGAAAAAAGAAAGGGATTTTCTTTCTTTTCTTTTTTTTTTGCCTTTTTATAAAGGAAGGTAAATTTTCTTTTACTTTTTATTTAATTTGTTAACTTTTTAAATCAATTCACCCTCTATTTCACATGTGTAACGCAGATTTTTCCAATTCAGCTAAATTAAACACCTAAGGCCGGTCAATGGTCAAAGGGACTTAAAATTACTACTTTGTTTGAGTTGAATTGTCCAGATGTTTGAGTTGAAGTGTTCAAATGAAACTATAGAAGTAGAATGGTCCAATTTACAATTCGAGTCAAAGTATAATACTCCATCAAATCATTTTGCCTATTTACTAAGGATCAATTCATCATATTTGTTATGTGCAAAGGATAGAAGACATGGACTCTTGAAACAGATAGCAGACCCAAAAATTCATATCAAATTCAACTCAATGTACTCTGATGAATAATTGGAGAAGACGTCGACATAATCTAGGTGAAACAAACAGAAGAAGGGAAACAAAAAAATAATTATTACCACAATATGTAAGAGAAACCAACATACACTCCAGCCAAATATTCATAATATTTACCCGACATTTTTCAATGTGTATCATAAAAGTACTATCTGCAAACCCAAAAAAAAAACATTAACGTAAAAAATGTGGTCAAATGAGGGGTAATTTTCTCCATCAAAATTCAATTAACAAATAGAGAAATTGAAGAAGCTTTTGACTACTCTCCGTTTTTGGGCTCAGTACACGTTTGTTCAAGGAGAAGTGCAAAACACATGCGAATGGGGAAAAAAAAGTTTTCCAAGAATATAGTACCATTCCTACTACTTCTATATACACATTTCACTGAAGAATTTTATTAAACACGTTGATCAGATGAATGTTCAACTAAATGTATTATCAATTAATATAATTGAAGAAGCAGAATGGGAAAAATGAATAAAGGAATCATATAGTAATTAATCAAAAATAAAATGTGAGGGGTACACCATAATACCACTAGTTCTGAAATTTGATACAAAAAAATATTTAGAAGAGAAGATGCATGTGTAGAATCCTAAGTTCTATACGAAATTGAAAAAAAATTACAGAATAATCAATGAAATAAATATAATAGGCAAAAAATATTAGACAAAGGATCGGGTAAAAATTTGATAGAAAAGGAGGACAATTCCACACAAGACTTTGAAGTAATGTTTTGGCATAATAAATTAAAAAACAGGTAGAGAAACCCCTGAAAATCAAACATTAACTAAGCCAAGAGGGTAATCACCAAAATAAAAAATTTTAAGAGGAGTCGAATTAAGAAGAAGATAGGCGTAACCGGAAACAGAAAAGAGATGAGATAGATCAAGTGTAGAAGGAAAAGCAGAGGAGCAGTGTCAGTTATCTTTGGATATCTGGCTGGCAAAGTATAAAAAGACAACACACGTGGCACCAAAAAGAATACAGATGTCTCTATTACAATGAATGCACCAAAGTTAATCTTCACAATACAAAAATTGTCCTTATTTGTGTCATCACATTTTCAGCACAAGGTACAATTATTATAAGTTGTGTTAGTATAAGGAGATGCATGTCATTATGAATTTCTTTTATGGATTTTTGTATACTAGTTTCTCGAAACGTGTGTTACACGTTTGTCCAATGTAATTATTATATATGTGAATTATTATTAGAAAATATTAGAAATTAAAAATATTAGTTTTATCAATTTATATTTTATTCATTAAATAAAATTCATAATAGTTGAATAGTACATTACCATCAAACAAGAAATATGAAAAAATAATTATATTACTATGGCCTCGAATAATATGAATATATATGACTTATCTTTAATAATCTCTCAATACGCTCTCATATGAGTAAGTACACAGAGGTGTAGCTAATTAAAGAAACTATTTCCATAAGAAAAGAATAAAAGAAAAAAATATAAAAAAAATACATTTGAAAATGAATATAAGTCATAAATTAGTAATTTCAGCACTAATAAGAATAGACTAACATTCATAATTTCATAAAAAATTAAATCAAAAAAAGTATAAATCGATAAATGATAGTACAAAATTAAACAGATAAGAACAAATACAACATTCATATCCTTCTTAAGACTTTAATTATAACAATATCTATAGTAAAAAGAAGGAAAAATTACATATGTTGATACATTTCAATAAATAATTACAGATTTTAGCTATACATTTTATTTATTACCATTTATAGCAATACTATGTTAAATCTGTAATAAGTATTAAAATTGAATTATGTATGCAATTTATATGAATTATAATTGTTTTTTGAAATATATTACGTTTGTTTGGTAAAAATTAAACATATTGTATTATAAGTGTATTCAAATGTGTGATTAAAATATTAACTATCATTAAAACTTGTATTATTGTAAATGATAAATTATTCTTTGTAATATGTATTAAACTTGTATTATAAATGAACTAAAACTGATTAAATGAAAAAAAAAATTATTTCTATAAATGGTAAATATTTTTTATTAGTAGTATATTTATGTAAATTTATCAAAAAAAATATTCATAAGGAGTGGAGTTCTTTATGATACTTTCTCCCATAACAAAAAAAAGTCATCTAAAATGGTAACGATAAAACTATGATATAAAATATCATTCTAATTATGATAAAAAAAGATATTAATATTTCAAAAAAAAACAAGTAAATGAAAAATGCCTAATGAATAACATCAACACGAGCCTAGTGGTAAAGAAAAATTATTTTTCCATCATACATATGTAAAATTAAAGATTTATAGGATAAGATTTAAAGGTGAAGAGTTGTTTAAGTTAATTTTCAGAAGATAGTGATCTTACTCATGTGAGAGAGGAAAGATTGTTGTTTTTATTAATAATTTACTTTTAATTACACTAATTATTGAGAAAGGATAACAAATTTAGTCTATTTAACCGCAGTAATTATAGAGAATAAAGGATAAATGCTTTAATAAATAAAGCTTAATCTAATTAACAATTTTACTCTGTTTAAATATAATCGTTCTTAAAAGAATTAGATAAAACATTTTTATATATAAAAAAGTAATTCCTGACAACTTTCTATGAAATAATTTCTAACATTTTTTTATGAAATATTTTTGTCTTTCAAAGTTTGACGTTACATCATTTTTTTAAGTATTTAGTATAATATAATATAATTATTACTTAGTAATTAAAGAATTAGATATTTAATAACTGTGTCTAGATGCATGAATTTAAATATGATTATGCGATGTTAAATTAATTTTATTTATTAATATTTAATTTAGTTTAAGAAAAAAATAAATTCAAAATGATAATTTAATTTTTAATTTAAGAGCTTCCCACTTATAATAATATATGATATTCCACTAATAATAATATATGATATGATGATATGATATATTTCGTTAGGCAGCATGAGTGACACATTACATAATAATAAAAATGATACTCTTTTGCCACGTATATTGAAGGTAGTGAGATTCAAATAACAAACCTTGGCATACATCATTTACTAAAGCCTAGATACATATTTAGTTTCAACTTGATATAGTAATTTTCTTCATAAGATTATGTAAAATTAAGAGTTCATATCTTTTTTATTGTATTTTTCTATGATACCCTATGTCTTCGAGGTATTATCATAAGATATATTCATTTAATTGAAGTGACTGATCTGAT
This sequence comes from Solanum arcanum, assembly GCA_027789145.1. Classification (NCBI taxonomy): domain Eukaryota; kingdom Viridiplantae; phylum Streptophyta; class Magnoliopsida; order Solanales; family Solanaceae; genus Solanum; species Solanum arcanum. The sequence continues at coordinate 65,624,927 of CM050933.1, forward strand.
AGTCAGAACAAGCTAAATTTGTTTCTTTTATTACTTCGTTTTGTTGTTGTCCAACATGAATTGGAATGCTTTGCTTAGTTGAATTATGTTGGTTCTCCACTTAGATTCATCCTTTTATTTGACGTGTAAAATTTGAAATCTATGGAGCTTCTTTCTTTGAATTTCACACCTGATTCTTGGTTATGGGAACTTTATTCTTATGTATAGGGGTGTACAAAATCGAGCTGAAAATAGAATCAAATTATAAATCGAGTCAAATCGGAAAAAAAATCGATTAGTGGTTTGGTTTGACTTGGTTTAGTGTTGGATAAAAAAAACTTGACTATATTTGATTTGGTTTGGTTTCAACTAAAAAAAAACAACCCGAGACCAAACCAACCCAACATTATATATATAATTTTAAAATTTTATTTTATAAGTAAATACACTTATTTCGATATAATTTTTAAATATCTCTTATACTTTTTCATAGTTTTAATCTTTTAATATATTTATTTCATGTTTGAAAGTTAGAATTTTTAATGATCTAATAAATATTATAATTCATACATATTGGTAATTATAATAAAGTTTAAATAAAAATCAAATTAATACTAATGTAAAAAGAAAACCAATTCAACACTAAGATGACAATAATATTAAATATTCGTTTTTTTAGTTTTACATAGTTTTATATAATTAATATATTGTCACGACCCAAAACCGGGCCGCGACTGGCACCCACACTTACCCTCCTATGTGAGCGAACCAACCAATCTAAACCTTAACATTTCAATATAATATCAACAGTAAGTAATGCGGAAGACTTAACTCATTAATAAAAACCAATTCATTAACTGCTAAAATTCAACATCTATTATTCCCCAAAATCTGGAAGTCATCATCACAAGAACATCTATGATCAAATTACTAACTAAAAATGTCTAAGAAGCTAAAAATACATAAGAAGCTAGTCCATGCCGGAAGTTCAAGGCATCAAGACTTGAAGAAGAAGATCCAGTCCAAGCTAGAAGCATTAGCTCACCCTGAATTTCCGATGTAGTAAAGACTGGCTTGAATTACTGTTGAGTCGAAGACGAAGGGACGTTTGCTGCACTCCACAAATAACAAAGAAGAAAACATAAAAGTAGGGGTCAGTACAAAACACGGGTACTGAGTAGATATCATCGGTCAACTCAAAATAGAAACCAGTATATACCAAGTAATATCATAAACTCAACTATGATACTCAACATGTAGCAACAACAAGTACTATATCATTAACAATTACCGTCAAGTTCACACATGAGGACTCAAGCCTCAATATCATACTCATTTGGGAATTAGATTCATTAGATTGAGTATATTAGCATCTTTCAAGATTCATTATTCATATTCCTCTTGTGTCGGTACGTGACACTCTGATCCCCTACTACTATGTGTCGGAACGTGACACTCCGATCCCCTAAATCTACGTGTCGGTTCGTGACACCCGATCCCCTAAATCTACGTGTTGGTTCGTGACACCCGATCCCCTAAATCTACGTGTCGGTTCGTGACACTCGATCCCCTAAATCTACGTGTCGGTTCGTGACACCCGATCCCTTAATTCTATGTGTCGGAACGTGACACTCCGATCCCCTAATCTCTTTCTATCAATTCATCAAGCCTTCTTTCTCACCAAGGCATCATCAATCTCATTACTTTAGTTCATCACGCCTTCTTTTACACCAAGGCCTCATCATTAACAAGAGATTAGGTTTTTATCAAGATTTGGGATTCAATAGCTTCATCATGCTTGTTTATTCACAATTACATAATCATATTCATGCAAACATACAATTAAGCATATAGAGGGGTTTACAATACTATCAATACATATCATTCACTATTAAGAGTTTACTACGAACATCGTAAAATAACCATAACCTGCCTCCACCGAAGATTCGTGATCAAGCAAGCAATTTCCCAAGCTTTGTTTCTTTCTTCCTCGTTCGACTCTCTCTCTCTTTCTCTTGTTCTTTCTATTTTTCTTTTATCAAAACCCTCTTTCTTTTACCCTAATTAGTATATAATTAAGAATAAAAGATGGAAATAATAACCCACTAATTAACTTAAGGTTACCTCTTTTAACCCCCAAGTAATTAGACTTATTAACATTAACCCACTAACTTTATAATTGGGGCAGGAATAGTCAAAAACTTCCCTTAAAACGTACAAAGAAATCTGACCTCGCCTGGGATTACGCAGCCTGTGACGGGCCGTCGTGCCTGCGACGGTCCGTCCTGCTGCTCCGTCACAGACTTCAAAGACTCAATTTCTCTGAAGAGTCTGTGACGGTCCGTCACACCTGTGACGGTCCGTCCTGCCATTCCGTCACGAAGTTCAGAGAATCGATTTTCAGTACCCAATTTCAGATTTTCTAAGTGTTTTGAAACGAGACCCCTCGACGGTCCGTCGTGGGTTCCGTCATCTCAGCCTGTTTTTTCAAAAATAAAATCTGCTGCTCAAAACGACTAAACAGGTCGTTACAATAGATACCAATTTACCCATCGTTCGTCCTCGAACGATCACAAGAAGAAAAACAAGGGCGAGAAGGAGTACCTGAATCTTTAAACAGGTGTGGGTATCTTTCTTGCATATCTGCCTCCTTCTCCCAAGTGGCTTCTTCAACCGTTCGATTCTTCCACTGCACCTTGATGGATGCAATCTCCCTTGACCTCAACTTGCGAACTTCTCTATCTAAAATAGCAACCGGTTCCTCCTCATAAGACAAGTTCTCATCAAGCAAAACGGAATCCCAACGGATAATGTAGTTTCCATCCCCATGGTATCTTTTCAACATAGCCACATGGAATACCGGATGCACCCCGGACAGCCCTGGAGGCAAGGCTAACTCATAAGCCACCTCCCATACTCGCTTAAGTACTTCAAAGGGGCCAATATATCTTGGGCTTAGTTTACCTCGCTTACCAAACCGCATCACCCCTTTCATTGGAGAAACCTTCAATAAGACTTGTTCACCTTCCATGAACTCTAAGTCTCTAACCTTTCGATCTGCACATTCTTTTTGTCTACTTTGCGCCGCTAGAAGCTTTTCTTGAATAGATTTCACTTTCTCTAATGAATCCCTCAAAAGGTCGGTGCCCCAAGGTCTAACCTCAAATGCATCAAACCAACCAATGGGAGACCTACATCTCCTACCATACAATGCCTCAAATGAAGCCATATCAATGCTTGAGTGATAGTTATTATTGTATGAAAACTCCGCTAAGGGTAGGAAGTTATCCCAATGACCACCAAATTCTATCACACATGCACGAAGCATATCCTCCAACACTTGAATCGTTCTCTCAGACTGACCATCGGTCTGAGGATGGAACGCAGTACTAAGGTCCAACCTAGTACCCAATTCCGCATGCAATGTTTTCCAAAACTTAGAAGTAAACTGCGTACCTCTATCTGATATAATGGAGAGTGGAACCCCATGCAATCGAACAATCTCTGAGATGTAAAGTTTGGCTAACTTCTCTACGTTGTAAGTCACCTTGACCGGAATGAAATGAGCAGATTTAGTTAACCTATCAACAATCACCCAAATAGAGTCATACTTACCCATTGTCTTTGGAAGACCAACCACGAAGTCCATTGCGATTCTCTCCCATTTCCATTCCGGAATGGGTATTCTCTGAAGTGTTCCTCCGGGCCTTTGGTGTTCGTACTTTACTTGTTGACAGTTTGGACACTTGGCAATAAAGTCAACAATATCACGCTTCATTCTACTCCACCAAAAGTGTTGCTTTAGGTCACGATACATCTTGGTTGCACCCGGATGTATAGAATACCTTGAACTATGAGCCTCTGTCAGAATAATGTTGATCAAATCATCGACGCGGGGTACACATACCCTTCCCTTAATCCTCAAAACACCTTCCTCATCGATTGTTGCTTCTTTAGCCTCTCCTTGCAACACTTTATCTCGAATCCGGATCAATTTCTCATCATTAAACTGCTTCCCCTTAATCTTGTCAAGGAAGGAAGATCTTGCCTCCACACAAGCTAAAAATCCTCCCTTCTCATTTATTTCTAACCTCATAAGGTCATTAGCCAGAATCTGAACTTCTCTAGCCAATGGGCGTCTAGAAGTTTGCAAGTGAGCTAGACTTCCCATGCTTCCCGCCTTTCTACTTAAAGCATCCGCCACAACATTCGCCTTTCCCGGATGATACAAAATAGTGATATCGTAGTCCTTCAGTAGTTCCATCCATCTCATCTGTCTCAAGTTCAAATCCTTCTGAGTAAAGACATATTGTAGGCTACGATGATCCGTGTATACTTCACACTTAACCCCATATAGATAGTGTCTCCATTGCTTTAATGCAAACACTACCGCAGCCAATTCCAAATCGTGGGTCGGATAGTTACGTTCATGCACCTTTAATTGCCTTGAAGCATAAGCAATCACACTCTTCTCTTGCATTAGCACTGCACCCAACCCAGAATAGGATGCATCACAATAAACAATGAAGTTCTTACCCTCTACTGGCAAGGTAAGGATAGGTGCGGTAGTCAACAAAGTCTTGAGTCTCTGAAAGCTTTCCTCACATTCGTCCGACCATACAAATGGAACATTCTGCTTAGTCAAGTTCGTCAATTGGGAAGCAATAGAAGAGAATCCCTTGACAAATCGGCGGTAGTAGCTAGCTAACCCAACAAGGCTCCTTATTTCTGACACATTAGTGGGTCTTACCCAATTCTTCACTGTCTCAATCTTAGAAGGATCCACCATCACTCCTTCCTTAGAAACCACGTGCCCCAAGAAGGACACTGCATCTAGCCAAAACTCGCACTTAGAGAACTTGGCATAAAGCTTTTTCTCCCTCAACATTTCCAATACAATTCTCAAATGCTCCTCATGTTCCTTCTTACTTTTAGAGTATATCAGTATATCATCAATAAATACGATCACAAAGAGATCCAAATATGGCTTAAAAATCCCGTTCATCAAGCTCATGAACGCAGCAGGGGCATTCGTAAGACCAAAAGACATCACTACAAATTCGTAATGCCCATACCTGGTTCGAAAAGCAGTCTTTGGCACATCCGTTGCCCGTATTTTCAATTGATGATAACCGGATCTCAAGTCAATCTTAGAGAAGACACAAGCACCTTGTAACTGATCGAAGAAGTCATCAATGCGAGAAAGAGGATACTTGTTCTTAATAGTTACCTTGTTTAACTGCCGGTAGTCTATGCACATCCAAAAACTCCCATCCTTCTTCTTCACAAACAAAACCGGAGCACCCCAAGGAGATGCACTTGGTCTAATGAAGCCTTTGCTCAACAACTCTTGAAGTTGGGCCTTTAACTCTCTTAACTCTGCGGAAGCCATCCTATAAGGGGGTATAGAAATGGGGCGAGTGCCCGGTTCAAGATCAATGCAGAAGTCAATATCTCTATCCGGTGGCATACCAGGAAGTCTGCGGGAAACACATCTAAGAACTCACGAACTACCGAAACCGACTCAATTGGAGGTACTTGGGTAGTATCATCCCTGAGATATGCCAAGAACGCTAAACAACCTTTACTAACCATTTTCTTAGCACGAAGAAAGGAGATGATACGCACCGGATTAGAAGTGTAGTCACCCTCCCACACTAACGGATCTGTCCCAAGCTTGGCTAACGTCACCGTTTTAGCATTACAATACAAGATCACAAATTGCGGAGAAAGCCAAGTCATACCCAGAATTACATCAAAATCAACCATTTCTAAGATAACCAAATCTACATAAGTGTTACTCCCCACAAAAGTCACCAAACAAGACCTATACACTTTTTCAACTATCACAGACTCACCCACCGGAGTAGAAACACGAATAGGCATGTCAAGTAATTCACAATGTAAATTAAGACCATTAGCAAATGAGGAAGATGCATAAGAAAATGTGGATCCGGGATCAAACAATACAGAATCCATGCAATCACAAACCAAAAGATTACCTGTGATGACAGCATCAGATGCCTCCGCTTCAGATCTCCCAGGGAAAGCATAACAATGGGCCCTTTCGTTTGTTTGCCCGTTGCCCCTACCAGGTTGTGATGTAGTGGCTCCATTTTGCCCATCACCTCTGCCGTTTTGGTGACCACCATTACCTCGACCACCTTGTCCTCCAGAATAACGGCCTCTACCATGACCACCTCTACCTCTGGCTATCGGGGGTCTATAACTCTGTTTCGGACAATTCCTCCTAATATGCCCAGTCTCCCCACATCCATAACACTCTCTAGAGTCAAGCATAGGTCTCTCAGAGAAACGTTGGCCGGTCTGAGGTGGACCCCCAACTACAGTCTGTAGTGAATACTGAATGGGTCGAACTGAGTAACCTCCGGAACTCTGTCCTCTAGAGTAGGAACCATTAAATTCACCTCCCTTTCGAAACCTTTTTGATGTCGATGTCGAGGTGAAGTCATCGGGCTTCACTCCTTCCACCTCTATCACGAAGTCTACCACTTCTTGGAAGGATTTTGCCGTAGCCGCTACCTGTAAGGCCGAAATCCGCAACTCTAACCTCAACCCCTTCACAAACCGGCGAATCCGCTCTTGTGGACTGAAACAAAGTTGAGTGGCATACCTGGATAATGCACGAAACTTAGCCTCATATGCATTGACCGACATCCTACCTTGCTCTAGGCTCAAGAACTCATCCTTTTTCCTATCCCTCAAAGTCCGGGGGATATACTTCTCCATAAACAAGGTAGAGAATGAGGCCCAAGTCATAGGTGGTGCCTCTGTTGGTTGACACTCAACATGTGACCGCCACCACATTTTGGCGTTCCCTTGAAACTGATAACTCACGAACTCAACACCAAACCGTTCTACTATATCCATCTTGTGTAGTAGCTCATGACAGTCAACCAGAAAATCGTAAGCATCCTCAGGTCAAGACTTGAAGGCTGGGGTTTCAATTTCAAGAACTTCTTGAAAAGTTCATGTTGATAATTTGTCATTATGGGCCCGTAGTCGACGAGGAAGCGTGCCTATCTCGATGAGGCATCCATGCGAGGAGCCATAGTAGCCGCATGTTGTACCTCCGAACCTGAGGTCTTTGGTCTGAAAAAACTTGAGGGTGTCTGGCCCTGATCAGATAACCCGCTAAGATAAGCCGGAACCTGATTGATCATCTCTGGGGTAGGTTGGGGTGGCATTTCCTCATTCTGCACTTGTTCATTCTCCCCGTCCTCCCCCTCTCTTACTACTTCCTCAGTCGGTGGATGAGTCACCGCCCTAGCATCAGATGGGCGAGGTACTTGTGCTCTTCCTCTAGAGGACGTCCTCCCACGACCTCTACCAAGGCCTCTTGCCGTTGCTCTTCCTCGAGCCACAGCCCCAGTGGTTGGCTCAGACGTTTCTTGTCTTGCCGGTGTTGGTGTTGGCGCAGTCGTTGCTCTAGTTCTTACCATCTGCGAAATAGAGTGAAGATGGTCAGATACCAATTTGTATCACCTAGATACCAATTGGATTCAAGTAGTAGCACGAAAGAAAGAAAGAAAGAGTGGAATTTTCCTAAAGTCTTATAGCCTCTCAAAGAAAAGTAAAGGCGTCCCCCTACCGTTCCTTAAGACTCTACTAGACTCGTTCTTGTGTGATGAGACCAACGAACCTAATGTTCTGATACCAAGTTTGTCACGACCCAAAACCGGGCCGCGACTGGCACCCACACTTACCCTCCTATGTGAGCGAACCAACCAATCTAAACCTTAACATTTCAATATAATATCAACAGTAAGTAATGCGGAAGACTTAACTCATTAATAAAAACCAATTCATTAACTGCTAAAATTCAACATCTATTATTCCCCAAAATCTGGAAGTCATCATCACAAGAACATCTATGATCAAATTACTAACTAAAAATGTCTAAGAAGCTAAAAATACATAAGAAGCTAGTCCATGCCGGAAGTTCAAGGCATCAAGACTTGAAGAAGAAGATCCAGTCCAAGCTAGAAGCATTAGCTCACCTGAATTTCCGATGTAGTAAAGACTGGCTTGAATTATCACAGTCGAAGACGAAGGGACGTTCTTTGCACTCCACAAATAACAAAGAAGAAAACATAAAAGTAGGGTCGCATTACAAAATCCGGTCTTGAGTAGATATCCTCGGCCAACTCAAAATAGAAACCAGAATATACCAAGTAATATCATAAACTCAACTATGATACTCAACATGTAGCAACAACAAGTACTATATCATTAACAATTACCGTCAAGTTCACACATGAGGACTCAAGCCTCAATATCATACTCATTTGGGAATTAGATTCATTAGATTGAGTATATTAGCATCTTTCAAGCTTCATTATTCATATTCCTCTTGTGTCGGTACGTGACACTCTGATCCCTTACTACTATGTGTCGGAACGTGACACTCCGATCCCCTAAATCTACGTGTCGGTTCGTGACACCCGATCCCCTAAATCTACGTGTTGGTTCGTGACACCCGATCCCCTAAATCTACGTGTCGGTTTGTGACACCCGATCCCCTAAATCTACGTGTCGGTTCGTGACACCCGATCCCCTAAATCTACGTGTCGGTTCGTGACACCCGATCCCTTAATTCTATGTGTCGGAACGTGACACTCCGATCCCCTAATCTCTTTCTATCAATTCATCAAGCCTTCTTTCTCACCAAGGCATCATCAATCTCATTACTTTAGTTCATCACGCCTTCTTTTACACCAAGGTCTCATCATTAACAAGAGATTAGGTTTTTATCAAGATTTGGGATTCAATAGCTTCATCATGCTTGTTTATTCACAATTACATAATCATATTCATGCAAACATACAATTAAGCATATAGAGGGGTTTACAATACTATCAATACATATCATTCACTATTAAGAGTTTACTACGAATATCGTAAAATAACCATAACCTACCTCCACCGAAGATTCGTGATCAAGCAAGCAATTTCCCAAGCTTTGTTTCTTTCTTCCTCGTTCGACTCTCTCTCTCTTTCTCTTGTTCTTTCTATTTTTCTTTTATCAAAACCCTCTTTCTTTTACCCTAATTAGTATATAATTAAGAATAAAAGATGGCAATAATAACCCACTAATTAATTTAAGGTTACCTCTTTTAACCCCCAAGTAATTAGACTTATTAACATTAACCCACTAACTTTATAATTGGGGCAGGAATAGTCAAAAACGTCCCTTAAAACGTACAAAGAAATCCGACCTCGCCTGGATTACGCAGCCTGTGACGGGCCGTCGTGCCTGCGACAGTCCGTCCTGCTACCCCGTCACAGACTTCAGAGACTCAATTTCTCTGAAGAGTCTGTGACGGTCCGTCACACCTGTGACGGTCCGTCACACCTGTGACGGTCCGTCACACCTGTGACGGTCCGTCCTGCCATTCCGTCACGAAGTTCAGAGAATCGATTTTCAGTACCCAATTTCAGATTTTCTAAGTGTTTTGAAACAAGACCCCTCGACGGTCCGTCGTGCCCATGACGGTCCGTCGTGGATTCCGTCATCTCAGCCTGTTTTTCCAGAAATAAAATCTGCTGCTCAAAACGACTAAACAGGTCGTTACATATACATGATCTAATTTTACTTTCTTTTAATATTTAGTCATTTAACTAATACTTACTAAACTTATTTTAGCATGATTTAGTACTTTAAATTATGATCAATTTCATTATGACTTATTAATTTGCAATATTTTTTTGAAGCGATTTTGTTATTATATTTTTGTTGGATATTTTAGTGTCATTAATCATATAATATTTTTTGTTATTTTTTCTTGACAAATAACTTAGATAGTTGCATTTTGGTAGGACTAAATAAATATTTGAAGTACAAGTAAATTATATGTTTGTATGAATACTTTATCGAAAAAAACCCGAAAATCTGAAGAAACCCGAAAAACCCGAAGTTGAAAAAACCAAATTTTATTGATTTTATTTGATTTATAAGTTCAAAAATCCAAGACAAATAATTTAATTTAATATTTGAAAAACTCAAATCAACCCAATCATATACACCCTACTTATGTATATAGCTCTTTTATACCTTCGGAAGTTTCTGGCCTGAAGTTGTGCATACACGTCCTTCTTTAAATATAGATAGTGAAAATATGAAAAATATTTTTTACATACGAGTTAATATCATTATTCAATATTTTTTTCAACTACTACGACTTGTTGTAGAGCATTGGAAACTTCAATGGAGGATTTTGTTTCTTTGCTGTCACCATTTTCTTAAGACACAAAATAGAAGAAAAAAAAGATAATTAATTTCTTGGTTGAGAAGTTAAAGAAATTAAATTAATAAGGAGAAACCAGAGCAATTTTGTGAAATCTTCATCAAATTTTCATGAGCTATATATTGAAGTTTCTACAATATATAAAGATGGGAGAGAATAACATTTCACTCAAAAAAAAAAAAATGAACATTTATATATAGTTTTTCTATAAAAAGAGAAATTTGCACATAGCTTAATGGTCAATTGATAAACATCATAGTAGTTTTTGTATATATTGGCTTAATTTTGCCTATATGACTGTCTTAATGATAATCTTATCTCAGCTAATGACTCTAATTAATAATGTAGTATTTCAGCTAATGACTCTAATTAATAATGTAGTATTGCATTGTGAAAATAAATCTTCGGAACATATTCATGTAAGAGACTATCAAAAACTGAACTCGAGTCTGATGCGCACAATCTTCTGAACAACCCTTGTGCATATGATGTTATTCCTTATGACAATGTACTTGGAGTAAATGGACTTGTTTAATGTTTAGAACAACTCATTTTGGATTTGTTTGTGCAAATGTTAGAATAATTAGTTTACAAAGTTTCTTTAAAAATAGTTCAACTTTCTTAACTGAGTTTAGGACCCAAGGATTAGATGAGCCTTATTTTTTGCATTAATTGTAACACCTCTAAAACGACTTAGGTGAAACTAGAGCCTAAAACTTGTGTCTTGATATTTTGAAGTCCTAAAATGGATTATCATGATGTTAGGAGGCAGTGGTTAAAGTTTCGTGAAGTTTGGAGGTCAAACTCCCAAGAATGTCCATGACGTTTGAAAAGTTTGTCTTGAAACATCCTTGTGTGACTTAGTGTGTTTCATCGAGTTTTACGTAATCGTTTTGGATGAAATCAATGTGAGAGGTCCTAAAATCGTATAAAAACATATTCGAATTGGAAACGTTTAGCACAAAACTCCCCAAGGACCAACCAAGGGTCCTTGAGAAAGGACCAATCTTGTGAGCCAAAACTGTCAAAAAGCAGTCTCACCTATGAGGGACAACCTACACCCCGTAGGTGGAGTGACGCCCCATAGGTGGGAGGCGTGGGTCAGGACCTAGCCTAGGAAGGAACCAAAGGCAAGTCTCTAATCCCATCGACGGTCAGACAGGACGGCCCGTCAAGGGACTAACGCTCTATTGATGGGCAATGGTTGATGGTGGCCTGCAACTGTGCTGGTTAACTGTAAAGTGTAGGGTTTGTCACACCTTTTCTTTTTCTCAAAAATTTGATTTTATATGTTTCGAAAGAAAAAACAGTTTTTCCAATTAAAGTGGCATTATAAAAAGGAATAATTATTATTCAGAGTCGCTACTTAAAATTGAGTTCTGGTGTTCCAAGTCACCTAATTTAAATCCCTAATCAAAACAAAATTTGATTCTATATTTTTTATTGGTCTGCGAACTAAAAATTCGGATAAGGAATCTGTTGACCGAAGGGAAGGTGTTAAGCACCTCTCGAGTCCCATGGTTCTAGCATGGTTGCTTTATTAACGTTGGTATGACTTGATTGAATTTTGGATATTATATTATTTAAACTTAATAATAAATTATTTTTACTTTATTCTCTCATTTATTTTAAACCTATTAAAAGTTGTCTTATTTAATTTTAAGTCTATTGAAAATTAGTTTATTATTTTCGGGGTGTGTTCTTAATTCAAAATTTTAATCACTCATATTTCTTTATTTATTATTTATTTATTTATTTATTTATTTTACATTTTTTGTGTATATATATATATATATATATATTATTTTTTTTCTTTACGTTTTGTTATCTTTTTCTTTCTTTTATTTAACATATATTTTTTACTAACGTTATGTTACTTTTTATTATTTTATTATTATTTACAAATTTGTCTTTTTTCTTCTTATTTATTATTTTATTTATTCATTTATTTATTAATAATTTTTGTTATTTTCCCTTTTTATGCGTTCTTTTTTTTATTCTTTTTTATTTTATTTTTATCTTTTATTTAATAATTTAATAATTTTAATTTTTTTATTCTACTTCTCTCTTCTAATTATTTTTTTCGATTCTTCATTTTTTCACGTTTTTTTTCACTTTCTTTGTTTTCTTTTTTTTTATATATAAATTTTCTGTTATTGTTTTAAAAAGAATTCCTGTTTTTTTATTTCTTTCGTTGTTCTCTTTTTTTTTATGCTTTCTTCTTCTTCTTTTTTTTTATTATTTTGTTCTCTTTATATAATTTCTCAAATTTTACTTTTTTTAATTATAATTATTAATAATAATTATCACTATTTTATCATGAATCTCTAGATGAAATTTATTTCTCCTTTTAATTAACAATTCTACTTAGATATGTTTTTTAAAAAATCATTTACTAATTATTTTTATATCATAATCTAACAAGTCAACAATAAAGTCAACAAAATCTTCTAAAGTGAAAAACTAAACAGAAAGATATACGAATCTATTCAAATTTAACAATTCAATATCATTAAGAGATATAAGTTACAAAGTGTATCTAAAAATCATCATCATCATCATCATCATCATCATCATCATCATCATCATCATAATAATAATAATAATAATAATAATAATAATAATAATAATAATAATAATAATAACGTAACAATAATTAATATAATACATGCGATTTAAAGAATTTTATACTATTGAAATCAAATTTTCATATAAGTAATAATTTTTTAAATCACACGAAAATTTATAGTTACCTCGCTGCGAAAATTGATACCATAAAAACAAGTTATTATCCACGAATTTGGAATCACGATCAAAATCTGTAATCTTCTCCTAATTCTCAAAAGAAAATTTCACTTTTTTCTCTTTGCTTTTGCTTTTGCTTTTTTTCTCTCTCTCTACATTTCAATCTGTCTCTGTGTGTTCTCTATATCTTTTTGTATTTCAATTTGTCTCTGTGTGTTCTCTATATCTCTCTGTATATATTTTTTTCAAGTGAGCGTGGGCTATATAATATTTTTTGGGTGATAATCTGTTGCTAATTTAAAGAAACGTAGTGTAGTGAGATTAGGATTTAATTTGAAAATTAGTTGAGAAAATTGGGGTTTAGATAAGGATATAAAAATAAAATAAGTAATTAATAATAATAGCAAATTAACATAAACAAACAAAAAAGATAGTGTAATAACAAAAAAATCATGCCAAAAAAGAAAAAAAAAAGATGAGGTGAGTATTTTTAGGAAAATAAGTTAGGATGCTGGGAGTAATTAGGATAAGGTAGAACAAATTTGAAATTATTTAGGACTCCTTTTTTCTTTTCTTTAACTATACTCTTTCATAATATTTTCTATATTTTTATTACTTTTAGACTGGATAGAATTAACAAATAATTTAAATTTCCAACTTCTATTTTTTTTTTATTATTATTAACCTATAACTGATCTTATAGTTTGTATTAATTATATTTTTTTTTATTCTAAATACAACCCTTTTCAAATTGGTGTAAAAGTTTTATGTTTTGATAAAAAATTAGACGTTCACAGGGTTGAATTGGTAAATTTACCCACACATCCAAATAATTTAGTGGGCGGTTTCCTAGGGGTGTTTTTGGGTATTTCAAGTGGGTTTATAAGTCCTTAACACCTAGATGAATTCACAATTCCAAATCAAAACCCAAAATCTCTAAGAAATTATCTAGAAATCCATTAGAGCCAAAACTCAAGATAGAGCTTGGATTGAAGATTCTTTGGTGATTCTTCATCAATTCTTCATTAAATTTGTGGTCTAGCATCAACTGAGGTATGATTCTTCATCCTTGAATCTCTTTCTTCAAGGAGCCAAACTTCAAATTGATTTTCAAAGTCTTTCAAAGAAGAACTTGTCCTATTTTGATATCTAGCCATAGGTTCTTGCATAATATATTTTGAACCATTGTATATTGATTGAATTATTGTTAATTAGATGATTTTAACGTAAAAACTCCATGAACACATGCAATTCATGCAACCCTAGATTTGACTACTTTGTGAGTGATTGAATTATGTCTTAAAGTGTAACGACCTGTTTAGTCGTTTTGAGCAGCAGATTTTATTTCTGGAAAAACTGTCTGAGTCGACGGAACCCACGACGGACCGTCATGGGCACGACGGACCATCGAGGGGGTCTCGTTCCAAAACACTTAGAATTCTGAAATTTGGGTACTGAAATCGACTCTCTGAACTTCGTGACGGAATGGCAGGACGGACCGTCGTGGGCACGACGGACCGTCACACATCTTCCACAGAAATTAAGTCTCTGAACTTTGTGACGGACCTGCAGGACGGACCGTCGCAGGCACGACGGGCCGTCACAGGCTGCGTAAACCCAGACAAGGAGAGGGAAAGAGAAACGATCGAGAGAGATACGAACGAAGAGGAAAACACAAAGCTTTGGGAAATTGCTTGCTTGATCACGAATCTTCGGTGGAGGTAGGTTATGGTTTTTATGATATTCGTAGTAAACTCTCAATAGCGAATGATATATGTTTGGGTAGTATTATAAAACCTTCTATATGCTTAATTGTGTGCTTACATGATGTGATTATATAATTGTGATGAATAAGCATGATGAGGCTATTGAATCTCTAATCATAAATTCACTTTGTTAACGACGATGCCTTGGTATAAAAGAAGGCTTGATGAACTAACATAATGAGATTGATGATGCCTTGGTATAAAAGAAGGATTGATAAATTGATAGAATGAGATTAGTGGAGCGGGTGTCACGAACCGACACGTAGAATTAGGGGATCGGGTGTCACGAACCGACACGTAGAATTAGGGGATCGGGTGTCACGAACCGACACGTAGAATTAGGGGATCGGGTGTCACGAACCGACACGTAGAATTAGGGGATCGGGTGTCACGAACTGACAAGTAGAATTAGGGGATCAGAGTGTCACGTTCCGACACATAGTAGTAGGGGATCGGAGTGTCACGTACCGACACAAGAGGAATAAAGATAATGAATCTTGAAAGATGTTAATATACTCAATCTAATGAACCTAATTCCCAAATGAGTATGGTATTGAGGCTTGAGTCCTCATGGGTGAACTTGGCGGTACTTATTAATGATTATAGTACTTGTTGTTGCTACATGTTGAGTATTGTAGTTGATTTATGATATTATCTGATATATATTGTTTTCTATTTTGAGTTGGCCGATGATACCTACTCAGTACTTGTGTTTTGTACTGACCCCTACTTGTATGTTTCTTTCTTTGTTATATGTGGAGTGCAGCAAACGCACCGTCGTCTTCAACTCAACCGCAACTCTAGCCAGTCTTCATTACACCGGATTTCAGGGTGAGCTAATGCTTCTAACTTGGACTGGATCTTCTTCTTCATGTCTTGATGCCTTGAAGTTCCGGCATGGACTAGATTTTATTTATTTTAGATTCTTAGACACTTTTAGATTAGTAATTTGAGGATAGATGTTCTTGTGATGATGACTTCCAGATTTTGGGGAATAATAGATGTTGAGTTTTTAGAAGTTATTGAATTGATTTTTCATTAATGAGTTTAAGTCTTCCGCATTGTATTTTGTTCAATATGTTTGGGTTTAGATTGGTTGGTTCGCTCACATAGTAGGATAAGTGTGGGTGCCACTCGCGGCTCGGTTTTGGGTCGTGACAAACTTGGTATCAGAGCATTAGGTTCGTTGGTCTCATCACACAAGAACGAGTCTAGTAGAGTCTTAAGGAACGGTAGGGGGACGCCTTTACTTTTCTTTGAGAGGCTATAAGACTTTAGGAAAATTCCATTCTTTCTTTCTTTCTTTCGTGCTATTACTTGGATCCAATTGGTATCTAGGTGATACAAATTGGTATCTGACCATCTTCACTCTATTTCGCAGATGGTTAGTACTAGAGCAACAGTGGCGCCAACACCAACACCGGCAAGACAAGATGCAACTGAGCCAGCCACTGGGGCTGTAGCTCGAAGAGGAACAGTGGCAAGAGGCCGTGGTAGAGGTCGCGGGAGGACGTCCTCTAGAGGAAGAGGACAAGCACCTAGCACAACTAGTACTAGGGCGGTGACTCCTCCACCAACTAAGGAAGTGGTAAGAGAGGGTGAGGAAGGGGAAAGTGAGCAAGTGCAGAATGAGGAATTTCCAACCCAACCTACCCTAGAGATGATCAATCAGGTTCTTGCTTATCTTAGCGGGTTATCTGATCAGGGCCATACACCTCCAGTGTTTTCTACACCAGCACCTCAGGTTCCGGAGGTACAACATGCAGCTACTGTGGCTCCCCGCATGGATGCCTCATTGGAAATAGGCACGTTTCCTCGTCTGACTACAGGGCCTATAATGACAAATGATCAGCATGAACTTTTCAGTAAGTTCTTGAAATTGAAACCTCCAGTCTTCAAAGGTCTTTGAATCTGAGGATGCCTACGATTTTTACGGTTGGTATCATGAGCTACTACACAAGATGGGTATAGTAGAACGGTTTGGTGTTGAGTTTGTGACTTCTCAGTTTCAAGGGAACGCCAAAATGTGGTGGCGGTCACATGTTGAGTGTCAACAAACAGAGGCACCACCTATGACTTGGGCATCATTCTCTAGCTTTTTTATGGAGAAGTATATCCCCCGGACTTTGAGGGATAGGAAAAGAGATGAGTTTTTGAGCCAAGAGCAAGGTAGGATGTCGGTTACTGCATATGAGGCTAAGTTTCGTGCATTATCCAGGTATGCCACCCAACTTTGTTTCAGTCCACAAGAGCGGATTCGCCGTTTTGTGAAGGGGTTGAGGTCGACCAGTGGATTTCAAATTTCTTACAGTAGCGGCTACGGCAAAATCCTTTCAAGAAGTGGTAGACTTCGTGATAGAGGTGGAAGGAGTGAAGCCAGATGACTTCACCATGGCATCGACATCAAAAAGGTTTTGAAAGGGAGGTGATTTTAATGGTTATTACTCTAGAGGACAGGGTTCAGGAGGTTACTCAGTCCGACCAATTCAGTCTTCACTACAGACTGTAGTTGGGGGTCCACCTCAGACCGGTCAACACTTCTCTGAGAGACCTATGCTTGACTCTAGAGAGTGTTATGGATGTGGGGAGACTGGACATATTAGGAGGAATTGTCCAAAACAGAGTTATAGACCCCCAATAGCTAGAGGTAGAGGTGGTCATGGTAGAGGCCGTTATTACGGAGGGCGTGGTGGCCGAGGTAATGGTGGTCACCAAAACGGCCAGGGTGACGGGCAAACCGAGCCACTACAAAGACAACATGGTAGGGCAGCGGGCGGGCGAGCGATAGGGCCCATTGTTACGCTTTCCCTGGGAGATCTGAGCGGAGACATCGATCTTTGTTATCACAGGTAATCTTTTGGTTTGTGATTGCATGGCTTCTGTATTATTTGATCCTGGCTCCACGTTTTCATATGTATCTTCCTCATTTGCTACTGGTCTTAATTTACATTGTGAATTGCTTGACATGCCTATTCGTGTTTCTACTCCGGTGGGTGAGTCTGTGATAGTTGAAAAAGTATATAGGTCTTGTCTGGTGACTTTTGTGGGGAGCAATACTTATGTAGACTTGGTTATCTTAGAAATGGTTGATTTTGATATAATTCTGGGTATGACTTGGCTTTATCCGAATTTTGCGATCTTGGATTGTAATGCTAAAACTGTGACGTTAGCCAAGCCTGGGACAGATCCGTTAGTGTGGGAGGGCGACTACACTTCCACTCCGGTTCGTATCATCTACTTTCTTCATGCTAAGAGAATGGTTAGTAAAGGGTGTTTACCTTTCTTGGCACATCTCAGGGATGACACTACCCAAGTACCTTAAATTGAGTCGGTTTCGGTAGTCCGTGAGTTTCTGGATGTGTTCCCTGCAGATCTTCCTGGTATGCCACCGGATAGAGATATTGATTTTTGCAATGATTTGGAACCGGGTACTCGCCCCATTTCTATACTCCCTTATAGAATGGCTCCCGCGGAGTTAAGAGAGTTAAAGGCCCAACTTCAAGAGTTGTTGAGCAAGGGCTTTATTAGACCAAGTGCATCTCCTTGGGGTGCTCCGGTGTTATTTGTGAAGAAGAAGGATGGGAGTTTTCGGATGTGCATAGACTACCGGCAGTTGAACAAGGTAACTATTAAGAACAAGTATCCCATTCCTCGCATTGATGACTTGTTCGATCAGTTACAAGGTGCTTGTGTCTTCTCTAAGATTGACTTGAGATCCGGTTATCATCAATTGAAAATACGGGCAACGGATGTGCCAAAGACTGCTTTTCGAACCAGGTATGGGCATTACGAATTTGTAGTGATGTCTTTTGGTCTTACGAATGCCCCTGCTGCTTTCATGAGCTTGATGAATGGGATTTTTAAGCCATATCTGGATCTCTTTGTGATCGTATTTATTGATGATATACTGATATACTCTAAAAGTAAGAAGGAACATGAGGAGCATTTGAGAATTGTATTGGAAATGTTGAGGGAGAATTAAGGGATCGGGTGTCACGAACCGACACGTAGAATTAAGGAATCGGGTGTCACGAACCGACACGTAGAATTAGGGGATCGAAGTGTCACGTTCCGACACATAGTAGTAGGGGATCGGAGTGTCACGTACCGACACAAGAGGAATAAAGATAATGAATCTTGAAAGATGTTAATATACTCAATCTAATGAACGTAATTCCCAAATGAGTATGGTATTGAGGCTTGAGTCCTCATGGGTGAACTTGGCGGTACTTATTAATGATTATAGTACTTGTTGTTGCTACATGTTGAGTATTGTAGTTGATTTATGATATTATCTGATATATACTGTTTTCTATTTTGAGTTGGCCGATGATACCTACTCAGTACTTGTGTTTTGTACTGACCCCTACTTGTATGTTTCTTTCTTTGTTATATGTGGAGTGCAGCAAACGCACATCGTCTTCAACTCAACCGCAACTCTAGCCAGTCTTCATTACACCGGATTTCAGGGTGAGCTAATGCTTCTAACTTGGACTGGATCTTCTTCTTCATGTCGTGATGCCTTGAAGTTCTGGCATGGACTAGCTTTTATTCATTTTAGATTCTTAGATACTTTTAGATTAGTAATTTGAGGATAGATGTTCTTGTGATGATGACTTCCAGATTTTGGGGAATAATAGATGTTGAGTTTTTAGAAGTTATTGAATTGATTTTTCATTAATGAGTTTAAGTCTTCCGCATTGTATTTTGTTCAATATGTTTGGGTTTAGATTGGTTGGTTCGCTCACATAGTAGGATAAGTGTGGGTGCCACTTGCGGCTCGGTTTTGGGTCGTGACATAAAGTTATTGAATTCTTGTGTAGTTTGATTAAGGCTATTGAATTATGAAAGAATCATGATAGAATTGTTAGTAAGCTGCCCTAAATTCATAAATTCATGTTGTATTGTCTTTGATTCATTGTCTATTGTAATTCTTGGGTTGAATTGTAAACTATGTCTATTGGTAAGAGCATTGGTATATTGTGCTGGATGAATTGGATATGGATTGAAGTTGTGAGGTTGGATTAATGGTATGTTATATTTTGTAGCATAGGCCTTAGATAGTAATGATGGTTGGTATGGTCCACTTATGGTGACGATACTTATGTGCTATACTTGTGACTGATGTGGCCTTGTCGACATTATTTTATGAATTGTGAATAAATGTGGCCTCTTCGGCATTACTTTATGTATTATGGCTTTATCATGTTATCAATTGGATATGTGAATATTATGAATGTTTTGATGACTTATGTGTTTATCTGAAGTCAAAGAATGAGTCCTTCTAGTTGATGGTGTGTGTGTCTAGTAGACTATAATGTAGTCACTATGTGTATTACTTGATGCTGAAGTATGATGTTCTTGATAGATTATAAGACACTTGTGATACTTAGATTAATGATTATGTAGTAGTGAATAGGGTGACCTATGGATGACCTTGGTTATGCCTATGTGCTCCTAGAACGATATGCTATGTGTGAAATATGTTGTGTGTCTTGCTTTGGTAGACTTGTGTTCGGTACTTGATACATGTAGAATGTGAATAGGAATTCTTGACTTAGTATGATAAATCTTCTTAGTCATGTGTGTGTGAGTGTCATGTGACCTTGAACATTGTTAAGAAGGTCCTTTATGTGGAACCTTCAACCTAGTTGGAAGGTTATAATATCCTTGAAGTCGAAAGTAGTAATGGTATCCTTCTTGTGTGAATGATGGACTTAAGGTTGGTTGGATGAACGGCATGAAATCATCCTTAGGAAAGTCATTGAGCTATCCTCGTAGACTTTGTAGGTAGCCTTAGCGGGCCCTCTTTGGTAATGTGTAATGTGATTGAGTTGTGAACTATATATGGAACCTCTTCATGTACTCGTTTATTGAAATACTCTATGAGAACAAAAGCTAGCACCGGGTGAGTATGGTTAGGCGAGTTGCTCTAAGATAAGATGACATTAGAGAACAAAGAAACCCTTTATATTCCTTTACAATGTGCCTACATGGGTTGTGTCCTAGTTCTACCATTGGCAAGTAGAACACCCACCATCGGAGTAGGTTCATGACTACAGATTCCATGCATAGCTAGTATGGTCTATGTCGGTTATTGTCTATTATCATCATATGGAATACCTACTAGTGTTGGAGAAGTTTTATGAAGTTTAGGTGGTGGTATGAGACACTATCTAGACATTGCACAATTAGGCTTTGAAGATGTTAGTAAGTGAGTCCCTAGGTCTTCTCCAAAACCATTACTTGAATGTCCTATATGTTGAATGTCTCTTAAGTGAACTAATGAAGATAATTACTTAAGTTAGAAAGTATGTTCATAAATAAGAACTAACCTAGAGTTGTTTAAGGGTTCCCTAGTTAAGGTGTGAAGGGGGCATAAGAATGGTCTCCTCATGTCTTACCTAGGAAAGTCTTAAGAATGACTATAGATAGGAAAGTAAATTGATAAAGTAGACATGATCTAAACTTAGGTAGTCTTAAGGATTATTTAGGTAATCTCGGAGAGGGGTATAGGCATTCTCTTCTTGAATTACTTAAGTAAGTCTTTTGATAACCTTTGGGAGGGGAACATCATATTATATATATATACACTATTATGTGTAGTGAGAACAACCTTATCGTGGGTAGTCTAAAGGATCTCTCAGGTGTGTGTGAAGGGATTGTATGGGCGGTCACTTTATAACTCAATCAAGTAAGCCCTAGAATTACCTTTGGTAGGAGGATCTCATGTTTATGTTTTGTAGTTGTTATTGACACTATAAGCTTACTGTAATGTCACTGTGAGGTTTTATAATATGATAAAAATTGCATATGAATCGTATTGTGTTCTAAATGTGATGTTTGATGCTTAAATGTGGTTCTTATACTCTCAATATGATATTTTAATAAAAAAGAGCACGTTTCTCATAAATGTCCATTTCTCATGATTTTATGCATTAAGTCATACTTATTACATGCATTGTACTAATTCCATACATTCTTGAAGAAATCTTAGAATCTAGTAATTGTTCAAGCAATGTTGAAGTATGTCCTCACTTGACTCGAGGGCATAAATATCTTTAGACCTCTTTTATTCAAGTATTGTAATAGACGAAGTAAATTCAATATTCATATTGTATGGGTTGTATCTCAAGTATTTTTAAGTCTAAGATTGACATATGTTGAGACTTAGTATTTTCCTATGATTTTAATTTGAAAGATGTTTTATGATATTTCGTATGAAAAGTTTTAATTTAGCAGTATTTTTCATACATATATGAAATTAATGATGTCAAAGGGATTGTATAAGACCTCCGAGAGGTCAAGTACTCCATGTCGCGCTCCAAGAGTGTCATTTCTTCTAGGGTGTGATCTCGGGGTGTGACAAAGTTGGTATCAGAGCATAGAGAATAAGTTATGAAAGTAGTCTTAGGACTCAAAATGTCTCATAAAGCCACGTCTATTATAGTCTTGTTCATCGGTGTAAGTCGTGACACATCTATAGGCGAGAGGCTATACGACGATAGAGAGTTTCCCTTCTTTCTCTACTTTTGTGTCGTCCCGTTGAGTAAAAGTTATGAGTGTCTTTCTTAATGCTTTTCTTTGTGTTTATAGGAAGATGACTACTAGAAGGACGACTGCTAGAATGTTGGAAGAGGGAAGGGTGAATGAGGAAATTCCTCATCAAGTTGAGCAAGTTCTTCAAGGTACTCAAGGTGTTCAAGACCCTATTGTAGGTGAAAGTAATAATATTTCAGTGGTTCCCCAGGACATGACTAATCAGGAGATTAGGGAGACTTTACTCGCTTTAGCCCAAGCCATGACTATCCATGTGAATAGGGGTATTGAACCTAGAGTGAATGTTGTGGAGAGTACTATGACATCTATATTGAGAGATTTGTGAGGATAAATCCTCCTATCTTTCTTGGCTCTATGGTGGGAGAGGATCCGCAAGAGTTCCTAGACGATGTGCATAAGGTGTTGAGTGCCATGGGGGTGACTTCTAGGGAGAAGGTGGAGTTAGCTTCGTACTAATTGAGGGAGGTTGTTCAAGTGTGGTACACTTAATGGAAGGATAATAGGCCGTTGAGTCGGTTCCTATAGAGTGGGAGGAGTTTAAGGAGGCTTTCTTAGGAAAGTACTTTGCCCGTGAGAGGAGGGAAGTGAAAGTTGAGGAGTTATTAATCTCAAGCAAGGCAATATGAGTGTTGAGGAGTATGCCTTGAAGTTAACTATGTTGTCTAGGTATTCTTCATCCTTGGTGTCAAACCCTAGGGATGAGATAGTAGGTTTGTGACCGGTGTTGTCGACCTTGTGAAATAAGAGTGTCGTACGGCCATGCTCCATGGTGACATGAACTTGTCTAGACTTATGGTGTATGTTCAATCCATTGAGGAGTCCAAACTTAGTAGGATTTCTAGAAACTTGAAGATGAGTGGACCAAGCAAAACCAACCTAGGTTTAAGAAGAAGACTCCAACTCAAGATGAACCTAGTGATTTTAAGGTAAAATTTGAGAAGGGTAGTGGTTCTCAAGGTGGTAAGCCTACTTGTGCTACTTGTGGGAAGAAGCACTATGGAAAATATCTTGTTGGTACCGGAAATTTCTTTGGTTGTGTTAAGGATGGACATAAAGTGAGGGATTGTCTAATGATTGCGTCTAGAGGAAAGAAGGAAAGCAAGTTACTCCAAGTGTTCCGGGTGGTGATGTTCCCAAGAATGCTCATTTCTATGCACTCCGGGCAAGGGGATCAAAGTCGGATGATGATGATAATGATGATGTTGGTAAGTTCTTGTATTTCTCTCTCTAGTTGTTATGAGTTCCTTCTAAGTGGAGGAGTATGGTGAGTATTGGAGTTTTGATTGATTGTCTCTTCTCTTCTATTCAACTCAAGCTTAAAGTTAGAAAGTCATAGTAGCATGTTGCATTGTGTTTACTAGTCTTGTTGGAATTGAATTTCATTGATTCCTTGCATTGTGCATTTTATGAAGTTATAATTATGTTGTAAATTGAGTTTATATGGTTTTTATCTCATATTATCATGTTTTCATCATAAATTTCTCAAATGTTGCATTTTTGAAAAATTTGGACGTGTTCACTACAAGGAATTTATAGTCACTGTGAAGACTTTCAAATTTTGGCTAAATTGTGTTTTGTTTAAAATGATTGTAGTGTGTATATAATGAATGTATATAAGCATCATAATGAATGTGTAAGGAGTTTTTGCTATTTGAAATTAATAATGTAAGTCTTATTGCGGAATGACTCGTAGATCAGCTTCTATCCTCTTATTGTGTTTTGAGTCTCTTAAGGTATGAGAAATTGGTGTTCTTCTTAATTGTTTATTGTGTATGGTGTGGAATGGTTATGTGCTTCTAGTCTTGAGTTTATTATATCTTCAAAGTGTATAAAAAGAAGCAAGCGTCACTCGAGAACCAATGTTATCCAAGTGAAGAAGATTGTAACACCTCTAAAACGACTTAGGTGAAACTAGAGCCTAACACTTTTGTCTTGATGTTTTGAAGTCGTAAAATGTTTTATAATGATGTTAGGACGCTGTGGTTAATTCTTCATGAAGTTTGAAGGTCAAACGCCCAAGAACATTCATGACGTTCGTAGGGTTTGTCTTGAAACGTCCTTGTGTGACTTAGTGTGTTTCACCAAGTTTTATATGTTCGTTTTGGATGAAATCAATGTGAGAGGTCCTAAACTTGTAAAGAACATATTTGGATTGGAAACATCGAGCAAAACTCCCAAGGAACAACTAAGGGTCCTTGAAGAAGGACCCATCTGTGAACCTAAAAAGCCAAAAAGCAGTCTTACCTACGAGGGACAACCTACACCCGTAGGTGGAGTGACGCCCCGTAGGTGGAAGGCGTGGGTCAGGACATAGACTAGGGAGCTTAAGCTCCCAAAGACAAGTCTTTGATCCCATTGACGATCAGACAGTATGGCCCGTCAAGGGACCAACGCCCCGTCGATGGGCAACTGTTGATGGTGGCCTTCAACTGCGCTGGTTCACTATAAAGTGTAGGATTAAAATAATAAATTCACTCCACGTCCAAATACTTAAATGGGCGGTTTCCTAGGGGTGTTTGGATATTTCAAGTGGGTTTATAAGTCCTTAACACGTACATGAACTCACTATTCCAAATCAAAACCCAAAATCTCTAAGATATTATCTAGAACTCCATATGAGCCAAAACTCAAGATAGAGCTTGGATTGAAGATTCTTTTGTGATTCTTCATCAATTCTTCATCAAATTCATGGTATAGCATCAATTGATGTATGGTTCTTCATTCTTAAATCTCTTTTCTTGAAGGAGCCAAACTTCAAATTGATTTCCAAAGTCTTTCAAGGATGAACTTGTCCTATTTAGATATCTAGCAATGGGTTCTTGCATAAAACATTTTGAATCATTGTATATTGATTGACTTAAATGGAAAAACTACATAATATGACAAACTTCAATATACATTTAAATAATATTGGTATAGTTTAATTTTTTTGGTGATATGACTATAACTATACAATAAATAGCAAATTCAATTGTATATCAATAATCAATTTTTTTATATTTAATATAAATAACTAATAAATAGGAAAATTATTATTAAAATCATAATTAATTATGTATTTATACCTTCTCTTTCATCAATATCCTTATATTACATATTTTTTTATATTTTTCCCCCAATTCCTTCCAATTCAAAATCCTTTTGTATGATTGTAGGAGTGATTTTTGTGGTTCAATTCATTATACTTATATTTATACTTATATTTGTGGTTCAATCAAATGTCAAATGTTTATAATTGATAATACTTATATACATAGATAATTGTATTGTAATATTAATAAAATTGTGATTTGTGAATACAAATATATTTGGATACATAAGTAATTTATCCAATTTGATTAGGCAATACAAGTATAGTTGGATACATCAATACTATATTTTTATAAATAAATACCTAAGTTAACGTCAAGCCTCAAGTATTATACAAAACTTCACAAAAAATAGATCGACGTTTTGTTGGTTTTTTAAATTTTTTTATATAGTGGAATACTTACACATTTTGATACATACACATTCTATTGTTTTTCCATTTTCTTATTTAACAACAGTGTATTCATATTATAGTATATTTGTGTATTCATTTTTTTGGTTAACAATAGTGTATCATTTTTATAATTTTTATATTCATATGCTAAAATTGTACTACTTTACTTTATTTGATGTATTAATACATTTAATTTTTTAAAATACTTGTATCCTTGATATATTAATACTTTAAGTTTTATAAATAGAAACACCAATTTGAATTCAGAGTATTCATATGCTAATTGTACAAGTAATACATTTTCCTTATTTAGTTATTGTAATCACAATTGTATTAGTGTATAAATAAATAAAAAATAAAAAACATATGCAAAAATACAACGAGAAAAGAAATGAATAAACTTTTATATTCAAAAATTTATGAATACCTTAATGATTAGTATTTAGTGAATATATTGTATTTAGAAATATAAATACAACCTTTTGTATTATGTGAATCAATTATATTTGCATACAATATGTAATTATTAGTTGATAATTTAATAATGGAAATTTCAGTTATTTAGGAACATAATAAATGGTTAGTACTTGAAGTTATGGTTACATATCATACGTTATTTAGTTCACTGTATAAATAATAATAATAATAATAATAAAATAAATTTAATACAAAGATGCAGCTAGAAATTGACATAAAGTGTAGTCATTTCTAGTAAATAACATATTTATAGATATTGAACTTCAATAACCCTATAAAAGTAGTCATTTTTGTAAGTTGCTCAATATGTTAATTAGATGATTTTAACGTAAAACTCTATGAACCCATGCAATTCATGCAACCCTAGATTTGACTACTTTGTGGGTAATTTGATTATGTCTTAATGCTATTGAATTCTTGTGTAGTGTGATTAGGGCTATTGAATTATGAACGAATCATACTAGAATTGTTAGTAAGCTGCCCTAAATTCATATATTTATGTTGTATTATCTTTGATTCATTGTAAATTGTAATTGTTGTGTTTAGTTTTAAAGATTAGCTATTGGTAAGAGCCTTGGTATATTGTGTTGGATGAATTGGATATGGATTGATGTTGTGAGGTTAGATTAATGGTATGTTGATCTAACTTTCTCTATATTGTGTATTATAGGCCTTATATAGTAATGATATTTTGTATGGTCCACTTATGGTGGCGGTACTTATGTGTTATACTTGTGACTATGTGGCCTTTTTGGCATTACATTATGAATTATGAATCAATGTGGCCTCGTCGGCATTACTTTATGTATTATGGGTTTATCGTGTTATAAATTTGATATGAGGATATTATGAATGTTGTGACGACTTATGTTTTTATGTAGAGTCAAAGTATGAGTCCTTCTAGTTGATGATATGTGTGTCTAGGAAACTATAGTGTAGTCACTCTGTGTATTACTTGATGTTGAAGTATGATATTCTTGATAGATTATAAGATACTTGTGATACTTAAATTGATGATTATGTAGTAGTGAATAAGGTGACCTATGGATGACCTTGGTTATGCATATGTGCTCCTAGAATGATATGTTATATGTGAAGTATGTGTGTGTCTTTCTTTGATAGACTTGTGTCCCTTACTTGATACGTGTCAAATGTGAATATGACTTCTTGACTTAGTATGCTAAACCTTCTTAGTACTGTATGTGTGAGTGATATGAGACCTTGAACATTGTTAAAAAGGTCCTTTATGTGGAACCTTCAACCTAGTTGGAAGGTTATGATATCCTTGAAGTCGAAAGTCGTAATGGTATCCTTCTTGTGTGAATGGTGGACTTAAGGTTGGTTTGCTGGAACTACATAAAATCATCCTTAGGAAATTTATTAAGCTATACTCTTAGCCATTGTAGGTAGCTTTAGTGGACCCTCTTTGGTAAGGTGTAATGTGATTGGGTTGTGAACTAGATATGAACCTCTTTATGTACTCCATTATTGAAATACTCTATGAGAACAAAGGTTAGCACCGAGTGAGTATGGTTAGGGGAGTTTCTCTAAGATAAGATGACATTAGAGAACAAATAAACCTTTCATATTCCTTAACCATGTGCCTACATGGATTGTGTCCTAGTTCTACTATTGGCAAGTAGAACACCTTGCATCGGAGTAGGTTCATGCCTACGGATTCCATGCATGGCTAGTATGGTCTATGTCGGTTATTATCTATTCTCATCATATGGGATACCAACTAGTGTTGGAGAAGTTCTATGAAGTTTAGGTGTTGGTATGAAGCGCTATCTAGACATTGCACGATTAGACTTTGAAGATGTTAGTAAGTGAGTCCCAGGTCTTCTCGAAGACCATTACTTGAATGTCCTTATATGTTGAATGTATCTTAAGTGAACTAATCAAGATAATGACTTAAGTGAGAAAACATATTTATGAATAACTACTTACCTAGAGTAGTTTAAGGGTTGCCTAGCTAAGGTATGAAGGCGGTATAAGAATGATCTCCTCATGTCTTGCCTAAGGAAGTCTTAAGAATGACTCTAGATAGGAAAATAATTTATAAAGTAGACATGATCTATACTTAGGTAGTCTTAAGGATTATTTAGGTAATCTTGGAGAGGGTGTATGGGAGTTCTCTTCTTGAATTACTTAAGTAAGTCTTTTGATAACCTTTGAGAGGAGAATGACATATTATATATATACTATTATGTGTAGTGAGAATAACCTTCCGTGGGTAGTCTAAAGGATCTCTTAGGTGTGTGTGAAGGGATTGTATGGACGCTCACTTCATAAATCACTCAAGTGAGACTTAGAATTATCTTTGGTAGGAGGATCTCATGTTCATATGTTTTGTAGGTGTTATTGACATTATATTGTAATGTGTGAGTGTTACTTGAAGTTACAGTGAAGTTCATTGTAAGCTTACTGTAATGTCAGTGAGAGGTTTTATAATTTGATATAAATTGCATATGAATTGTATTGTTTTCTATATGTGATGTTTGGTGCTTAAATGTGTTTTTTATACTTTCAATATGATGTTTTAATAAAAAAGAGCATGTTTATCGTAAACGTCTGTTTCTCATGATTTTATGCATTAAGTCATACTTAGTACATGCATTGTACTAATTCCCTACATTTTTTTATATCTTATGTAGGTGAAGGTGAGAATGTGTCTTAAAAAAAGCTTGGAATCTAGTAACCGCTCAAGCAAAATTGAAGTATGTTCTCACTTGACTCGAGGGCATAACTCTCTTTAGACCTTTTTTATTCAAGTATTTTAATAGACTAAGTAAATTTTATATTCATATTGTATGGGCCGTGTCCCAAGTAATTTTGAGTCTAAGATTGACATATGTTGAGACTTTATTTTTCTATAATTTTAATATGAAAGATGTTTTATAATATTTTGTGCGAAATTTTTTGATTCCACACTACTTTTCATACATGTATGCAATGAATGACGTCAAAGGGCTTGTACAAGATCTCCGAGAGATCAAGTACGCTATGTCACGCTCCGAGAGTGTCATTTCCTCTAGGGTGTGCTCTCGGGGTGTGACATTGATAATGTTATTTTTATTTTAGCTAATGCGAAAATGTATATGTTACCCATGAAGGTATTATCTTGATTAAACACAATCAGCTACAGAACTTACTTTTGTATAATATAGTCAATGACGTTTATAATTTTGTATCTTCAAGAATTTACAACTTCAAAAATATAAAATGTTAGGATCGTCTTCAGAACTATATATATAATCGTTAATTAGTAAAACATTTTGTCTGACACTCTAAGTCAATATTTCGTGGATAGCATTACAACAAATATAACATCTTAGTGGTGCAAACAATTTAGCTCCATGTAGTTATTAAAAATAAGATTTTGTTTATTATCCATGTTACCTCTAATTGTTATATTCATAATGGACAAAATAAGTATGAGTATATATATAAAGTTGAATCTAGAATTGTCCATGTCGCAGTTTTCAATGGCCAACGTTTTCAATTATCTGTTTTATCTTTTTAATAAAATAAAAAATTTGATTTTTTTCCTATGAAAACAATTCAATGAATTAAAATATGGCAAAACTACAGAATATGACAAACATCAATATACATTTTAGAAAAATAGCTATATTTAATTTTTTTTTCATGTTATATGATTATACTTCCACAGTAAATAGCAAAGTTGCATATAGGCAATAAATAGTTTTTTTTATTTAATAGAAATAAGAATTAAATAGGGAAGTTATTACATTTCTAATTATTCATGTCATGCATGTTTTACGTTATCATTGTCAATTTCATCAACATCTTTGTATCACATATTTTCTGATTTTCTTCCTCTTATACCTTCAATTCAAAGTCTATTGCATCATTTTAGGAGCAATTTTTGTGAGTTGTATCCATCAAGTAATTATTAATTATATTTTTATCTCATTCTTATGAATATTGTATTTCTATGTATTTATATTTTCATCTATTTTTAAAATATTTTAATTGAAGAATTTATTTTTTTATTACAATGACATAAAATTTGTATCCCAAAGAGGATCACGAGAGGTATACATTGATATGATAAATTATTGAATGAACTCTCTTTTTTTTATTTGTGCATTACTTAACAATAAGTCAAAGTTTCAGGCTCTATTGCTACAATAATGGAGAATTGAAGAAGAACAAAGAAGGTTAATGACCCCATACTTTTCTATACATTTGAAAAATTCGAATATGTAAAATCAGTAAAAGATGAAAGAAGGTTCAAAACCTATAAACTGAAAATTAATCTTGAAAAAAGAGGAGAAATCAACAATCTTGTTTAAACTGAAAATTAATCTTGAAAAAAGAGGAGAAGTCAATAATCTTGATTCAAGTGGGGATGAAAAAATTAGAGTAATCCAGCAGAACCGGAGCAATGAAATTAAGATTTGTTTGCTTTATTTTTTAGTTTGATATCATAATGTACTTATATATCTTGGTTTATTGTGTGACAATGTGATTATGAATTTTCCTCTTGTATTGAAATAGTTAAACAAATTGAATTCATATGTTTATAGTTGTAAAAAAATGAGTACATAAAGAACATGAGCAAAAAGAGATTGAGGGTTATCGAATTGTCAATTGTGTATATAGTGTAATACATATACATAGATACTTGTAATGTACTATTGACAAAAGTTGAAGTGGTAATTTGTGAATACAAGTATGTATATAGAGTACAAGGACTATGAGGGAAAAGAGATTAAGGTTTATATAATTAACAATTATGTACACAATCAGAATATTTATATGCATAAATACTTGTATTGTTATATAAACACAAGTTGAAATGCTGATTTGTGAATACAATTAAATTTGGATACACAAGTGCTCTATCAAATTTAAAAGATTAATTAGAGAATACAAGTAAAGTTGGTTATATTAACACTGTATTTTTATAATAAAATACTTGAGTTAACACTAAATGTCAAATATTACAGAAAAAAAAATGATCAAAAAAATATTGACATTTATTGGTTTTTTTTAATCTTTATATAGTTGATTACTTATTGAGTTTGATATCCACACATTTTATTAATTTTTAAATTTCTTACTTTTGAGGTTTCCACTGTATCCATCTTATGTCTAACATCTTTTGGTAAAAATTCTATACTTTACATTGTTAAATATATTAATACATTAAATTTTATAAGTATTTTGGATACATTAAAACTTTAAGTTTTATATGCTAATTTTACAAAATATATTGTTCATTTGTAGGGTATTGAATTCAATGTATTAGATCGTCCGATTGAAGCTCCACATATGCATATATATGAAAATCATAACATAGTTCATAATTTGAAGGAGAAGCTTTCACATGCTTAGTTAAATAAATTTAAGAATACATATTCTGGTATGTATGCTCGTATACATGAGTGTTGTGTTCAAAATCAATTTTTTAGGTGTTTAATGATTTACGATTTGGAGGATAGTTCATCATATACTTTGTTCATTCGTATAAATCAGATCATATTTCAATTCTGTATTCAAGAGTTTATCATTTTTATTATTTAACAACAATGTATTCACATGTATAGTACATTGGTGTATTCATAATTTTGGTTTAACAATAGTGTATTCATTTTTCAAATTGTTGTATTCATATTTTGAAATTGTACTACTTTTTCTTGTTTGATACTTGTATCCTTGATATATTAATAATTTAAGTTTTATAAATGGAAACACCAATTTGAATTGGAAGTATTCATATCCTAATTGTACAAGTAATAAATTTTTCTTATTTTCATTTTTGTAATTACAACTATATTAGTGTATGAATAAATATAAATAAAATACATTTGCAAAAATACAATGAGAAAAAAACATGAATGCTCTTTTATATTCAAAATTTTATGAATACCTTTATATAAGTATTTAGTGAATATATGTAGTTAGGAAAATAAATCCAACTTATTGTATTATGTGAGTGAAACATATTTGCATACAATATGTAATTATTAGTTGGTAATTTAATAATGAAAATTTCAATTATTTAGAAACATAATAAAAGATTGACACTTGAGAGTTATGAAAACATGTCATACCTTATTTAGTGCTTTGTATAAATAATAATGATAACAATAAAAAAAATGAATTTAATACAAACATGCAGCTAGAAATTGAGATAAAGTGTATTCATTTCTAATAACTAACATATTTATAGCTATTGAACTTCAATAACCTTATAAATATAGTCATTTTTGTAAGTTGCTCTTAAATATGACACTAAATAGAAGTAGTTTCATCACATAGCAGCAGCCCAAAACGTCAAAAATGTCACAATAAATATAGCAGCAACCCAAAACCTCTAAAAGGTCACAATAAATATGAGTTATTATTTACGCAGCATTATCCCACAACCTCTAAAACTCAGCCCATTCAAAATGTTTCAAAACCAACCCAACATGAGTTATATATTTGTATATGAATCATTTCTTTATAAAATTTAAGAGAATTTATTCACCCCTTAATTATAGACTTTGAAGTTTTTTTACCAATAACTTTTGAACACTATATGAACAAACATACAAACTATCGGATTGAAGATTCATGGCCTAAACACGAGTCAAAGACAACTTTGTAATTTCAAATATCAATATTGCTACTATTTGATGCTCCTCTAATCCTCTTATATTGTCCACACACTTATTACCATTCAATACACAAAACATCAGTCATTTGGGCAAGAACCAGGTTGTTTGTTTATTACCTTTGAAGACACAAAACCTCAGTCATTTGGACATGAAACAAATCATTTGTTGAATGTTACACATACATCATTGTTGAAGAGGTTTACAGGAGAGTTTCTTTTTTATCGTGATAACAACCGAAAGCATGATTAGATGGTCAATGGTGTCTAATGTATCTTGAAGTCACAAATGGTTTGACATATTTTATAAGCATAAACTCTTGTATAAATGTGTTTTTTTTCCTTCCATCTTCTCAATCATTTCTTCATTTTAGAAGAAAATGATGAGTCCGTTTAGAGAGAACATTGAGCGTGGAAGTTTTTGTTGGGAAAAGCGGACGAGCACAAAAATATTTATGGTAAAAGTAATGAAAATAAAATGAGAAAATAACGACACCAAGAATTTTACGTAGAAACCCTTCTAAATAAGAGAAAAAACCACGGGCCAAGAGGAGCAATTGATATTACTATAGTAAGGAATTTTACACTGTGTAGTCACGAATACAATACTCAAAATGACTACTACACACTCAAAAGGAACAACACTCTTTTGGTTTCCGTCTTACTAAAATATCGCTCACACTCTATTTTTCATCACAAACTATTTTCTTGTATAGTCTATGAAATGTCTCACTTTGCTCTCAAAATGATTTTTCTCTCTAACTTGGTGTGTTCTACAAATGAGCAAGAATGCTCTATTTATAGAAGAATAAAATCATGCCTATGTCACTAATGACATATGTAAATATAGAAAAATCAAGAATGGTTGCAAATCTTACCAATTTGCCAACCACCAAATCTTTTATTTTCAACTCCAATTACTATTCCTTTTTAACAATTGCTTGGACCAATTGAATAGCTAAAGTTGACTAAAAAATGGTATGAATTCAACAAATCTCCCCTCCAGTCTCATTTACTGGAAGAAGGTATCTTCAACTTCTTTAGAGAGAGCTCATACCCAGAAGTTCTTTGCATAACTCGAACTTGTCTTTCGGTATCATATTGGTCAGCATATCTGCAGGATTTTCACTTGTGTGAATGTTTTTGACGTGAAATGATTCATTCTCCACTTTCTCACGAATCCAATGATATCTGACGTCAATGTGTTTTGTTCTTGCATGTTACATGGAGTTCTTGCTCGAGTCTATTGCACTCTGGCTGTCACAATAGACAATATACTACATCTGATTCAAACCAAGCTCTTGAAGAAATCGCTTTAGCCATATCATCTCCTTGCCGGCTTCAGTAGCCGCATTATACTCATCTTCAGTTGTAGATAGTGCAACACACTTCTGCAACTTTGACTGCCATGATATAGCTCCCCCCTGAAAAAGTAAACAAATATCTAGTAGTGGATTTTCTGTTATCAAGGTCACCTGCCATATCAGAATCTGTATAGCCTTTCAAGATTTGATTTGATGCTCCAAAACACAAGCATTTATCTGAGCTTCCTCTAAGATACCTGAGTATCCACTTCACAGCTTCCCAATGTTCTTTTCCCGGATTTTCGAGAAATCTACTGACAACACAAATTGCTTGAGCAATATCAGGTCTAGTGCACACTATCGCATATATTAGACTTCCGACGACGGAGGAATATGGAACTTTGGCCATGTTCTCTTTTTCCTCCCTAGCTGTAGGACACATCTTCTTGCTCAACTTCATATGACCAGCAAGAGGTATACTAACAGGCTTAGCATTCTTCATATTGAAGCGCCCAGTACGCGTTCAATGTACTTCTTCTGGGACAAATAAATCTTTCTTTTATCTCTAAGACGAGTAATTCTCATGACCAAAATTTGTTTGGCATGACCCAAGTCTTTCATAGAAAAATACTTACACAACTCTTTCTTCATCTCGTCAATCTTAGAAGTATTCTTGCCCACAATCAACATATCATCCACATACAACAAAAGGATGATAAAATCATTGTCAAAATTTTTTTGTACAAATACACAATGATCTGAAGAAGTCTTCTTATAGACTTGCCCCCCCCCCCCCCATAACAGATTCAAACTTTTTGTACCACTGTCTGGGAGCTTATTTTAGGCCATAGAGTCTCTTTTTGAGTTTGCATACAAAATTTTCTTTACCATCTACTTTGAAGCCCTCGGGTTGTTCCATATAAATCTCTTCTTTTAGCTCACCGTGAAGGAAAGTCGTCTTCACATCCATCTTCTCAATATCTAAATTAAGACTAGCAGCCAAACCTAGAACTGTGAGAATCGAGGACATTTTCACAACAGGAGAAAATATTTTGTCAAAGTCAATACCTTTTCTTTGACCGAATCCCTTAACAACCAATCTAGCTTTGTACCTGGCTTCAAGTTGTATTCTTCAAGTTTTGAATACCCACTTGTTCTTCAAAGCTCTCATGCCATTGGGCAATTTTACCGACTCATAAGTGTGGTTCTCATGCAAAGACTTCATTTCGTCTTGCATGGATTCAATCCATTGATTCTTGTGCTCATCTTCCATGGCCTCCTCATAACATTCAGGTTCTCCCCCATCAGTTAGTAACACATACTCATTGGGTGAATAACGGGAGGAAGAAAATCATTGTCTTGTGGACCTCCGAAGCGGAATATTTGATTCGTCCACAACTTCATGAGCAACAAGATCATCAATAACAATATTATTGTTATTATCAACATCAACATGTTGATTCGATACATGATTCTGGGCGTCACCATGATTATTAAACCCAACAACATCATGCACACTTGTGTGAGGAACTTCATCATGATGAACTATACCATCAAAACTTGAAGATTCTACCTTCTCCGCTTTGTCAATATCTTCAATTGTTTGATTATCCAAGAAAATAATATCACGGCTTCTCACAAGTTTCTTTTCAATTGGATCATATAGCCTGTAACCAAACTCATCTAAGTCATATCCAATGAAGATGCATTGCCTTGTCTTGACATCTAACTTTGACCTCTTATCTATCGGCACATGTACAAAAGCTTTGCAACCAAATACTCTCAAATGGTCATAGGAAACATCCTTTCCATACCAAACACTATTTGGTACATCACTTTGCAAAGTAACAGCAGGAGATAGATTAATAACATGTGCAGTGGTCAATAAAGCCTCACCCCAAAATGAGTTTGACAACTTTGCTTCAGAAAGCAAACATCTAACTCTTTCAATCAAGGTCATGTTCATCCTCGCAGCCAAACCATTAAGCTGAGGAGTCTTGGGAGGAGTCTTTTGGTGTCTAATACCTTGATGCTTGCAGTATTCGTCAATTCGTCCACAATATTCACCACCATTATCATTACGAATACATTTCACTTTCTTTCCAGTTTCTCTTTCAACTGAAGCCTGAAACTGCTTAAAGACACCTAACACTTGGTCTTTAGTCTTCTAGACATAGACCCAAAGTTTTCTCGAGCAATCATCAATGAAAGTGACAAAGTAAAGTGCACCACCTAATGTCTTTGTCTTCATTGGACCACATAAATCAAAGTGCACTAACTCAAGCAACTCTGTCATTCTCGAAGGAGGGTAGGACTTAAAGGAAACTCTATTTTGTTTACCAGCTAAGCAGTGCTCACATTTTCCTAATTTAGCACTTTGAAAACTTGAAAATAATTTCTTCTTGGCTAGAATATTAAGTCCTTTCTCGCTAATGTACCTAAGCCTCTTGTGCCATAATGTTGAAGAGCTATTGCTCTCAACCGCATTCACCATATCAACACAAGCAGAGGCCGTAGTCTAGTATAGACCACGACGTTTGTTACAACGAGCCACAACCAAGGAAACTTTAATGAGTTTCCATTTTCCATCACCGTTGGTACTAACATATCCTTCATCATCTAAAACACCAACAGAACTTAGGTGCAGACGAACATCAGGAGCATGTTTCACATTGTTCAAAACTATTTTAGTTCCAACACTAGTTCCCAAAAAAATTGTACCAATACCAACCACACTAGAAACAGTCTCATTACCCATACTCAAGGTTCGAAAATCAGCAGGAGTGTAGGAAGAGAAAAAATCCTTCCTTGATGTCACATGAGATGCGGCACTAGTGTCCACAACCCAGCTTGACTCATCACAAGCAATATTTATCATGTTTGCATCAAGAACGGTAACAAGATCTTCGTTGGTGACGGTGGCTAGGCAATTTTCATTGCCATCTTCTTTAGTTTCCTCTTTGTTTTTGTTCTCCCTCTTCAACTTCCTGCAGAACTTCTTTGTGTGCCCTTTCATGACACAATGATAGCACTCAATATCCTTAAGTCTGCCTTTGGATTTGCTCCTATTTTGTTCTCTATGCTGACAACCACGAGTTTTATTTCTACCCCTAGGGCCAGTTATCAAGACATCCGAAGAAGAGGAACCTTGAGTTTTTCTTCTCATATCTTCGTTCAAGAGACTACTCTTGGTGGAATCCATAGAGATCACACCATCAGGAGCAGAGTTCGATAATGACGTTCTAAATGTTTCCCAAGAATCTGGTAAGGAACCAAGTAGAAGAAATCCTTGAATTTCTTCATCAAATTTGATGCCCATAGAAGATAATTGGTTCATGATCCCCTAAAAATTATTCAGATGGTCTGTCATCGGAGAACCATTATGATACTTCAAACTCAACATCTCCTTTATCAAGAACAATTTGTTGTTGCCAGTCTTTCGAGCATACAAACTTTCAAGATGCTCCCATAGGGTTCGAGCATGTGTTTTTCCAGAAATATGGTTCAACACATTATTGTCGACCCATTTCCTAATGAATCCAGAAACCTGTCAATGCAACAGATTCCACTCTTCATCTGTTTTATTATCAGGCTTTACAGTGGTAAATACTGGTTTGTAAAAATTCTTAACATAAAGCAAATCTTCCATTTTTCCCTTTCAAATGGCATAATTAACACCATTCAAAGTAATCATTCTACTTGTGTTGGCTTCCATTGTTTTCCCAAAAAAATATAGTTATCGCAAATCAAAGTAAATCTTTTCTGATGTGGAAGTTCAGACTGTGCTGCAACCACAGAGCATACTCAGATAAAACCTTGTCTCTGATTACCAGTTTGTTGGGAATACGCGGACGAGTACAAAAATATATATGGTAAAAGTAATGAAAATAAAATGGAAAAATAACGACACCAAGAATTTTACGTGGAAACCCTTCTGAATAAGGGAAAAAACCACAGGCCAACAGGAGCAATTGATATTACTATAGTGAGGAATTTTACACTGTGTAGTCACGAATACAATACTCAAAATGACTACTACACACTCAAAAGGAACAACACTCTTTTGGTTTCCGTCTTACTAAAATATCGCTCACACTCTATTTTTCATCACAGACTATTTTCTTGTATAGTCTATGAAATGCCTCACTTTGCTCTCAAAATGGTTTTTCTCTCTAACTTGGTTTGTTCTACAAATGAGCAAGAATGCTCTATTTATAAAAGAATAAAACCATGTCTATATCACTAATGACATATATAAATATAGCAAAATCAAGAATGGTTGCAAATCTTACCAATTTGCCAACCATCAAATCTTTTATTTTCAACTTCAATTACTATTCCTTTTTAACAATTGCTTGTACCAATTGAATAGCTAAATTTGACTAAAAAATGGATGGATTCAACAGCTTTTTCATGTATAATTAGAAGGAGATATAGTAAAATTAAAATGAATTATATACTAGAAGTAAGTAATGATATTTAGAAATGACGGTATTGGGAGAAACTTAAAATGAGAAGAAGTAGAGAAGAGTAACGAAAAGAAAAGGAAATTGTCAAGAAAAAATATCATTTAGTGTAATAGAATATAAGTTTAATTTGTGGTTAATGATTCATTTAGTTTGTTCCTTATAAAAGGAAAATTTCATATTATATGATTGAAATTTAAGTTTTAATTATAATTAATGATTCATTTAATTTATTCCATTTATAGTTTTGATTCATTTTTTTTTGGTAATTGCAAAATTTATTACCTGATATGTCAATACTGGATAGGACATGTTCCATTCTCAGAGTCCTACTAAAATTCAAAAAAAATCTAGGGTAGGGATAAATATTAAGATTCTGCATATATCCTGCTAATTTATGAATCATGTTAGATTTATGATGAATCTCTTGTATATTAATCTACTAATCATGTCTCTGTTCCTTTCTTCTTTTTTTTTGGAAAATTCTGAGGTTCCTCTCCTTCATATTGTTGCTGTCATTGTTATTCCGTAAACATCTGCCTTAATAGACTTCCTTGTAGCATACCCTGTGGGCCCATATCAGTTCTTCATTCCAACCTTGACAATCTATTATAATGAGTAGACAGTTGAACATCTTTTGCCATATTAATTTTGAGAAGCTACAGGAAAAAAACAAATGTTTATGTGTCTCAACTTCTGCCTTGCATAATGCACATGCATCATCCTCAATAATTTCCCAGTTGATTAGTATGTCCTTTGTGTACAACCTTCTATACATAGCCACATATATAGTGCAAACACCCATTTAGGACTATCAAGGTTGTTTTAGGTCAATCTTCTCCATGTTACCTTATTGTACTCCCCTTTTAGTACCTTACACATTTTTTTAATGATGAAGTTTGTTTCCTCCATGATTTCAGTTACCTAAAGGACCCTTTCTGTTAATCATTGTCCCGATTTAAGTATTTTCTTCACCATCCATGATGCTTTCTTGGTTTCAACTCCCCATGGATCCCTACCCTTCAGATAAAATGTATGAACCCATACAATTCATAATGTATCTTTCTTTTTGTATAGATTCCGCAAATACTTTCAGATAGATGCTTTGTTCCATACATATATGTCTGTGATGTTAAGCCCACCAGAAGCCTTTGGCAAACACAGTGTCTCCCTAGTAATGAGTGCTTTCCCTTTACCTTGTTTGTTACTATTCCATAAAAACCTCCTACACATTGATTCTATATTTTGTAGAACTTTCTTAGGCATTAGGAATATATGTGACCAAATCCTTGCATGGCTGAGAAGACATATTCATTAGTCTTCTTGCCAAGGATAGAATCCATGTAGTAATTTTGCCAATTATTTTGTCTATGAGAGGTTGGCATTGACTTATGAATAGCTTCTTAGAGCTCAAAGGCACCCCAAGATATCTCAATGGAAGATCTCGTTTACTAAATTCTGTGTGCGATAATATTTTTGTTGTATCCAAAATAAACATAACTCTTACCCTAATTAGTTATACACTTCTGAGAATTGCTAAAAACATTCGTACAATAAGGTGATGGAAGCAACATCACCTCTACTAAACAACAATAGATCATCAACAAAGCTTAACTGTACAATGTGTTGTTTGTGACATCTAGGATGATATTTGAAAGTTGGTTCGTCTTTTAGAGTGTTCAGCAGTGTGGTGTGATAGTCCATAACAAGAACAAAAAGATTTGGTGACATAGGATCCCCTTGTTTCACCCCTTTCTTTGCTTGGAATGCTGGACTAAGACACCCAATTATCATGATTGAGTTATATGTATGACACTGTCCTTATACAATTAATTACCCAACCTACAAACTTCTGTAGAATCTGCATTCCTACTACAACCACCTTCAGAAATTGCTATTCCAAGGAATCACATGCCTTCTACATGTCAATTTTAAACATGCATCTTAGAGAAATACCTTTCCTGTACTCATTATCACATGATCATGCAAAATTCTACCAAGTTCAAAAGCAGCCTAACTTGTGTCTACTAGATCTTTCATTACAGTGTGAAGTTTGCGGGTGAACATTTTTGAAATGATTATATACAAGGTGGTGCAACAAGATATAGGCCTATACCCCTTGATAGAGGTAGGGTGTTGTGTTTTATAAATAAGAGTGACATCAGTCTTGTTCACAAGACCAAGAAAAGTAAGATAGCTACAGTTACCTCTTTCCTTATGTCTGGCTAAGCTTTTTTTATATATAAAAAAGAAATAAGCATTAAAATCATCCTCTCCTAGGGCTTTAGAGTCACCAATACTATACAGTGGTGCCTTGAAATCATAAATAATTAAATATTATACAACTAAAGTAAATATTTTAAATTCAAAATTTGAATAAGAATACACATGTTAAATAAAGACCGAATGATTATTTAACTCCACTTCAATGAAAGTTAAATAAATTATTATTTTTCAAATATAATCTAGGACAAATTTACTATTAAAAAATATCAATTTATACACTTCTTAAAAATAAAAATAAAATGACAGTATAAGCAGTGATAGAAGTCCTCAATTTATACTAACACTGACAAAAGTCATCAATTTACATACATATAAAACAAATTAATTCATACACTTTAAAAAACTTCAATTATACAAACTGACAAAAGTCCTCAATTTACATAAACACTAACACTGACAAAAGTCCTCAATTTGAGTATGCACTGTTCGAATTAAATTAAAAAATCAAATTGAATTTTTATTTAGATTGGTTTTTAGATTTTCAGATTGATTTTGAATTAATAAATTACTTTGTTTGATTTTTTGCTTTGATTTCGAATTTTAAAAAGTCTCTCTTTATTTATATATATATATATATATATATATATATATATATATATATATATATATATATATATATATATATATATATATATATATATATATAGATAAATAGAGAGAGAAAGAGAGAGAGAGAGAGAGGGGTGGGGGGGTTAGGATTAAGTTGGACCGAATCGCATAGAGAAAAACCAAATCAATTCAAATTTATTTTGGATTGAATCAACTTACACTTTTACAAAATTAAAAATCAAAAAATCTAAATCAAATATTACAAAATCAAACAGAAAAATTGAAAGCACACTCCTAACATAAACACTAAAAAATGTCAGCACACAAAAAAATGTTATATTTTATTTTTAAAAAAGTTCAATTTTTAAATTCATAAATATTATTTTTGAAAAAAACAATTTAATCTAGGAAATTTTAATAGTTGGAGTCTTCTTATTTGATAAATATACACACCAATATATTTTTTATGATTTTGATATAAATATATTAGTATCTTTTTTTTAAATTTTATAACAAATATATTTTTACAGTAATAAAAAATTAGAGCAGTTTCATAACTACTCAACATTCGTCCACTTTATTAAGAACTTTCAACTACATTGATAAAATGCATCTTTAAATGCATGTATTAATTATATATAGAACTTTTTTCACTAAAAATTTATATTGTTCTGTGAAATTTTAAAAAATAGACACGACTTTGCAATTTTAATACAATTTCATAATTAATTACAGCCAAATCGATGCAATGAAATTTAAAAGTTCATGTTGTTCCTTTGTGGATAATTATAAATTCAAGAATGAATAATATATTACTCTTTAGAGATGGTTTTGCACGATGAAATGGCAATGCTCATATAAATATTTTTTATTTACACGATAATAAGTATCCTAAGGCAATTAGTTTATAAATACAATTCTCCTCTTTTTTTAATTAGTTTATGTCTATCTGATTCTTCAAATGCTTCCTTTTTTTTAGAAACTTTGTTTAATTATCAACTAATCGCGCAACACATGGACACACATACTAGTTACCTTTAAAAAAATATAAAGAATACTCAAGATAAAGAGTTAATTAGAAAACAACAGATAGATAAATAGTGACTTTAGTTTTTAAGTTCAATAGAACGTTATCTCATTTAAAAAAAAGATTCCTCCTTGAACTTATCTCGAAAAGTCAGTTACATACTTAAAATACCGTGATGACCTATTACAAATCTGAACTTGTGGAAAGTGATATTAATGACCCCTTCCGAAGACAATCTCAGTTTTTGTGTGAGAAAATGTTATACACACGTTTTGATGGCGTAAATAATTTTTTTAAAACCTTTTTCCCTTAATATTTTCTCACACTTCCCCAAAATAGTTATTTCTACTTTGTGTTCTTCCTCCCCTCTTGAAAGAGGGTCGATTTATTTTTACCGAACACCACTCTAGGCAGTCTTACAAACGTCTGTAACACTCAACCTACTTTACACCCACGAAATTGACTAAGTATAAAAATACTTAAACGGCAAAGTTAAACAGCAAGCAGACTTTACAGGAACCTGTCCCAAGTAGTTAAACAGCAAGCAGTACTTCAAGTTTTTGCATAGTTGCGGTACGAAAATTCAAGATTTCAGTGATTTGATTATCAACATTCTGTCGATATACACCAATCTCCCCCTGAACTTTCTCAGCGTCAAGTCTCAAATCAATGACTTGTGTAAATAAATCCACAAATGTAGGGTCATCATCAGTAAACCCAACGAAGGATTAAATTTTTTGTGCCAGTTCCCACAGTTCTGCGTTCTTCACCATCGTTCAACCGTACTCTGATACCAATTGAAAGAGGGTCAATTTATTTTTACCGAACACCACTCTAGGCAGTCTTACAAACGTCTGTAACACTCAGCCTACTTTACACCCACGAAATTGACTAAGTATAAAAATACTTAAACAATAAAGTTAAACAGCAAGTAGACTTTACGGGAAACTGTCCCAACCTTTATTAATATGTAATTAATACAAAGGAAGGCTTTACGAATTAGTCTAACACTCTGTTTAAGCCTTAGACGAATTTCCACCTTTAATAAAAATTCTGCACATGGCAGTTACATGCGGCAGTTACAAGTGACACTTGTCCGACACTTGTCATCACAGGGTTCAAACTAAGTTTTCCAACAGCTATATTTCTAACATATAGAATCTAATTCAGATTACATTCTTATCTACACGAAATACTAATATTCTAATACTTAGAATATTTCATGCTACATTCCAACACTTGGAATATTTCAGCCAGCTTCCAACACTTAGAATATTTTAGGTGTCCTCCAACACTTAGTTTTATTTCAGCAATTCGGGTGAACTGCCTTTGTTCTTGCCATTGTCAAATCTTCACAGCCTTGCCTTTTCAAGCCAACATGTTGTCTTGCCAATGCTCTTAGCCCGCACGTAAGCCATGCACGTTCAAGTTGCCTTGCCAACACCCAAGCACCTTGAACTTGTGTTGCACCGTTTTGCCATCATCCATTTCAAGACCAATGCCCAAGTCCTTGACATGTCTGCACGTAGTTAGATCAAGTAGTTTTCGGTTCTAACAGACCACCCACACCACTTGAACTCGATGTCCTCATCGAGAGTGTTTTAAGATAGTCCTCGATTTGAGCCTCAAACTTCCATAAGTCTTTTGCCTTCTCCCAAACTGCATCAGCTGCACTCTGCCTTTCCAATGAACCAAGAATTCTGTCTTAGTATTCTTCTTACTTGTGCCCGAAACCCGGTGATCAAGGTTATTTTTAATTTCAGCATCATACTGTGTAGGTACTAATAGAGGAGCCCTCTTTGACCTGTTTCTATCCGGATCATCTGCATCTGCAAAGTAAGTTTCAAGAAACTCACATGGAAAGTGGGATGAATTTTCAACCTTTCTGGCAACTTTAACCTATAAGAAACTTCGCCCTCTCGTTTTACCACTTTAAATGGACTATCATACTTAGGAATCAAACCCCGATGTCTGGTCTTGCTTACAATCTATTTCCAGATTTGTGGGGTAAGTTTCAGTTGCACTTTGTCACCCACATTGAACTCAACTGAGCGACGATGTTGATCAGCATACTTCTTCATGCGCCGCTGAGCCTTGCGCAAGCTATCCTGTGCCTCAGATAACATTTCAAGTCTGTCCCTTGCAACCCTGTACGTTGCTGGACACTTTTCCTGGTTTTTAGATTTGGCAACATCTAGTGGAGTTATAGGCTGTCTGCTTAAAATGATTTCAAAAGGGATCATTTCTGTTGAAGACGACTTGTGCAGATTGTAGCAAAATTGCGCAGTGTCTAACAATGTTACCCAATTCCGTTGACTTG
Organism: Solanum arcanum; assembly: GCA_027789145.1. NCBI lineage: Eukaryota > Viridiplantae > Streptophyta > Magnoliopsida > Solanales > Solanaceae > Solanum > Solanum arcanum. The sequence goes on from CM050933.1 coordinate 65,669,789, forward strand.
CTGTCACATAGTGCCTCAAGTATTCTTCCAACAAGTGATTAATTCTTTCCGTCGGTCCATCTGTTTGTGGATGATTTGCAGTAGAAAATTTTAATTCAGTTCCCATCATATTGAACAATGATGTCCAAAATCTACCAGTGAACCTTGTATCTCTATCACTCACAATGTCGGCCGGAACACCAAAATACTTGACCACATATTTGTAGAATAAATCAGCAGCAACTTCAGATGAGCATAATTCAGGAGCAGTATTAAAAACAGAATATTTTGAAAACCTGTCAACTACCACCATGATAGATGCTTTGCCATCTACTTTAGGGAATCCAGAAATGAAATCCATGCTTACTGATAGCCATGGCCTTTCAGGAACAGGCAAAGGTTGCAGCAAACCTGCTTCCTTCTTACGTTCAGTCTTGTCAACTTGACAAACATGACAAGTCTTGACATACACCTCTATATCATCTTCCATTTTCGGCCAAAAATAAACACGAGACAGTAAGGCTAACATCCTTTCAACACTGGGATGTCCAGCCCAAACAGAATCATGTGCTTCTTTCATTAAGTCTTTGCGCAACCCGCCCTGATTTGGTACAATGATTCTCCCCCCTTTAAAATAGAGCAGATCGTCCTCGATCCAATACCGTCTCATTGTGTCATCTTGCACTTGACCCATCCATTTAACATATAATGAATCATTTGCAGCACACAACCTGATTCTATCATAGAAATCATTTTCAAGCTTTGAAATCGAATATACTGCAACAAACACTTCTTTTCTACTCAGCGCATCAGCAACCTGGTTGTGTTTTCCTGGTTTATGTTCCCACATGAAATCATATTTTGCCAGGAATTCTTGCCACCGTGCTTGTTTAGGACTCAACTTTTTCTGTGTCTTGAAAAATGTATTTGCTACATTGTCAGTTCTTACTACAAATCGAGTACCCAAGAGATAAACTCTCCAAACCTGCAAACAGTGTACCACCGCAACCATTTCTTTTTCATGTGTTGAGTATCTCTGTTCAGCATCATTCAATTTCCTACTTTCAAAGGCCACTGGATGACCTTCCTGCACTAATACGCCACCAATTGCCTTCTCTGACGCATCAGTGTGCACTTCAAATGGTAACTCAAAATCAGGCAATTTGAGTATAGGTTCAGATGCAATAGCATTCTTCAAATTCTGAAATGCTTCATCACACCGTTCAGACCAAATCCACTTTGTATCTTTCTTCAACAAATCTGTCAAAGCCGCTGCCCTTTTTGAGTAACCAACAATGAATTTTCTGTAATAGTTAGCCAAGCCAAGAAACGACCTCAAATCCTTCACATGACGAGGTGCCTACCAATCAACAATGGCTTGCACTTTCTTAGGATCCATTCAAACTTGGTTTTTACTAACAAGATGCCCTAAGAATTTTATCTCTTGTTGAGCAAACTCACACTTTTCCATCTTGACATAAAATATGTATTTTCTCAACTGAGACAAAACAAAACTTAGGTGATTAACATGTTCCTCCAATGTTCGACTATAAATGAAAATATCATCTAGATAAACAACCACAAAGTCATCAAGATAGTCAAACAGTACATTATTCATTAAGTTGCAAAACATTGCCGGAGTATTAGTCAGCCCAAATGGCATTACAAGGAATTCGTATGAACCATATCTAGTTACACATGTTATTTTTGGTTCATCACCTTCTGCTATCCTAACCTGCCAATAACCTGCCCTGAGATCAGGTTTTGTGAACCAGCATGCCTCACTCAACCTGTACATCAAATCCTGCACCAACAGAATCGGATACTTGTTCTTTATCGTTGCCTTGTTCAGTGCCCTGTAATCTACACACATTCGCATCGTCCCGTCCTGTTTCTTTTAAAATAAAACAGGAGCACCATATGGGGCCTTAGATGGCTGAATCAATCCAGCATCCAACAACTCATTCAATTGTTTGCGTAATTCAACCAATTCCGTAGGAGCCATACGATAAGGAGCCTGTGCAGGAGCAACGGTACCAGGCAGCAACTCAATCTTATGATCAATATCCCTCCTTGGTGGTAATTTCTTTGGTAATTCAGGCGGCATAACATCAGCATACTGTTTAAGCAATTCAGCAACACAATCAGGCACTTCCATTTTCACATCAGGTTTCACTTCGACCAAGGCAGCAAGTATTGTGTCATCACCCCTCTTCAGCCCTTTGTTGATTGACATAGCAGACAACAACATTCCCTTGTCTTTCTTCTTTGCAACTTTATTAATGTTCCCAAATGTATGAACCATTGAGAAATCCAGCATTGCTTCCATTCATAAACATCACTCCATCTAAGTGAGGAAATAGAACAAACTGAAATTTTCTTAGAAAATCAATCCAAAGTATGTTCTCAAATTCACCAAGCGGCATCACCATCAAATTATGTTTTCCTACCCAACTTCCAGTCGACATAGACACACCATATGCCATACCCACAATGACCTTTGCCTTAGCATTGATTGTTTTGACGTAGGAAGGGCTTTTAGACAACTTCAGCCCTAATTTTGTAGCAATTTTTACATCTACAAACGTATGAGTGTCCCCTGTATCAACCATTGTCATCACACGTTGTTCTTTCACTTTCATTTCTATATGAATTAAGGAAGCATGAGGATTCGAAGTGCTGGACATCTCTCCAACATTATTAATCCTTGTAATATGATTGAAGGATAATCCCAATGGGTTTGCCATTGTAGCCACGATTTCCTCATCCTCCTCCCTTTGATTCATATTTCCAGCAAGCAAAACATTCACTTTCTCCCTGTTTGGACAAGATTTGTCCAAATGAGGACCACCACAAGTCCAACAGCCCTTAGAATTACCATCTTTATTCTTTGGTCTGTCTTTCCCATCCTTCATTTGTGCCTTTCCTTTGTCATTTGTATTGTCCTTACGACTATCCTTCTTCCGTTCCCCTTTCTTATCATTCTTTGTCTTAGATTTTGAAGTGGAGGGAACATCTGTCAAAGGACGAGTCGTTCGGAAATCAACCAACGAATCTGCAGCAATTGCACCAAGCAGATCTTTAACATTCTCCCTCCATAGTTCGTTTTGAGCCCAGCCTTGCATACCCGAAATGAAGTTGTGTAATTTATCCTCATCAGACATATTCTGTATGTCTAATATCATAGAGGTAAATTCTTTAATGTATTCCCTCACCGAACCCGTCTGCCTTAGCCTTTTCAATTTATCCCTTGAAAGTCAAGATGCATTGCTAGGAAGAAATTGATCACACATTTCTTTTATTAACTTATCCCATGTATCAATTCTAGGACGACCATCACTTACATCATCTGCATTTCGAATCCTCCTCCAAAGTTTAGCATCACCCGTCAAATACATTGTTGTAATATTTAACTTGTCAGCGTCAGGCACCCTTGCAACAGTAAAATACTGTTCCATGTCCCAAATGAAATTTTCCAGTTCTTTAGCACTTCTTGCGCCACTAAAGGCCTTAGGTTCTGGAATCTTAACCTTAGATGATTCAACACGATTTGAACTCAACGTAGCCACAGCCCGACACAATACAATGAGCTCTGCATGAAGGTTCTCATTTTCCTTCTGTAGTCCCTCAAGTTTTTGCGTAGTTGCGGTATGAAAATCCAAGATTTTAGTGATATGATTATCAACATTCTGTCGATATACATTAATATCCCCCTGAACTTTTTCAGCGTCAAGTCTCAAATCAATGACTTGTGTAAATAAATTCACAAACGTAGGGTCTCCCAAAATATCATCAGTAAACCCAACGAAGGATTCAATTTTTCGTGCAAGTTCCCACATTTCTGTATTCTTCACCATCGTTCAACTGTGCTCTGATACCTATTGAAAGAGGGTCGATTTATTTTTACCGAACACCACTCAGGCAGTCTTACAAACGTCTGTAACCCTCAGCTTACTTTACACCCACGAAATTGACTAAGTATAAAAATACTTAAACAACAAAGTTAAACAGCAAACAGACTTTACAGGAACTTGTCCCAACCTTTATTAATCTGTAAATAATACAAAGGAAGGCTTTACAAATTAGTCTAAGGCTAAAAACACTCTGTTTAAGCCTTAGACGAATTTCCACCTTTAATAAAAATTCTGCACATGGCAGTTACAAGTGACACTTGTCCGACACTTGTCATCACAGGGTTAAAACTAAGTTTTCCGACAGCTATATTTCTTACAGATAGAATCTTATTCAATTACATTCTTATCTACACGAAATACTAATATTCTAACACTTATAATATTTCAGGCTACATTCCAACACTTAGAATATTTCAGCCAGCTTCCAACACTTAGAATATTTTAGCTGTCCTCCAACACTTAGTTTTATTTCAGCAATTCGGGTGAACTGCCTTTGTTCTTGCCATTGTCAAATCTTCACATCCTTGCCTTGTCAAGCCAACATGCTGTCTTGCCAATGCTCTTAGCCCGCACGTAAGCCATGCACGTTCAAGTTGCCTTGCCAACACCCAAGCACCTTGAACTTGTGTTGCACTGTTTTGCCATCATCCATGTCAAGACCAATGCCCAAGTCCTTGACATGTCTGCACGTAGTTAGATCAAGTAGTTTGCGGGTCTAACACCTCTCCATCTCTTTACTTTTTTAAATTCATATTTTCTTCTTTTTTTATAAATAAAAGTAAAAAAGGAAAAACAAGATGGAAATAGTAAGACGATCTATTATCAAGTAAGAGATGTTGACAGTGGTGATGGCGGGGGCAACACCATTGTTGCCGGTGAAACAAAAAAATTACTTTTAGATCTATATTTTTCTTTAAAACTATTGATACTTATGGATTCAAATTAAACATTACATTTTGTATTCTTTGTGCGTAGTGAATAATCAAATATTTATGACGACTTGAGACAAAATGACATGTGATTGATGCTCTTATAAGAATAGTGAAGACAAACATAGAATAATCATTTTCTTCAATATATTTTAAAAATTTAGGCAATATAATCATGAATTTTATGCATAAATAATCATGGGATTTTCGATAGAAGTCATTATCTTTCTAATATTTTTTTCAGTAATCATCTTTGGTGGATCCTCCGATGAGTTTGAGTAGGAAGATTATGAAGTTAATTAAATTGAACCATTATTAACCTTTCGATGAAAATCATCTTCTTTTCCACTCCTTTCTATTTTTTGTAGTTCTTCTGTACGAGTAGGTTGAATGTGTCCTGGTGACAAAGTTGTAAAGAACTGTTGAAGAAGAAGATGCCAAAATAAAGAAAAATGTGAATATTTTAAAGAAATTTGGGCCACAAATTAAAAAAAAATATTATTGACAAAATTAATACATTAGAAATTATAATACACTAATTATATAATGACCAATAAAATAGTGCCACGTGTTTAAATTTGTCATTTATATAATTTTTTTCTTCTTCTCATGCACTTTAAGGAAGGTGAAAACACTTTCTCTGCCATGTCATCTTCAAAGGGGGCAAAATATCAATTTAAATAAGTTCACGTGTGTAATAGATTGTTCAAATGTATAACTGACTTTTCGAGATAAATTCAAAGCAAAATTTATGATTTTCCCTTTATTAGAATTCAAATATTTATGTTGACAATTCAAAAGTTACTCAGATTTTATATGACACTTTATATGCATTATGGAAAAGATTTTCCATTATGAGTATTTGTTAAATATTTTTAAAAAAATTATATTATAATTTTTACATGATTAACATTTGACGTCAGACCTAACACCTTCCCAGTTTAAGTATTGAGAATATTATGACATGATTACAATTTAATGTTTAATAGTTTATTAATTAGATGTTTTATAAAAGAAAAAATATTTAGTACAGGAGTAAAATTATAATTCAATTTTATATTTTCTACTTGTAAATAATACCAGTCTCTACGAATGTGTGTCGCACGTTTATGCGTTAACATTGTTATATTATAACACTTCCATATCATTATAACACTTCTATCTCGTCATGAGCAAATTTTCAATGCAATGATCTTTCTCCTAAAAATAACCAGTTGATGGGAGTTATTATTAATTACATCAGAAGAAAAATGTAGTATAGAGGAAGAAAATTTGGAATAGGGGAATTATGAACATCTTGGTCAATAAGGTATAATTTGCTTAATGAATGGCTGACTAAAACAAGAGGGAAAAAAAAAAACTACGTGTCTTTGATAAATTGTTACACACATGAATTTTGTTCAATTTAATGGTGAGGGTTATCAACTATGATAACATATTTCAAGTGACTTTTGATTTTTTTTCAACTTTTGTTTAATACCTTCCCAATTTTAGCATTTTGTATAATATGAATTCAATACATGAAATTAAATTATATATATATAAAATTAGAAAAAAGAGCAAGAAACTTAAATTACTACTGCTTTACTATTTTTGTGTTCAAATTCAACATGAGGATTAACCTGACATTCCATAAGCAAGTGAAAGAAACTATCCCAACAGGAAAGAGTCAAACTTTTTTCATATATTTTACATATAGACCTGAAATTAGGAAGTAAAAGAAATGAAGAGCTTTTGGTAGGAACTCATATGTAAACCTCCTTATTTAAAAGAAAAATTACATATATATATATATATATATATATATATATATATATAATATACGAAATAACATCAAGACTGCACACCTCTCTTAAGAATTGAAGATATCAAAGTATATAGGAACTGCATAGTATAGTCCTTTCTTGAGGAATTTCCCCTCTCAAGGTTGAATTAAATACTTGTCTTTTCATAACTCTGGCTTATTCGATTTCACAAATCTCTTTCTTCATTTTATCTTCAACTCTAGCCACTCAAATTTCATTTCTAACTAAATTTTACTTCTTAATATTCAAGTAAGTAATATTTACATAATTGATGGATCAGTTAAAGACTTTTGGGCTTCTTCAATAAATTAATTGTGGATATGAAATATTTTCACAATATTATAGTAGTAAATATTGAAGGATTAATTTATGTTTAATGATAAAATAACCATATTTGTAAAATTTGCATTTGGTTACTTAAGAGCACAGTAATGACAGAAATTTGAAAAGACTCAAAACCATTTTCATGATAAATATACTTACAATTTATTTTAAATTATAAATTGTTTTACGTTATTGTACATTTATTAAGAGAGTAGTTTAGGTATTTGATCATAAATCGTGGTTTCATTATTTGATGGATAAATTTTTTTTTCGAACTTTTTAACTTTGAGGTTTTCCACTTATAATAATAATATATGATATGTGATATGATTTGATTATATGTGATATGTGATCCTTATTCTCTTTAGACAATATGTTTGCCTGATTACAATTTTATTCTTGTTTACATAAGTTATGAAGGGCATCAAGCGACCATTTAAAATTCATATATTTTTAATAATAATGATATAAAAAAATTCATGTGTTTTGATAATGGCAGCATAACACCAGATAGCAGCACTCATCCATATCCATTAAATATGATCAACCCAAAATTATGACTTATATATTTATGTGCATAGATAAATAAAAACCTTTCATTTTGTATTAAAATGAAATGAATCACGCCTATCTAAATATTGAAATCTAAAACATTAGATCGATTTTTCATATTATGATCATATAGGAAGGATTATTAGAGGAATGAAGTCCAGAATGAAAAACTGAAATATAGGTAGGAGCAAATTAAGGAGTGATATATAGATGAGATCTAATCACTGTCGCTTCCACTGCTACTGCTGCTGCTACCACTGCCATGCTTCTTATCCTTCTTCTTCTTCTTCTTCTTTTTCTTCTCCTCTCCATCCTTATGATCTTCCCCATGATGCTTCTCTTTGCTCTTCTCCCTGTGCCCCTCACCTTTCTCCTTCTTCTCACCCTTTTCCTTCCTCTTATCTTCATCATCCTTGTGTTCTCCCATGTGGAGTTTCTCCTCTATCTTGTGCATTATTCCTGACATTTTTTCTAATTTCAGTGATTTGTTCGATGCAGATTGATGTAGCTATTTATAGAAAAATTAACCTTGATTTTTTACGTGTACATCCTTCCAACACTACTATATACTTTTTAATTCCATAAGTAAGAAAAAGAATCATCGGTAATTTAGGAAATAATTAACTAAAAAATCTCCCATCAGAAGCCATAGAATAAATGTTTGTTACATCTCCATCACCAACGGTTATGTTGAGGGCAATAATTCAGCCAAGTGTGTTCCCAACCCCACTTTTGCTCTTGGTACTCCATTATTTAAGGAAGGATTTCATCTCAAAACAAAGTGAATAATGTTTCGTAGGACTACCTAACATTATAATCTAAATCTAATTAAATATAATACATAATTAAAAAAAAAAAAATTACTTGTTCTTCTTACAGTGAAAGTAGTAGAGTAGAGGATAAATCACATTTAAATTTTACTGGTTGATGGTGGTTGTAGAGCAACGCCTACACCACAACCTGAACTTAATTGATTGAGGAGAGAAAAGAGCTAGAGATCACATAATGCTATGATAAAAGTACTTTTCTAAATTGAGAAGCACTTAAATCAAATATGAAAACAGAGAAATGAGAGGTTGCATTATATTAAAAGAGTAAAAGGTAATTGATAGCAATTGAATAATATTTCTTAAATTGGCTCCATCCATAATTCAGCTATTTGTTGTCATTTGAGTTTTGCAAAAATTTAAATTGTCAGATTGCTTTGGTGGAAACCTCGAGGAACATAACATTTCCCATATTAGACGGAGTAAGAAATATCGGGCAACATGAATAAGACGAAACTGTATTAGAGAATGGTGTAAAGTCATATGCACACAACCCCAATTAACAAACACATTATTTCTAAATTAAAGTTAAGTGTCAACACTAGATTGACAAAACCGATCTTGCAAGAAAATCAATTTTGTCATTAATAGGATCAACTAGTGTTGATATTTATGCTAAAACAACATTATTCATAAATTAAAGTTTAATATCAACACTAAATGAACACAAATCAGTCTTGCAAGAAAACCAATTTTGTCATAAATAGGATCAATTAGTGTTGTTTCTTAAGCTAAACAAACATATTATTCCTAAATTAAAGCTTAATTTCAACACTAGATTGACACAAATCGATCTTGCAAGAAAATCAATTATGTCATCAATAGAATCAACTAGTGTTGGAACTTAAGCTAAACAAACACATTATTCCTAAATTACAACTTAATATCAACACTAGATGGACACAAATTGATCTTACAAGAAAAATAATTTTTTCATCAATAGGATCAACTAGTGTTGGTCTAAACAAACACATTATTCCTAGATTAAAGCTTAATTTCAACACTAGATGGACACACATCGATCATGCAAGAAAATGAATTTTGTCATCAATAAGATCAACTAGTGTTGGTACTTATGTTAAACAAACACATTATTCCTAAACTAAAGCTTAATATCAACACTAGATGGACTCAAATGGATCTTGCAAGAAAACCATTTTTTTCATAAATAGGATCGACTAGTGTTGGTACTTATACTAAACAAACACATTATTCCTAAATTAAAGTTTAATTTCAACACTAGAAGGACACAAATCGATCTTGCAAGAAAATGAATTTTGTTATCAATAGGATCAACTAGTGTTGGTACTTATGCTAAACAAACACATTATTCCTAAATTAAAGCTTAATATCAACACTAGATGGACACAATCGATCTTGGAAGAAAATTAATTTTATAATCAATACGATCAACTAGTTTTGATACATATGCTTAACAAACACTCGATCAACACAAAAAAAATTATTATAAAACCAAAGCTAAGTATCAATACTAGATGGACGCAAACATATTATTGAACATAATTGTAATTGAACTTTAGAAAGTTAGAAGCAGGATCTCCTGCTCGATGAAAGAAGCATTATAGTCTGGTATCAACTTTTTGAATTTGGATGTAGAGCTTCCTCAGTTGCCTAGCATGAAAAGTTCTAAAATTATATATATATATATATATATATATATATATATATATATATATATATATATATATATATATATATATATATATATATATATATATATATATATATATATATATATTGAAGTTCATATCTAATTTCTAGAATTTCTAATAAGTTCATGAATTTCCAAGTTCAAGAATTTCTAATTAAGTTCAAGAATCTAATTCTATTAACGCAAATTTCAACTATCTATGTTAAACTAATCTAATATCTAATCTAACTTCTAATTATTTGTTAGTTCTAACTTCTAATTTGAAGAAAACTAAACCTAAAATCTCCATTTCAAGAAAATTAACCTAAATCAAAATAATTCAAACTAGTCCTAAATTCCAAGTTCAAACTAGTATTAAAATGATTAAATTCAAAATAATCCTAAAATCTCAAAATCAGTCTACTTAACTCAACAAATACCCAAATTCAAACAAGTTTTTAAATACCCTAATTCAAACTACTCCCAAAATCTCTAATTCAAACTAGCTAGACCTAAAACAAAAATTCAAAAACTACTCCAAATTGCCCTAATTCAAGACTAGTCATAAAATATCCTAATTCAAATTAATCTTAAAATTAGAGAAATTCACTCACTAACTAATAATCCCTAATGCAAGTTAACAATCAAAAAATCAAATTCAATAAACTAATTTCAATTAAATAGCTACAAAATCAAAATATAGCTCAATTTTTACAAAAATAATTGATGATTAATAAACCCTAACCTTATTTTAGGAGAATGAGATATTGAAGAGAGAGGAAGGGGGCGGCGGCGTCTGGTCCAACAGCAACAGAGAAGCAGACGGCGGCTGGCTCTTTTCTTCGGCGGCAGGAGCGACGTAGTGGTGGATATGGTCAAGAGATTTTTCAGAAATGGGGAAAGGGGGAAATGGAGAAAATCGCGAATTCTGTTTTACATATTTAATGAAAAGCGAAGGACAAGGTCTCTATATTCGTTTCTTTTTTTAAAAAAATAGTTGAGCGATATTTTGATCAAAAAGCGATGGACGAATAGACAGTGTCCGTCGCTTTTTCAAAAATATTGACCAAGACTTTTGACCAATAAGCGAAGGACGTAAAGATATTGTTCGTCACTATTTTAAAAAAAATTAATATATTAAAATAAATTAAAAGTGACGGACAACGTGTTTAATATTTTATTTCATATATAACTATTTTTAATAAAAGAGACGAACGGCGTTGCTATTTATATTAAATAATAATTATCAATTATATAATATTTAGCACAAAATCCACTAAAATGGCAAATGACTAAGCGATGTTGTCCGTCACTTTTCATCAAAAAATTAAATAAAAAATTATTTTTATTATAAAGCGACGAACAATGCCTCAAAAACCGTCGTTATTTTGAGCGACGCCGTCCATCGCTTTTTTATCCGTCCTTTTTCCCCCTTTTTTTAGTAGTGTAGAAATAAAGGTAAAATCAATAATAAAAGATAGAATCTAGACACAAACAAAGGTTAAAGAAAATACGAAAGAAAGCACACCAGCATACTTAAAGTAAATCTAAGTACAACTAAACTACATGGACCTTATATGCTCAGAAGATAAACCCGTTTGCATGTTTTGAATAAAACTCGTACGAACCCCATAAACCTGACATGTACATAGAATATCTAAAACTATATGACTGACGAGCTTCAATCCAGATCAATAGGTGTACGCAGAACCTGAAATCCTGTGATGATATCTAGCTAAAGGTAACGGCCTTGAAATGTAATACATTGGTCTTAGACAAGAAATAATGGCCTCAAATTTTTAAACATCAGCCTCGAATTGGAAACAGTAGCCTCAAAACCATACATATCAACCTCTAACCGAAAATAACCATAAACTCTAGTCAACTTAATAGTAAAAGTAACAAGGGTGTGCCGACTCCGAAGAGGATCTCAATAAAAAACTCGATCACTGAGGAATGACATCTACCCACTAGCATCAACAAAAGGCTCCAACCTTAGAACTACCCAAATTCCAAGTTGCTGCGGAAGTGCAAAACCTCTTGTAAAGCTTCAGAGCCAACAACTTAGGGAAAAGACAAAAATTCTATAAAAATGTGAATCTTCTAAACTAAGGCTCATACTATCAGACTCCATTTGTATATTCAAGTCTACAAGGATATAATTTTTCCAAAACCTAACGCTCGTGGGTCTAATGCAACACTAGTATATCTTAGACTAAGGCTGAACATGTTCCAAATAACAAATACCATTAGTTATTCACAAATGCATGCAACAAAACACATAAAGCCCAACTTGCATGGTACTACACTCGAACCCATGACGATCAACCCTAAAATATGGTATCTAAGAAGGGAAAAAACAACAACTAGTTACCCTTTTCCAATGCACTCTAATTAATGTGAATTTATGCAATTCTGCTCGGTCTATAAGGAAAGGAAGTTGTGGCCTACACGTAGAATGACTACGTGTTCCAAATCACAGGAACAATGATTTTCCTTTGCGAACGACCTCTAATGTTGCCACGGTATCAATAATAGGATCACAATGTTAGTATAGTCGTTTCAGCACCAAGAACACTTAAAATGAAGGGAAAAGACTCAAATATGCCATCGAAATTTTAGAAAAGGCTCATTTATGTCATTCGTTAAAAGTTTGGCCCGTCTATGCCATAACCGTTTAAGAAAAGACTCATTTTATGTCATTAATTTTTAACAGTGATTTTGTAAAACCATTTTTGACACGTGGCCAATTACAATTCGGCCACGTCACTAATTTTTTTTTATGAAAAAAACTAAAATTTTGAACGAAAATTGACTTAATAAAAATTTGGGTGGATCTTTATTTGGGTGGGTTATTTTAATTCAATTTTTGTTCAAAATTTTGATTTTTTTTTCATAAAAAAAATTATTGACGTAGCCGAATTGTAATTGGCCACGTGTCAAAAATGGTTTTACAAAACCACTGCTAAAAATTAATGGCATAAATTAGCTTTTTCTTAAATGGTAATTGCCTAGATGAACCAACCTTTAACGGATGACATAAATAAGCCTTTTTTAAAAGTTCGATGACATATTTGAGCCTTTTCCAAAAATGAAATAGGTATATTTTCAGAGTCATAAAGAAATTATGGAATCCACACCAAATTTCTGAAATTGACTCCATCAAGAGGTCCTAATCAATGCTCCCAACTTGTGTTCCATAAAAGAGCACAATCCGGGGCTTGGAATATATAAATCAATCAATCAAGGAATTACAAAAACATTAAAGCTAAGACAACCTACAAATCTGACAATTCACCTGAAATGGAGGTTGTCCAACATTTCTCAATCATCCCACAATGAAGCCACAACCTTCACGTTCTCAGGATTTTGAATCACTAAAAATGCAGCTTTGGAGAGGAATAAATTGCCTAAACAATAACAGAAAAAAGCAGAAATTCACAACCAAGTCCTCATTAAAAGATTGTCTGAACTTTGTTTAAGGGGAACCAATGTTTCTTAAGCGACAGGTCGTGAATAGGCGGGCATCTCTTCTGCAATCTCTTGGCCGCATAAGTGAGCCTCGTTTGAGCTAACCTTTTCCGCAAAAGCAAGAGTTGAAAAAGTGAGGCCATGTTAACTTAAGAGAACACCACCTGACAGGCTCACTTAAGTGGGAACCTTATTGCGAAAGCAACATTCTCTTAAGCAAACCTTGGGGCGCAAAAGCGCTGCACCATAACTCAGGCACCAGAAATTCATGAAAGTCCCTAGGCTCTGCCTGGGGCTCGGGATTGGTTTAGAACCCCGTACACACAAATGAGATATGCTAACCAATTAAATTCGATATTTTGAAATTAATGGACTAGCTAGAACTTTTATATGAGGTGGTCGTGAAAGAATATGGGTCCCACACCTAATTTTATTTAACTCAAAATCCACAAGGGGCTCAAAATTATCCCAAAAGCCTTTGGATATAAAAGAAGGGTCTTTCTAGACAAAACTCAACATTTTTAGAATTAATTGCACTGATGAAGTTCTCTTATGAGCTCGTTTGCTCAGAATGTTAACAAAAAATGTCAAGTTTAAGTGTTAACGTAAAACTTAAAGATACCTAATAGCACAGACACTCACCAAAAGGCTTAAGTTATGTACATATAGTTTGTGCACATAACTATAGATTTAGCGGTGCATCCATTGTTGTCAATGTACGTGTAGTTTGTGCAATTCCAAACAAATTATGCACCCATACGACGATAATGATTACAAATTATTAGGAAGGGATGTTATATTATTAAAATAGATATGCAAGTAGCATTCTATAAGTATTTCATTAGTTGCATTTATTTTCTTGTTTATATCTGGATTTTATAGATTAGTAATTCAATTTGAGATATTTGTTATAGTTATCACGTTATAATTCAAGTTTTGACATATTGAGATAAATAATTAAATATAAAAGGTATTGTATTATATGATACCATTAGATTTATATGATACTTGGAGGAATTAAAACTTAATCGTAGGCTTAAAATTTGAAAAATATGAGATTCGATATATTAATTGGTATGAAGATTAGGAGCTCGAATATAAATTTTAGTGAGTTATTGGGTATAGATTAGATATATAGTAAATACGAGTGTTATTGGTTTTGAAATCTTATTGTGATTGTGTATTTGAATAAATTGCATTGGTTTGGAAGCCACCTAAAGTGGGAGGCTTATATTGGAATAATTGTTTGAGGTAACTGGATTTTTCAATCCTTATTAAGTGTATAAAATCGTTTATTTTCTTGTGATATGTGTTGGGAGTAATGGGACTTGGTGATGTATTGATTTTTCCATAATGATTAATTCATATGATGAAATAAGATAATAAAAGACAATGTGATTAATTGGTGTATGATATATTGAGAATGATTTCAAAGACTTATTGATGCATTGTTAATCTTGTATCATGAGTGTGCTCATGCAAATTGTGCATTGTTATGAAATGGTTATCTCCTTATTATTTGTGTGAACGTGTTATTTGCATTGATTTTGAGACATGGTTGTAACAAGTATCATATGAAATGAGAAATAATAAGAAACTAGAGATGATACACCATTTCAAGAGACGTGTGGCGCGCCGCGACGAATATTATGATTTGAGGGACGTGTCACACGTCACAATGAATTATACTATCGAGGGACATTTAGTACACTGTAACATATTTTATTATCAAGGGTCGTGTCGCATGCTGTAGTGGATGCATGGACATATATGTTTTTCATGGGTCCTGTACTGAGAGACAACGGATGTGTATCGTTAGTTCATACATATATCACTATATTTGACATTGCATTGCATATCTATATCATTTGGTGAACGTGCGAGTGCCTTTTTGTGGAACTTGTGAGTGGTGAACGTGATCTCGTGTGTTGCTGATTTATAATTGTTGGAGTGTTACTATTAAGCTATACACTATATTATTTTTGAACTATTAGATTGAACTGATTATTATGCAAGTTGTAGTTGTGGGGGTTCGGTTTGGGTGTAAAGAGTACCTTTAATTTATTTCCTTAGCTTGTTTTAGAAGTTTACTTGCTGAGTACCGTGTGGTTTGGTACACACCCATTGCTTCTACATTTTTGTAGGTTACGAGCCCAGATCATTGTGATACTTTGTATTCTCTTCTTTTATGAGGCTTCTTAGAAAAATTTATGAAGTAGTTGTTTTTCATCTCACCGGACCTTCTTACTCATATATATGATCATGTTCTATTTTAGAGACAACATCATTTGAGACTTATGTTTTCTTTCAATTCTAGTGTAATACATTAGAGACTTTATGCACGTGACAACCATGTTTTGGGGTTTTATTTATGTTCATTATAAATTTTCAGATTATTTTATAGTATTAAACTTTTATTTTCGTTTTACTTGTGCATTAACCGTATAAAATTGGATTTTAGGCTGACTTTTCTTGGTGAGATAAGACGTATGTCATTGTATCAATTTTAGATCGTGACGAAATAATAGTAAAATTAAATAAACGATCTACATTTTAGTATACATAAAAAATTGTAAATTGTAATTTTAATATGTATGCAATTGTATAAATTGTTCAAAATATAAATGATTAGAATATGTATGTATATCAATAAATAATACATTCAATTAGCTCACAAGGGCCATGTGGTGATATATTTGTCTTTTTTATTAGTAAATTTTAAACAACTCACATTTTGTTCTAAATGTATTTATGTGGATGTTCATAACTTTAAGGTGTAATTACACCATAATGTATAGTAACTCCCACATCTACATAACATTCCCCCTTGATATTCCATCATAACTTACATGGTTAATGACTCCATTATTTACATGGTTATTCATAACTTTCATAATTAATGGAATATGTATGACTAATCTTTTATATGCCTCGATGTAATAATATTAATAGAGGCATTCGATTTCATATTGGATAGACTTAAAGATTTGGCGAACACTTCAAACACTTTGAAGGATAATAAAAGTTCTCATCTCTTGTCTCTCTATTTCTATTGCTCTCATCTTCTATCATTCTTGTCTATTTTTTGTTTAGGTTTACAACACATTAGCACGATTCTCCAATATTTGAAATCAAGTTTCAACTTGACTTTTTCGGCACATGATAATGAAAGGTAATGTAAGATATGTAATTTCTCCAAGTTAGTTGCTTATTGGGAACACATTAATTATTGAGTTATGTCTCATATACATATTGATTGGTTCATCGTTATTGGTTACTTTTGTACATCTTTAGTTTTCATTATTTAAACATTTAGTTGTTGAGTTATTAATATATTATTCATACTAACAAAATTTGTTTTGTGCTTATTTTAAAATGTTAGTAAATTATGTTAATTTTCATAACAATATTGAGAAGGACTATTTAAAGGTATTAATTTTTTTAACATGAGACTTCTATATGGTTCCAACATGTTGTTTTAATTTATTTTTTTATTTTCTATTTTAATTCAAATTCATATTATATTTATGATATAAGATATTTATTTTTTGATAAGGTATTTTATTTATTTAATATATTGATCGAGGCTAAAACGGTGAATTCAAGTTTTATCGCACCAAGTGGGTTAGACATCGAGTTAAAGTCTCGATACATTATGATAATAATAATATGTTAGGGTTCAAATACCATTATTAATATATGAGTTAAGATTTCTTTATATGTATAAGATGTTGAGTTTAAGTCCTAATGCGTCATAGTAATGATATAATGATGATTAAGACAAAATAATATACTTTTGATTAAATGTCATAAAATTTACCCAATTAATTTGCTCCATTCTCTTGTTTAGATGTGGTAGCAGTGCATAATATGTTTGAAAAGTGACAACTAATTAAATACATGATTATGAGTTTGGTAAAATGTTAATGGTCATTATTGTGGTAATTAAAAGAAAGAACATTATGAGTTCTTAAGATGGTCCTTCAAATGTGAAAGTAATTTTGTCCATCAAAATGATATGAAAGGTTATTGGACACATTGTTTCCTAAGATGGTCCTTAAATTGCGAAGGTAATTTTTGTCCATCAAGTGGTATAAAAAGTAATTGGACCCATTTTTGTTGGTGCAACCCAATTTGAAACGTTGTGTAAATCCTCTATCAAAATAAAGAAATACCAAGTGGTTGTTCACTTGACTTTCAAGGTGATGTTGAAATAGATCACATAATTATGTCAAATATTTAACGTATGACAATGAGTTTCTAATCAAAACTTATGGGGCATGTATAATTGTTTATAGTTTATTTCTTATAAAAAATGTGACTTATGTTGGTAAAGATAAATACATGTTCATGTATGGTTGGATTAATTCAACATCTCACCTATATGGGAGGTTTGAGATTAAAAAATATTTTGACATAAATGATCATATGGTCATATATTTGAGTACTATATTAATATTGAGGTATGTTTTATTGTGAATTATTGAAGGACAAAAGAAAGACATAATTCTTTTCTATAAAATTTTGGTCATGTAAAAATACATTTGTAACACAATTTTTTCATTGATCGTCAAGAAATAAGTCTTGCATGTAATTATTTTAACCATGACAATAATAATAATTTTCTCATTGAAGAAGATAATTATCATAAGCATGGTATTGTGAAATTTTTGGTAGACACAAAATAAATTGTGAGTTTCAAAAAGGCTAATTTGTTAATTACTATCCAGAGAAATGAAATTGTTCACAGTATTGAGATTGTAGTTAGTCTTTCAAAAAATTGAAAGAAAAAAATATTATATTGAGACTATAAATTATAGGAAGATTTAATATCTTCAAATTACTATAATCAAAGTAGGTATAGATATTTATGTAAAAGATTAGCCATTTTTTTCGTCTTGTTTGTTGTATACAAATATGAGTATGATGACGAAATACAAAAGTGAACTTAAAATTTACTAGAATAAATATCAATTGACATAATCGGTTGATCATTATAATTCGAATATGATGCAAAATAAATCGAGAAATCATGTGTCTATGTGTTGAAGAAATAAAAGATTCATCAAGAATTCGCCTTTTTGCTCTTTCTCATGATAAAATGATTATTATACTAGCTAAGGTTGAGAATGGATCCCGTGAACTTATTTGAGACGTATAAAAAGGTTATATGAGTCTGTTCACATGCCATGTGAACCGCTTAATATTATGATTTAATAGATGCATTTGTAGTATGGTTATATGTGCATTTTTATCAACTTAAAAATCAATTATATAAAGTTGTTTGCTCAAATTCTGATATCTTAAATTAAGAGCACAATTCCAAATCACAAAGAAGGTTGATAATGCTGACTGGTTTAACAAAAATTGTATGTCTCTCATTATATCTAGACCATTGATTATGAGAACAAAACTCTCAAATCAAATTTGTTATGAGATGAATATATTTAACATGTATGCATCAAGCCAACAAGGTTCTCCCATCACAATTTGTTCAGGATCAGGATGCAAATAATTTCTATCTAAAAATATAATGTGTACACATATGATTCTATTGCTCCACCACGCACAAAGATGGATCCCTATATAAAGTTAGGAGTAAATGTTAGATTTCCTAACATCAGGGGATATATAATTAACAATTAAAAATTAAGTGTGGGGTGGATTATCTATATCCTCGTTAAAAAATGTGAACTTGAAGTTCAAGAAATAATTCATTTGTAAAACATTGATATCAATTTGTTAGATGTATTTGCAGACCCAATATTTTAATTCAGTTGTAAATGCTTCAATAAATGTTCCTTAAAGGAAATTCTATGATACGTTAAAAGTGTGATAGACCAATTGATCCCAAATGCAAGACTTCTTAAGAAAGAAGAGAATCAAATTATCAAAATGATCATGATAATGAGTCAAGTGTTGCAAAACAGTATATGACATAATACTTCATAAAACATTGAGAAAGGTTTATGTATCTGAAAAATGATGAAAATGAAGAGATATCGATAGTTATGTTAGATTGGAATCGATATCAAAATGACATTTGATGGTATCTTTGATATAATGTTGTGCTAAACATTACAAATGAAAATGAGGATCTATACACAAAAGTATATTTTATTTCAGTTAAAAGTGATGTTTTGGACTTACATTCCATAGATTAGGAATGTTATTAAGGTACAAATGAATTATTATGACTAAAGTATAACTGTAAGATTTGAAGTGCTGATCGTTTCTCTGGGCATAACGTTTTTTCACAAAAATCCTGTCATTATTGTATGGAGATATATTCTCTTGTGGTGAATGCAATAAGGTTTCTTTCAAACTTGCAATAGATAAAATACTTGAATACGTATACTAAAATTGTTGTCATGTCTATCTAAATAGAGAATGTTCTATGAAAATCTTTGATGGATTTAAAAAGTTGTAAAGTGATTCCATTAAACAGTACATCAATGATTATGAGTTCACTTAATATAAAGAAAGATCAAATTCGATCTTATGAAAATAATTTTGACAAACTATGTGTTAGTGCAAATGATGCACTTATTTTTTTGTCATGTCCCGAGCCTACACACCGATGTAACACGACATAGAAGTCTGCGAAAAGCCTAATATCATATAATAACATAAGATTATAGAAAAGGGTGCAAAATTGAAAACTTTTAATCCATACAATCAAAAACTTTATTTAAAACAGAGGAAGTCTATTTGTCTCACATGACCATCTAATACATCTTGAATCAAAAGTAGGGTCACGACCCTTGCAATAGAAAGTCTAAAAACTGTATAGTACAATAAAAAAATGTAATGACAATAAAACACTTCTCCTCGGACCTATGAGGACATACAACAAGCTTGACGAATAGTCAACCCAAGCTTGAACTAGAAGATATCGCCTTAACACCCGAGCCTACACTTATAGAAAAATGTAGAAATATGAGTTAGCATATAAAAAGTATTAAGTATGATAGCCATGAAAAACCATGCTTAAAAGGGACATTTTGATTGAAAACCATGCTATATGCCAATTTTGAAAAAAACATAATGAACTTTAGTGTAAAATTCATAAGATACAAACATAATCAACAAATAAGTGATTACATCACATTAGAACCATAATATGAAGTAACCTACTTGTGCAAGGTAAGAATGACATTCCGTACTACCATTCATACTAAGAGATGTTTATCGTAATCAACGACACAACTTCTAATGCAAGTGTCTACGATCGTATGATAGTATAGTAACCCAATCAAGGGTTGAGATCGTGTCCCAAGAGAGTGGTTGTGAGAATTAGTAGAAAATTAGAATTTAGTTTTAATTATTCATAGCTAAAGAAATTAACAATTAAAAGCATTGTAAATTAAAGGGGGTTACACAAGCATCAAATATCAATGGGTATTTTGTCACAATTAAAAAAACAACAAAATTAACGAAAATAAAAATCAATGAGAGTGGGATTCTTGGGATGTGATCAGAATACGGGTTAATCCAGATCATTGGGTACATGCTTTCTATTGGAGATTTATAGAGTAATAGTGACTAGGCTGAGCTTTATGTGGGATAAGCTCTGTCTCGAGCAACTTATCCCATTTCAAATGGGTTCCTCTCGGAAACCCATTTGTCTCATAAAGACCAACATACGCCTTAACCCACTCAGTCTCTCAAGCTGAGTGTGTGGACATGAGACTAGAGTTCACTCTCTCAAGCTGAACCTCATATAGGCCCACTCCACTGGCCATCAATTTTGTAGTTTTGATTTTGTGACCTCTCTATGTCGAAAACCAGAATGCACATAAATAAATATATATTTTCAACTACAAGTTCATTAAATTCATCCACCACTACCGAAAGGAATCACCATCAAACTATAATTAATATATCAGCAAGCAAGACCTATTCTTAACCCATATTCGCTAAAGCACACCCCAAGAATTGGGATTTTTAGCCACACATCAAGATATAGAAATTTATACATAAATGATGTTACATTCAAATAGGTATGAATATTTAAGTCTCACTTTAGGCCAAGAATGAAGAATCCAAGAGAACCACATCCAAATTGAAAGAGATGAAACCATTTTTTCTTCAAGTCTTCAAAACCTCTCAGAATTAGAGAAAAAAATATAAAAAACTACTATTCAAAGCTAAAAATTATAATAATGTTTGAATCTTAAGACTATCACTCTAACTAGTATTTATAAATATCATAGATCTTTGTTGCAACATATCATTCGGCGTCATCAGTCGGAATCGATGATCAACTCGGCTATTCACCAATCGGTAAAGTTAATCGCCGTCATGCACTAGCCTTCAATACCGTCGTGCTGTGGGTCATTGGATGATATGGTACTGCTTTGCGAACCTACTGGGTGACGAGCCACCTCATCTTTTTTCTGCCAATTTGATCCCTTCAATCATGGCTCAACACATTGGAACGAAAGGAGATGTAGGATCCTTCGTCGACTCACCAAGTGGACTCGGCAGTCCTCAGACCTTCATTTCTTTGTTCTTTTTAGCCCTTTTAGTTCCATTTTGCGACATAGTGTCCATGCTTCCCTTCAAACTTGAAATACCTGAAATTATAGTGTTTTCAGCAGATATTGATATAAAATAATCATTTGAGGATACTATTTCTATTAAAATATAGCCCTGAATGAGTCTAGTTTGTGGATTCATCAACACCCCCAACTTAAACTTTTGGCTTGTTCTAAAGTAAAACTCAAGTTTAGCAGTTCAACAAGGATGCCTCAAACTGTGCTACACAAGATTCAACATGAATATACACAACAAAAACTCAAATAACTTATGCAAGACTTAATTGTGTACTCAAAGATTCAAGTTGTGACACACCATTATCAAAGATTCTCAAGCTCGCGGTACGTTCTTCAAATGGAAGTTCAAGCTCAACAAAAGCATTTGAAGCCCTCACACAAATAATGATTCCATTTTCACACACTACTTCAGGAATCAGATACAACACTAACTCTCATAAAGACAAACATAATGCATACTCTCACCCATTGGTTTGCCCGTATTTTTCAGTCAACATTCACTTCAGCTATCTCAAGATCAAAAAGATCTTTTTATGGCTAGTAATGGGGCTGGTGCAAATGTATGGTCTTTTAGGCTTAGTGACTCTCTTCCTCATGAATTATGGTGCTTACAAGAATTTTTTTCATTCTCCCTCATCATTCTCTTTAGTTCTCATAAGTCATATCCTATTATTCACTTTCCATGGATTGCTTCAAACCCTATTTCTTTTGGAATTTATTTCATAACTTTCTTTTTCATTGTTTTCTTTTCTTTTTCTTATCTTTTTTTTATATGGAGGGTTTCCACTTTTTCGCAACACCATGGATTAAGGGAGACTATCCTTACACTTCTTTAACTTTTCTTTTTTCTTTTCACCACACCCCCAACTTAGGCTTTTGTCCTAAGTTGAGTATTGAAATCAAAAAACAATCATGAGGATTAAGGGAGATGGATCAAGAAGGTCTGATCTTCATCACGTTTCTTCCAAGAAGGTTAAGGTTCAAGGTGTGTTCAAGAGATGTTCACACTCACAAGGAAGGTGATAATATATATATATTTCAAATTGACTCACACTCTTTAAAATTGTCTAAGATCATATCAAGAGAAAGCATTACTTAATTTACTCGACTAACGGGGCAAATTCTAGGTGTTATGAGGAATGGTTCATGGAAAGCTTATCACACAAGGCATCGTCACTTAAATCAAATAAGACTCTCCACTTTTGCTAGTGTGCAACGATCATCACATGAGAATTCATTTGATACATGGATAGTCATAATGAGATGCAAAGAGTTCACATATTGTCTATGCAACTTTATTTGGTTTCATCGTAGCTTTATCTTGATGTTTGTATGATTGCAAGCTCTACTTTATGTCATCGGTATTGATCGAAACCAAGATTCAAATTTTCTAACGAACAACCATATATAATTTGCATGCAAGTGTATCAAAAATTGTGAAAAAATTGAAATTCTTCGGAAGGGTCAAAATCAATTTTTTAATTTAAACTAGAAAGAATACATAAGCTTAAGCATCCACACAAGCAGTATATAGCACAATTTAAATAGAACAACCAAAATATATACAAAAAACAAGTCATGAGTAGAACACAAAAGGTGGCCTAACTCTACCACAATTGAAAACATTTGTGCTCAAATGCGAAAAAAAAATATCCAGCATGTCAATTGAAGAAATACATAGAGGGAGGAAAAGAGGTGATCATGTCTAAGTAGACACTCCATCTGTCTGGGCATCAGTGCCCGGTACTACAGTCTGAGTTTGGGCATCAGTTCGATGAATTATCTCAAAAGCATCAACAGTGCCTGGCCCACCAGGAGTCACCACCTGTCAGTTTTCCTAAAAGGCTTGCACAACTGCATAGAACCCCAGGCCCATTAAGGAATATTTCTGTTTTGTGGAATATTTGAATGGGGCTTCCTACAAGAAGATGCATAGACTCTCCGAGCTGCCTGTCCCTCTCCTTCGTTCTCCTTCCTACCAGATGTGGTAGGTGTGATAGCTTTGCCTTTGAATGCAGTTGCCTCTACATTAGTGACGATCCTCTTTCTTTTAGTTCTGGATGACCTTTTCCCACTTTTTGCCTTAGTTTTACCTATGTTTGCAACTTCAAGAAAAGGTTAGAAAAATATTCTATAGATGCACGAATAATCAATTATAGACAAACATGCTGACTCATTCGGCGGAGGTTTAGTCTACTGAAAGTTGTATTGCACAGGATTAAATAGGAGCATACAACGTGCAAAAACAAGTGCTTTTGGCAAGTCGCCTAGTGCTTTCGGCAACCTCAGACTTCTCGTCGAAAATTACTGGACAAACTGTAAATAAAACACATATTTTAAAGCAAGTTAGACATTTGCAGTAGTGCCATAGGTGACCTGCCGAATTGTTTGGCGAGCTTAAACCAGCTCGTAAGTGGCCCAACATGCTCTTCAACCCAACTTCTCGACTTCAACCTCGCAATCCCCAAAAAATAGCATCAAAGCATGCAATACATACATTGAACTTAGATCTACAGCAACTAAGCATAACATCAACAAACTTCCCTTATTTGGATAACAAACCTAAGGAATTTTGAAAATCAACACATTACAGGCAACAATGTCAAATTAAAAAAAGCCTTCAAGTATAAGGATTTCATCACAAAGGCTCTACACTCAACTACACGATAAGATCATTGCGAATGAGAATAATTTCGATAATCTTGGGATTTGTGTGAACCAACCTTTATGTTGATTGTTAAATATCGAAATGATAGGCTACAATGTAATCCTAATAACAAACACAAACCGTCGATTAGAACACTTAAAGAATGCAAAAATATAGAGAATAGCATGAAGATGTTAGCTTGGAAGGATGAAAATTCTTAAAAGTGAATTGGTTTGAGACTTTAAACCCTTATTCTCAAAAGTTATCCAGCTCTTGCTGGTTCAACGACATTAGTTGCACTCGCTGATCAGCTCGGCAACTCGCTGAGAGGTCACTTGGTTCGCGGAGTTTTACAGACTCCAAGTATTGTGGGAGTCCAACGGCGGTCTTCATTGGGATCGCAGATATTGTCGGCGAATCGCCAATCATTTCCGGAGGTCACCGCCTTTAATAGACTCTAATGTAAATCAGTTTTGAGTCTAACACTTGTTTGGTTCAGGGTCGCCAAATCCTTCACAGATTCGCTTCACACTCAACAGACTATCATTTTATCAAAGAAAAATTTAAGCAGTAAAGGGCTTTGGTTTCCCTTCAAAATAGCACCTTACTTAACATCGTGGTACGACACAAGTCACCATTTAAGCTTCATTGTTGGGGTTATCCACATCATCACTAGTCAAACCCCTGTATTCTTGCGAGTGGAGATGAGGCAACGCATGACCCATAAAGTTCTCAAACATTGGATTGAGACCAAATCATTCACTTCATCCCTTCAATTCTTCTATGACTCTATCTTGCTCAGTCAACGTGAAGAGAATGGTTGAGAGCATTCTCTTAATGCATTTAACTTCATTATCTTTCATACTTTCGCTCATGAAAAGGGATATATTTATCCTTCCTCTTGCACTGAGCTTCGAGTTTCACCACTTTTTGGCCAACTTATCCATCTGAGTCATCAGTGCGGCCAACATGGAGTTTTTTCTACTTCTTGGTTCATTTTAGCCATGTTATCAAGCAGTTGAACTGCCATCACATATGGCTGTGCATTAAGCCTCCAGGTGAGAGTTGATCAGCGACACCTTTGTTTAACAAGTCTAGACTCCGATAAAAGTATTGAAGGAGAACATTATCAGGCAAACCATGGTTGGGCATTGTGGCTCCAATTTTTTGAACGTAGCCAGATTTCGTGCAGAGGCTCTCCGCAAAGACTTAAACCTTTTTTTGAGGGAGGGAAAAATCGCACTTGAAATGCGGTCAGTAATTCCTCCCAAGAAGTTATAGGTTCCGTGGAAACTCAACTAACCATTTGCACGCCTTTTCCATTAGTGAGAAAGGGAATAGCCTTAGCTGGACTGAATCCTGAGAGATATTTTTGAATGAGAATGGTCCTCACACATGTATGAAGTTATGAAGATGATCGTGAGGGTCCTCATGAGCTAATCCACTGAAAAGTCCCTTTCGTTGCAAAGGTGCTTGTTATGTGAAATACTGCATTTCCCTCTTCTAACGGTAAGCGGATGGCTCCAACACCTCCCATTAGATGAGAATCATTGATGTTGGGCTCTTAGACATCGTTGAGATTACTATTGTCTTCCTAGTGGCTCACATGGCTACCGTTGCTAGCATTAAAATTCAAGCTTTCTGAAATGTTCACATAACTAACAAAAAAGAAACGAAACATAAATTAAGTAAACTACCACTAAGAAGATAAAAAATTCTACTAATCTAAAATTTTTTACGTAATACCACTCCCCGAAGTAGCCATTTTGATGTTTATTGTAATCAACAACACAATTTCCAATGCAAGTGTCTACGATCATACGATAATATAGTAACCCATCCAAGGGTTGGGGTCGTATCCCAAGGGAGTGGTTGTGAGAATTAGTAGAAAATTAGAATTTAGTTCTAATTAGTAATAGCTAAAGAAATTAATGATTAAAAACATTATAAATAAAAGGGGGTGACACAAGCGACAAATATCAACGGGTATTTTTATCAAAAGTAAGTAAAAAAAGTAGCAAAATTAATGAAAATAGAAATCAATGAGAAAGGGATTCTCGGGATGTGCCCGGAATACTAGTTAATCTTGATCATTGGGTACATTCTTTCGGTAGGAGATTTATAGAGTAATAGTGACTAGGCTAAGCTTTATGTGGGATAAGCTCTCTCTCTCTCTCTCTCTCTCTCTCTCTCTCTCTCTCGAGCAACTTACCCTATTCCAAATAGGTTCCTCTCGGACACCCACTTTCTGTATGAAGACTTGACTATTCCTTAACCAACTCACTCTCTCTCTGGCTAAGTGTGTGGACATGACACAAGGGTTGACTCTCTAGAGTTGAACCTCATATCAACCCACTCCAAATTCCATTAGTTTAGTAGTTTTCGTTTTACGACCTCTCTCTCGAACAAGTCTAAAACACATAAATAAACTTGTATTTGTAACTACAAATGCATTAAATTCATCCACACCTACTAAATGAAATCACCATTAAACTACATTTATTCTTTCAGCAAGCAAAACCAAACAACAATCTTAACCCATATTTGTTATATCATACCCCAAGAATTGGGATTTTTAGCCACTCATCAAGAGATAGAAATTTAAACTTAATGATGTTGCATTCAAATGATATGAATATTTAAGTCTCAATTTTGGCCAAGAAGATAGAATCCAAGAGAAACACTTGCAAATTGAAAAAAATAAAACCCTTTTTTCTTCAAGTCTTCAAAACCCTCTCAAACTTAAAGCAAAAATATGAAAAACTACTATTCAAAGCTAAAAATTATCGTAATGTTTGACTTTTAAGTGTACAACTCTTACTAGTATGTATAATTATTATAGATTTGTGTTGCAATGGATCATTTGGTGCCATTAGTCATAATCGTCAATCAACTCAGCGATTCACTCATTGGTAGAGTTAACCGTTATATTTCACTTACCTTCGCATCGTCGTGCTTTGGGTCATTGGGCGACATGGTACTGTTTCACGGACTTACTCGATAATCTGCTGACTACTCCTTTTTTAGCCGATTTGATCCTTTCCTTGAAGGCTCAGCACACTGGAACAAAAGGCGACGTAGGATCCTTTGTTGATTCTCCAAGTGGACTCGACAATCTTCAAGCCTTCATTTCTTCATTCTTTTTTGCCTGTTTTTTTTCCATTTTATGACATAGTATCTATGCTTTCCTTCAAACATCAAATACTGAATAATACTTTTGAGTTTTCAGTAGATATTGATATAATATATGCATTTGAGGATACTAAATCTATTAAAATATAGCCCTAAATGAGTCCAATTTGTGGACTCGTCACTAAGTACCACTTTGAAGATACCATAGATGAACTTAAAATGCTTTATACTCATCTTTAGTAATACTCATGCATAAGGAACATTCACCTTTATTAAGTCATGACAAGAAAGTAATTCATAATAAAATTTTCAAGTTAAGCATTAATTATTTTACTAAGAATTATACTAAACATTCCCATTAGCTTCATTATGAGCACATTCAATTAATTAGACATCAAGACATTGGAGAATCACACCATATCGAAGCCTATTCGTGTAATGCATGAGTGACATCCCATACTACCACACACACTTTATACAACCTCTTGAGTAACCAGAACACGTATCTCACATGATTGGGATAAGCATTAATCAACATAGATCATGTGATCTCAATATGGAATCCGGTGTCTATTCCACACCGTAAAGGGTTGGTTTACTTGCCTATGGTAGGACAGGTCCACATTTTATCTTAGCTGGACCCACTAGCTAATAACCTATGTGGTCACATAATTATGGGATAAGAAATATGTTCATTGAAACCCGACCTATCGCGGGGAGAGATTCCATATCTCATAGAGTAGTTCATTCTCATTAACATCATTATACTTGAGAAGGATACCACAATTATGTCTACCGACTCAAAGTGCATTTACACATGAAAGGGCCACCACCATTAGGTCTACCGGTTCAAGGTACATTAATAGGATAACTCATTGAATCCTCAAGAAATGGCCACCACCATTACGTCTAATGATTCAAGGTTCATCATTACCTTAGTTACTAGACTCATAATGAAGCCCTACCACCATTAGGTCTACCGATTCAAGACATAGTCTTAGAATACTTCATTTATAATTTATGAAAGGGATACCAACGTTAGGTCTACTGATTCAATGTTCATTACGTCAAGATACTTTAGTAACACAAGAAGAGGATGCCTGAGAATACCGATTCAAGGTACATCAATCAATATACTTTCAATTACACAAAAAGAGAATGCCCTAAGCCTACCAATTCAATATGTATCATTACATTGAACAAACCTTTCACATATATCATCATCATTCATAAGTTTGTAATTGAGAATAATCTTTCAATAACAACACAATTGCATTGTAGACATGAGAACATTACTTTCATTGAAATAACAAAGCATACACATAACATCATGATTATACATCAATTCTTCATATTTTGTCCTCAAAGGCTATGAATAAATCTCAACCCAAACATCTATAATACTACATTATAAAAGTGAAATATCATAATTCAATAAATAAATCAACATAAACATAATCAATAACATGCTTCCACAATCAATTAACTCAAATCATAAATTCACAATTTAGTATTCTGGGGAATTATGGGTTCATGGGGGCATTCATCATAAACTAGCATTAATTCCTCAATTTAAACATAATTCATCATAAAACAATCATTTAAGACGTTTTGAAGTTGAACTCGTGACTTAGATTGAAACCTAACTTTTGGGGGAAATTAGAAGATTTGAAATAGTGCTTTGAAGGGACTCTATGGGTGAAATCTACCCATAGATGAAAAGTACCATACCTTAATGGAGTTTTCGTCATGAAATTGAAGAGAAAAGATGAACTTTTTAGCTCCAAACCTACTTCTCCAATGTGTGTTTCTAGAGAGAATTATTTTGGAGAGGAGGGGGTTTCTATTTTTTGTTTTGGGGATAATTAGTTGTACAAGGGTAGTAAATAATTTAAAATTAAAGCTTTCAGTAACTCTAAATAATCAAAATAAACCAACGCCTAACTAAAATAATCACCCTAAGAATTTACCACCTTGCCCGTTAGTTGGCCGAGCCTAGGTAGATTCTTAGATGTGATCCACACCCCTTGGCCCACAGACTATATGTGCACTCATGCCCCATCGTTCAAGTTCGTGTGTGGGTTGAGTAACCTGAAATCTTGGGTCCTTCATCTATGGACCTCTTCCATGAGGCGTGGAGGGACCTACGCCGCGTAGGTCCCATCCGTGGGCCATGAAATTTGGCAGATTCTAGGTTCTTGGTCAACTTTAAGGGTTGGGCTTTAGGGTCCTCCTCAAGGACTCTTCATTGATCCTTGGGGAGTCTTAAATTGATGTTTAATCCCTAAAACATTCAACCTACGCTCAAAAACTCATTGTACAACATAAATAACCATATCAAACACAAAAACACAGTAGTAAAGCTTTAGTTTAACCAATTAGTATTCCAATTCATTACATTATCTCCCTTTGGGGAACATTCTTCCTCGAGTGACACTTCAAACACTTTATGCACATAAATACTCAAGACTAGCAACCCATCATGCATGAAAAATATACCAATGTACAAAATTAGGAGGAAACATCAACTCTATATCAAACATACTCAAAGCAACACAAGAAAGTAGGAACTACATCTACAAACCCATTATGCATGAAAACATCAACATATCTCCTTTCATTGGAAGAATTACCTTATCCATCATGCTCATCATATCATCATGAAGAAATTTTGCAGTTTTTTTCTCAAAAGAACATCTAAGCATTTTCAACAATTCATCTCATGAAGCATATAGGCAACTCAAACAAAATGCACACCAACATGAGGAATGAAAACTCATTTTCTCATTAATTCATCAAGAACATGCATAATATAAGAAGAACCTGAAAACACATAATCACACATGACTTTAAAACATAAAACAAGTCACAAGGAATTTTTTGGCTTAGGCTTGAATAGGAATAAAATAAGAAAAAAATAAGGATATCGGAACTCTCAACAAGCTTACTATCAAAACATACCATCTCCCCCTTGGAAGTAAACTCATACTTAGGATAAAATGAAAATATTATAGGGACCTTAATAAAACATTCACAGCTATAAGGAACTATCAACATACCAGTGCATTCATTCAGAAGATCTCATTTGTCCTCTCCAGATCAGAGTGCATATGAACGAAAATACTTTGGAGTATTAGGATCCAGAAAACTATGAGAAGCTTTCTTGGCCTCTCATCCTTTTTTCGTAAGAGTAGGTAAATACTTCACTTTATTATCACTCTTTCCATAACTATATCACCCATTTGTACCGGCTAGGCACTTCCATAATGCTTCTTTCCACAATTGGTGCAAGTAGGTTTTAGGAAATGGGGACTTATTACTTTTATCTTAGTTAACCCTAGGAGTTCTTAAAGAATCTTGGTTAAAAGATCTTTTTTTGAACCTTGGTCTTTCTCATCAGACCTAGTTCTCTTCATCTCTCTATTCTTTGTCTTAATGGTGGACTCCTCAATTTGTTGAGCAAACACTAAAAGCCTAGATATATTCATGTCATCATGGAGCTTTATCGTTTGACATTATTCCTCAACTAAGTCAGACACACCCATCATAAATCTACTTATCTAATCCCTCGGGTTAGACACCAATGATGAAGCATACTTAGACAATAGGGTAAATTTCAAGGAATATTCTTGCACACTTATGCTACTTTGCCTAAGGTTGATAAATTCTTCCATCTTAAATTCTTTCTTCTTATGTGGAATTTACCTATAAAGAAATACTTTCTTGAACACCTTCCAATGACCTACTCCTAGAGACTATTGCTCTTCCATTCTGTAAACCATACTTCGGAAACATCCTTCAATTACTAATAAGCTACTTTAGCTTTTTGTACCGAAGTTACCCCTACAACATTAACTAACTTATACACCTCATCCACAAACACTTTGGGATCCTCTCCCACCTTGGAACCAAGAAACATCTGAGGACTCATACTCACAAAGTCCCTCAACCTATAAGCCATAGTTCTAACATTAGGGTTCACATGAGTCTCAACATCCCTATTGTCTTGGGCCGTCATAGTTTGGGATTGAGTAGTTATGGATTGACCTATCATTCGAAGAGTAGACCTAACATCCTCATCCGTCATGGCTGGAGGATCAACCGAAACTTGATTGCCTTGAGGAACTTAGTTACCTTGAGGACCTTGTGGAGGAACTCCCTTATTCACAATCTCCTCTTCCATCCTTCTTGTGTTCGCCCTTCCTGTATTTATATCTTATAACACAATAGAAGGGTTAGGAAAACAACTTTTATAGAGCTAAACTCTATGGAATGACTTAAATATCAATGAAAGAAGTGTTGTCACATCCGGTTTACCCCCTAGACGTAACTGGCATCGTCATATTCTTTGAGGACTAAGACTAGTCCCTTAGTCTCATGTCATTACACTCATAGGTTGAATATACGGAAAATTAAAACTTCTCATTACATGTACTTGGAGGTTTTCATAGATATCTACATACGTATAATATATTCGTATCGAGTATACATAGACCCTTCGTATAGAAGGTTATGTAGCCTTCTACTTTTATTGCACATACATATATATAAGATAGAAAATAGTCTCAAAGATTGTCTCATCTCATACCATCTAAACGATCATAGCAATTTGGGCACAACCCTACATCAATGTAAATAAGCGACATATAGGCTTATACAAATTGAAATCCAATGAAAATAGAATGAACATAAGTCTTTAGAAAAACAAAGCAACTCCAAAAGCAAGATATTGACATCGCCCTCGGAGAGTGAGGACCTACCCACTTGGATGATAGAGAATATCCAAGCCTTCTTCAAGTCATCTCAAATGAGTCTTCAAATACCAAAACCTAAAATGTTGGGGAAAAAGTAAGAAAAGGGGTTAGTACGCCACTTATACTAAGTATGATACCATATGCACATATAAGATCGAAACATGCTAAAAAGGGACATTTTGTTAAACCATGTTGTTTTACCCCTTTAAGAGTCTTATGCACAATCAAGCAAGTCACACCAAGTAACAAAACATGTTTCCTGACTCAAACAAGTAATATAAATATCACCATACTTGGACCCATAATCTACTACAACCGTATTATTAAGGAATAACATCACAAGCATAAATAAGAGTTAACCATATCATAATATTAAGACAACTACTCATGAATCCTTATCAACTCAACAAGTGCAATGACTAAGCAAAGCCCCATAGCCTCACTCAATCAAGCAACCCAACAAGAATCATGATTAAAACCCTACTTCACATAACATGACATTTAGATATACATTTTATCTTACTTTAACAATATAACCCAACGCATACTCATAAGTGAACTAATAAACATATAGTATCAACAATGTGCAAGTTCATCATATACATAAACATACAAAAGAACATCCTCCTAAGAATCCGCTCAAGGCTAACTAGTGCAATGATTAGGTAGAGTTTCATAGCCCTACCTAGACTAAGCTAGACCCCTTAGGTTATCCTAGTTAGAGATCAATACTTTAATTCATTTTACATTTTGGGAACATCTTGCTCTAACCTACATAGAACACATGAGGTAGTGTGGAATCCGATGTCATAAAACCCTACACTGAAAAAAGGCGGACTACCTGCCAAGGTAGTACGGAACAAATAAAACATAGCAATTACGTGGATCCACTAGCTAGTATTCCTATCAGGGCAACATAGTTCAAGAACTAGGAGATATAGTTGGGACCTCTTTATGCTCCATGCATTGTAGTATCCAATATCAAGAGTACTTTAGTGCTCCTACCTTCCATCTGTTGGAAGGGACACTCCTCAATCTAGTTCACTCAGTTCTAAGCTAGTGTCACTTTTTGAAATGTCTTTAAGCCTTTAATAATCAACCATAAGTTAGTTAGGTCATAGGGTCTACCCTTTGTATTATCATCATCATCATCAATATCTCAATAAGAATTGTATGAGTATAAATACTTTCATTACAATCCGTATAAATGAGGTTAACACATTATATATCACTTCCTAATAACTCACATTGGTATACATCAACATCATTATAACTTTTACATCTTAATCAACCTCAAAACCATAATAAAGACATTTCAATTCAACATCATACCAACCTATGAGTCCTAAATGATGCATACTCCAACACAACATCATAACTTAATCACAATTAACCACAAGTTGAAGTAAAGAATAGCGATTACAAGACTTACCAAGTTGCCTTCATAATTCATCATCAAGGTCTTACCATCAACCCTTTATTCAACCTAATTAGGTCACAACATAATCATAATTCAATGATCAACATGATAAAAAGGCTAAAAGAGTTACTACACCATAATTCAATACTAAATCAACGCTTAAGACAAGATACTTAGGTCATTTTAATTGAATCAATCACAACCTAATTCACATCAAGATCAAACCTAGGGTTAAGAGTTAAGGATCATGTTCTTCAATTTAGACCAAACCATCACAATTTATCATAATCAACTTAAAATACATGTTAATATATCCTTTATATCATAAATAAATCATAAACAACTCAGTTCATGACATCAAATTCGTATTGAATGAAAACCACTTGAAAACTCAACTTTTAGAAATACTTTGAAGGAGCCCTCTGAGGAAAGAAGTCTCAAAGGTGAATTTTATCACATACCTTAACGTTTGATGAAGATTTGATAGTGAAATCATCCATTTCCAGCCCCCAAAACCTCCCCCTAGCTTGTATTCAATGGTGTCTTCCAATAGAGAGAGAAAGAAGTGAGAATAAAGAGAGTTTATTTTGTGAGTTGTTTTTAGACTAATGAGGGTTCGGGTCTTTATATGGGGGGGGGGGGAGGGTTAAATTAGTTAATTAGTCTTCCCTAATCCCCTAACTAACAACCTAAACACTCAATTAATTAGTTAGTACTTAACTTACAACGTGCATGAAAATGGACCCTTACAGACGAGACCCCGATCAACGGTGTGTCTGTGAATCGACGGGTACTGTGCCCTTCCGTGCTGCACATCCGTCGTTCTTGTCAGAGACTGTGCATATTAGGGCCTCCAATAAAATGTCTAATTTTTTGTCGACGGTTTGTATCGACGCCCCATCGATCAACACACTCCCCATCGATTGCCCTTTTGTGGGTGCACACTGCCTAGGCAGTGTTGACACCAACGTTCAAGGGTCCTTCTCATGGGCCCTTGGTTGGTCCTTGGGGAGTCTTACCTAGAATTTTAGACCATGAATCATATCTAACACATGTTACACACCGTTCTACATTATTTCATAAATTTTTGACTTCTAAAAAAGCTCGTGAAATAGGCTTAGGAACGTTAGTATCTCTTAGAACTAATTTCTGAATGTCATGGATGTTCTTGGACGTTTTGGTTCCTAAACTTCCTAAGTGCCTTATATTCATTATTATAGTCCTAAAAACAGTGTCTAGACAGCAAGACAGATATGTTAGGCTCTACGAAAAATCTTGGATTTTTGAAATGTTACATTATCCCCCCTTAGGAACATTCGTCCCTAAATGACATTAAAATTCTTTTGAAAGAAGGAATAGTCTCAAGACTAGCAGCCCAATTAATCAACAATACCAAAACAACATAAATCATATCATTTAACAAGGCAATTTCAAAAACTCCAATTACCACACATAAGGCTAAAACACTTCATAATGAGACATTTCCTTCTCACAACTCACATGAGCTCAACATGCATTACATGAGCCAATTATGTCAAATTTTAGTTCGACAACATGCTATAAATATATATATATATATATATATCATTTAATAAATACTTACCATATCAAAATTCACAACACAACTTTAACAAATCAAAAGACAAAATTTTAAGTTTGAAGCACCAACTTATTGTAATTTACTATTTAGCAACCCAAAAATGCATTTTGCAAGACTTCACCAATAATAAAGAAACCTCAATTTCTTAGTCATAGTTATATTATTAAAAAGAATGACTAACCTTAATTGTAAAAAAGATGAGGGTAACGGGACATCAAATGTCGGCCTGGCATCCCATGCTGCACCCTCAACTAGGTGATTCTTCCATAACACCTTTACGGAAACCACCTCTTTATTCCTTAACTTCTTGACTTGCTTATCAAGAATTTAAACCGGAACCTCCTTATAAGATAGGTTATCCTTGAAACCATGACTTTCAATAGGAAGAATGGACTCGGGATCACCGACAAACTTTTTCAACATAGAAACATGGAAAACCGGATGAACCGAAGCCATTTCAATAGGAATTTTCAATTCATAGGCAACCTTATCAACCCTTTGCAAGATATCATAGGGACCCACATAACGAGGACTCAACTTCCCTTTCTTGCCAAATCTAATCACTCCTTTAATTGGTGAAATTTTCAAATACACCGTATCACCTTATTCAAACTCCAAGACTTTTGCCGACTATAGGCCATTTGCAACCAGTTCCTTATGATATGAACTTTCTCCGAAGTCTTGTAAATCAAATTGGGACCAAGAAGTGAAGGCTCATACACTTCAAACCATCCAATAATAGACCTACACCTCCTACCATACAAGGCTTCATAGGGAGCCATGGAGATGGACGAACGAAAGCTATTATTATAAGCGAACTCCACCAAAGGCAAATGCTTATCCCAATTCCCCTTTAAATTAATAATACAAGCCCTAAGAATGTTCTCAAGGGTTTGAATAGTACATTCCGCTTGACCATCCGTTTGAGGATGAAAAGCGGTACTCAACTTCACCTCAGTACCTAACCCTTTTTAGAATGACCTCCAAAATCTAGATGGGAATTGTGCATCCCGATCCAATATGATGGATAACAGAATACAATGGTGACACAGAATCTCATCTATGAAGATCCTAGCATAATATTTCACCGAATAAGTAGACTTGACGGGAATAAAGCGAGCGGACTTGGTCAACCTATCCACAACAACCAATATAGAATCATATGATTTTTGAGTCTGAGGTAAACCCACTACAAAGTCCATATTTATGTATTCCCACTTCCAAGTAGGAATTTAAATCTATTTTAGTAAGCCACCCGACTTGTGATGTTTGGCTTTTACTTGTTGGCATTTTGGACATCTAGTAACAAACTCTGCTATGTCTTTCTTCAAACCTTCCCACCAATATACTTCCCTAAGGTCATGGTACATTTTCATTGAACATGGATGAACTGAGTAGCGGGACCCATGGGCTTCCTCAAGGAACCGGTCCCTTAACCCATCTACATTGGCAACACATATTCTTCCTTGGCACCTTAAAATACCACCCCCTAGGGAGAATGTCTCGTTAAGATTGCCTAGGACCGATTCATTGAACTCTATCAATGATTTGTCGAGGTGTTGTTTGGACTTCACCTCAACTACTAATGATGACTCAGATTTGTTACCGACCATAAACCGCCATTCGAAGAATCTTACAACCTCACCCCCAACCTAGCCAACCTATGTACATCCTTCACTAGGTCTTTCTTGGTTCATCAATGTGGGATACATTATCCATAGTCATACGACTTAGGGCATCCGCAACCACATTAGCCTTGCGGGGTGATAGAGGACACTCATGTCATAATCTTTCAATAATTATAACCATCTTTTTTTGTCGAAGATTTAACTCCTTTTGAGTACACACATATTGGAGACTCTTATGGTCGGTAAAGACATCAACATGAACCCCATATAAGTAATGGCTTCATATTTTTAAGGTAAACACCACGACCGCTAACTCAAATTCATGAGTTGGATAGTTCCTCTCATGCACCTTAAGTTGCCTAGAAGCATATGCTATCACCTTTCCATGTTGTATAAGCACATACCCTAGCCCCACACGGGATGCATCATAATACACCACAAACCCCTTTGTACCCTCCGGTACAGTCAACACCAGAGCGAAAGTAAGCCTATCTTTAAACATTTGGAAGATCTTTTC
The DNA here is from genome assembly GCA_027789145.1 of Solanum arcanum. Taxonomy (NCBI): domain Eukaryota; kingdom Viridiplantae; phylum Streptophyta; class Magnoliopsida; order Solanales; family Solanaceae; genus Solanum; species Solanum arcanum. The sequence continues at coordinate 65,707,497 of CM050933.1, forward strand.
ACATGCCTCCAACCACTCAAATTACTTACACTTTTGGGTCAAAGTAGTCAAGGGAGATGCAATGGATGCAAAAACATTCACAAACCTACGGTAATAACCCGCTAGACCCAAGAAACTCCTAATGTCAGTTGGAGTCAATAATCTAGGCCAATTTTTCACCGCCTCCATTTGCCTTGGGTCTACCTCAACTCCCTCACTATAAATGATATGCCCAAGCTCACACTTGCTAAATTTGACAAATAATTGATGTTCTTTAAGGGTTTGCAATACCACCTTCAAATGAACCATATGATCATCCTATTCTTTAAATATACCAAGATGTCATCAATGAAGACAATTACAAATGAATCTAGGTAATTTCAAAACACCCTATTCACTATGTCCATAAATGTCGTTGGAGCATTAGTGAGATCGAAGGACATTACCAAGAACTCATAGTGCCCATATCTAGTCTGAAATGCCATATTTGGTTCATCCTCACCTCTCACCCTAAGTTGGTGATACCCCTACCTCTAATCAATTTTAGAAAGTAGCTCGCCCCTTGGAGTTGATCAAACAAGTCATCAATCCGAGGGATATGATACTTATTCTTAATGGTGAGCTTGTTGAGTTGGCGGTAATCAATACACATTCTCAAGGACCCATCCTTCTTCATTATGAACAACATCGGAGAACCCCACGGAGAAATACTAGGACATATAAAGCCCGTGTCTACTAAATCCTTGAGTTGAGCGTTCAACTCCTTTAATTCGGCCAGAGCCATCCTATAAGGAGGAATTTAAATCGGATTCATTTGCGGTATCAAATAAATATCAAAATCAATTTCCCGTTCGGGAGGAATACGATGAAGGTCTTTAACAAAGACCTCTGGAAATTCACTCACTACGGGTATAGACTCGATGGGAGGAATTTTGGAGTCTAAATCTTGGACTCTTACTATGTGATATAGACAACCCTTTGAGATCATTTTGCATTCTATTAGACAAGAGATAATACAATCTCTATGAATAGAATTTCCTACTTCCACTCAACAACGGGTTCAGTAGAAAAGTTAAACCTCACTACTCTTGTCCTACAATCAATAGAGGCACACATGCATGCAACCAATCCATATCCAATATAATATCAAATTCAAGCATATTAAGTTCTACTAGGTCAACATAAGAAACTCTATTGGGCAACATTATAGGACAATTTTATACACTCTTTTTGCAAAAACCGACTCACCCACCGAAGTAGACACTATAAAAGGTTCATGCAAAATGTTGGGAAAAATTTCAAAATTTTTATATATAAGAGGTGTAACAAATGATAAAGTAAAGTAATACATATGCATCAATAGAGAAGACTTTCAACATACTGGTCACCACGTCGGGAGAAATCTCTTGCTCATCCCTAGAGCGGAGAGCATAGAAACGGTTCTTCTTTGGAGCCTCATTTGAATCACTTGATTGAGTTTGACCACTACCCTTGAATTGAAATCTCACATTAGGGAAATCCCTAACCTTGTGCCCACTTTTTCCACAACCAAAACAATTGTCTGTCCCTCTAAGACGATCACCACAATGCTTTTTGCCACACTTTTAACAAGTTGGGTTCTCGGTTGGTCAGAGTACCTTTTCCCTTTCTGAACATAGCGTTAGACACCCTATCACCACTAGACTTTGGGAACTTGGAAGGAACTTGACTTGAAACCCTTTTCTTAAACCTACGCTTGTCTTGTATCTCAAGCAAAGTCTTGTAACATAGCCGAATGACACTCCTCTTGCAAATTATCTGAAACCCACGTCATAGAGAGACTCATTTCATCTCTAGGATCGAAAACCAAAGAAGGAGCATATTTTGACAATTTAGTGAATTTCAAAGAGTATGCATGAACACTTATACCTCCTTGGTGAAGGTTGATGAACTCCACCACTTTAGCCTCCCTCTTCACCCAAGGAAAGAAGTGATCTGGAAAAGCCTTCTTAAAGATCTACCAAGTCAACGGACCACCCCTCAATGACCTATTATCTCTCCATTTCACAAACCATTCTTGAGCCACGTCCTTGAGTTAATAAGTGGCCAACAGAGCCTTCTAACTTGTGGACAACCCCACAGCCAAAAGTATCTTATAAACTTCATTGATGAATTCTTGGGAGTCTTGCTCAACCCTAGACCCATAGAATGTAGGTTGGTTCATTTGAGTGAAGTCCCATAGAGGGGAAGCCATAGTAGTGACTTGTTGATGAGGATGGGGTATAAGATCCCGGTTGGATTGGGTTGTCATAGCTTGTGCTTGAACAGTGTCGGCTTGAGCCAATTGGATGAGGGCATACCTTATATATCCATCCGTCAATGGTGGAGAATTGACCAGAGCTTGCTCCATATTAACATCTTCTTCAAGTGGAGGAACTTGTTTGCCACGGGGTGGAGCTCCTGCACTGGAAATTTCCTCTTCAAGTCTTGTGTCACATTCCTTCGAGTGTTCATTCTTCCGATAATCAATACAATAGGATTAGATGCAAAAGCACACCATAGTTATACTCTAATGGCACGATATAAGATTTCCAAGAAAGAGAGTGATTCCTAGGAATCACATAGATTCCTATCTATAAGTGTGGCGTGCTTCACAATTATGAATATAAATGTACGTAGACATGGTAGAGAGAGAGATACAACTCAATGATAATCATGCTCTGATACCAAATTTTTCACATCCGAGTTTACCCCCTAGACGTAACCGGTGTCGTCATCCTCTTTGAAGACTAAGACTAGCCCCTTAGTATCATGTCATTACACTCACATGTTGAGAATACGAAAAACATAAAACTTTTCATTACATCTACTTGGAGATTTACATAGAACTCTACATACACATAATATATTCGTATCGAGTATATATAAATTCTTCATTATATTAAGGTTACATAGCCTTCTACTTTTATTGCACTTACATATATATAAGATAGAAAATAGTCTCAAAGATTGTCTCATCTCATACCATCTAAACCATCATAGCAATTTGGTCATAGCCCTACATTAATTTAAAGAAGCGACATATAGGCCTACACAAATCGTACTCAAATGAAAATAGAATGAACATAAGATTCTTTAGAAAAACAAAGCAACTCCATAAGCAAGATATTGGCATCTCCCTCGGAAAGTGAGGACCTACACACCTGGATGATAGGTAATATCCAAACTTTCTTCAAGTCATCTCGAATGATCCTTCAATGACCGAAACCTAAAATTTTTCGGAAAAAGGAAGAAAATGAGGTTAGTACGCCACTTGTACTAAGTATTATACCATATGCACATATAAGATCAAACACATGCTAAAAAGGGACATTTTGTTAAACCATGCCATTTTACCCCCTTAAAGAGTCTTATGCACAATCAATCAAGTCATACTCAGCAACAAAACATGCTTCTTAACTCAAACAAGTAATATGCTTATCAACATAGTTGGACCCATAATCTACTATAACCCTATCATCAAGGAATAACATCATAAGCATGAATAAGAGTTAACCATATCACAATAAGTAAGACACCTACTCATGAATCCTTATCAAGTCAACAAGTGCAGTGACCAAGCAAAGACCCATAACCTCACTCAATCAAGCAACCCAACAAGAATCATGATTAAAACCCTACTTCACATAATATGACATTAAGATATACATTTTATCTTACTTTAACAATATAACCCAACACATACTCATAAAAGAACTAATCAACATATAGTATCAACAATGTGCAACTTCATCATATATACATAAACATACAAAAGAACATCCTCCTAAGACTCCTCTCAAGGCTAACTAGTGAAATGATTAGGTAGAGTCTCATAGCCCTACCTAGACTAAGCTAGACCCCTTAGGTTATCCTAGTTAGAGATCAATCCTTTAATTCATTTTACCTTTTGGGAACATCTTGCTCTAACCGACATAGACCACATGAGGTAGTGTGGAATTTGATGTCATAAAAACCTACACTCAAAAAAGGCGGACTACCTGCCAAGGTAGTACGGAACAAATAAAACATAGCAATTATGTGGATCCACTAGCTAGTATTCCTATCAGGGCAACATAGTTCAAGAACTAGGAGATATAGTTGGGACCTCTTTATGCTCCATCCATTGTAGTATCCAATATCAAGAGTACTTTAGTGATCCTACCTTCCCTCTGTGGGAAGGGACACTCCTCAATCTAGTTCACTCAGTTCTAAGCTAGTGTCCCTTTTTAAAATGTCTTTAAGCCTTTAATTATCAATCATAAGTTAGTTAGGTCATAGGGTATACCCTTTGTATAATCATCATCATCAATATCTCAATAAGAATTGTATGAGTATAAATCCTTCCATTACAATCCGTATAAGTGAGGTTAACACATTATATATCACTTCATAATAAGGCACATTGGTATACATCAACATCCTTAAAACTTTTACATCTTAATCAACCTCACAACCATAATCAAGACTTTTTAATTCAACATCATACCAACCTATGAGTCCTAAATAATGCATACTCCAACACAACATCATAACTTAATCACAATTAACCACAAGTTGAAGTAAAGAATAAGGATTACAAGACTTACCAAGTCACCTTCATAATTCATCATCAAGGTCTTACCATCAACCCTTTAACCTAATTAGGTCACAACATAATCATATTTAAATGATTAAAATGATAACAAGGCTAGAAGAGTCACTACACCATAACTCAAACTAAATCAAAGCTTAAGACAACATACTTAGATCAATTTCTATAACCTAGAGCACTTTTCATGAACTAGTATGAAAGAATAAAAAATTTCCTAATTATTTCATGGTTAATATAAAAAAATCATCTAGTAGTTATTTCACCAATAATAAAGTTAATTGAATCAATCACAACCTAATTCACATCAAGATCAAACCTACGATTAAGGATCATGTTCTTCTATTTAGAACAAACTATCACAATTTATCATAATCAACTTAATATACATATGAATATATCCTTTAGATCCTAAATAAACCATAAAAAACTCAGTTCATAACATCAAATTCGTAATTGAATGAAACCTACTTGAAAACTCAACTTTTAGAAATACTTTGAAGGAGCCCTTTGAGAAAAGAAGTCTCAAAGGTGAATTTAATCCCATACCTTAACATTTGGTGATGATTTGATGGTGAAATAATCCCTTTACAGCCCCCCAAAACTCCCCCTAGCTTGTCTTCAATGGTGTCTTCCAATAGGGAGAAAAAGAAGAGAGTTTATTTTATGAGTTGTGTCTAGACTAATGAGGGTTGGGTTCTTTATATGGGGGATTAAATTAGTTAATTAGGCTTCCATAATTGCCTAAATAAATACCAAACCACTTAATTAATTATCTAGGACTTAATTTAAAACGTGCAGGAAAATGGACCTTCACAGATGACACCTTGACCGACGGTCCGTTTGTAAGTCGACGCTCACTGTGCCCTTCCGTGTTGTACATCCATCGTTCTTGTTAGAGACTTTGAATATGAGGGCCTCCAAATAAATGGTTAAGTTTTGGTTGACGTTTGGCATTGACGCCACGTCGATCAACACAAGCCATGTTGATTGCCCTTTCGTGGGTGCACACTGCTAAGGCAGTGTTTACACCAACGTGCAAAGGTACTCCTCAAGGGTCCTTGGTGAGTCGAACCCGGATTTTTCGACCACGAATCATCTCAAACACATGTTATACAACCTTCCACCTAGCTTCATGAATTTCCAATTTCTAAAATCGCGTCAAATAGGCTTAGGCACACTAGTTTCTCTTAGAACTAGTTTCCGAATGTCATGGACGTTCTTGGATGTTTTGGTTCCTAAACTTCCTAAATGAAGTATATTCATTATTATAGTCCTAAAAAAGTGTCTAGACCTCGATACACCTATGCTAGGATCTACGACAAATCTTGGATTTTTGAAATGTTACAAGTGTAGTTTAACATCTTATAGACTCTTGTTCAGAAATGTTGTGTGCTTCACACTATAAACAAGACTCTACTGGACGTGGATTACAAGACATCAATCCCAAAAACCATTTAATATATTGTGCTCAGAGATCATGTTTGTCACGATCCAAGCCTAACACTCCGGATGAGACACGACGTACAAGTCTCTTAAGAGCCTCATACAAGCCTCATAACATATCAAAACATAATGTAATAGAAAATCGTGCGGAATTTATAACTTTTAATCCATAAGATCAAAATTTTTAATTAAAATAGCAGAAGTCTACTTGTCTAACATGACCATCTAATACATCTTGAATCAAAAGTAGGGTCACGACCCTTACAATAGAAAGTCTAAAAAGTGTTTAGTACAATGAAAGAAATGAAACGATAATGCCCTTATCCTCATATTCATTAGGACATACCACAAGCTTGATTAGTCAAGACAATCTTGAACTAGAAGAAATCGCCTTAAACTGGAACCTACACCTTTAGAAAAATGTAGAAACATGGGTTAGCACACAAAAACTTACTAAGTATGATAGCCATGCAAAAAACATGCTTAAAATGGACATTTTAGTTGAAAAACATGCTATATTCCAATTTTGAGAAACATCATGTACTTTAGTCTAGAAGGCATAAGATATAAACATAATCAACATATAATCCATTACATCATATAGAACCATCATCTTAAGTAACCCTAAGCTATACTTGTGCAATGTAACAATGACATCTCATACTACCATTCATACTAAATACCACTTTGAGGATGCCAAAGATGAACTTACCATTCTTCATACTCATCTTTAGTCAATACTCATGCATAAGGAACATTCACATTTAGTAGGTCATTAAACGGATTGTAACTCATAATAACATTTCCAAATTAAGCATTCATCATTTCATTAAGAATTTAAGTCAAAATTATTATTATCTTCATTATGAGCACATTCATTAAATTAGAAGTTAAGACATCGACAATCACACCATAGCCATCTCAAAGCCTATTTCTACAATGCATGAATGACATCCCATACTACCACCCACATTTCATAGAACTTATTGAGTAACCATACCACATGTCTCACATGATATGAATAAGCATTAACCGACATAGAACATGTGAGATTAACATGAAATATGGTGCCTAATCCATACCGTAAAGGGTTGGTCCACTTGCCTAGGTAGGACCCACAATATTTTAGGTTAGGTGGATCCACTATGTAATAACCTATGTGGGCACATAGTTATGGGATAAGAAATATGTTCATTTAAACCCAGCATAATGTGGGGAGAGCTTCCATCTTACCATATCTACTCGGTGCTAATCTTGCAATCTTATAGAGTAGTTCATTCTTATTAATATTAGTATACTTGAGAGGGCTACCACCATTAGGTCTAGCGACTCAAAGCGCATTTACACATGAAAGGGCCACCAGCATTAGGTCTACCAATTCAATGTGTATTATTAGGATAGCCCATTGAATCCTGAAGAAAGTGCCACCACCATTAGGTCTACCGATTCACGATTCATCATTGCATTAGTTCCTAGACTCATCTTGAAGGGCTACCACCTTTAGGTATATCCGATTCAATACATAGCCTTAGGATACCTCATTAATTATTTATGAAAGGTCTACCAACATTAGTTCTACCGATTCAATGTTCATTAAGTCAAGATACTCTAGTAATACAAGAAGAGGATGCACAAGACTACCTATTATAGGTACATCAATCAACATTACTTTCATTTACACTGAAAGATGATGCCCTAAGCCTACCAATTCAAGATGTATCATTACGTTAAAGAAACATTTCACATATATCATCATTATTCACAAGTGTATAATTTAGAATGACCTTTCAATAACCCAATTTCTTTGTAAACATGATCACATTAGTTTCATCAAAATTAGAAAGCATATATATCATCAAAATTATAGATCAATTCTTCATATATTTCCCTCTAATGATAAAAATCAATCTCAATCCAAACATGTATAATACTACATTAGATAATGGGGATATCATAATTCAATAACTCAATCAACATTGACATAATCGATAACATGCTTCCACAATTAATCAACTAAAATAATAAATTCACAATTTAGTATTTTGGGGAAATCATGGGTTAATGGGGGAATTTATCATAAATCAACATTAATTCCTCAATCAATCATAATTCATCATAAAACAATCATTGAAAACGTTTTGAAATTGAACTTATGTTACATTAAGGCCCTAACTTTTGGGGGAAATTGGAAGCTTTCAAATCATGTTTTGAAGGGACTATATGGGTGAAGCAATTCATAGATGAAAACTACCCTACCTTAATGGGGCTTTCCTCACAAAATTGAACAGAAAAGATGAACTCTTGAGCTCCAAACCTTGACTTCTTGTTCTCTAATGGGGGTTTCTAGAGACAGAATTATTTTGGAGATGAGGTGGTTTATATTTTTGATTTGGGGATAATGAGTTGTAAAAGGGTAATTAACAGTTTAAAAATCCTTATATAAATCTAAATAATAAATATAAACCGACCCCAAACTAATCTAACCACCCTTGCAATTTACCACCTTGCCCCTTAATTGGTCGAGCATACGCAGATTCCCAGGTGTGATCCACGCCCCTTGACCCACGGACCATGGGTGCACTCACGCCCCGTACTCTGCAGGCTCGTGTGTGGGTTCAAAAACTTGAAATCTTGGGGCCATGACCTATAGACTCCCCCAAAAGGCGTGGAGGGACCTACGCCCCATAGGTCCCATCCGTGGGTTCATGAAATTTGGCAGATTCTATGTTCTTGGGCAGCTTCGGCGGTTAGGATTTAGGGTCCTCCTCAGGGACCATTGGTTAGTCCCTGGGGATTCGTACCTTGACGTTTAAACCCTAAACCCCTCAAACTAAGTTTGGAAAATCATTTTACAGCATAAAAACTCATATTAAACTCAACAACACACTCATAAGACTCTAGTTTCACCTACTAGTTTCTGACTCGTTACATTTTTATGTTATTAATATTCATGAGATAATATTTTATTAATTTTCAAGGAAGAGATAATTAACTTGGAGATGTTTGATTGGTAATAAATTAGTAAACATTTAGTTAAATTTCTAATCAGTATTGTCAAGGTTCTATTGGTTATATAGTTGGAAGGTATTACAAGAAGTCCTTTCTTTAAAAAAAAAAAAAAGATATTTGCATATGAGGTTACTGTCATACTATCAAATTTACAAGATAGTCAATTATTGATATATATCTAAGTGTAACCAAGATAGTAGCAACTTATAAAACAAGTGGAGATGTGTACTTTTCTTTGGGAAGAAGGTTTCAATAATAACGAAGACAATATTGGTTGGGTAACTCAAATGGTAATGAACATATGAAGGAAACAAAATAAACATATTTTGCCAAAGTTTTTTACAAGTATGATCTTCAACAAAATTTATACAAGATTGGTATGTGTTATCTCTGAAATGTTAAGTAATGTTTTCGTCACGAGGAGTAAATATGCGCTACACTTTGTTTTCCTTGGCTAATGTTTTGTCCAAATAGATTTTCCAACTATGATTTAATGAGGCAAAAACCACCGTGTAGTACTAGATATATGTACTCTTTTTTCTTCACTAGAATTTTTCCTACGGAATTTATCCTGTTAAGATTTTAATGAGGCATATTGTCAGACATCCAACGGGTAGTGTATTTATGTGGATGTCCATAACTTCAAGATGTGATTACACCATAATGTATAGTAACTCACTCCTCCATAACCTCCCCCCTTGATATTCCTTCATAACTTACATGGTTAGTGTCTCCATAACTTTCATGGTTAATGTCATGTTTTTGACTAACCTTTTGTATTCCTCTATGTAATACTATAAATAGAGGCATTAGAATTCGTATTTGATAGACTTGAAGATTTGTTGTACACTTGAATACTTGGAAGAATAAGAAAAGTTCTCATCTCTTATCTCCCTATTTCTATTGCTCTCATGTTATATGTTTCTTGTTTTATTTTGCTTTAATTTTACAACACATTTTGAATACCGTATTGATTTGTATTGGATTTATTTAGTAACAAATAACGTTAAATAATTGTGAGCTAATTTATTTAAATAAATTTACTAGTACAAATATAAAAACATGAAATCAAGAAAAAAATTAAAACAATTTGAGAGATATTTTATCTTAATATAAACTTATCACACGATATAAAGTGCCCGTTTCGATTGGCTTATTTTACGTTCTTTTAAGTCAAAGTAGCTTTTAAGGAGTTTTGAAGTGTTTGGGTAAAGTTAAAAGTGCTTATAAGCACTTATTTTAAAGACAAAATAACAAAAATAAGCTAAAAGTCATATGTTAGAAATCTTAACTTATGAGTTTTGGCTTATAAGTCATAAGCCAAAAACCAATTCAAACATGCCTTAAATCATGTGTATTACTAATACCTCCAAATGGAATGTATAAGTAATATATCCTATAATACAATATAGGGTAGGGGTGACAAATGAGTGGCTTGTATTGGATTTGGATGGATCAAATATGAATTGAGTTAAAATAAATTGGATCACAATCCACCATATAAAATATGAGTAAATATAAATTTTGTCAAATATGATTTGGATAAAATGATTGTAACCCACATTAATCTCCTAAAGCAAAAAAAATATTAAATCAAATCTAAGTTGTTTATACTTCAACCCCTACCATCCCACCTTACCCCTATCACCCCACCCATGTACCCCCACCACCCAAAAAAAAATATAATTAAAAAGACTTCTTTTTTTCGAAAAATAATTTTGACAAATTCTCCCACCCCCGCCATCGCAAATCCAGCCCACACCCAATTAATTTTTTTTTTTTAAAAAAAAAAAATCTCACAAATAATTTTTTTTAAAATAAAAACTTTTTTTCTCAAAAAAAAAAAATTTTGTTGACCCTCCCCCCACCCCGCTCCTGACACCCCCCCCCCCTCAAAACCCCCCCAAAAAAATAATTAAAAAAGATTTTTTTTTAAAAAAAAAGAGTGATTTACAGAAATCACATACTTTTAAGGTAAAATTACAATTTATCCCGTAAAATTTTATAATTACAGAAAACCCTCAAACGGATACAATAATGTATGCGCTGATACATTAAAAAGAGGGTTGGATACAATAATGGTCGAAAAATCAAAGCGCTGAAACATTAAAAAGAGGTTCTGATACATGCGCTAATACATTAAAAAGAGGGTCGGATACATTAATGCAGGGTCCGGATACATTAATGGCCAAAAAATCAAAAGGATGATACATTAAAAAGAAGGTCGGATACATGTGTTGATACATTAAAAAGAGGGTCGAATACATTAATGACATTTTTTTCCTTAACATAAAAATGAGAAATTTTGGAGATTTGTAAAACTTATAGAGAATTATGGTAATAAGTAAACTAAAAGGTGGAATTTCTGTAATTATTCCAAAAAAAAATTTGACAACCTCTACCCCGACTACACCAGCCCTATCCCCCCCCCCAAGCGCCTCCTCCCCCCCCCCCCCCCACCTTCCACCCAAATACCCCTAATATTTTTTGTTTTTTTTAAAAAAAAAACAAAAAAAATTACCCTTCTGCCACTGCCCCCTCCACCCACCCACCCAACCTACCCCAATTTTTTTTTGTTTTTCGAAAAAAATTATGTTTTTCAAAAAAAGTCCCCCTCTTCCCCCGCCCCTTCACAACCCCATCTACCCTCGGATTATTTTGAAAAATAAGTTAATATTTTTTCAAAATAAAAAATTACTATTAGAATTTATTTTTAGCACATTTTATAATTTCAAGTAGAAGGAGAAGTGAAATGATCTATTATGGGTCGATATGGATACCTTATTTTACCTATTTTGACTATATTTGTAGGAGCTTTTAAAATAGCTTGAAATTCATATTTACCCAATTAAAATATGAGTAATCCAAGTCATTGGATATGAGTTAAATGAACTCATTTCATTAATATTGTCTGAAATTTTCATCCCTAATGTAAGATTTATAACTAATCCATATATAGACCAAATTCTACCAAAAAAAATAGTACTAAACAATAACATACATAATACCTGAACTATTTCTTGTGATACAGTGTCAAACGATCATCTACTATATCACCATAAACGAATATTTGATCTATTAAAAATTTTATTATAATTTTAAAAATAATTATTTAATAATAAATATTATATCTTAACATGTGGTTAATAACATAGTACATTTTAGGACTCCTCAATTTTAAAGATTATAAAATTGATTAATGAGTAACTTGAGGAAATAAGTGAAAGGATGGTCTTGTCTATGGTAGCGTGCAAAAAATTCAAACAAACATTTGTTTCATGTCTTTAATATAGTACTTATATATTAAACTCTCTTTTTTAAAAAATGATGCACGGGATAAACCTCAGAATCACAAGATGCGAGTTTGACGGATAATTTTATAAGATCCAATCAAAAACAGATATTAAGTTCCTAGCTAATGAAATGCTAAAGCTTTTATACCATAGATAGTTTTTAGAGAATGCACATTGCGATGGCCGATGGAAATATGAAGAATTTATGTGATGATATGTTAATTAACATACTTTTGCGAATTCCAGTGAAATCTCTCATAAGATTCAAATGCATTTCCAAAATTTTATACGATCTCATACAATCATCTATCTTCATTAATCTTCATAGAAACCGCAGCATCATAAAAGATGAACTACTTCTCTTGAAACGTTCCATTAAAGTAGCACCATTAGAATATAATAATGTCTTGTCTTTCCTTTGCGGTCATGATGATAATATTAATGATCTTAAGCCTGTATATCCAGATCTATATATACCACGTTTAACTTCCAGGCATGGTCATCGTTGTTATGAAACTATTGGTCCTTGTAATGGTTTGATTGTTTTAACAGATTTCGATGCCATTGTCCTATTTAATCCGGCCACAAGAAATTACAGGGCACTTCCACTGAGCCCTTTCAAACGTAAAGTACGTTTTCATCGTTCCATGAGAGGTGGTCTTGGATTTGGCTATGACTGGATAGCTAATGACTACAAGTTTGTTAAGCTTTCAGAAATTTTCAGGGATCCTCCGCAATGGCATCCAAACGAGGACAGGGAGAAAACAGTTGAAATTTATGATTTAAACATAGGTTCATGGAGAGTATTCGATTATGATTGTGAAGAATTCCCCAGTGTTCATTGGCTCCCTTGTTTCGAGATATTTTACAAGGGAGCCTATCATTGGTCTGCATATGCTGAAACACCGATAATTCTCTGTTTTGATATGACTAGTGAAACTTTTCGCGGTATTAAGATGCCACATACTTGTCATCCCTATGACGCAAAAATTTATAGCCTTGTAATCCTTAATGAGTCTCTAACATTGATTTGTTATGCTGGTAAACAGACAGTGCTTGATCCGATTAGAGATTTGACAGATATTTGGGTATTGAAAGAGTATGGTGTATATGAATCTTGGATTAAGAAATACACAATTAAGCCTCTTTATATTGAAGCCACAATACTACTTTTGAAGGATCATTTGTTGCTTCTTCAAAGCTTTAGTGGACAAGTTATGTCCAATGATCTCAATTCAGATAAATTGAAGGAAGTCCATGTTTTTAGTAGTGCTCATAGTTTTACAATGATCATTTACAAGGAATGCCTGACTCCTGTTCCAAAAATGGAAGACAGAGTAGAACACAACTCCATGATTTTGGAGAAGGTATATCTCTTCAACTTTAACTTGATGAATTTTCAACATACTTCAAAATTCTACCACTTTTTTCTCTCTTTTGTCTCAGCTAACCTATCTCTATCTTTTCAGTTAACACCTTGATTTATTGTAAATCCCACTTTAGAGTCAATTTGCATTACTTCTAAAACAGCTTATTTGTAGAAATACTTTTTTAAAATGTTTTTGAAAAAAGTAATTTATATTTGGTTAATTTATTTGAAAAAATGTTTTTTTATAATCAAATTGGGTTTGACTGATCTTTATTAAAAATTAATTTTGAGAGACAAAAGTTTTAAGTTTGTTTATAAAAAATATTTTCGTTTTCAAAAAAAAATCTTTTACTTTTGTCTAAATATTATATCTTCTTAATGATATAGCTTCTTATTTGCATAGTTTACGTGACTGGGACATAAATGTGATCTTTAACTTCGTTCCAACGATTATTTATGCCTTTTTTTTAACTTTTAATCTGCATAATTAGACACTTAAATTTGTTTAAAATTATTTAAGTAGACACATATGTCCTATATGGCGTCTTATGTGGCAATTCACATCTTATATAGTACCCTACTTGTTGGATTTTTATACAAGTTTAAATGTTTACTTGCGGACACTCAAAATTGAACGACATAAATGCCAATTATAGCCAAGTTAAAGGGTACATCTTCTTGGGTTTTGAAAGGTGAAAATGGAAAATGAATAGTTGCGGCTTTTATGAAAAGTTGCGACTTTTATGAAGAGTTGTGACTTTTATGAAAAGTTGTGACTTTTATAAAAGGTGGTGAACTTTCCGAAAGATTGTGACTTTTCCGGTAAGTCACAATAAGAACTTTTTCACACTACCCTTTGTTTTCCATAAATTGAGGGATTTCCTTTAAAGAATATATTTTTTCTGGACTTCTTCTTCTACTACTATTAAATTTAGTATTCAAAGTGTACTTTACTATCGTTGAGTGGTTCGCTGACACCGTGATTTTAGGTAACAATATACCAGTGAGTAAGATCGTTCTACCCTGGGAGAATATATATCATTAACCTCGGGTACTTGAGGAGAATAATTTCCTTTAGGGGACACTGTGTATTCAGTGGACTTGATTTTCTTTCTTCGAGAAAAATATTGTTATATTGTTTCTAATCAGTTTCTGATTCTATTTTCTCTGCTAGTCTTAATTTCTAGTTTAGTAAATACTATTTAAACTTTATTTTTTCTTACCAAGTTCTTCAAATTCTTATTCTAAGTATCTTAGGAGTACAAGATTAAGAACAATCTTAAGGAAATTATTGGTATACTAACTGAGAGAAACATATCATGGAAGTAGAAGATTAATATATTACTTCTCCAGAATTTGATGATTTGTTTAGCAAGGTTGAAGTAAGAATGTACTAGAAGAATTTGTGGTATTTTGGTTAAAGATTACATTAGGTAACATTCTTATTATTTATCTAACGAGGAAAATAGTTTCTAAAATTTAACACTGTTGATACTTAATATGTATGTCTTTGGAAAAAATCTGCAAACGATGTGATTTTTGAATGAATTTTCTTTGACAAAAAATGTTGCCTTTAAAATTCTTTAGTTTGCAGAATGAGAGATGCACATTTTTGTTTGATAAAATAATAGGTCAAAATGTTATAGTTGGAAAACTACTTGAAAAGAAAAGCATTTCTATGTGACAAAAGATATATTTTATTCTGTTTGGAGAAAAAAACATTCGTAGTTTTGCACTCCATATGAAATTTGATTGTGTTTGATTTTTATTGACCAAAACCTTTTGTAGTTTTCTACTCTGGATAAATTAGAATATGCAATTGATTCGGAAGAATATTAAAACTTCACCTACTAAGTTTGTGTTGTACTTTTGGTATTCTATAAACTTCACTGTTATATAGAAACAATCTAAATACTAAGTGATATGTCTATTTGTGATAGATGAAAATACCGGTGACTTAGAGTTTGTGAGTTTATGCCTCTATGAAATGAACTTTGACACTATATAAAGATTCTCAAAGAGAATTGAAGCATTGTAATTCTTTCGTAAAATAATTTTTTCAAAAGAGGTTTCATGCTGTCAATGACATTTTGTTAGTCTTGAAAAATATGTGGAAAAATTATTTTCAACTTCTTTAAAAATATTTTTGAGATTATATTTAAAATGTGGGGTTCTTTGCTTATGATAAAGATAAAATTTTACTTGGTGTCTAATTCAATTTTGGAGTATAATATATGAAATCCAGTGATACTTTTGTATTATGTTAGACCACAAAATTCTTAAAGTATATTTTATATTGTGGTCATTGAGTTTTTCGTTTACTAGTATATGGTATGACTAGTATGAAACTACCAATTATATATATACTTGTTCAAAATGATTGTGTTCTTTTATGAAAAAATGTCACTTAAAATATTGTGATTTTTCATGTAAAGATATGTCTATTAAATATAACTATTTGTATAGACATGAACATTGGTGAATATTGATTTGTCATGTTTTGTAAAAGAAGCTTTGAACTATATTACCTTTATTGGACCCTGAAACTTTTTTCATGAGTAGTTCTATAACAATCAAATCGAAACTTATGGAGAACTCCTTCCAAAAAGGACATTTGACAAGGTGTTGACTCTAAACAATGTTTGTACCACACAAGCTTGTAAGAAGTTTGAATAGTGAGAAAAAGCTACCTCGTGGAGAGCTTTTCAAACTCAATATGTTTATTTGTTCTTACTTGCTTGAGTCAAACTCTTTGTGACATGAATACTTGGGGCATGTTAATTACAAAATCTTGTAAGGAAACTAATCAACTTAGAATTTTTGTCAAACTTTGAGTGCAATAAATAAAAATATCAAGTTTATGTGGAATCTAAGTATGGTGACCATACTTATAAATATGATTGAAAGAAATTCTAATCCCTTAAAGTTGATTTACACTTTCAATTGTGATATGAAGTCAATACCATCTTGTGGTGCAAAAAAAGTATCTCATAACTTTTGTTGACAATTGCATTTTATACAGTTATGTTTATTTGCTGAATGGTAAGAATGAAACAATATAAACGTCTAGCAAATATAATATTATAGTTGAAAATCAGTTGAGAAAAAGATAAAAAGTGATAGGAATGGAGAGTATAAATCTCATTTTGTTTAAATATGTTTGTAAAGTAGAATTATTCATCAAATTGTTGCCTATTCACCTCAATGTAACAAGAAAAAACCAAACTTTGAAGGAAAATATATATATATATATATATATATATATATATATATATATATATACATACTCATAATTTCAAGTTTAACACAAAACTTATGTGAAGGAACTATCCTTATCGCCAAAGGGAACAACAAAAAGTTTTGTCTTTTCATAAAGAAAGAAATAAAAAGTTTTGTTTGTTCAATACACAATCTACTCCATATGAGAAATGTAAACGAATGAAATCCAACTTGAAATATTTTAAAGTTTGGGGGTGTATAGCCAGTCCAAGTTCCTATTCCTAAAAGAATGAAAATAGGACCTAAGACTGTGGATTGTAAAATTAGACTAGAGTAGTCTAGTGAAATGTCTACACAACCTTGGAAAGAACAAAGGGACATCTACTTCCTTCAAATATAATTTTGTAACATTTCTTGTGTCTTATGTTGACTCATCTTTTTGGACAGATGGTGTCAACAATGAGATTGTTTTAATCTTGAGAAATCCTATTGAAAGTTTGTTGATCTTCCTCCAGGAAATAAACTTTTCGGTTCAAAGTGAATCCTCAAAAGGAAAATAAAAGTCAATGGAATTGTTGACAAATGTAAAGCAAGACAAAAAAAATAAGGTCTTGATCTTTTCAACACATATTCGCCAGTACCTAGAATTACATTCATTTGGATGTCAATTGTGTTAGTTGTGGTATATGACCTCCGAGTTCATCAAATGAATGTGAAAACAACTCTATTAAATGGAGAATTGTAAGAAGAACTTTACATGGAACACCCCGAGGATTTTGTGGTTCCTAGTAAAGAAAAGAAAGTATGCGAACTTGTCACAATTTGGACTAAAGAAAGCACCCAAACAATGACATAAGAAATTTGAACAAACCATGTTGGCAAATGAATATATGAATTATGGAAGTGATAAATGTGTTCACATTAAAATCACAAGGTCATCCTTTGTTTGTATATTTGCGATATGTAGTTCATTAATAGAAACACTAGCGACATAAATGCTACTAAACGTATGCTAGAAAACAAGTTTGATATGAAAAATCTTAGAGTTACTGATGCGATCTTAGGTATAAGAATCCTTAGAACTCCATAATGTTTAGCATTGTCAGAGTCTCATTGCATTGAAAACGAATTTGACAAGTTCAAATGTTTGGATTTCAATATTGTCAAGTCTACAATAAATGTGAGCTTTACATTTCAAAAGAGTGAAAGAGAAAGTGAATCACAACTTGGATTTTGCTACAACATTGGAAAGTATGATGTAGATAATGAAATGTGTGAGATCATATATAACATGTGCTATTAATTAACTTAGTCAGTTCACGAGTGATCTCAATTGAACTCACTGTATGACAATGAAAAGAGTTTTGCAGTACTTAAGAAATACTCAAAACTACGTCTTATATTTTAACAATATCGAGCAGCATTGAAAGGATATAGCGATACAAGCTGGATCACCGAACAAATAAAGTAAAATGCACGATAGGATATGCATTTACTCTTGGTAGATGAGCAGTCTCTTGAAAATCTTCCAAAAAAAAGACAAGTATTGCTAGCTCTACAATGATATGTGAGATAAATGCTCTAGATAAGGTAGGTGAATAAGTTGAAAGACTCCGGAATTATTTAAGAGATATTCTTTTTTATCCTAAACCATTGACATCAATATGCATACACTTTGATAGTCAAGATGCAACAGGTAGGACATGGAGCATTATTTATAACGGAAAGTCTTGTCATATGAGACATAGACATGATACTGTTAAAAAACTACTCTCTAGTGGAATTATCACAACTGACTATGTAAAGTCAAAAGATAATGTGTTGAATCCACTTATAAACAAGGCATAACTAGAGAGAAAGTTGAAACATTATCTAAGGGAATGATTTACGGCTTAGGAGAAGTCATCGTGAAGGTAATTCTATCTAGCAGAGTAGATATCCCAAGAGCTAGATTCAAGGAGAAAAATAAAATTGTGACTGACAGTTCGGTATTGTCAACTAACTCAATCCATTCCATGATGGAGACAATTACAACATTAAGGATACAACATTAAGACTTGTTAATGATTTAATAAATCTTAAAGTTTTTAATCATTTGCTAAGTTTGACATATGTGACCAAATAGTGTATCTACGCGATAGAATGTTTATAAATCACCTACGTGAGTGTGAAGTGTAAGCCACTTCAAAGAGGATGATTGTCAAAATCCCATTTCTCTATAAACTCATGAAACAATGAGGTGTTCATGGTTGAAACAAACACAACTGTAAGAACCATAAACAGTAAAAGGTTAATTCTGTGACTGATGATTCTCTAGGTATATACCAAAACTCGACGGTTCAAGTATATAGATTCTATCAATTGACCGAGTATATCAGACATATGTTCACTACGAAGAGTCTAAGGGGAAACCTACCTACTTATCCAGATGCAATTAATTCTTGCTTGTAAAGTATACATACTTGTCTGTTTCTTTGTCTTGGAGCCATTCTCCATTCATGCGGGGGATTGATGTGTTTTAAAAGGTGTGAATGGAAAAGGAAGAGTTTCGACTTTTATGAAGAGTTGCGACTTTTATGAAAAGTTGTAACTTTGATGAAAAGTTGTGAAATTTATGAAGAGTTGTGACTTTTATGAAAAGCTGCGACTTTTGTGAAAAGTTGCGACTTTCATGAAAAGTTGTGACTTTTATGAAATGTGGTGACCTTTCTGAAAGATTGTGACTTTTCCAGAGGTTTGTGACCTCTACGGTAAGACACAATAAGATTTTTTTTCATACTAACCTTTGTTTTCTATAAATTGATGGATTTCCTCTTATTTTAAGAACAACTTTTTTATGGACTTCTTCTACTATTTCTAAATCTATTACTAACACCGTGGTTTTAGGTACCAATACACTGGTGAGTAAGATTGTTCTATCCTGGGAGGATATATTCTGGTAACCTCGGGTAGTTAAGTGTAATAATTTCCTTAAGGGGTATTCAGTGGGCTCTAATTTCCTTCTTTCAAAAAAAATATTTTTATATTATTTCTAATCAATTTCTGATACAAACTTCTCTGCTAGTCTTAATTTTCTAATTGTGAAAATACTTGTTAAACATAATTTTATTGTTTCTTACCAAGTTCTTCAAAGTTTTGTTCTTAGTATCTTAGGAATACAAGATTAACAATACATCTATGCCTATGTCTAATATAAATGATCCTACTTACACATTTTTGTATGTCTTATAATTCCAGTGGAGGAAATCACAAGATTGATTTGGTGATCAAGGAAAGCAGATGCCACACAAAAAAAGTATTTTAGAAAGAACAACCAAGTGGATTGTTTGCATAATGGGAATTACTAAACATGTTTAACTGGAACATATTTTTCTTTAAACAATTTTTTACATTTTTTTCTTTTTAGTTTATTTTGCAAGGATAAACAATTAAAAATGCAGTTTTGAATAGGATGGACACGGCCTATATATAAAAACGTCATCCGACAAAGCTTCATCAACATTAGTCTACTTTTTTGCAGGAAAGAAATAGTTCAAGATAAATAAACAAATAGTTATAGAAAGAATCTAAATGAGTCTTCGTAAATAGTGCCTAGTCTATTTTGATTGGGTTATAAACATTTTCGCCGCCATTATTCTAACTTGTGTATACACTGATGTGATAACCTTTGTGTACGTCTTCTACTGATAGACATTAGCTTTTTATTTTCTTTATATTTTCTTTGTCTTCACTAGCAAAGCAACTAGAGTGATTACAATTATTTGATAAAATGAAATAATGAATATGAAATTGTCAAGTGAAGTTGCTAAAGTATACCTCCTTAGAAGGTCTGCTTTATATAGATTTCTGCTTGTAACTTGATTCTGGAAGAAAATCAATTTTTTTTATCTTTGATTGGCTTCTCTATGGTAACCCATGAAATTCTTTCAATTATATTATTGTAGGATTGTAATTGAGATCTTTATTGACGTATAGCAAGATGTATAAATTTTCTGATTTTATTATCATATTTAAGTTCTATTTTCCCTTTTAAAAAAATCAAAGCATTACCATAAATGTTTGTACTTTTAGTGAAAGATTATATTTTCTTCCATAATTGGTTATTCTCTCTACAAAGGAAAAGTTTAGAACTCTATAAATTGAATACTTATCATATCATATCAAGAACATAATAGTTTCCACAATGTAGTTGTTTAGAGAGTTTTTTTTATGAGGATATTTCTCCCGATATGTTTTATGCTTTCCAATATTAGTTTTATAATATGTTGGTCGTTTAGACAAATCATACTAACAATTCATTTTTAGAAAGTTTTTATTTGTCATCTGATATATTGATCATATGATATGCAATTGTAAGTTTACGCACAACGCGTTATTCACTTTCAAACCAAACATGTGGTATTATGGCACATGGTTCAACGATCCAATGGTCCAATGATTTATCAAGGTAGAAGATTGGTTCAAGGCGGTTTCAAATCAATTTGCAACCATTTGGTGATGATAAATTTTTTTGTCCAACTACATGTGGAGAAAATTTCAAATATATTTTCAACAATCTTGTTGCTTCAGCTTTAAAAACAAAATCAACTTTCAATCTCTGAACAATGTTAATGCCCGGGCTCCACTTTTAACACATGCATCTTATTTTTAATGCATTAACTCCACTTTGAACTCATGCATATCACTTTTAACGCATGCTCTAAACTTTCAATCCTGCTTATAACTTTTAGCACAGGGCTTCAATTTTTAACCCACTTTTAAGGGAGTACTTAATAAATCTAGTTTGGACTCTTCAAATAAGTTTCTGGTCAAATATTTTTTCTCTAAAAGTTTGAGACTTTTAAGAGCTTGAACACTGAGTTAGAGTTTGTGCAATAGAAAATCATTGAACTTTTTGTCAAGTAAAGTTACTGCAAAAATATATTTATGCCAATAAAAATGAGAATACATTTAACTATCTAGATAGTCTTCTCGTTTGAAGTTGAGTTATTCTATTATCCTTGTTGCATCATTTTGTGTTGATCCATCTAATTTCCGGCAAAAATAAATTACATAATTGATCAATTCTCACAATCTTCATTGATTTAAGAATATGAACCAAGATAACTTAAAAAAATTGTAGTTTAAAATGTGAGTAAATTTCTCTATTTAGTTAGAAATAAATTTAAATTGGGGTTGGAGTAGTAAGAAATAAATTTAATTTTTGAGGTATTGGGGTTGGAGTCGGGGGTGGGTGGTGGCGTGGATGGGGATTGGAGTAGTGATAACATGCAAACTAATCTAAAAAACAAATTCAAATAGTAAATATCGTTGTTAATCAACTAAGATGGTCAGTGCTGAATCCCGCAAGGAGTAGTTTGAGTATAACAATTCAAAAAGTGAATTAAAATGCGACTAATTCATTGTAGTGAGTCAAGCAAGTGGGTGGATTATTCCACCAAATTTAATCAAGAGACTTTGAAATTAGTTCTGATCAATTAACTTAACGAAAAGAGTTTGAACGATTTAAATTGAATCTACCGGTGTGGAGGCCTTGGGGGTTTGTATTGATGCCAATTATAGGTACAATTTAGAATGCCCATCAACCATGGATAAGTTGGGTCAACTTTACTAACAATAGTCTTCTTTGGATCTCATAGCATTAGCTCATAAAATCTTCTTCAGACTCATCTATGTAATTCACAATTGAACCCATTACTTTACTTTTGCAACAAGACTCAGCTAAATTGAACAATGTGAGCTAATTATCCACTCTTGTTGGTTTCTTTCAAGCACCAATTGAAGATTTAAAGTAGGATCAAGTTGGTCACCTTAACCCCTAAATTAATTTCATGCTACACAACTCAAATTTAAGGATAAACAACATAAAACAGATCAAGGTAACAAAACCACTAATCTAATTAAATATACAATCCCATAATCATGCCCCCTAGAAATTTGGATATTAGTTAACTATATCAAAAAATGAAGAGATCATAGCTATCATGATAGAACTCATGGATGCAATGTAATTAAACAATTATAATCAACACACCTTGAGTTCAACTTCACATTGTCTATTAGGAGAGTAGAATTTGAAACCCTACAACTACAGGCAATACCAAATATGTTTCTTTTCAGTGTCTTCAGAAATAAAAAATAGCTAAAAACCAAGATTGATGTATTTTCTCTCTCCTCCCAACTATTAACACTTTCTCAAAAGATTCCTTCTCACCCTATTCGGCGACATTAGTCGAGCTTGCCGAACTCATTCAAAAGATCGTCGTTTTTCTCATTAAACTCGTCTTTTACTAACTTCAAGCTTCATTTGCTTGAGCTCAAATGGGAGGAATCGATAGAATATGCCATTCACGGTCGGCGAATCGTCAATTATCGCCCTGTTCGCCTAAGTTGACCTTCATTTTTACTCATCTGTTTGTCACTTCGGATGATGCGTTTAGGTTCACCTTTAGAAGTTCGATGAATCGTCGATATAGTTCTTCTTAGCCAATTTGCTTTGGCACTTGGATCTCAAATATTATCAATTTTGATGATCTTCATATAATTTGGTGATTTCCCTTTTGTTTAAGCAATCGCTAGGTTGGGGATTTTTACTATTTTCAATTATTTTTTGCTTTTCATTCAAGTATTCATCCTCGCTTTGTCTTTTAGCCTTCATAGTTGTAACTCATCAAAATATGATATAATTAGGTGTAACACCCTATAATTAAATAAAATTATATATGCCATTAGGTTAAGAAAAGAGAATTAAGTCATCTATTTGATTTAAAGAAAAAAAGGATTGGGCAAAAAGCCCTAGGCAGCCACGCTGCAACTTTCAGCGTTAAAAAAAGATAAGACAAACAAAGTTTTTGCGTTTCTGTTTCCAGCAAAGGACCATGAAAGAGATAAAAGAACGGAAGGGCGAGGGAGAAGAAGGAGAAAGATACTTATTAGAAGGTTTCACTTTCAGGTTCGAGGTAAATCCTTGTTGCTTTTCTTATCCTACAGCCTCTCCGAGATTATTAGTTAGGTATTTCACTATAGGTGTTGAAATATAAATATTAAAGTCTAATTGTTGGGAAACATGGGTTGTACAAACGGAGAAATCATATATATTTTCTATATATTTTGTGAGTATAAAGATACATGATTGATCAATGGATTTGGGCATGAGAAAACCAACAGATAGGAGTATATTTTATACTACTAATGCCAAAATATGCTCCCAGTAGCATTAGTTAGAAATTTCATTGTCATGTTGACCTTGAGTTACTGTTAACCTAAGAAAATTGTTTAAGCAACCGCAAGATATGAATACTTAGAGCTTTTAACTTGTTGCTGCTGAAATTGAAGGAATATATCGTTACGGAATAAGATATGTTGGGATTTATACATTTTTGATGATTGGCAAAGAAAGGAAAAGCACGTCAGTCAACATGGTCCAAACATATACTGTTACGAGCTGTTAAATTCAAGAAAGCTTCTAAAATAAATAAAGAAAGAGTGCAGAAAGAAAGGAATAGATAATGTTAACTTTGTGAGAAACCCCACAAAAAAAACATCGATAAATTTAAGACAAAAAATCAATGAGTTTTGTGGCAAGTAGTTTTAAGTGAAGAAGAAGTCTCACTTAAAGTAGAACTCTTCAAGTTATTGCTGAATTGAACTGATGAGTTCGGCTACAATACAAAAGAATCGATGAATGTGATTTGAAGAAGAAGTCCAAAGAAGCTAGGAGTTTGAATTGAAGAAGCAGTCTTACTTGAAGTAGAACTCTAAGTCAGGAGAGTTCAAGTCAATAAGTAGTTTGAAGTAAACAATAACTATATGAAGAATTGAGCTTAAATAGAAGTGAAGTCATTCAGAATACTTGTGCACTTACAAAGCAAAAAGAGCAATTTAGAAATTGACTTCACAAGTGCTACCAACTAACTGAAGGAACACATGTAAAGAACACATCGAAAAACCTGATCCTTTACATAGTTTATATTCTAGGAGTTTTTCTTTATGAATGAGTCTTAATGTAATCTTAGTTCAGTGAGTTATAAACTGAATTAGGAGTATTGTCTTCGGGTTGTGATAACTCGAAGAGTTGGGATGTAAGACCTCCAAAATGACTTAGGTGAACTAGAGCCTAACATGTTGTTCATGATTGTCTAAGGTACTAAATAGGTCTACAAAGTGATCTTGAGGCATTGTCTTAGAGTTTAGGTGCATTGAGAGTCAAACGTCAAAGGACGACTAAGACGTTCGACGACTAAGTCACCTATGTGCCTCATATGGTTTTATGTGTTTATGTGTGATACATGAGGTTATAAGGTCCTTAAATGAGTTACTATGGTGTTTATAGGCAGTGTATCAAGCTTCGTGAAGTTTGGAGGTCAAACGTCCAAGAGCTTTCATGACATTCGAAAGTTTTCCCTTGAAACGACTTGTGTGTCTATGCATGTTTCGTCAAGTTTTACGCGCTCGTTTTGGATGAAATTCATGTGGGAGGTTCTAATCATATACGATCATGTTTGGGTTGGAAACATATGGGCAAATATCCCCAAGGACCATCCAAGGGTCCTAGAGGAAGGACCTGAGTTGGTGCCCAAAACAGCCCACCAACGGATGGCAATCGATGCCCAGTGGGTCAGTCGACGCCCCGTTGGTGTTGTCTCATCAATTTAAAATTAGTCATGGGAGATTAAGACCAAATACAAGTCTCATTCCTAGACCACCCTTTAATCAAAGGAAGGGCCGTGATGGTCCTCTGTCTGTGAGGACTGTCCCTGTGTGCAGTCACTATAAGTTGCAAGGGTGAAAGTGTAAATTCACCCCACATAAAAATAAATAAAAGAGCGGTTCCTAAAGGGTATTTTTGGTATTTTAAAATGTTTATAAGACTAAAAGACTTATAAGATTTCATTCATCAAAATCAAAACCCAAATTCCCTTAGAAATTCCCTAGAACTTCATTGGAGCCAAACCTCAAGGAATGGCTTGAATTGGAGATTGAGTAGATATTCTTCATCAAATTGAAGAACTATCTTCAATGAGGTATGGTTTTTGATCCTTGAAACTCTCTTCATCAAGGAGCCCAACTTTGAAAGATGTTTTCTAAAGTTTTCAAAGTTGAACTGTCCAACTTCATGATCTATCCATGGGTTCTTGCATTAAAGGTTCTTAAGCATTGAATATTGATTGAATTTTTATTAATTTGATGATTTAAACTCAATTAAATTATTAACCCATGTAATTGATGAACCCTAGTTTTTGACTACTTTATGTGTTACTTAATATTTACTTAATGCTTTTTAATTCTAGTGTAGTTTTCTATGAGCTATTGATTGAAGCAATAATTACATTGAATTCATATCTAGGTTGTATTATATTGATGAATCTTTATTGAATTGACCTAGTTTCATTGATTATGATAGTTTTTATTTGAATTGATGTTCATGACCATTGGAGAAGTTCTATATCGGTTATAGCCTATTCTCATTATAAAGGATACTTACTAGCATTAGAGAAGTTCTATGAAGTTTAGGTGGTGGTATGGGACGCTATCTAGACATTGCACAATAGGCTTAAAGGTTTTAGACATAGTACCTATGTCTTGTCCAAGACCATTACTTGAATGTCCTTTATGTGATGAATGAGTCTTAGATGAACTAATGAATATGATAACTTGAGTAAGAAAGGATGTTAAACGAATAAGCACTTATCTAGAGTAGTTAAGGGTTGTCTAGTTAAGGTGTGAAGAAGTCATAGGAATGGTCACTTTTTATCTTACCTAGATAAGTCTTAAGAATGACTTTATCTAGGGAAAATGGTTAAATAAGTAAACATGAACTAACTTAGGTAGTCTTAAGGGTTACTTAGGTAATCTTGAAGAGGTCAATCATGGACGTTATCTTTTTTATTTACTTAAGTAAGTCGTTTTATAGCCTTTTGAAAGGTCATCTTATCTATATGTTGTTGTGTTAAGTGAGAATGATTCTATACTAGGTAGTCTATAAGATCTCTTAAGTGTGTGTGTAAGGGATTGTATAGGCGGTGGCTTCACAACTCACTCAAGTGAGACTTAGAATCACCTTGGTAGAAGGATCTCATGTTCATGTGTATGGTGTCTTGTAAGTGTAGAGTTGTGTCTTATTATAAGTAAGTATTGAGGATCATTTAAGAATTCCTAGAGAGGTTTTATGGGTGGTCTCTCTTTGTGTTGATTAAGTGAGTCTTAGGATAGTTTCGTGAAGTTTGGAGGCCACACGTCCATGATGTTCGAAAGTTTTACCTTGAAACGACCTTGTGTGGCTATGCATGTTTTGTCAAGATTTATGTGTTCGTTTTTTATGAAACTCACGTGAGAGGTGCTAAACTCATATACGAGCATGTTTGAGTTGGAAACGTCCGGGTAAATATCCCCAAGGACAATACAAGGATTCTTGAGGAAGGACCCAAGTTGGTGCCCAAGACAGCCCACAACCGGATGGCAATCGACGCCCCATTGGTGGTGTCTCTTCGATTGACACTTAGTCGTGGGAAAGGAGAAGGCAATGAAAAGCACCAAGGACCATCAGGACGGTCCGTTGGTTAAAGGACGGGACGCCAATGGTCCTCCATCTGTGAGGACTGTCCCTATGTGCAGTCACTATAAGTTGCAAGAGTGAAAGTGTAAATTCACCCCACGTCCAAATAAACAAAAGGGAGGTTCCTAAAGGGTCTTTTGGGAACATTAAAAATGTTTATAAGCCTAAAACACTTATAAGATTTCATTCTTCAAAATAAAAACCCAAATTCCCTTAAAAATTCCCTATTACTCCATTGGAGCCAAAACTCAAGGAATGGCTTGGATTGGAGAATTGAGTAGATATTCTTCATCAAATTGAAGAATTAGCTTCATTTAGGTATGGTTTTTGATCCTTGAAACTCTCTTCATCAAGGATCTCAACTTTCAAAGATGTTTTCTAAAGTTTTCACATTTGAATTGTCCAATTTCATGATCCATCCATGGGTTCTTGCATTAAAGGTTTTTGATAATTTTAACTCAATTAACCTATGAACCCATGTAATTGATGAACCCTAGTTTTTGACTACTTCATGGGTTACTTAATAATTACTTAATGCTTATGAATTCTAGTGTAGTTTTCTACGGGCTATTGATTGAAGTAATAATTATATTGAATTGATATATAGATTGTATTAGATTGATGAATCTTTATTGAATTGAACTAGTTTCGTTAAGTATGATAGTTTTATATTGAATTGATGTTCATGGCCATTGGTAAGGGACTTATGGTATTGAGTTGGATGATTTGTCATCGAATTGAGATGTTGAGGATGGAGCCCTTTATTTTATGTATTTTAGACTTCAATTATGAATGTTGAAGTTGAAAGCCTAGTGTTATGGTTATGAATGTTGAAGTAGAAATCAGTAATGGTATCCTTAAAGTAAAGAAATGATAGACTTAAGGTTAATTGGCTGGAACGACATCATATCATATCTTAGGAAATTCATGATGAGCTTCTTGTTTCCATTGTGAGGTAGCCTGGAGGACCTCTTTGGTAGGGTAAATGTGATTGGGTTATGAACTTTATATGAAACTTAAGTGTGAATTACTCTATGAAAACAAACCCTAGCACCGAGTCAGCATGGTAAGGGAAGTAGTTCTTGTTAAATAATTAGAGTAGATAACCTTTCATGTTCCTTAACCATGTGCCTACATGGGATGTGTCCAATTTCTACCATTGGCAAGTAGAACACCCTCATCAGAGAATGCTCAAACTCCGGATTCCATGTCTTCCTCTCATGGTCTATGTCAGTTATTGTCTATTCTCATCATATGGGACACTTACTAGCATTAGAGAAGATCTATGAAGTTTATCTGGTGGTATGGACGCTTCTAGACATTGCACAATAGGCTTGAAGGTGTTAGTCAGAGTCCCTAGGTCATGCCCAAGACCATTACTTGAATGTCCTCTATGTGATTAATGAGTCTTAGATGAACTAATGAATATGATGACTTAAGTAAGAAAGTATGTTAAACGAACAAGTACTTATCTAGAGTAGTTAAGGGTTGTCTAGTTAAGGTGTGAAGGGGGCATATGAATGGTCACTTCTTATCTTACCTAAATAAGTCTTAAGAATGACTCTAGTTAGAAAAAATTGTTGAATATGTAGACATGATCTAACTTAGGTAGTCTTAAGGATTACTTAGGTAATCTTGAAGAGGTCAATCATGGACGTTATCTTCTTAATTTATTTAAGTAAGTCTTTTGATAGTGTTTGGAAACACAAGGTCATATTATCTATATGTTGTTGTGTTAAGTGAGAATGATTCTATCCTAGGTAGTCTATTGGATCTCTTAAGTGTGTGTAATGGATTGTATAGGCGGTCATTTCACAATTCACTTAAGTGAGACATAGAATCACCTTTGGTGGAAGGATCTCATGTTCATGTATATGGTGTCTTGTAAGTGTAGGTATGTTATTGTAAGTAAGTCTCGAGGATCATTTAGGAATGCCTAGAGATGTTGTATGGGCAGTCTCTCTTTGAGTTTCTTAAGTGAGTCTTAGGATAGCTTTTACTGAGAATACTACATGCTAGAAAGTGGTAAAAGGGAACAGAAAGTACTTCACTGTTACAGTGAAGAAATTCACTGTATATTGAATATAGGCTACCGTAATGTTGCCACGAAAATGAGAATAATTGCTTAAGTGCTATCTTATGTGTTTTTAAGTTGATAAATGTTGTTATCATGATTATATTATGATATTTAAATGAAAAGATGCATATTTCCAAAAAATGTCCATTTTCATGATATTATGCATTATGCCATACTTAGTACATGTGATTGTACTAATTCCATACTCTTATTTATCTCTATAGTTGTTGGTAGGTGAGGAGCATTTAGGAAGCAAGACTTGGATCGTAGCATCGTTCAAGTGAAGTTGAAGTATGTCCTCATTAGACTCGAGGGCAAAGATGTCTTTTATGTTTCTTATTGAAGTATTGTAATAGACTAAGTATTTCTATATTCGTATTGTGTATGAGCCGTGTCTAAAAGTATACTCGTATCAAAGTTTAATGAGATTGAGACTTAGTATTTCCTATGATTTTATATGAAAGAGTCTTTAAAGACTATAAAATGTTTTATGAAAAGTTTTAATTCCGCACTACTTTTCACTATGTATATATGGTGAGGGATATGTAAGGGCTTGTACAAGACCTCCAAGAGGTAAGTACACCGGTTGCAATCCGAGATTGGCCCTATCTTCTAAGGTCTGGTTTCGGGATGTGACAAGCTTGGTATCAGAGCATAGGTTGTGAAAGTAATTTTGAGAATTAAAAAGTCTTATTAAGTCACGTCTAGTAGAGTCTTGACCAATCGGTGTGAGTCATGACACCTCTATGGGCGAGAGTCTATATGAAGATAGAGTTTCCCTTCTTTTCTACTCTTACGTCGTGCCGTAGAGTAAAATTTACAAGTACTCTTTTCTTATGGTTTTCCTTGTGTTTCTAGAAGATGAATACGAGAAGGACACCAGCTAGAAGAGTTGAGGAGAGTGTTGTGCATAAGGAGATTCCTCCTCAAGTTGAGAAAATTGAGCAATGTGCTCAAGGTTTTCAATGTGCTCAAGTGCCTCCCCAAGGTGATCAAGTCCCTATTGTGGAAGGAGATAATGATGTTTCGGTGGTTCCGCCGGATTGAGTAATAGATATATTAGAGAGGATTTTCTTGCTTTATCCCGAGTCGTGACTATTCAAGTGAATTTGAGTATGGTGCCTAGGGTGAATGTTATGGAGAGTACTAGATTGAGAGACTTTGTGAGGATGAATCCTCCTGTCTTTCTTGGCTCTAAGGTGGGAAAGGATCCCCAAGAGTTCCTAGATGGAGTGTGCAATGTGTTGAGTGCTACGGGGGTTACATCTAGGGAGAAGGTGGAGTTGGCTTCGTATCAATTGAGGGACTTTTCTCAAGTTTGGTACACTCAATGGAAGGATAATAGGCCGGTAGATTCGTATCCTATTGAGTGGGAAGAATTTAAGGAAGTTTTTCTTGGAAAGTACTTTCCCCATGAGAGGAAAGAAGTCAAGGTAGAGGAGTTTATAAATCTCAAGCAAGTCAATAAAGTGTTGAGGAATACTCTTTGAAGTTCTAAATCTTATATCGATATACCCCATCCCTTGTGTCTAATCCGAGGGATGAGATGAGTCGTTTTGTAACCGGGGTCACCGACATAGTGAGGGAGGAGTGACGTACGACAATGCTACATGATGATATGTCCCTATCTAGACTCATGGTGTATGCAAAATCAATTGAAGAATCTAAACTTGGTAGGATTGCTAGAAACTTGAAAATGAGTGGTTCAAGTGATCAAGGGCAACCTAGGTTCAAAAAGATGGCTCAAACACAAGAAGAACCTAAGAGTGGTAAGGTGAAATTGGAGAAAGGAGATGGTTCTCAAATTGGCAAACCTACATTTGTCAATTGTGGAAAAATAAATTATGGGAAATGCCTAAGGGGTATCGGGAGTTACTTTGGTTGTGGTATATAAGGTTACAAGGTGAGTGGTTTTCCTACCATTGCTTCTATAGGAAGATAAGGTAAGCAAGTTGTTCCTAATGTTCCAAAGGATGATGCTCCAACAAAGAGGTGTTCCTATGCACTCCGGACTAGAGGAGAAAAGCCGGATGGTGGTGATGATTATGAGGGTAAGTCATTGAACTTCTTTAGTTATATGAGTTCCTTATAAGTGGGGGAGTATGGTTAGTAGATGGGATGGAAAGTCATAGAAGTTTGATGCATGTGCACGGTGTTTATAAATTTGGTTGAAATTGAATTTCATTAACTTCTTGCATTGTGTATTTTATGAAACCATGAGTAGGTTGTATGATATGTTTATATGATTCTACCTATCATATTAGAATGTTTCTATCATGAATTGCCAAAAAGATGCAATTTTGAAAAAAAAAATGGCATATTCACTGTAACGTACTACATGCTCACTTTAGATTTTCGAAAATTTGACTAATTCATTATTTGGTCTAAAATTGTTGTAATGTGGTTAGAACTAATGTGTATGAGTATGATAATGAATATAAAATGAGTTTTTGCTATTTGGAATAAAGCATGTGAATTTTATAGCATGATGAGTTATAGAATGTCTTCTAGTTTCTTCTTGTAATGTGAACCTCTTGACTATGCCAAATTTATGTTTCTTCAAAAAGTTTGTTTTTTATAAGATGTTATATAGTATGGTTATGAGCTTCTAGTTGAATCTCTATTCTTGGAAGTGTCCGGAGAGTGGCAAGTGTCATTCGAGGACGAATGTTGTCCAAGTGGGGGAGATTGTAAGACCTCAAAAATGACTTAGGTGAACTAGAGACTAACATGTTGTTCATTATGGTATAAGGTCCTCAAATAAGTCTAAAAATTGGTATTGAGGCAGTGTCTAAGAGTTTAGGTTCATTAGAAGTCAAACGTCAAGGGATGACTATAACGTTCGACGACTAAGTCACCTATGTGTGTCATATGTGGTTCTATGAGTTTATGTGTGATTCATGAGGTTATAAGGTCCTTAAATATGTTATTGTGGTTTATATAGGAAGTGTGTCAAGTTTCATGAAGTTTGGAGGTCAAACGTCCAAGAACGTCTATGACGTTTGAAAGTTTTGCCTTGAAACCACCTTGTGTGTCTATGCATGTTTCGTCAAGTTTTACGTGATCGTTTTGGATGAAATTCATGTGGCAGGTGATAAACTCATATATGCTCATGTTTGTATTGGAAACGTCTGGGAAAATATCCCCAAGGACCATCCAAGGGTCCTTGGGGAAGGACCCAAGTTGGTGTCCAAGACTGCCCAAGACAGCCCACCAACAGATGGCAATTGACGCCCAGTGCGTCAGTCGACGCCCTGTTGGTGGAATCTTGTCAATTCAAAATTAGTCATGAGAAATGGTAGACCAAAAAATCATCAGTCCCAGACCACGGACCACCAGGACGGTCCGTTGGTCAAAGGAAGGGTCGTCGATGGTCCTCCGTCTGTGAGGACTATCCTTGCGTGCAGTCACTATAAGTTGCAAGGGTGAAAGTGTAAATTCACCCCCACGTCCAAATAAAGAAAAGGGAGGTTCCTAAAGGGTATTTGGGTATTTTAAATATTTTTATAAGCCTAAAACACTTAGAAGATTTCATTCTTCAAAATCATAACCCAAATTCCCTTAGAAATTCCCTAAAACTCCAAAACTCAAGGAAGGGTTTGGATTGGCGAATTTAGTGGAGATTCTTCATCAAATTGAATAATTAGCATAATTTAGGTATTGTTTTTGATCCTTGAAACTCTCCTCATCAAGGATCCCAACTTTCAAAGATGTTTTCTAAAGTTTTCAAAATTGAATTGTCCAAATTCATTATCTATCCATGAGTTCTTGCATTAAACGTTTTAAGCATTGAATATTGATTGAAATGTTGTTAATTTGATGATTTTAAGTAAAATAACCTATGAACCCATATAACTGATGAACCCTAGTTTTTGACTACTTTATGGGTTACTTAATATTTACTTAATACTTATGAATTCTAGTGTAGTTTTCTATGGGATATTGATTGAAGTAATAATTGTATTTAATTGATATCTAGTTTGTATAAAATTGATGACTATTCATTGAATTTGCCTAGTTTCATTGAGTATGATAGTTTTTATATTGAATTGATGTTCATGGTCATTGGTAAGGACATTATGGTATCGAATTGAATGATTTAGCATCGAATTGAGGTGTTGAGGATGGAGTGGTGGTACACTGACCTAATTCCCTTTATTTTATGTAGTTTGGACTTCAATTATGTTGTGATTCGTATGGTCCACTTATGGTGGCGGTGTTATGTGCTTTACTTGGAATTGATGTGGCCTTGTCGGCGTTACTTTATTTATTATGATGATCATGGACTTGTCGGCAGCTATTTGAAGTAATGTGGTTATTTGTGTAGTTGATTATGTGAAGTATGACAATATCTACCTACATAATAAGTAATATGAGAGTATGCGTGTCTTATATTGATGCTACGTAGATGATCATGTAAGACTATGACTTTGACTTTGTGTGTATAGTCTTAGGGTTGATGTTTGGTTATTACTACTTGACTATATGAATCTATGATGATGATGGTATGATAGTGTATAGAATGACTTAAGGAGGATATGGTTATGTTTATGTGTTTCTAGAATTAAATGTAATACGTGTGTAAGTTAAGTATGTTGTGTCTTGTCTTGGTCGACTTGTGTCCCTTACTTGATTCATGTATGAATGTGAATATGAGATGTATTGACTTAGGAAGCTAAAGCCTCTTAGTCTTTTATTTATGAATGACATGATACCTTAAATGATGTTAAGAGATTTTTTTTTATGAAACCTTGAACCTAGTGGTAAGGTTATGAATGTTTAAGTTGAAAGCCGTAATGGTAAGGAAAGTCATAATGAGCTTAATATTGCCATTGTAAGGTAGCTCAAGAGGACCTCTTTGGTAGGGTAAATGTGATTAGGTTATGAACATAATATGGAACCCCTTTATATGAACCTTAAGTGTGAATTACTCAATGAGAACAAAGGCTAGCATCAAGTGACTATGGTAAGGCAAGTAGTTCTAGTTAAAGAATGAGACTAGATTACAAATCATGCCCTTCATATTCCTTAAACATGTGCCTACATGAAATGTGTCCAAGTTCTACCATTGGTAAATAGAACACCCTCATCGGAGTAGGTAAGAACTCTGAACTCCATGTCTTGCTATCATGGTCTATGTTGGTTATTGCCTATTCTCATCATATGGGATATTACTAGCATTAGAGAAGTTCGATGAAGTTTAAGTGGTGGTATGGAACACTATCTAGACATTGCACAGTAAGCTTGAAGGTGTTAGTCAGAGTCCCTAGGTCTTGTCTAGGACCATTACTTGAATGTACTTTATGTGATGAATGAGTCTTAGATGAACTAATGAATATGATGACTTAAGCAAGAAAGTATGTTAAACGAATAAGTACTTATCTAGACTAGTTAAGGGTTGTGTAGTTAAGGTGTGAAGGGGGTATAGGAATGGTCACTTCTTATCTTACCTAGATAAATGTTAAGTATGACTCTAGTTATGGAAAATGGTTGCATATGTAGACATGATATAACTTAGATAGTCTCAAGGATTACTTATGTAATCTTGAAGAGGTCAATCATGGATGTTATCTTCTTGATTTACTTAAGTAAGTCTTTTGATAGACTTTGGAAAGAGAAAGTCATATTATATATATGCTGCTGTGTTAAGTGAGAATGATTCTATCCTAGGTAGTCTATAAGATCTTTTAAGTGTGTGTAAGGGATTCTATGGGCGGTCGCTTCACAACTCACTCAAGTGAGACGTAGAATCACCTTTGGTAGAAAGATCTCATGTTCATGTGTATAATGTCTTGTAAGTGTGTAGGTATCTTATTATAAGTAAGTCTTAAGGATCATTTAGGCATGCCTAGAGAGGTTGTATGGATGGTATATCTTTGTGTTGCTTAAGTGAGTCTTAGGATAGCTTTACTGAGAAGACTACATGGTAGAAAGTGATAAAAGGTAAGAGAAAGTACTCCTCTGTTACAATGAAGCTCACTGTACAGTTAATATAGGCTAGTGTAATGTTGCCTAGAAAATGTGAATAATTGCTTAAAAGTTATCTTATGTGTTTCTAAGTTCATAAAATGTTGTTCTTATGAATATATTATGATATTTAAATGTAAAGATGCATATTCTAAATAAATGTTCGTTTTCATGATTTTATGCATTATGCCATCCTTAGTACATGTGGTTGTACTGATTTCATGCTTTTATCTATCTCTATAGTTGTTGGTAGGTGAGGAGCATTTGGGAAGCAAGACTTGGACCGTAACAACGTTCAAGTGAAGTTTAAGTATGTCCTCATTTGACTCGAGGTCATAGATGTCTTTTATGTTTCTTATTGAAGTATTGTAATAGACTAAGTATTTTTATATTCGTATTATGTATGCACTGTGTCCCAAAGTATTCTCCTGTCTAAGTTTGATGAGATTGAGACTTAGTATTTCCTATGATTTTATATCAAAGAGTTTTTAAAGACTGAAATTTTTTATGAAAAGTTTTAATTTCTTACTACTTTTCATGTATGTGATGAACGATATGTAAGGGCTTGTACAAGAACTCCGTGAGGTCTAGTACGCCAGTTGCAATCCAAGATTGGCCCTAACTTATACGGTGTGGTTTCGGTATGTGACAAGGGAATACATACCTTGGGTGGTTTGTGTTGAAGGTTAGGAATTAGAGTTAGTAACTAGGATTACAAGAGTTGTAGTTCAAATCCATAATTTGAAGTCAAGGTAGGTTGTAAAGTTTGTAATCTATCTTTTGTGGAGGCTCGTAGTTGACTTTGTGAAGTTAGAGTTAAATATTGTAAGGGTAAAGGTCCTGGTTTTTTTGCACCTTGAGTCGGGTGTTTCCACGTAATAATATTGCGTTTTTACTTACTGTCCTTACTGCTTTGTTGGAACACGTTAAGCAACTTGTTTCACACTTAGGTGAAAATATAAAATTAGTAAATTACTAGGTCGTGTAAAATATCAATTGGTATCAAAGCATGTTTGTCATTTATAGGTTAACACCTAAGCTAAAAGATTGAGAAGAATTCTGCACCACCTATTGGTCACAGCAAAGGACAATCAATTGTCAAACCCCCAACATTCAATGGGTTTCACTTTGGCTGGTGGAAAGCACGCTTGGAGGACTTTATTCAAGCGGAAGATTACAAATTATGGGATATGATAACTATAGGACCCACTATTCCAATGAAGATTGTCAAAAGAGTTAAAGTACCAAAGGTTAGGATTGACTTCATTGCGGAAGATTTATCAGCTCTCAGGAAAATGCTAAGACCAATTCTTGTTTGTGGTCTTGGACCGGATGAGTACAACAGAATTTCAAACTGTACTACTGCTAAACAAATCTGGGATGCATTGTTAATGCTCATGAAGGAACAAGTCAAGTGAGGAAATTTAGAGTAGTCATGTTATTCCCTAAATATGAAACATTCAAAATGATGGAAGGTGAGCCTCTGCTAAAAATGATTACTAGACTCACTAAGTTGATGAACGAGTTGTCATCACTAGGAAAATCCTCACTGAAGAACAGGTTGAAAAGGTGCTAAGGATCCTTCCTAAAAACAAATGGGATGTAAATATAACTGCCATAACAGAAGATAAAGACATCTCCATCATGATACTTGATGAACTTGTGGGAAATCTTAGAACTTATGAGATAAATATGGATGACTTAAAGAAGGATGGAATGCTTAACGAAAAAAAGCACTAGCCTGAAAGTGTTTGGTGTTGAAGATACTGAGTATGATGAGGGCCAAATAGCACTTCTAGAAAAAGGCTTTAAGAAGTATCTTAGGAAGGGGAAGGAATATGAAAAGAAGGAAACCAATCAAAAGAAGTGGCTAAATGATAAATCTCAAAATGGTTGTTACAAACGTGGCAAAATTGATCATCATGTTAAGGATTGTCCACAATGGAAAGCTAATTGGAGGAAAGAGAAGATAGAAAAGAAAGAAAAGGAATGTGCAATGGTTGCTGCTTGGGGTACAAAAAATTAAGAATCTGATGAGGAAGCAGATGAAACAACTTTCATGGTTGTAGGAGATTCAGACATCGAAGATGATGAAAACTATGAGGTAAATTCTATTAAACTTAAAGAAAAATTGCATCTTTTTTAAAAATTAAATTAATTGGATTGTTGAATAGGTTAATTAATGACCTTAAATAATTAACATGTGAAAGAGATCAGTTGTTTAAAGTCTTTGCGGACCAAAAATTTGAGTACATGGAACTCAAAGATGACAAAGCTATAACTGATAAACAAAACAGTTGTCTCAAGAAACACATTGAAAACCTTGAGTCATCTAACCTAGATCTGAAGTCTGAAATTTTAAGGATGACAGTAACTGAAAAAGAAAGAGGAAAAATGAGTGACACTGAAGAAAAAATGGAAAAAGAGTTGAAAAATGCAAAAATGACTATTTTTTTTTAAAAAAAAAGGTGAGGAAATTAAACACTGAAATGTCTCAGATAAAAGTAAAGTTTGAGAAGGAAAATAGATGGACTCACTCATCTAAAATTGTTAACAAATTGAGTGATAGGGTGCACAATGAGAAGGTTTACACAGGATTCCATAAAGAGAATTTTATCTCTAAAGATTTATGTTATATTTGTGGAAAAATTGGTCATCCAACTACTGAGTGTCCAGTTACTAATGATTTTAGGAAAAGAAATACTAAATTTGCAATTGGAAACAGATTTATTCCTGTTGGCAGAAAACAGGTCCACTAACCAGTTGCCTAGATGGGCGAGAATAAATTTTATTCACACTTTTGATCATAAGAAAGGACCAAGCTTGTCTGGGTTCCTAAGACTAACCCTTAAGCTATTTTGCAGGTTAAGCTGAAAGGAAGCAAGAAATAGTTTTGCTTGCTTAAGTGATATGAATGAAGACAAAGAAAAGTTCCTTTCGCTCACTACACAAAAAGAGAGAATGTGTCAGTTCGAAAAAAAAGGAATGTGTTGAGCTAATGCATGTGTAAGGGGGGGGGGGGAAGAAAGTGAGAATATTTTTTAAAAAAAGAGAGTGAGAATTCAAGTGAAACTGATGAGAGTGCATTGGAACACGTTGTACCACATATTTCAGTCGTTGAATAAACTAAGGTCATATTGATAGGGGAACAATGAATCTTGAAAGTGATTTATCAACTAAAGTATGTGGTTATTGGATCACGATTTTTTATTTTCAAACAACAACTGATGGATTGTGAGACTAAGTAGGGAGCATTATAAATTAAAAAAAATTAGTTAGACTTGGGGATGATTAAGATTGCATGAACTCCCCTAAATGATTGGCTAGAATAATTGTTCTCCTAACTTTGTGAGCTAAAATTTTATTCAATTCAGACTTACAAATTTAGTTTTGTGTCCCAATTCCAGATCCTTGACTTCTTTTAACCTAATTTTGTATTAGATTGTGTAGAGAAATGGTAAAACAAGCAATGATGATCAAAAAATTGCTCTTATCGTGTATGTTATATATTGATAGAGGTTAGTATTGTATAAAGTGAAACAATTGAGCACTCATGTCCATGTATTAATTGTTCTAATACAGAAAAAATTAGTCGTCCAAATGCAAGTGTCTCATTCTTTCAAATTGTCCTCTTTCACTTTGTCTTCTTGGATTATTTTGCAAGCTTTAAGCAACTAGTTTCTTATTTTTAGTTGATGAGGAAGAATTAACTCCTGAAACACATCTGTTTTTTTATTCCACCTTAAACTCTTATCTGGAAATCAAAAGTGTCAACAAAATGTTATTATCTTAGAGCTAGCATGAAAAAAAGAGAGCATGATTGCCATTGTAAGTTTGACGAATACCTAATTCCAATTCATGCATGGTCTTTCAAAAAAAAAGTTATTGAATAGATGAACCACGCTGACCTACATGCTTCAATGAGTAAAACTGATACTCTAATGAAAAGGTTGAAGTAATATTTTCACTGATAAGATTGTTGAACTGGAGGTTGGTCATATTGCTTATGAAAAAGAATCAGATATGAATTTACGCTCTGAAGATTGTTCTTCATAAAGATTGTTGACACTACTCTCTCCATTTGTTCCATTTTTTTTCACTTCCAATGTTAGTGCCTCTGGATTAATTCTACTCATGTCAAGTATTTATTTTTTGATTAGTGCTTAATAGATTTTGCTTCATCCAATATGACTTCGATCTTATATAAAACATTATTCGGTATTTTAATTGATTAATTATTGATTGCTTTAACGGCTCATATTTTTGCTCTCTATAATACATTGTTATGTTGCATGAAGTCATTATCTTATTGTCTTGGTGATAGCAGTGACCATGAATAATTTAACTGATCAATCTAGCTCATATATTATAGGATTGACATAGCTTTTCAATGATGCCAAAAGGGGGAAGATAAGAGTTGTGCAGTGTTTATAACTCATTGATTAACTTGTTTCATGTAAGTGTTTCATGCTTCAGTACAGATAAAACTATTTTAATGCACAAAGAAAAGATGTTTGTCATCATCAAAAAGGGGAAATTTGTTGGGATTTATGCAGTTTTGATGATTGACAAAGAAAGAAGAAACATGTCAGTCAACATGGTCCAAAGGTACACTGTTTTGAGCTGTTGAATTCAACAAAGCTTCTAAAATGAATAAAGATAAGAGTGCATAAATAAAAAATGGATAATGTTAACTTTGTGAGAAACCCCACAGAAATAAACATTTGATGAATTGAAGAGAAAAAAATTAATGAGTTTGATTTGAAGAAGGAGTTTAAAGAGGCAAGTAGTTCTAATTCAATAAGGAGTCTCACTTAAAGTAGAACTCTTCAGTTACTGCTGAATTGAAATGTTGGAGTTCGGCCACAATACAAAAGAATCAATGAATGTAATTTGAAGAGGAAGTCCAAAGAAGCTAGGAGTTTGAATTGAAGAAGGAGTCTTACTTGAAATGGAAATCTAAGTCAAGAGACTTCAAGTCAATAAGGAGTTTGCAATAAACAATAGCTCTATGAAAAATTGAGCTTAAATAGATGTGAAGTTGTTCAGAACACTTGTACACTTACAGAGCAAAAAGATCAATTGAGAAATTGATTTCACAAGTGCTACTAACGAACTGAAGGAACACATCTGAGAACCTGATCCTTTACAGAGTTGATGTGTTAGGAGTTTTTCTTTTTGAATGAGTCTTGATGTAATCTTAGTTCAGTGATTTATAAACTGAATTAGGAGTGTTTTCTTTGGGTTGTGATAAATCAAATAGTTGGGAACACATACCTTGGGAGGTTTGTCTTGAAGGTTAGGAATTAGAATTAGTTCTTAGGATTACAAGAGTTGTAGTTCAAATCCATAACTTGAAGTCAAGGTAGGTTGAAAAGTTTGTAATCTATCTTTTGTGGAGGCTCGTAGTTTACTTAGTGAAGTTGGAGTTAAATCATGTAAGAGTATATGTCGTGGTTTTTACACCTTGTGAGACGGGTGTTTCAACGTAAAAATATTGTGTTTTTACTTATTGTCCTTACTGCTTTGTTGGAACATGTTAGGTAAATTTTTTCACACTTAGGCGAAAATATAAAATTAGTAATTACTAGGTCGTGAAGAATATCAAGACACTTTGACACATTGAGAATCAAACCTGAAACTTGAGGGTTGGCTATTTTAAATAGTTACAGAATTAGGTTTAACATATAATCTAACTAGAATTTGATATGAATTTGATTATAGATTGACCAAAGGGATTCATACAAATTACTCGAGTTGCGAACTTCGTACTTCAACACCAGTACTGTGAGTAGTAATCTTACCACAACTGATGTTTTATAATTTGCATAATTTCACATGGTTTATAAAGTAAATGTGTTATTGAATGTTTTGAACTTGCATGTGGGACAAGTCTTTAACTGGATATGATACTGAAAGATTATTGAGATGATCTCATTTTTACAAGATATGATTACTATTATTGATAAGGTTTTACACTTATTTGAGAAATAATATTCAGACAGGTGATTGTTAAGCTTTAACAGGTGATTTTTAAGATTTGAAATGATAGGATTTGATAAGGTTTAAATGCTTTGTTCGATTTTAAAATGCTTTTTCTGATTATAAGAAAAATATAAATGGGAGTAGACCTTGATGAAACCCGTAGCTAATGGTGGGATCATTGACCTGATGCACCTTGTAATTACCGATTACAGATAAAGCCCTTGCTAGTGGAAAGGTACAACTAGTATACTGTTACCGATATCACTTTACAGGTTGTTTCGTAAAGAGAAGTCACATTGATTACATGATTCATCCAAGGAAACGTCCCAACTATAAGAGTTGATATATAAATGTTTTCTGAGTTTACTATTAAGTGTTTACATTGATTTTGCTTATATGAGTCATATGAGATGGATATTAATATGATTTCTTAAAAAAAATTACTTCACCATTTGATTATCATACTAGCATTTTCTTAGACTTGTCCCTCATTAAAAGGGTTGTGGCCAAGTATTAGTACTCACTGAGTTAGCATCTCACTCCTCACCATATTTTTTTTACAGAGAATATAGGTGACTTTGGTAAGATCTAGAGCTTTCGAGTTGATAATTTCGGTGAGCCCCGCACTTATTCGCGTGGATAACAAGATTATTAGCTGTTATAGACATTTGTTGAAATTTTTGGAGTCGCTCCATAGTCATTTATTTTATTAGAAGTTATGAGTATTCTTTCGTATTGTAAATTGGTACCTAGTATGATATTTATGTTTTGGAGTTGGAACTAGTATTTTTACTCTTCGAATAGATTGAGAATAAGGTGGAAAAAGGATGAGATTGGTTAGCTGTGTTATTGATTTTTGTTATAGGTAATTTCAGGATATGCCCAAAACAGAGAAAACTCTGTCCGATTTTATGTAGATTTTTGGTTAAGACTTGATTTGGAACTCTTCTCCTTAGCGTCGGTCATGAACCTATATTGGATCGTGACATTAGGCATCAAGAACACTAATAGTTGAACTAAAAATGCCTTAGATGAGTAAAAATCTATCACTCATCAAGTAGTAAGAAACAAATTCACTTAAAAACAAATTGAAAAAATAAACTTAATTTCGAGGCATTGGGGTTGGGGGAGGGGGTAAGGGTGGAAAGGTAGGGGGTAAGGGTGGAAAGGTAGGGGTGAGAACATGGGTGGGGTGATAAAATATTTTTATTATTTTAAAAAATAAGTTTAATTTTTTTTTCTACGGTGTGGGGTGGGATGGGTGTTGTGGTAAAGATTGGATAAGAAATTTTGCTTTTAGCTTTAGCAAATGGTGTGGTGGACCCTTGTACTTGTATCTGTTTGTATTTTGGATTCTTTTACTT
The DNA here is from genome assembly GCA_027789145.1 of Solanum arcanum. Taxonomy (NCBI): domain Eukaryota; kingdom Viridiplantae; phylum Streptophyta; class Magnoliopsida; order Solanales; family Solanaceae; genus Solanum; species Solanum arcanum. The sequence continues at coordinate 65,750,369 of CM050933.1, forward strand.
ACCCTTTGGTCATTTAGAACCCTGTACCCATCCAAACCCATCATATTAAACACAATTTTTTATGTGTTTATCCTATATGTAAAGGCTCCACATGGACCGTGTGATACACACAAAGCAAGTGCGCGAGACGTGTTGTCATCCAATTTTAAAGACCTCTAACCATTTTTAGGAATATTATTCGATTAATTACGTATTTTAAAATTATTTAAAGTTTAGAATTTTTGTCGATTTTGCTTGAAAATTATATATTTTAGTATGTTTACTTTGTAAAATTATTGTAAATAGTATTAAAATATTTTAATAGTATTAATGAATTTCGAATGTTTTAAAACTTAAGTGATTTTCAATTATATAAAAATATTTTTTATACATGTAGTAATTTAATTGAATAGTAATTTTTGAATTTTCCTGAAAATCATTTAAATCTTAACCAATTCTATTTTAATTTGTTTCAATTCTAGTCACTCTAATTCAAATCTTGTTTCAATTATCACCATCTTTCATTTCAATTCTAGCCAATTTTATTGCAATTTTGGTCATCCATATCCAATCCAAATAAGTTTAAGACTCATTTAATCTCATCCGTCCATCCTTTATATTAAATCCTAACCGCTCATATATTTTTCATCTGACTATTATGATCAATGCTTTACTTTTCTACCTAAAATACCTAAACCTAAAACATTGTCATTCCATTCTCTTCCTCTCCTCAAAAAAGATCCACCGCCCCAACTCCTTCGTTGCTCCTCCTCCTCTCCTCTTCTCAATTTCAGCGGCTCCAAACAACACCAATGGGCAACAGCAAATGGCGAAGAGCTAGGCAACCGCCGTCACCCCTCCTCTCATTACCCCATTCTCTCCGGCGAAGGCGAGGCGAGGCGCTTCCTTTTCTTCCTCCTTCCTCTCCGCCTCCTTCTTCTCTTTTTTACCTCTCCTCGTTTCTTCTTCTCTCTCTACCCTCCCGTCTTTTCTCTTCTCCAGGCGAGGAGATCAGCGAGCAGCTCAATAAGCAAGGACAGCCAGCAGTCGGCGCCGCTCCATCTCCCTCCGCCTCTCGTTCCTCTTCTTTTAGCAGGACTAGGAGCAGAAACAGCAAAACTCCGGCCAGCAGCTCCGACAATAGCAAGCAGCAGCGAGAACAAGCAATAGACGAGGAACCAGAAATGGGAGGTAAATCAACAGATAAGGCGAATCATTTCAGATTCATCCCAGGTACATGTTTCTTTATACGAATTTTTACTACTTAAATCGATGCATGTGGGCTGTTGTTCTATGTTTGATATCGATATTTTCGTTAGTTTATTGTGTTGAAACACATCTTTTGTATATGTTTAAGTATAATTTATTGCGATTTAATCTGATTTTTGGTGTTCAAGCTAGATGCGATTGAGTTGAGAATTGTTATTAATATGTTATTGCCAGAAATTGCAGCATTATCTAGCTTATTTTCCTTCACCTTGAATCTGATTTGGTGGGTTAGATTAAAGATTTTAATTGGCCCCAATAATGTTCATTGTGACTATACCATTTTTGTTTATCAATATTGCTCTTGTGACGATGACTGTTGGTGTAAATTGGTATAAATTGCTTATGTGATTAGCATATATTTATTCCCACTTGATGTAATTAAAAAAAAATTATAAACCATTTTTACCTCACCGTTTCCCCTCTCTCTTGCTTGCTTAATTGAAAATGGAATAATTGACGCTAAAGTGATTTTTATTACCATATATGAATTTGGACAAATCTTATGGGTTGGTGAGGTAATTGTGTCTATTATTTTATTTACCAATGTTAACTCATTGTAATCACCTTTGTTAAAGTTGATTGGGTTCTTACTTGTTTTATTTTGGTTGAGCTAAAAATAAATAAATAATTTTGTTGATTTAGTTTATTTTTTGAATAAGAAAAATGTTATAATAATTGGATCCCATATATTTCCTTCCATTTTTACTTATTTGTCTGTAAAATTGTAATATGTGATCGAATATTTGTCTTACTTGATGTTTACTTATTTATTGTTTGCCTGGTAATTGAATCCCTTTTTTCTATTTGAAAATTATATAGATTTCTACTTGTTTATTTTAGGAAAATAATAATTCCAATTTTGGCTCTTTTAAAATAAAATAAAAAGATATTTATTGATCTCTTTTTCCTTAGTTGTAATTTGACTGATTTTCTTACTTGTTTTTATATGGTAAAAATAAAAAAAAAAAAATTGATTTGACTCTTCATTATTTAAGGAATAGATAATATTATTCTTTCTGATTTATTTTTTTGCTTATATTTTGTAAAAATAATAATGATTTTTCTGATTTGACCCTCATTTAAATAAGGAAAACAGTATATTTACTTAATTCCTTAAAATATATTTGTCCTTATTTGTTCCTCCCTCTTTGCCATATAAAAAGGACCCCCCTCCTCTCATTCTCAACTCAACTCATTCACTCACTTCTTACCACAAGAGCTAGACTTTTTAACTCTCTCATTCTCTCATTGCTCATATTATTGCTACTCTTAAAATAAATTAAGATTCCGGTAAACTTTCAAGTGCTTTCTTGGCCTTTGTTGTTGTTCGAGTAAAAAGTTGTATCAACTTGTTTTCATTGCTGCTATTCCTTTTCTGCTTAACTGGTTGGTGTTCGTAATTAGCATTTACATTATTTTTGCATTCATACATTTATGTAGGTTTGTTGTTCTATTCTTTTCTATATGCATAATTTGTTATTAAATAAGTGCATGTGTGTCTCACCTTGTCTAACATAAATATGATTACTTGTCTAGCTATTTGATTGCTTTGACAGGTTTCAAACATGAAGTTCAAGTTGAAGATTTGCTATGAAAAGAGATTACCTAGTCTAATTTATTTATCTTAATCTATATTTTCTTATTTATTTATTTGGTTTTTTGTAATATTTGTATAACTCCAAAGTACTCTCATATATGAAATATATTTGAGGATCGGCTAAGGGGAGGGGAATTATATGCGAATTTGCAAACTTATTTGTGTTAGAAAGCATGCGTATAAGATTTTAATTTGTTTGATAAAACGACTTAAGATCTAACTAAAAAGAATTAAATAAAACAAATCATCTTTGTTGAATTACTTGGTTGATCTTGTATAACTAATGAATTGAAGCTAATTTTATTCTAAGTTTCATTTTAATGATTTGGTTATGACTAGATCTCTTCCTAATTCGCTAGACTATTAAATAATTTCTGTGCATTTCCTACAAAATTATTCAATTGAATAAATATTATGCTTATAGAATTATTAAATAATTTCTGTGCATTTCGTACAAAATTATTCAATTGAATAAATATTATGCTTATAGAATCTACGTAAATATTTTTGAACGCCTAGAAATCCTGCACTTAGGTGTATTTTAACAACTTTTGCATGTTTAAACAATGAGAATATTTACAAATATTTTCTGCTCATCGTAAATAATAACCAATTTGTGCCTTTATTTTTCCATATGTTCTTGTCCTAAAAATAATTAATATTTCTGCACATAATTAATCCCTCTTTTTCATTTAAAGTCGCTACCAATTATTTTCTGCAGCTAATAAAAATAACAATCTAAGAAATACTTTTGCAATAATACTATTCTGGTTTTCTGATTTTTGCATTTTCTGCCCTAAGAATTTTTAGCAGTAATAATCAATTTCTAACTCTGTCAGTGTTTTTAAAAAATTTATTTTTTGTATTAATAATAAATTTGTCACTTATCCAAAATAATTTTTCGTATTAGTAATAAATTTGTTTTTTTTCTTAAAAAATAATTTATTGCCTTAAAATTAATAAAATCTATTTTTTAAAATAATATTTTCTGCATGAATATTTAAATGTGTTACTGTTTTGAAATACATGTGTGATCACTTCTTTGCTATATTAGAAATCAAATAAGTAAAATATGTTATTACATTTTGCTCTATCTTAAAATTAGTTACGTTAAAATAAGCTTCTTTAAAAAAATTAGTTACGTTAAAATAAGCTTCTTTAAAAAAATTTCGTCACCTCTAAAAGTTAATTAGATAACTATATGCACGCCCTTAGAAGTTTCAATTAATAACTCCGCTTGCTTAATTCTTTGTTGTCTTAATGTCAATGTTGTTTGCGTGCTCACAGTTAAGCATAATCTTTTGCCCAATTATGTGTGTATGCAAGCATGTTTATTAAAATGCAAAAAATGACCGTCTTGATTGTCTTTGTTGATTTGACTTGGTGTCCAGGAGGGTCTTACATTTTTATTTTGTCTAAACCACCAACTAAGAGTCCAATGTCTCTTGGACATTAAGTTGGGATGACTAGGCACCTTCTAGGTACGAAATGCATGCAGTTGTGGGGTAGGGGTAGTTGGCCCTACAGAGATAATGACATCCACTCAGACGGTAAAAGACCAACCCTTGTTTTGTTTGTCCCTATACGGAAGCCTATCGGAAAAGAAAAAGAAGAGTCGAGTGTTGATCCAAAAAGTCTCTTAGAGTCTCCCTTCTCTTTTATCCCTTTATTTGTTTAATTTAATTATGTTTGTTCGGGGTAGCTTAAAACAAAAGTATAAAATATTGTTTGATTAATTGATTGTGCAATTTCTTATCTCTTTATTAATTGCTTATCATATATTTATTTATTGTTATCACTTAGACTCCCATGTTTAAATAATTAATTGAAATAATAATTTGAGCTAATTGTTTAGTACTAGGTAAATTCTATCACCTAGCCTTCGGATGTTTGATTAATTAATTAATTAAAATAGCCTTAATTGTGTAATATTGGTTATCACCTAGCTAGTATGTTAAAATTAAATAAATAATGAAGTGACCTTATTTTCTACTTGTAACCCCCACATAAATTGCATGAGCTACGACCAGGACCCACATTTGTGGACCTTGAGGGATGTAACGCCTTCTCATTGAGGCAATTTGAACTCTTACCCTGATCTCTGGTTCTTTGACCTTAGCTAGACTTAGTTAGGTTAGATAGGTGTTCTAACGCGCCTTAATTTGTTAGGTGGCGACTCTTTAAAACTCCAAATCCCAAAAGAGTTGTTAGGTCGTGATAAAACCCGTTTTGACGAAAAAATGGGGTGCGAGAAGACGCCTTAAAAAGCCAGAAACCGTCATATCTTGACCTATAAAGGCCATCCATTCTTCTTTATTTTCACTTCGCACCAATGTTGTATAAATTTGAGCTTTTATTTGCTATTTTTCTCGATCTTGTCTCTTTAAATTTTTTTCTCTTTTATTTTTGGTGCCTTTATTTTTCCTTCAATCTACTCAATTTTTTTGTGTATGATTCTATTGTATTTTTGTTGCTTTGACTTTGTTGGTATTCAGAATGACGGTTCGATGTTGCTACTGTGGAGTATATTTTGAACTAAAGACATCAAGAACACCAACTAATCTTGGAAGAATGTATTGGGATTGCCAAAAATATTCATTCTGTCATGATTGTGGATTCTTCCAATGGGTTGATGCAAATGATTTAACATGCCAAGAATAATACAACATTAACAATCCATCAACGAGTTCAAAATGAATACAAGGAAGACAAGCAAGGCATACAAGACAAGCAAGGCAAGTAATTCAAGGATCACGCAGTAGTATTGATATCACTATTATTGTAATTGTTGTCATTTGGTTTCTAGATGTTATTTTAAAGAAATATTAATTTGTACTAGGTTTTATTTGATAATGGAATGGAATAAAAAGACATTGGCCTCAATAGTTGACTACATTTGCTTCAAAAATCTGAATAGCTACTTCATTCAAACACAAATTCATACAGAAAAACAAAGTCTTTCCAATAGCAACTTAACAAAAATTCATATAGGCGCCATTCATGTACAAAACAAAGTCTTCCTAATAGCAAAATAAAACAGTTCGGATCAAGTCATTAATCAAAATAAAATTAGTTGGGATCAAGCCATTAAGTTAAACAAGAGTTTAAAATCTAACGTGTGCCTTGAGTGCTTGGTGTGGCATGAGTGACTGGTGTGCTTTGAGTGTTTTTGTAACTCTCATCTTGCATCTGCCTTTGAGTAACTCTAACTCTTCCCTTCCACCTTAGTCCATTGGGTTTGTAACCAATATCAATATCGGTAGGGGTTGAACTTGACAATGTAGCACTATGTAACACCCTTCCAGACTGAGAGAACAACAAAAATCTTAACTTAAAGATGAATTAATATCAATCAAATAAAATACATGTGTTTAAATGATAAAATGTATACCCTGTCACTGTAACTACCACCTAACAAAATAAGAGACCATAACCAGTTGTCTTTTTTTTTTTGTCTTGATCTCTTATATGCAAGAATTGAGCCACCATTCAAAGTTGTGCTAGTCTTCTACAATGCCCTCTCCTAACTCACTCATTTCATCATGTTTGGACTCTAAAAGTACCTCAAATGATGCCCTGGCAGGTGGAATTTTCTTCTCCTTTCTTCACTACTCCAGTCTTTCTTCTAGTTTGCCCATATACGCCTAGCACACCATCTAATGTTAAATACTGAATCTAATGTTTTAAATATCAATTACTCCGGAAATTAAAGAATAAATTTAACAAATAAAATAGTAAATTAGTAATACATTTTGCATAGTAGACATCACTATTAGTTCTTCACCTTCTGTAAGCTCCAAATCATGTTTTATGCACTTGCGAAACAACGACCACGTGTCCTTGGTTTTTTTTATCAACTACAGCCCATACTATAGGGTACATCCAATTATTTTCATCTTTGGAAATGCAAGATAACAGTTCACCTTTACATACACTTTTGAGAAATGTACCATCTAAATCAATAATCCTTCTACACCTTTCTTTCCATCCACTTTTTAAGGAACCAAGACAAATATAGATGCTCATAAACACCTCTTTTTATGGAATTGTGTTGTTGGATTTCCTAATAGATACAGTAGTTTCAGGATTTGTCGTCTTTAATTCCTTAGCATAATCATACAACCTAGCAAACTCCGTTCTGAAATCTCCCAAATGTTCATTCATAACTCTCAAGTTTGCCTTTCTACAATTTATCTTACTAATATATGAACCATACTGCTTTTATATCAAAGACTGAATCTGATGTAGTTTGATGATAGGCTCACTCATAATCATCTCCTTTTAATGTTTACTAATCCAAATGGGGGTACATAGTTTGTTTCTTGTTCTTCTAAAACACTTGTGGACAGAAAATATGTTTTAACACTGAATTTTTCAGCGTTACCATTAATACTTTCAAGAATATGCCAAGGACAACCCTTTTTCTTACACTTTACCCTTATCATTTTCTTCTAATTAGGTTTCAACTTAATATTAACACCATTCTGAATATAGTAAGTTTGTAGTGCCTCCTTGAACTCAATATGATCAAAAGGAAAAAATGTACAATTGAAATAAAACCTTTTTAGCACTTGGATCAAAGTAGATCTTTGTACTTTCCTTCCTAGGTGTTGGATCTACCACTTCATCATTCTCATCCAGGATCTCCTTCATCTTTACTATTGTCACTATGAGGATCTGAGCTATCAAAATAAGGGTCAGCACCACCCAAATTTCCATCAAATCTCCCCTTTTCTCCTTATAAATATCTTCAAAATTAGCATCTATACTGACAGGACCAATAGTATCTCATCTAGATTTACCTATCAACCTTATCTTTAACTTGTTCTTGAATGTTAGAATGCCTAGATTGAAGCAACTCCTCATCCAAATCACTCAAATCATCAAAGTTTTCATCAACGTCATAAAGTGAATCAAAATCAGAATGTTCTTCAACTCTAGGGGACTGCTCTTCAACTAAATGGGATTACTCTTCAACTATAGGGGATTGATTTTGGTTTAAATGTCTATTGCATTTTCATCAAATGGTTAAGATGAAGACATATCAGCCCTATCTATATGTGGGAAGGATGACAGATCAACCCTATTTTTGTGTGGGGAGGTTGACACGTCAACGTTATCTTTTTGTTGAGAGGACACATCAACATTAGTGATAGGCAGTACAAGTATCTCCTAAACAACTAAAGGTATACCAATGGAATGTACAACATAAACATATCCATCAACAAAATCAGCACCCTTCAAATCATTAAGAAAGTTTAAAACATTAGATTCAGTATTTAACATGTAAAAAATACCCTTGTTATTGACTCCGCATCCAAATGTCTCAACATTTTCAACACCAATTCTAGTGCTATTTAATGAAATAACATAATATGCAACACATCTACATCTCTAATAATCTTTTGAAGAAAAGTGATTCCATTGACATACCTTAAAGTATGATCAAATACAAAATAACCCCCATAGTGAAATTGAAGTGTTATTGTAGTTAAAGTCATTATCTTACAATGCCTGTAAAGTCTAAGAAACAACTCTTTTTAAAGTCATTAAGTTACCAAGACTATAAGACAAATAGTCCTAAATAGTTTAAGGAAATACTATCAATACCCAATCCTTATAATGAATTGTTGTAACAATAAACCACTAACACTATTAATACCCAAGAAAATTGACCAGAAATAAAATATTAATTTTAGTCGAAATTGAGATTTTACGAATAGATCCTACAATCTAATCAAATTCACGAAATATGTCCTTGAAGTCACTCGAAGTCATACATCAACTACGAAAGCATAATACACTAATATTACACCCAAAAAAAGTACAATCCCCCCCCCCCAACAATTAGAAAATCTAATGACAATCGACCCTAAAATCAAACAGATACGCATGAAGAAAATTAAAAAAAAAATCTGAACTAACGCAAAAGGCAATAACTTTTAACGAAAATCGTGATGGAACTGAGCTTCAACTGAGCAAAATCGCAAACGAACTGTGAGAAACGCGGAGAGGAGAAGGGGAGAAGTCGTGAAAGTTTGGACAATTCTTAGTCCATATGAGTCATTTGCCAATGTGGAAAATAATATTGATACATGAATTTTTTTTTCTTTTGGCCAATGTGTATGAGTGTGTGCAACATGCTTACCGCATCAAAAATTGTGTCTAAAATGAGGGTTTGTATGGGTTCAGGGGTCCAAATGACAAAAGGATAAGTAGAAGCGTCAAGAATACAAACATACACAAGTACAAGAACCATTTCGCCCCTTTAGCTTTTAGCACGATCTCTATATCATAATAATATGTATATATCCATGTTTATCAATAATATCCCTTGGATAACTCATTTTTACTCGTTTAAAATATAAATCAAGTTCAGCATTTGACCCATTTTTATTTAACGTTCGATCGACTTATATTCGACTCAACTGTTTACCACTCTTAATTCATACCAAAAGTTCTTCACGAACTTGCTTCATCCAAATTCGTTCAAGTCATCATATTGCTTTTCTGATTGAAACCAAAGGAATGCTGGACAGAATTAGAAATACAACGAATGGCAAATCTAGTTATATGTCATCTTCCTTTATTCTGACTTGAACATCCCAACAAACGCAGTTAACACAAACGATACAGGTAAAAAAAAATTGTGTACCATAGTCTACAGTATCCATGGATAACCAAAAATGGATCTTCATCAGTTTTCTACCTCACAAACAAACATCTGAATGTACATCAATTAATTAGAAGAGTAACAAACTTACAGAAAAACAAATCCTTATGACCATACTAACCTTCTTGGCACTCTATCAAGCATTTGTTTGATTCTTGTAGCAAAGAAAATGTAGGAGTCAAAGACACTAGCATCTACGGGTCTGTTATGATGAATTTGCGATTTCTAGGTTGATTTCAGTCTAGAGGTTATTAGAGAAATTTATAAACAAATAGGTAACATATAAATTAAGTTTTTACATTATCGACGAAAATGGATATTTACAACTGATGCCTGCAGAAATAAGGTTTGTTGAACAGAAAGAGCAAGGGGTAATATTGGGTGGAAGAGGAAGGAACAGATCTTCTTAGTTCGCCCATCCGTGCTGCCAGCTTCAGGTCCTGATAGTAAATATACATTAAGAATAAGCAGCATAAGAAAACAAGCCAAGTTTTACCACCAGAAGATGAAGCATGTCAACAAATCTAAACAAAAAGTCAGTACCTGGCTTCATTTTGAATTTCAGGATATTGGGTTGTCTTCTAGAAATGAATTTGATTGGATGGTCAGTAGACTGTCTATGGCGGTCAATAGCTGAAATAAGCTGCAATAGAAGGCTAATCAGGAATTTAAACCGCTCACAAGAAAATTTCCAAACTTATATAGAGAATTAAAAAAATACACATTGCAGTGTGGATGAGAGGGCTGAGTAAATCCAACAAACTGCTGCAAAGAAATTGCACGCTCTGAAAAAATTCTTAAGTATCAGATTCATACTAAACAAAGATTGTACATGAAGGACTAACTGTAATCTAATTGGAAATTATTCACAACATGGTTGCAATATTAATATATCTGCAGTTAGATCTGAAATTTGCAAAGAAAGAAAAATACCCTCCTATCAACTTGCTCAAAAATTACCAAATATCATCCATTGTTGCAGAAAATAAGCCTAGATGATTTAGCTTATTGTTAGATGTAAGATGAAATGTTCAGCCACTAAGGATAACTCTCTCAACCCAGACTAGGTTGTCAATGACACGTTACGACTCGGCTTTTCTCGCCTGTATATAGTTCAGCTCAGTTTTGGTGAAAATTAAGCTAGTCTCTATTAAAACTAGGACTAGGTTGAGCCGCGGCTTGGTTGGCTTGTTTTGATCATGCTTTAAAACTAAAATTAATCCATTAATCTTAGTCAAGTTAGCAAGATGTTAATTCAATAATTATTATTTACTATTAACATATTTATTTTGTACTCCTTTAAAAAATTTAATGTAATTATTATTTTTATAGATATCATTACCAAAAAAATTTTATGGGTAGTGAAAAATGTTATTAATATTTTAAGTTTAAGAACTCAAAAATTAAAGAAAATTAATATTGTACAGATTTCTTGAATGTATTGTGATTTTTATATTATTTTTTTTCTGGATATTCTATTCTAGTTTAATATAAAATTACCTTCATTTAAATTTAAGGTCTAACTAAAACTAATAATACATATAATTCAATCAAACTTGAATGCAATAACCAAATTATACATATAATTCAATCACACTTGAATGCAATAACCAAATTATACCACGGGGTCATTAGCAAGGATGCATTAGAAAAAGAAAATAAGACATTAGTTTTATGCATTACTAATACCTTCTTTTTTGTACATCTTTTTGGTATCATACTATGTATAACTGATAGATGACGAACAATGGTATTAGCAATGTGAGGATATTTAGTGCATGCATTAGCATGGTTAAAGACACAATTGCCCTTAGTGTTCCACGTCCTTCCCACCACATTTGTGGAGGGTGTTTTTGTAAACAAATAATTATTAACAGATATTATGTAATGCATGTTATTTTAATACACTAAACCAAACCGTGCATAAGAAATAATCTCCGCATAATGTCAACATAACTAATACCAACATTACTAATACACTCTACTCAGCACGATTCTTGTACACCCTATCAAACGACCCCTAATACTTATTTTTCTTAATTAACCGATATGTTATAAATCTAATATTTTTTTAATGACATAGTAGTATGTAGAACTAAACATTGAAGAGTTCACACACGCTAAGCTCGACTGATCAGGTCGGTTGGGCTCGCTAAAGCTCGGCTCAACACCCAATCCTTTGCATCAATGAATCAACTCACTAATGTTTACTGGGTCAACAAGGGCACGGTTATCATGGGACGTAACTGAATGCGATCAAGTCAAAAACCTTTCATCAGCTGTTTGTCTCTTCCATAGTTTGTTGCATACCCCCTAAACCAAAAAGAACTCTCTTTTCCACAATAGAGAAAAATGTGTGGATGTGTACATAGTAATAATATTAATAAAAGGAAAAAGGACCAAACATGCTTACTAACTATTCATAGTGCCCTAAATAAATAGAACAATTTTACCCTCCATTTGGATTTGGTCTCAAATTAAAGAGATTGAGAATCAAAGCAAAATTGAACGACTATTATTCAAACGAAGCATCAACTTAAATACAAGTAAGATATAACTAACTTGACTAATTCTAAGGAACTATTCTAACAACTTAATATATAACTAAGTTGACTAAATCTAAAGAACTACTTTAAAAACATAATCTAAATATACTCTAACAACTTGATAAGAATTGATAACAAACTAACACACTAGTGAGTATGTCAACACACACCCTCAAGTTAGGTGTGGTGCAACAACGCCTAACTTGGATAAACATCGAAGGAAGGCGGGCTTGGGCAGCGACTTTGTGAGAGTGTCTGCAGTCTGATCCCCGGCAGGAAGATATTTGACTACTCATCTACCTGAGTTCACACTGTTGCGGAGGTAGTGAAAGTCTACTGCAATGTGCTTCATCTTAGTGTGGAAGACAGGGTTTTTGCTGAGATATGAAACCCCAATATTATCACAAAAAATACTTGGCGTTTGCAAGACTTGATATCACATTTCAGTCAACAACCTACAAGTAGGTTCAGAGAGTGCATCGGCTACCGATCTGTATTCTTCTTCAGTAAAGGAACGAGCAGTTGACTGTTGCTTCTTAGAGGACCAACAGATCAGATTTGGTCCCAAGAAGAGTATGTAACAAGATGTGGAGATTTTGTCACAGGGATCACCTGCCTAGTCAGCATCAGCATAAATATATAGATTACTATTAGAGTGGCTAAGATTTGCAGACACAACATTGATGATGCCTTGAGGTATCGCAACACCATTTTTACTGCTTTCTAATGCTCTAAATTTGGGGATTGCACAAATTGTGATAGTTGGTTAACTGCAAAGGAATATTAGGACGCGTGAATGATAAGTATTGCAATTTACCAATAGTGTGTCGATACAAGGTTGCATCACCAAGAGGTGAACCATCGCCTGCTTTGAGTGGTGAGCTTAAGCACATGGGTGTCGTAACTCCTTTACAGTCGGTCATATCCGCATCTGAGAGAATCTCAAGTACGTATTTGGATTGTGATAAGACAATCCCATTTGGAACATATTTAACTTCGATCCCCAAAAAATAGTTGAGTTCACCAAGGTTCTTTAGGGAGAACTTGTTAGCCAGAGTGTTGATTACATGTGTGACCAAGGTTGGGTAAAGGATATCATCAACATACACTAGAATATACATCATGAAAGTTCGGATGTGAAAATAAACAGAGAAGCATTTGATTCAGACATAACAAACCCAATTGTAGTCAAGTGAGATTTGAGATCTTCATATCAGGCACGAGGAGCTTGTTTCTGGCCGTAAATGGTTTTTCAGACATGATTGGGAAAATCAGGGTTGACATAGCCTTTCGGCTGCGCCATGAATACTTTCTCATGTAATTTACCTTGCAAAAATGCATTACTCACATCAAGCTGCTGAACTTTCCAGTTATTTTGAATTGCAATAGAAAGGACAATTCTGATGGTGGTTGGTTTGATAACAAGATTGAAAGTTTCATGAAAATCCAAACCTGGACATTGTGTGAAACCTTTTGCGACTAATCACGCCTAGTACCTATCAATACAACCATCAACCTTTTTTAATACTAAACCACTTACAATCAACAACATTGTTTATCGGGTTCCTAGGTACTAGTTCCCAAGTTTGGTTTCTCATTAAGGCTTCGTATTCTAGATCCATTGCATTCTTCCATTGAATGTGCTTAACAGCTTGCTTAAAGGTATTTGGAGTGGGAGAAAGGTGAGCCAAGAAGCTGATTTTTTTCTTTGGTGTGAAGATATTATTTTGGACCTTGTTACAACACCGGATGGTAGAGGGAGCATAATTGCTGGTGGATTCGGTGGATGTTGGTTGTGTGATGGGCGATGAGAATCAAGTAATGGGTGAGAGTTGTGGGTTGCTTCATTAAGTAGTGAAGGAGGTAGAGTAGAGATAGTAATCATAACTGATGAAGTGGACACTGCTGGTAGTTGCCTTTCAATTCTGGACTCTGGAGTGTTTGAATGAGAGGGAACTATTAAGGTGATAGGAATAGGAGGTGGAAGAGTTGGAACTAGATTGGAGTCCAAATTTAATTGGATAGCCAGCTGAGTATCCTTACAGACTTGGGACTCTATGATTTTCCATTGTAACTTGGAAAACTTATTTGCAAGTGTGAGAACATTTGAGTGAAAGGAAAAATGTCTTCACAAAATTGAATATCACGACTGACGAAAAAATTTTAGTGCACTGGACCAAAGCAGAGGTGTGCATAATGAACAACAAAAAATCCTAAGTAGACACACGATGTAGATCTAGGCTGAAACTTATTTGTGTATATGGCTTAAGCCATGGATAACAAAGACAACAAAAAATTTTCAGTATTTTGGTGGTCCGCCAAATAATTTCTTATACGAAGAATTATTATTCAGGCCAGGTGTAGGGAGTCTATTTATGAGATAGATTGCATGATCACAGGCAAAGGACCACAATTCAGATGGTAATGAGGCTTCATTGAGAAGAGTTCGAGTCGTTTTGACAATGTGACTATGTCGTCGCTCATTATTCAGGCCAGGTGTAGGGAGTCTATTTATGAGATAGATTGCATGATGACAGGCAAGGGACAACACTTCAGATGGTAGTGAGGCTTCATTGAGAAGAGTTCGAGCAGTTTTGACAATGTGACTGTCGTTGGAGCGTGTAGGGTGAGCAAATGTTCAATGTATTGGCATTGTAGGTACTGTTTAAGACCTGTGAATTCACCCCCTAAAGTGAGACAATTTTGTGTTTAAAGTTTTTTCCACCAAAGGATGAAAGTTTGCAAAAATTGAAGCGACTTCATTTTTATCTTTGATTGTATACAACCAAGTATATTTGGTGTAATGATCAACAAAAATGCAGTAATACTACTTTTTATCAATCGATAAAATGGGTGATGCACCCCATAAATCACTAAACAAAGTTTGAAGTGGTGCATTACTATTTAAAATGAGTTGTTGAAATGGCAAATGATGAGCTTTATTTGATGAGCACAAATTACAAAAATGAAACTTTTATTTTGTGGTAGAGGGAAGTGAACTTATTAACTACTAAGTCTAGGATTTTCAGATGAGGGTGACCCAAGCGACGATGCCACAGTTGACAGGAAACTTTGGTGGAGGTGAAATTGGCGGAAGGTGACACATGATCCCTCTAGTGCCACTCATAGAGTCCATGCTTATTCTAGCCTTGTACCAGCAATCTCCGAGTTTTGAGATCCTTCACAAGAAAAGAGTGTGGAAAAAATTCGATTGAGGTTAGATTGTAAGTGCAAAACTTTGCAACAGATATAAGGTTTTTTTATAGCTGGAGCACAGAGTGTTAGAGAGCATGAAATTGGAATTAGAAGCCTTGAGTTAAACCAGTGTGAGTAATTGGAATAATTTTACCGTCACCCATGGAAACTTCCTCATTGACGATTTATTCTTCAAGATTATTTGACTCTGTTGTGACCTGATGGGTTGCTCCAGAGTCAAGGATCCAAAGAGATGCATTTGAGTGATGATTTGAAACAAAGTTGACCCTAGCTTCAAAGTGGTTGTGCGATTTTGAGCGACACACATCAGCTGTGTGACCGATCTTTTGACAAAGCTGGAACTTTACCGCTTGCCTAGGTAGTCTCCCGTTCAGTTGATTTCCAAGGACCGTGTAACACCCAGTATCCAAAACAGACCAAAAACCAGCTTTTTAGAAAAATCTGCAGGTGCAACCAACGAGGCCATTGACGGATCAGACTCCACCTACGCTCATCATGCACATCACCAATCTGGTCGAAACCCCCAAAATCTCAAATTTCAGAAAATTTGGTTAAGTAATGATCGACGAACGGACCTACGGACCGTAGTCCGTGACCGTCGATCGACACCCCATTTACCCACTCTCTAACAAGATCCACGGATGACCAGCACGGTCCGTAGGTCTGACTGTAGGGGGGAATTAGCAGACAACTAAGGGGGAAATGCAATTGGGTCAACTTCAAATGGTCATAACTCTTAGCACAAAATGAATTAGGTGTCCCATGACCTACCCACATATAGATAATTAAATTAACTTTCCATAGCCACCAACCTTGCTAAAATCAGATCTCCGAGTAAAAAGTTATGCCCATTTTAGTAAGGGCTTGTAGAAAAGACCCAACCTACGGACCAAACGACAGAACACCAGTCCTGATAGTCATTTGGTCCTTCGGCAACTAACTCAGGGGTCTTTTCCCACTTTGTTTAAACCCTAAGATCCTAAATCATCATATTTTAGTCAGTTTAAGCCTAGAAACATAACAAGAACTTACCTAAGTCAAAATAATAAATCAAAAGTTAGAAAATTAGAAGCAAGAGAGGAGAAAAAGTTCAAGAACCCTAGTTCAAGAAAGCAACGAGTTTCCAGCAATTCCAGCCCCAACACCTAAGTTTTTTTCCGTGAATTTCATCGCCGGGCATGTGGGATTTCACTAGGGGGTTCCTTTCACCCATTGGGTCCCTAGTTTTCAGTCAGTTCTTGATTCTCTCGTCATGATTAAACCTAGGGTTTCTAGACTTCGATAGAACTTCACGAATTTATTAAATAAATGTTCCAAATCAGATTATCATGTTATTACTCAGATTATCGCATGAATTTCAAAACTTTGTATTTCTTTAGTTCTTGAATTACACATGCTAGGTCAGATATTTTAGTTATACAATTATACATGCTTCAATTTTTAATGCATCATTATCAGTTTAAGTGTTGCATTCCCAATTTGCATGTTCAGTTTTGAGCTATCCACTATTTATAGAAATTCAAACATAATCAGTTAACTACATAAATCAATGGGAGTAGCATGATACCGAGTTGGACTAGGGTTCAGCGTACCAAATTAGTCCAGAACTACTAACCAAGTAGGTAGTAAGTCCCCTTTGTGGGCATCAGTTTAGTGATCATGCCAGCATGTCTTTATTCCTCTGGCAGTATATATTGGGTCCTTAGATAGGGCGTATACATCGAACTCCACAATTGGCTCATGTGGTTTTATTATCGGTCATTAGTAGCTCCCACAGTTCAGTCGGACTCTCTTGCTTTGACCATTTATCTATCTACTCAATATTTAGTTTCAGCATGTTATAAATTGGTCATTGCATTCAGTTAGCTCAGAAATTGAGTATATCATGTTTAGATTATTATACTTGCTTTTGTGCTTGTCCAGTTATGTTTTATTTCAGCTTTATTCTATCATACATGCTCACGCATACGTGCGCTACATTCTCGTGATGTAGGTTCAGGTTCTCAGCATCCAGATCACGCATAGATTGATTTTCGATCTCTAGTTCAGCAGATTCAGTGGTGAGTCCTCATTCTCCGAGGACAACAGTCATGAGTTTCATTTCAGTTTTTGGTCATTTAGTTTCAGTTTTTGCTAGATTTAGCTGGGACTTGTCTTAGTATTTCTAGTCTAGTTTAGAGGCTTATTTCAGACATAGTAGTTTCAGCTTAGTGTTGAGTTAGTAACTTCATTGAATTAAACTGATCAGTCTTCATATTATATCAATTTTAGTATATGGGTATTCCCTATCTTTTCATTATAAATTATGAATTTAGCTTCCGCATCAATTTTTTATCTTTAGTATGCTCATGACCATGCCAACAGGGTTAACTTGGGATCACTTGTGGTACTAGGTTTCGTGTCCGCGCCTCGAGGATAGCTTAGGGCGTGACAAAACTTGGTATCAGAGCAATAGGTTCAAGTGTCCTAGGATGTCTAAAACGTCGCACTAAGTAGAGTCCTTTAAATGGGTGTGAAGTGCACCACATCTAAGCAGAAGGAGACTATGAAGTGTTCTAGGAAAACTTCACTTTGTTGTCACTCTTATCGTGCATAAGGTATGATCTTATTCCATTCTAACTTGACGTTCTACGTTTCAGATCATGCCTCCTCGTAGAGCTAACGCTAGGAATGCGAATGCCAGGAATGCAAACGCATTTCCCCCAATCCCAGATCAAGAAGTCTCCAATTCTGAGTTTAG
Organism: Solanum arcanum; assembly: GCA_027789145.1. NCBI lineage: Eukaryota > Viridiplantae > Streptophyta > Magnoliopsida > Solanales > Solanaceae > Solanum > Solanum arcanum. The sequence continues at coordinate 65,768,389 of CM050933.1, forward strand.
GAATGTCATATAGATGTTGGCTCAGAGTATGACAACCAGAACAATCGGGTTCATCCTCCTGTGAATGAAAAGGGTGGATCAGCAGCAGCAAGGGTCCATGACTTTGTTAGGATGAATCCGCCTGAGTTCTTAAGATCACAAACTAATGAGGATCCTCAGAATTTCTTGGATGAGATCAAGAAGATCTTTCAGGTAATGCAAGTCACTGGGAATGATCGGGTTGAGTTGGCATCCTACCAGTTTAAGGATGTTGTTCATATCTAGTAGACTCAGTGGAAGGGAAATTGGGGTACGAATACAACTTCTATTACTTGAGATTGCTTTAGTGAGACCTTTCTGGACAGGTTTTTCGCAATAGAGTTGAGAGAGGCAAAGGCTCAAGAATTCATGAACTTGAGGCAGGGTAACATGACAGTCCAAGAGTATGGGCTGAAGTTTAACCAACTCTCCAGGTATGCTCCTCACATGGTTGCTGACTCCAGGGTTCAGGTGAACAAGTTCTTGTATGGAGTGTCAGATTTGGTGAAAACTAAGTGCAGAAATGCCAGGTTACTTAGAGATATGAACATCTCTAGGCTTATGACTCATGCTCAGCTGGTTGAGGGTGATAAGCTTAGGTAATAGGCTAAGGAGAATAAAAAGGCTAAGAATGGGAACTATGACTATTCTCAGCAGAAATCGAATGGTGGAAATCGCTCGCAGAGTCCACAGAAGTTTTCAGTTCCAGCCCCTTCATCAGCTAGTGTTCCATCCTCCAAGAACAGGTATGACCAGAAGGGTAGACCACCAGGCTCTAAGTCTCAGAGAAGTGTTTCGGGCACCAAGACTTACACCACTTGCCCTAAGTGTGGAAAGAACCATCCAGGCGAGTGCCTTGCAAGAAAGGAAGGGTGTTTTGGGTGTGGTCAGTCTGGTCACGGTTTGAGCGGTTGTCCTTATAGACAGGGTCATGGAGGTGGTAATGGAAAAGATCAGTCTACAACTTCAGCAGCACCAGCAAGTCGCCCAACTCAGCAGGGTAACTCATCTGGTACAGGTGGCGGTCAGCGCCAGAACTGATTGTATGCTCTTCAGAATCGCCAGGATCTAAAAAGGTTCTCCTAATGTAGTCACTGGTACATTACAAGTCTTTGATCTTAATGTTTATGCATTGTTAGATCCAACGGCTACTCTTTTTTTTGTAACTCCTTATATAGCAGTCCAATTTAGTGTTAGTCCAGAAATCTCTCGGAACCTTTCTCAGTCTCTACTCTAGTCGGTGACCCAGTTATAGCTAGACAGGTATACAGAAATTGCCCTGTCACAGTATCTCAGAGAGTCACATCAGCAGATCTTGTGGAGTTAGAAATGGTAGACTTTGATGTCATTCTAGGCATGGATTGGTTACATTCCTGTTATGCCTCAGTCGATTGTAGAACTAGAATTGTTCATTTTCAGTTTCCAAACGAACCAATCTTAGAATGGAAGGGTAGTAGCGTAGCGCATATTGGTCGATTTATTTCTTACCTTAAAGCCAGAAGGATGATCTCTAAGGGTTATCTCTACCATCTAGTTCGGGTTAAGGATTCTAGCTCTGAAACCCCAACTCTTGAGTCAGTTCCAATAGTTTGTGAGTTTCCAGAAGTGTTTTCAGAAGATCTTTTCGAAGTCCCTCCCGAAAGGGAAATCGACTTTGGAATTGATCTCCTTCTAGATACCCAGCCTATTTATATTCCTCCTTACAGAATGGCTCCAGCATAGCTTAAGGAATTGAAAGAGTAGTTGAAAGACCTTCTAGATAAGGGCTTTATTAGACCCAGTATTTCACCATGGGGTGAACCAGTGTTGTTCGTAAAGAAGAAAGATAGTTCTCTCAGAATGTGCATTGACTATATACAGTTGCACAAGGTCACAATCAAGAATAAGTATCCTATCCCCAAGATTAATGACTTGTTTGACCAACTTCAAGGTGCTAGCCACTTCTCAGAGATAGACCTCAGATCGGGTTATCATCAGCTTAGAGTCAGAGATAGTGACATTCCGAAAACAGCCTTCAGAACTCGGTATGGTCATTATGAATTTGTAGTTATGTCGTTTGGACTAACAAATGCTCCTGCAGCTTTCATGGATTTGATGAACGGAAGTGTTCAAACAGTATTTCGACTTATTCGTTATCGTCTTTATTGATGATATCCTCATTTACTCTAGGAGTGAGGAAGAACATGCAAGTCATTTGAGAGTTGTTCTGCAGACTCTCAAAGATCGTAGTTATTCGCTAAGTTTAGTAAATGTGAGATTTGGGTGCAATCCGTTGCTTTCCTTGGTCACATTGTATCTCGCGAAGGGATCCGAGTGGATTCGCAGAAGATAGAATCAGTGTAACAATGGCCCAAACCTACCTCTGCTACAGATATCTTATGTTTCTTAGGTTTAGTGGGTTCTTACAGAAGGTTCATGGAAGGATTTTCATCCATAGTCTCACCATTGACTAGGTTGACTCAGAAGATGGTCAAGTTTCAATGGACAGATGATTGTGAGAAAAGCTTCGCATAATTGAAAACTAGATTGACTGCAACTCCTGTCTTGACTCTACCAGAGGGTTCAAATGGTTATGTGATCTATTCCGATGCATCTAGAGTTGGCCTTGGTTGTGTGTTGATGCTTCTAGACAGCTTAAGGTGCATGAGAAGAACTATCCAACTCATGAACTCGAGCTCGCAGTAGATTTGTTCACTGACCATAAGAGCCTTCAGTATGTGTTCACCCAGAAGGAGTTGAATCTTCGCCAGAGGAGATGGCGTGAGTTCCTTAGGGATTATGATATAACTGTGCATTACCATCCTGGTAAGGCGAATGTAGTAGTAGATGCTCTTAGTAGATTATCTATGGGTAGTTTAGCCCATGTTGAGGAAGAAATGAAGGAGCTAGTGAAGGATGTTCACGGGCTTGCTCGCTTGGGAGTTCGCCTTATGAGCATATCAGACAGTGGTGTAATAGTTCAAAATGGGGCAGAATCTTCTTTGGTAGTGGTGGTTAAGGAATAAGACAGTGATCCAATCTTGCTTGAACATAAAAGTACAGTCCACAACCAGAGAGTGGAGGTTTTCTCCCAAGGGGGAGATGGTGTACTTCGCTACCAGGGTAGATTGTGTGTTCCTGATGTGAGGGAGTTGAGAAAGCATATCCTTGCAGAAGCCCATAACTCCAGATATTCTATTCATCCAGGTGCCACTAAGATGTACCGCGATGTGCGGGAAGTCTATTGGTGGAATGGCATGAAGAGGGATATAGCAGATTTTGTGAGTAAGTGCCCCAATTGCCAACAAGTCAAGGTAGAACATCAGAAACTAGGGGGTATGACTCAAGAGCTCGATATTCCTACTTGGAAGTGGGATGTGATCAATATGGACTTCATCACAGGATTACCGCGTACTTGCAGACAGCATGACTCAATTTGGGTGATAGTTGATAGGATGACTAAATCTTCTCGCTTTTTGGCGGTCAAGACTACAGATTCGGCAGAAGACTATGCCAAGCTTTACATTAATGAGATTGTGAGATTACATGGGGTTTCTTTGTCTATCATCTCAGATAGAGGTCCTTAGTTTATCTCTCATTTCTGGGAGTCATTTCAGAAGGGTCTTGGTACTCAAGTTAACCTTAGCACAACATTTCATTCGCAAACGGATGAACAGGCAGAGCGTACCATTCAGACCCTAGAGGATATGTAGAGGGCTTGTGTGATCAATTTCAAAGGGAGTTGGGATGATCAGCTTTCTCTTATTGAGTTCGCCTACAACAATAGCTACCATTCCAGCATTCAGATGGCCCCTTATGAGGCTTTATATGGGGGTAGATGTAGATCTGTTTTTGGTTGGTTTGAAGTAGGTGAAGCATCTTTGATAGGGTCAGATTCAGTCCTTTATGCTATGGAGATAGTGCAACTCATTAGAGATAGACTTAAGACAACCCAAAGTTGTCAAAAATCTTGTGCAGATGTAAGGAGAAGGGAACTAGAATTCCAAGTTGATAATTGGGTTTTTCTGAAAGTCTCACCTATGAAAGGAGTAATGAGATTTGGAAAGAAAGGGAAGCTCAATCCTAGATAAGTAGGCCCTTACAAGATCTGGAAAAGGGTTGGCAATGTGGCATATGAGTTAGAGTTGCCAGCAAAATTAGCAGCACTGCCTCCGGTCTTCCACATCTCACTCTTGAAGAAATGCGTGGGTGATCCAGCCTCTATAGTGCCATTAGAGAGTATGGCGGTGAAAGATAATCTTTCTTATGAGGATATATTAGTTGAGATTCTTGACCGTCAGGTTAGAAGTTTGAGAAACAAAGAAGTCGTTTCAGTCAAGGTTTTGTGGAGGAGTCAGTTCTTAGGGAAGCAGAAGCAGCCATGAAAGCCAAGTATCCTCACCTCTTTTCTTCCAATTCCTTTCCAGCTTGAGGTAATAGTTCCTCTTTAGTTTTTCAGTCATTCATGCGTGAATTCAGTCTTAGAATCATGTTCCCTCAGTTTGTACTTGCATTTTCAACGTATTTGCATGTTCTCGAAACTAAATTCAGTCACAAACTCAGTCCTAAGTGTTTAGTAGTAGGGTTTGAAGCTCTCTCCCTCTATTTCAGCTAGTTTAGTCTTCATTTGAGGACGAATGTTCCCAAGGGGGAGATAATGTAACACCTCCTATCAAAAACAAACAAAAAAAAACAATTTTTCAGAAAAATCTGCGGGTGCAACCAACGGGGATATCAACGGACCATAGATTGACCCACGGTCCATCTTGCACATCCCTCAATGTAGTCAGAAACCCCCAAAATCTCAGCCATGAAAAATTTGGTTAAGTCATTATCGACGGACGGACCTACGGTCCGTAGTCCGTAACCGTCGATCGACACCCCATTTACCCACTCTCTGAAAAGAGCCACGGATGACCAGCACTGTCCGTAGGTGACCCACGGTCAGTAGATCTGACCATAGGTGGGAAGTAGCAGACAGTTATGGGGGAAATGTAGTTGGGTCAACTTCAAATGGTCATAACTCTTAGCACAAAATTAATTAGGTGTCCCATAACCTACCCAGAGATAGATAATTGAATTAGCTTTCCATAGCCACCAACTATGCTAAAATCAGACCTTCGAGTAAAAATTTATACCCATTTTAGTAAAGGCATGTCGAATAGACCCAACCTACGGACCGTCGATAGAACGACGGACCGTCAGTCCTGGTCGTCGTTTGGTCTGACAGCAACTAACTCAAGGGTCTTTTGGTCTTTTCCCACTTCGTTTAAACCCTACGATACATCGTTTTGACCCTAAATCATCATATTTTAGTCAGTTTAAGCGTAGAAACATAACAAGAACTTAGCTAAGTCAAAATCATAAATCAAAAGTTAGAATTTTTTTTTTATGAAGTAAGAAGAATGTCAACAAAGCATCAAGCAGATGCACAGATTACAAAAGAAAGAAATATCACCTCCCAAAAAGGCAAAAAAAAACTATCTAAACAAGCTAACAACAGAGATCTATGGAGCTGATAAATTCTAGGTAAGAATTGACACTAAGTACAAGAGAGAGATTGACCCAACCAAAAAGAGTAATCAAACATCTTACTTTAACGGTAGAGATGGGAGTTGGGGTACCATGAAAACATCCTTTGTTCCTCTCCGTCCATAAGCACCACAAAATACAGGCTGGAACCAAAGACCAGATCCGCTTGATGGACTTCCTAACTTTCCAAGAACTCCAACACAGAAAGGCCTCTCTCAATGATATTGGCATGACCCAAGTAAGTCCAAAAAGTGAGAAGAACATGTTCCATAGGCCTGTTGCAACTGTGCAATGAAGGAAGAAGTGATTAATAGATTCTGATTTGCACAAGCACATGTAGCATCTGTTGACTATTTGGAATTTCCTCCTCATGAGATTATTCTAAGTCAAGCAAGAGTCTTTCAGAGTAATCCAACTGAAACAAATAACTTTAGGTGGCAACTTAGTTCTCCAGATTAATTTCCATGGCCATTGATCAATTAAGGTCTTCTTGGAGCTTTGTTGAATGTAGCATGATGTAACTGAGTAGAGGATCTGTCCCTGCTATGTCTCCAGATAAGTTTGTCCCTTCATTGACTGTTGATTGCACTAGTCTGAATGGTGGCCATAAAGGCTAAAAAGCTCTTCCAACTCCCAGTCATTAAGATTTCTCCTTAGGATAAGATTCCACGCATTGTCTACCCAGTACTGTGAGATGATTGAGTCTGGATGAGATGCAATCTGGAAAATGTTTAGAAAAACATTCATTAGAGGAGTATCTCCTAGCCAAATATCTTTCCAAAACTGAATATGTTCCCCATTTCCCACCACAAGTAAGGCATCACTGAAGAATACTTCCCATAATTTCCTTATATCTCTCCAGACCCCCGTACCATAAGAGTTACTGACTTTATTAGAGCACCAATGACTATCACTACCATAATTTGCTTGGATCACTTCCTTCCACAAGCCAGCCTCCTCTTGATTGTATCTCCAATGCCACTTTAATAGCATACACTTGTTATGTAAGGCCAGGTCTTTTAATACCAATCCTCCATATTGTGTTGGCATAGTGACTTTGGCCCATTTAACAAGGTCAATTTTGTGGTCCTTGTTGTTGCCTTCCCAAAGAAAGTTAGGATTGTCAAGTCGTTGTTTCACCTGAGCTGGCATAAGGAGTAAGGGCATAAAATAGGTGGGAATGTTGTCCAATACACTATTGATGAGTGTTAATCTTCCCCCTAGAGAGAGGTATTGTTGTTGCAGGCGGCTAACCTTCTCTCAGACTTTTCCACAATCACATTCCAAACTTGAGATGATCTATTTATGGCACCCAAAAGCATACCCAAGGCGGCTAACCTTCTCTCAAACTTTTCCACAATCACATTCCAAACTTGAGATGATCTATTTATGGCACCCAAAGGCATACCCAAGTAGGTAGTGGGAAAGGAGCCAGTAGGGCAACACATGATATCTGCCATATCTTCCAGATCAGGGACCTCATTTACAGGGTATATAGTGCTCTTGGACATGTTGATGTGTAGACATGATAATGCTTCAAAGAGCATAAGGGTGAGACTAAGAGATTGCACTTGAGATTTCTTAGCCCCACAGAAAACCAAGGTGTCATCAACAAATAAAAGATGTGAGATCGAGACTGGTGGACCATAATAATTGCCCACCTCAAAGCCTTCTATCCATGGAAGTTGTTTAGCCTTCTCCAACATCCTGCTCAAACCCTCTATAGCCAGAATAAGAAGGAAGGGTGATAAGGGGTCCCCTTGCCTGATGCCTCTATCGTGAGAGAAAAAAAACCGCAGGACTTCTATTCACTAGTACAAAATATTTTATGGTGGAGAAGCTATACTTGATCCACCAAATCCATCTCTCTCCAAATCCCACTTGCATTAGGATTGAAACAAAGAAGGACCAACTCAATTTATCAAACGCCTTCTCAATATCAAGTTTAAAAAGCAGACCTGGAGTACCACTTTTCTGCTTCCAATCTAGAACTTCATTGGCAATAAGAGTTGCATTAGTGATTTGCCTTCCCTAAACAAAAGCGTTTTGAAAACAAGAGACTAGATTCCCAATCACCTTCTTTAGCCATTCTGAGAGCACTTTGGCCAAAATTTTGTACACACTACCGATAAGACTGATAGGCCTAAAATCCTTAAGTTCTATCGCACCTTTCTTTTTAGGGACAAGTGCAATAAAAGAGGCATTACAAGATTTCACCATGTGGCAATTGTTGTGGAAGTGATTGAGCGCACCCAAAATATCTTGCTTGATAATTCCTCAGCGTTTCTGATAAAACCCCATAGAGAAGCCATCTGGCCCTGGACTTTCATCTGGGCCACTTGAGTTGATTGCATTCAATATTTCTTCTTCTTCAAAGGTTTGCTCCAAAGCAATCTTCTCTTCACAACTTAAACTGCCCAGACCCTCAAAAGAAGTAGTAGGCCTCCATGATTCGTTTTCAGAGTATAAATTTTGGTATAAGTCAAGAATTACCTCTTTCACCTACTTTTTTCCTTCAATGAGGTCATTTCCTACCTGCAGTCTATCGATGTGGTTGTATATCTTGTGGGAGTTGGCTATTCTTTGAAAGTATTTTGTGTTCCTATCCCAATCTTTTAACCATAGACACCGCGATTTTTGTCTCCAAGAGGTTTCCTCTGCCTTTGCTAATTGTTGAATCTCTAGTTGTAATTGCAAAATTTTGTTCTTTTCGACTTGAGATCGGACCCTTCCTTCAGTTGCTTGTTCTATCAGCAGAAGATGATCCATGGCTTTACTGATTCTGGAGTTTAGATTACCAAAGACCTCCTTGTTCCAGGTAACAAGGTCTTTCTTCAAAAAATTTAATTTCTGGGAGAGTGTAAAGTCTGGTGAGCCATTTACTATATAACCTTGCCACCATTTTTCGACCATATCATGAAAACCTTCATGTTGTAGCCACATGTTCTCGAATTTAAAGTAGGAAGGATCAGAAGTAGAATCACCACTTTCTAGGGTTAAGGGACTGTGGTTGGAGAGAACCCTTGGTATGGCCACCTGCTTCACAACTCCAAAGAATTCATTTCATTCCGTGGAAATTAAGAACCTATCAATTCTGGAAGCTTGCAGAAATTCCTCTCCCCTTGTTCATGTATAAGTTGCACCATGTAAGGGGAGATCAATAAGATCCATGTCGTGAATAAATACAGAGAACTCCTTCATGTCCTGGGATCTCCTTATACAATTGTGCCTCTCATGTTCATATCTACATACATTAAAGTCACCACCTATGACCCAACATTCGTCCCAAATGCCTCTGAGCAGCCAACTCACCCCATAGGTCACACCTTTTTGAAGTTAAGTGAGGTCCATACACCCCAGAGAAACAGAATCTGAAATCCACCTGCAAACCCTCCCACATGGCCGAAAGAGTATGCTGCCCTTGGTAAGAGTCTAAGCATTTCCATTGTCTTTTGTCCCACAAAATAATAATGCCACCCCTGGTACCACTTGCTTTCAATTCCACCCATTCGATCCATCTTGATCCCCAAATATGTCTTGCTATTCCACTGAACAACACTCTGTTTTGGTTTCGTGTAAACACAAGATATCAGGCTTCCATTTTTGAATAAGTAGCTTGATGGTGTTTCTTTTGCTTATATCATTAAGCCCCCTTATATTCCAACTGATAAGTTTTGCTTTCATTCCGAGAAAGCCTCGTGGAACCTGCCCCTGCTTGACCCTTCTCCATTCTCATAAAAAATTGTGCACTGCAACTTCTTGGCCACAATCTCACCCTTTTCCTTTGATCTTTTCTTTTGTTGCTCTTTCCCCTTTGATTTCTGCAACTGTAACATCCTCTTTTGTTCCATTCGCAGTATCATATCGAAGATTTCGTGCTCAAACCCCACTGATTGACCCCAAAGGCTTTACAAGCTTTGGTCATCACTATCTTGGTCCAGTGAGAGGTTTCGATAATTGTCGGGTGTGAAATAACCTGTTCCTCCAAGCTGTCACTGGACCAAGGTAGTGACAAAGTGTCGCTACTAATTGGGGAAGAGAGGACCTGAATCTTGAGAACACCCAATAGAGAAATGAGAGTGGGGAGGAGGAAGAGAGAGAAGAGATAAAGGTCGCAAGCATTCGGCTTCGTCATTTGCATCTCTCTCGCACTCCTCGAGAGAATCAGTTTGCGTTTGGGAAGCCAACAATGGCTTTTGAAACAACTTAGCATTCAATTGTCGTTCAAAAAGCTTTTGTGTCTCTGCCACTGTAGAATGGGCTTGGGATGGCCTAATAGCCTTCCACTCCTTTAATATCTCCTTTTTATTGAGATGCAAGTTCCCTTTTTTCCTCCTTGAATAATAAAGATGGTCAGTAGACTTTTACTGCAACTAGGCCTTTGCCTTAAGTTGGCCCAAAGTTGCCTTAGAACTTTTAGGCCCAACCCTAAGGTCCTCAACTAATTTTAAATTTCGATCAATAGGCTGCTCATTCTTCAAAACATAAGTTGCAACTGGGCCTTTGCTTTAAGTTGGCCCAAGGTTGTCTCTTTGGGACCAAACCTAGGGGCATCAGCAGATTTCAAATTTGAATTGATAGACTGCTTAGTTTTTGAGACACAAACTTGTTTGGACCGCTGTCAAACCTTGTTCCTCAGAATCACTGGCAACTGGGATTTTCGAAAGGCATCGGCAATAATGGATATTTCATAAATTTTGTCGCCTACTTCCAAATCAATTTTTTGCGGAGGATCTCATGCTACTGCTTGAAATACAAATCCGAGCCCAGAGAATATGATTTCTCTTCTTTGTTTCCTCGTCTGCACCAATATAACCACCACAATGATCCCCGATAAACTTCAGAGACTTTTTCGACTATGCATGAAGTTGGCTGCCAAAAGCCCTAATCCACCTCTGATTTGCTACTAACCCTTCTTAGAGTTATTTGTCCCCTGATTCTGGAGACCACCACTCAAGTGATAATCTTCTCCCATCCCAAAACCATTCCCCCATTATAATCCTCTCCGCTTTTTTGACTAGATGGAAACTCGAACAACATCTGGTTATGTGTGAGCTGTAAGACACGCAACCATACCGTCATCTTCCACCTTTTTAGGAACCACTGCTAAATGACTGTTGGATTTGGACTCGAGCTGAAAGGGTCATTGAAGGTTCCAACTAAGCAACACTAAAGTATTCCTGAAGATACTTTAATTCAGAATGAGACTGAGAGCTCATAACCGACCATTTCTGGATATTTGCAGCATCCATGAAAGATCTACTTAGGGTGACAAACTTCCGGAGAGCTAGGTCAATTGGCTCACCCAGAGATCTAATAATTTTGTAGGCTAAATCACTCCACCCAACATTGTAATCCATCTCCGTGATGATAATAGCTGATTTTCTTTAGCCCCTCGATGTTTCTACTCGAAGAAATCTCCCATAAGAGTTGAAGTTTTGATAAACTCTGAATAGATCCCCCTCCTTAAGCTTGCCCCATCTTCTATAAAGGTCCCCAACACCTTTGGAAGCTAATCTCATAACACTGCATACCCATCTTAAAATGACTTCGTCGATCTTAATCTTACTAGCAAACCGACTACTGAACTCCTTGAACAAGAACCACCTAAAAGAACCTTCACTGATAACATTTATTTCAAGTATCACTGGAAATGAAAAAACACACCCTGTCACCCATATTTAGAGATCGTATGATTAAAATTCCACTGCAAAGTAAATAATTTTGTCCCCCATTGTAAAAAAAGATGTTAATTCTGGTAGGAGTTGCCGGAAAAAGATCAAACAAAGAAAGAGAGAGAGCCTTAATTTTGTTTCTTCTATATTTTGGTTAAGGAAAAAGATTAGTACAGTTTTATTAGCCAACTCTAGATGGTTGGGGCTGAGTTAAGTTTCTCAAAAGTTAGAAAATTAGAAGCAAGAGAGGAGAAAAAGCTCAAGAACCCTAGTTCAAAAACGCAACAAGTTTCCAGCAGTTTCAGCCCCAAAATCTAAGTGTTTTTTCGTGAATTTCATCACCAGGTATTTTGGGATTTCACTAGTGGGTTCCTATCACCCATTGGGTCCCTAGTTTTCAATCAGTTCTTGATTCTCTTATCATGATTAAACTTAGGGTTTATAGAACTTTGATAGAACTTCACGAATTTATTAAATATATGTTCCAAATCAAATTATCATGTTATTACTCAGATTATCGCATGAATTTCAGAATCCTAACTTTGTATTTCTTTAGTTCTTGAATTACACATGCTAGGTCAGATATTTCAGTTATGCATACATGCTTCAATTTTTAATGCATCATTATCAGTTTAGATGTTGCATTCCCAGTTTGCATATACAGTTTTGAGCTATCCACTATTTACAGAAATTCAGACAAAATCAGTTAACTACATAAATCAATGGGAATAGCATAATACCGAGTTGGACTAGGGTTCAGCGTACTCAATCAGTCCCAGAACTACTAGCCAAGCAGGTTGTAAGTCCCCTCTGTGGGCATCAGTTTATTGATCACGTCAGCATGCCTTTATACCTCTGGCAGTATATATTGGGTCCTCTCGATGGGGCATATACATCGGACTCCACATTTAGCTCATGTGGTTTTATTATCGGTTATTAGTAGCTCCCACAATTCAGTCAGACTCTCTTGCATTGACCGTTTTATCAGTATTCAGTTTCAGCATGTTATAAATATTGGTCATTGCATTCAGTTAGCTCAGAAATTAGTATATCATGTTCAGATTATTATACTTGCTTTTATTCTATCCTACATGCTCATTACCTTTCAAGTATTGACGCATACATGCGCTACATCTTCTCATGATGTAGGTTCAGGTTCTCAGCATCCAGATCGCGCATAGATCGATTTTCGATCTCCAATTCAGCAGATTCAGTGGTGAGTCCTCATTCTCCGAGGACAACAGTCATGAGTTTTATTTCAGTCTTTGGTCATTTAGTTTCAGTTTTTACTAGATTTAGCTAGGGCTTTTCCCAATATTTCTAGTCTAGTTTAGAGGCTTATTTCAGACAGTTAGTTTCAGCTTAGTGTTGAGTTAGTAACTTCATTGTATTAAACTCATCAGTCTTCATATTATATCAGTTTTAGCATATGGGTATTCCCATCTTTACATTATAAATTATGATTTAGCTTCCGTATCAGTTTGTTATCTTTAGTATGCTCATGATTAAGGGTGTCAAATGGGCGGGTTGGGTTGAAATCGAAAATATTATAATGGATTGAGTAGAAATCGGGTTGGATCTGGATCCGCTCAAATGGGTTGGGCTCAAATGGACTAAAGAACGGGTTGGGTCTTGACCCGCCCAATTTGACCTGATTAATATTAATAATTTAAAATATTGATAATTAACATTTATAATCACAATTTGAATTTTCACTCAAGAATTTTTTGTTTAAAAAGTAACAAATGGATAGATAAATCCCAAAAGATGTTAATTAGAATTCATACCTTCAATATAGAAACATACCTAAATAAAAAAAATTAAAACGGGTTGAAATTGGAGATTGAATTGGGCTCAATTGAGAATTCCCCTCAATCGGGTTAAGCCTGAATAGGTTGAGATTGAACCCAATTCAAAATTATCTTGAGCCCTACACTTAAAATTCTGGGCGAGTTGGGCTGGTTATATATGTTTGGGTTCATTTTTGACACCCCTACTCATGATCATGCCAGCAGGGTTAGCTTGGGATCACTTGTGGTCATAGGTTCCATGTTCGTGTCTCAGAGGTAGCTCGAGGCGTGACAGACCGCCTGTCGTGGGGTTGTGGTCTTGAAGACTGATTTGGGAAGCGACGATTATTCTTCTAATTTTGGGGTTGAAAGTTGGTCTTTTGTGGAACTGCAACCACGATGATGGAGGATGACCTGTCAATATCTTGATGTTCGAGGAAGAGTTCATGGTCCGTGAGTTTCTAGAATAGCTCCTCAAAGCTTAAGGTTGTGTCGCGCGCTCTTATAGCAACAGTGATTTCACGGTACTTATTACCTAGGCCACTCAAAATCTTGACTGCTAGTTCATCATCAGCCACAGGAGAACCTGCTACTTTGAGAGCATCAGCAATCGTTCTGATCTCCTGTAGGTAAGTAGCAACCGTCTTGGAGGCCTTTTTCATGATTTGCAACTGATCTCGCAAGCTGAAGATGCGAGTGTGACTCTTATTGGCATAAGATGTATGAAGGAGATCCCAAGCTATTTTTGCCGAAGAGGCAGCTGCAACAGTGGGAGCAATAGTGGGTTCAACGGATGCCAGTATTGCCTATTGAATTAGTTGGTCTTGGCAAAACCACAACTCATATTCAGGATTGGATGGTACTATGAGTTTGTGTGATAGTGGTCGGCGAAGCAGATTTGGTACTTTGGCACCAGTGAGATGCGTAAGGAGCTTGTGTCCATTGAGTAGCATCACCTCGCTTTCCAGGTGGCAAAGTTGAGGTTACCTTGCAGTTTGATAGGTAATTGGGCAGCTGGATTAAACTGTACCACATGAGTGGTAGTCGGAACTGCAGCAGCACTTTCAGTGGTAGCGGGAATAACCATGTTTGGACGTAAAGAAAGTGGAAAAAATTGGATCGAAGTCGTGAGAGTTTTAGAAGGACTCTGATACCATAAAGAGATGAAGAATCAAAGCAAACTTGAACGACTTTTATTCAAACGCAGCATCAACTTAAATACAAGTAATATGTAACTAACTTGACAAATTCTTAGAAACTATTCTAATAACTTAATATATAAATAAGTTGACTAAATCTAAGGAACTACTTTAACAACTTAATCTAAATCTACTCTAACAACTTGATAAGAATTGATAACAAATAAACAAACTAGTGAGTATGTCAACACAAATATGCTTTTAACGTTAAAGAAAACCATTTCATTGAAGTCAACAATTTATTTGACTTCTATTTTCTAGAATGACTAGAGGAAGAACAAGAGTCGAGGAAAAGAAAAAAGAATATGTAGAAGTTATATTTGCTTAAGAAATACACATAAAAAAGGGATGAGCAATATTTCCATAATCATTCCTTTTTGCTCAACCGATGACTAATAATTGTCTCTTTGAAGATCATTACTTTCGTGTCACAATTGTGATCATACGCATAAGTTTAGTTCAACAAATATAAAATTGATATATTTACCAATTTTTTTCTTTTTTGACATGACAAAATTGCAATTTCTTCAGCACGATCAAAAACTTTTGTGAAGGGTATAGAACAACTCCTTCAAACTTCTTCATTTACTTTAAGTTATAGATCACATCTTTAAGAATTTTCAATTCGATATTGGGAAATTGAAGATTATTTATTCTCTCTTTAAGATCTCCTATTTGCTGAATGTGTTGTATTTTAATTTGTTAAACATCATGAGGGTAAAGATTAATGGGGGAAGACAGAATCATGACGAGAAATTAGATTTATCCCAAATTTTTACGGTTTGTATAATTTCTTTGAGCAATTGTCCTTACAAGAACATTTAAGCATTAACATTATTATCTTTCGAGGTAGCACTCTCTTTCTTAATAAATATAGTATTATTTTTTGTTAACTTGGACTTAAATATAATATGTTTTAAGAATAAAATATTTAAGGTCTGTTAATTTTGATAGGCAAATTGGAGCAAGTTCATCCGCAATGAGGGCAATTTTAGGACCAAATTTATATGGACAGCAAATTAGTTCTTTTTCCAATAGTTGAGGAGCAAATCTGAGTCAGTCCACCAATCATAAGGGCAAGGGCATATTAAGGATCAAATTCAAATGGAGGGCAAAATTGTTCTATTTTCCATAGTTGAGCACTTTTGGGCTTTTGGCCTTTTTTCCTTCATAAAATAAAATGATTCTTTTCCTTGATAGAGGGAATGATCAAATTGACTGAGCATATTAAACACCAAAACCAAAAGTTTCTTTCTATATAGAGGAAATGGGTAATAATGAAGAGAAATTCATACAAAACCAAATTAAAGGGTCAATAGGGAACTATACCCACCAAATCTAAAGAAAATTCTCGTCATAGGGAAGTGTGTTGGAGGTGCTACGAAGCAAAAAGCTGCACTTTCCAACGTAGGGAGAAAGCATTATAAGTTTTAAGTGAGAACTCACTCAACCAAACGAGAAACATTTTTCTTTTCTTTTACTTTTTTTTATATAGAGGCATGAAAAGTGAAGAAATACTTGCCAAACTATACCAAAGAGGACTATTACTTACACATTGTTGTGTGTAAAATTGTAGAGAGAATTTAAGGGAGAGGGGCGGGGGGAGAAGATAAATATACAGACCAAACAAAACAAAAAACTTAATTTGCTTAAAGAGCACAGCTTGTTTTCTTCCCTTTACACGGAGAACGTATGTGGAAGTAGGGTGGCAAATGGTTGGATTGGATCAGATTTGGATGGATTGAGCAAAAATGGTTTGGGTTACAATCCACCCAAATAGGATATGGGTAAATACGGATTTGGTCAAATATGGTTTAGGTAAATCCCCTCCCCCTCCACCAACTAATCCCCAAATTGTTTTGTTTTCCACAAACAAAAAAAATATGTTTTTTCAAAAAAAAAAGAAAAGTTACTCCCCCCCCCCTCCCCCCCACACATTAGAAAAAAAATTTATTTTTTCAAAAAAAAAATTATCCTAAAACTCTAAGCCCTTAACCTAAAATTTGATTTTGTGTTTTTGAAAAAAAAAAAAAAAAAAGGCAATCCTTACACCCCCACCCCCACCCACAAAAAAATAAAAACAAATTTTTTATAGAAAAATTTAAAAAGTTCAATTTCTAAAAAAAAAAAAAAAATCCCCCCCCCCCAACCTAGGACACCTTCCACCCAGATCCAGAAAAGTTCAATAAAAAATTTCAAATTTTTTTTTGCCCCAAGCCCCACTACCCCCACCCCCGAACCCCATTTTTTAAAAATAGATAGTGCAATTGGGGATTTTTTTGATAAGAGATTGATATATGGGTATACATGGATGCTCATGTTAATCGATTTTGTCCATATTTATATGAGCTTAAATAGGTTGAAAATCATACTAACCCATTTAAGAAAAGGAAAGAAACTATGAGTAATCCATTTAATTTAATATAGGCAAAATGGTATAATTTCAATTATATGGGCTGAATTGCCACCTTATGTGGAAGTATAGAGAAACAACCAACCATGCCAAACCCAAAAATACAAACAAAAACAAACTTCACCTGATTTTCTGAAGGACTAATTTGGGTTACCCTGATCCAAACTCTTGGTCAGGTTAATTTCGGTTACACCCAAATTAACCCATCAATGAATATATCCCTCGTTGAACACATTCAAGATGGGATTGTCGCCTGTTGTAGGTTAAACTCGACGACCTTGCTCAATGCATAGCTAAAGAACTACTTTATACCTCCACTTTGGAGTAGCTTACTTCACCAAGTTCAATACATAGAAAAGAAAAGAAATTCTTTTACCACGTAATACATGCACATTGCATATCATAAAAGTTGTTTGAATAATGCAATTCCATTTAATCCCTCACACATGGCGGTGGTTGCTATCATTTTCAGGAACAAGTGTTGATAACTAATAAAGAACTTTTATATTGCCTAGTAGTATCTCAGTCTTAAATTTTGAATGTCTCTAACTTGAACTAAGAAAAAGATAAATGCTTAGCTATTTTCCAGGTCCTCAAGGAACATTTCACACGTATGCATACGAAGTCTTTCTAATACTAAAACTGCCAAGACCATCATAAGCTCTAGATTCAGGAGTTTCTGCTATAAATGAACATAAGGAAAAGATATATTTTTGCTGGAAAATATAGTTTTATCAGGCAATGGATACACTATAAACAGTTCATTAGTTATGTATTATGAATAACCTTCAGAGAAACAGAAATCTGCATGCATCAGGGGTTGACATAGAAATGGTGATCAAAAAGAACCTTGGTGGTTCTATCAAAGACTGTAAGCCACAAACTCTTCCCATTGATCCAGATATAGGGAAAGGCCAACGCATCAAAGTAATATAAGGTTCAGCAATCCCCCAACCAAACAAAAAGAGGGAAGGATTTCATTCATGCAGTTCATTCAGCTAGTCATTACGTCAGAGATTCAACTGAACTATGTCATGATTTTAGTTCCAGTTATGGATTTCCTATATAACTTTTGCATAATAAGTATAGATTGAATTCTAGAAGCAGACCTTCTCATCAAACCTGAAGAGAGATTGGTCAAAATATGGGGAAGGACTCTGAGACTGACAACTAAAAGGCAAGGAAGCCATCATCTTCTTAACAAACTGCATTTGGAAACAACATGGCATCAGTTTCAAAGCACAAAAGCTATCGCATTCCTCAAACTAAGAAAATACAAATGAGATATAGCAAAAGAACTTCGGTCATGTTTCTTTCAAAAACAGGTGCGATAAAATTTAGGAAATCAGAATATGAAATAAAAATTTAAAAGTCTTCCCCAGTAATGTTTGGTTGAAAATAAAATTAGGAAAATTGAAAAAGTTATTCAAAAATATATTTTATCACTTTCTGTAAAAATTAATTTTATTAGACAAGCTAAATAAAAAAAATGCCACCTAAGCACTTCAAAACTTGTCAATTCAGGAGAACATTTTATTTTATTTTATTTTAATCAAAGTGGGTCTAAACCCTTTATTAAAGAAAAATACAAAAAGCAGAAGAGGTGTTTAAGCCCCGAGCCCAAACCAAATTATCAGAGAAAAAGCTAAAAGAAAATAAAAAACAAAACAAAAAGGTAAGAACAAGCTCAGCTAAGGGAGAAGCTCTAGAAGACTCTCGGAGGGAGAACATTACTTGAGAGAAATTGGTTGCTTTATTCTTTGTACACCTTAGTTGCTCGAGGGCGTGGATGTTGTTTGAGTGTGAGGACATGAAGTTCATATGTAATGAACTTTTGGATGAAACGTGAAAATGGTCGCTGAACAGCTCGAACAAGAAATAAAGCTCATCGGCTGAGTTCTGAAGGATTTGAAAACAGTTAATGCTGATAGACATTGCATGACAGGAAGTACAACACTTGCATTAAGCCTCAGATATACCTGATAAAATGCAACAATTTCAGTAGTCTCCATATTGTAAACAGCAAAAAAAGAAGGATGGCTGTCAGCATTTCGGGATACCTGCAGATTCAACAATATTCAGCATGCATGGGTGTCAGGTTATTCCCATAGAGCGCAAAAGCTTCAAACTAAATAGTACAAGAGATATCACGCCACCAAAATAACAGAAATAAACAGATACGGCTATGCAACATTAATTGGATTACAACTTTGGTAACATGTTGTCATGACAACTTATATTGGCTTGCATCAAAAAGAAACTCTAAACAAATTTAGAGGGCAAGATGATCTTATATATATAGTTACAGTTGAACTCAAAAGTAGCTCCTCTTATTGAATGAGAAAGAGGCTTCAATTACAAACTCATCTACGCTAAACCGTAATAATATTAATTGATTTCATACAGGTAAAATATAATGATCCAGACCAGCAATATGTATGTACTACAAATAAAGCAAATATCCAAAGAGTTTGATACAGCTACTCTATAACTACTAGTCAAGCTATACCCACTGAGACAAGTTGAATCACTTAGTGCCATGCGTTTTAAGATAAGAATTATGTAACAAAGAAGTCGGATACTGCTCATGTGTGCATTTTTTTAAAAAAAGAATCATCATATTAACAACGCTGAACCGCAATTCTTCCTTTTATTTTTGGGGTACCATTCAAACATCACACTTATTGTTTCTATATCAAGTGAACTCACCAGAATCACATAATGGACGATTAGAATAAATGATCAGACCACAATACAAATATCATAGAGCAGAAAAGGAAGTCTCACCCCACCATCAACACTGCCAAACTTGATCAACAGGTGATGTCGGTCCAAAAACTGCACCTGCTCATATTGCAGTCAAGAAGTAGCAAGATGTTCAATGATTCGGAAAATGAATCACGCCCTGGAAATGTACAGTAGGTACCAGATGCAACTGAATATGTCCAGTTTTTCTGGAAGGCAGAGCATCTGGGTCATAAAAAAATACGAAAACTGAAGTTAAAGGGCTACCTTCCAGATAATCAAGTCAATGTAATCTTGAAAGTGGAAGTAAAACTTCTTCTTCAGGCACTGCACTCTCTGATTAAAAAGAGAAACCAGAGTCAGGAAACGAGATTGTTAACCTTTTTGCAGTCCTAAAAGTGTGCACAACCTGACTTACAATTTAGCTTTCTAATTGACAGTTATCATACTTGTAACATCTTTGTTTCTAACCATCACCTTTGTCCCTAGAAGTAGAAGTATTGTTATCATGTTCGATATTGTCCATTAATCCATATACCTATATAGGATTGTACTTGAAAGTTTGTAGAAAGTTTGCATACAAACTTTTCTACCTTAGAAAGGAGTTCGATAGTGTATGAATCAGATCTGTTTACTATCCTAGATGGATAGAAGTTTTATTGCTATGTTAACCTAGAAAAGAAACAAGGTAAAATCATGAATTATTCAATGGGCAACTTATAGTTCTCAAGATGTAGTCGTGGCCAGAGGGGAGGATAAAGAAATTAGAGAGAAGGGTCAAATTTGCCCTTGAACTTTGCAAAGTTCAAATTTACCCTCCATTTAAAAAAGTTAATCCTTTGATTGCGGGACATGTGACATCAACGGGTGCTAAACTTCCGCAACTAGAAAGCAAGGGCAAATTTTGCCTATTTTAGTAACAGTGGGGCCATATTTGACCCCCAATTATTAACGCAGGGCAAATCTGGTCCGGCTCAACTTGCTCCATCTCGCACATTTCAGGAGCATATTTGACCCATTTCCCAATATTTAATCTAAATGCATGATAAGATAACTTTAGCTTATTGGTTCGATTATTAGATTTCTACGATATATACATTCTACATTCAACTGAACAAATTGCGATCCTTTTCCTCTCAATTTTTCCGCACCATTAAACATACCTTGATTAAAAAAAACACAAAAAGTAACTCGATAAATTTTGATTCAAATAATTCACAGAAGGAAATCTGTAATTATTCCTTTCTGGAGGTAGCCAGCATACCCTTAATGCTGAAGAATTCAACCTTACCAGCTTAAAAAAAAAAAAAAGATTCAAATAATTCACAGGTACTGAAAACAATTTAGTCAAGAAGAGAGGGAAAAGGGAAGTGTTTTGGAAGAAGAATATTATGTATGACATGGATGATGTTTTGCATAGTGAGAATTCTAGAGCATGATAATTTGGTCTTTGCTCTGCATAAATTTGTCTTTGTTTTCATTTTCCTTCCCCTATATCTTTAATTTTTTTTCTCTTTTTTCCTTTATCACTTTCCTAATGACAGAAACAATGATCATACAATTTTATGTGTAAAATTTGAACTGATGGATTCGGAAATCGAGAGTGACTTTACTTCTGATTAACTGGCTAACCAAGGATACCAAAATTCCATGGAGGGTACAAGATGACATCAGAGACATTAAGGCCTGTTCGGAAAGCCACCGTAATTACACTTTCCAATTCACATGGGGAGGCTGTGAATTGCTGATAATTACACGGTGTAATTACAAACTGTTTTGTTTTTAATTTATTCCTTTTATTTCTACTTTTATTTTTTTTCATTTCAATGTATTTTTTATTTTTATTATTTTAAATTCCTTTTAAATCTTTATTAGTCTAATGTTTTCTAGAAATTTCTGTTTTTTATTTTATATTATTTATATTCCATTTCCTTCTCATTCTCGACCTTTACTTCATGTGATTCCATACAATTTTTCATATTATCTAAAAAAAGTTCATTAGTATAATTTTGTTAGTATTCTAATTTTTAAATTAAAGTAGAATTCATTGTTGAGTAAAGAGGATGGGCAAGAGCAAACAATATTTTGGCAATTGCGCCTGGCCGCTACATGTGGCATCATAATCAACACTTACCCTAGCACGGTGGTGGGGAAACCTTAAGCGAGTCCCAAGAGGGGTGAGTTATCAACACATGAACCACTAGTGGCTGAACTCGAAAGACAGTATTTAGGGAACCATGCTTCTGCAAATCCCCTCGTTAGCATGGGAGATAAATGTTTGGGGTCATAAAAAGAGAAAGTATGATTTAACTGTTGTGTAAAGTGAACACACTAGCTCCCTACTTACATTTCTCAAATTGTATAAAATGAAAGGACTACACTTGAGGTAAATAACTCAAAGGTTCATTCCAACCAACTTTAACTAAGTTCTAGATACACATCACATTATTTCAACATCAATTACAACAACTCCATTATCCCCAACAGCTTAACCTAATAAAACTGAACTACAAAGCATTAAAGTGTGTCAAAAGTTATCCAATATTTACAGGGTGCAACATTTTAGTGTGATAGCAGAACTGCAGAAGAACCGCTACCAGTTGAGGATTGAAGTGCCTTGGAAAAATCCAATATCGAAATAGGAGGGGAAAGTTAAGGACCATACAAGGTGGAACCAGGAATTCAACTCTTGAGGTGTCTTTTGGGTTAAAATTGGAAGGGACACTACTGTGAGCCACAAAATTTGAGCCGCAGCGAAGAATACTTGACAGATAGGCTTGGACCGCTACAAGTATTATGAGAACCTAAGGGGGTAAAGTGTAACAGCCACGAACCGCAAGCGACATTGTGAAGCTTACCTTAAGCAAATTCCACATTGGAATAGCAGGAAGAAGTTGGGGACCATAGAGGGGTGAGTTCAGGATTCAACTGTCAAGGTGCCTTTTGGGTTAAAGACCAAGGAGACTAGGCCCAAAAGTTGTGACGTACTGGTAATACCTTTCCAGTTGGATCTGGGCCGTCACAGTTTTTTTACTACCTCATAAACTAAATCATCCCCCATACAAATATAATAGCAATTGAACCCAGGATTACCCGTTCCATCCTAAACACAAAAACGTGTATAGCAATTTCACTTTTCATTTTGCTGTACATGAAAAGATGATTGGCAGTTTCTTCTTGCTCTCCACAAATAAAACACTCATTTCACATGATCTTCTTTAACTATTATCACATGATAGAGCACTAAGACGTCCATTTCACAATGGTTTTCATTATAACATGAGAAAACAGTCTCCTATTGATCGAGTTTCCACAAAGTAGATGAGACACGTGATTCAGAAAGAGTTATGCTTGATGAATTGCATTTTTCTAGCAGGCTTGTTTTTCAAACAATATCCTAGATGTATTGCATTTTAGGTTAGAGGCATCAAATTACGAACTCATTCCTATTTAGCAGTCCAACTCTACTTAAGAAACATTGTTCTCCTCTGAAATGAGCTTTTCATTCTGATATTCTATTATTAGCAATTAGATACTGTAAAATTCGAAACAAGGGATGCTTACAATTATAATATGACTCCAGTTTATCAGAACTACCAAATAAATTTCATCCACAAAAGAGAAACATCCCCAAGAAGAAAATATAAAACCAAAAGTTGTGTGCCTCCATATGTATGAGGTCAAAATCAGTAAAAGATAGATAAGTAAAATAACCTCAAGCTTCAATCAGAATAATCTATGATTTGCAGCTTTGATGACATAATAAATTACATAAGCAATCAAGCAAACAACATACTAACACTCTTAGCACATACGGAAATCAATACTCTTACTAACCATGGTTTGGTCAGTTTCTTCAGTCCATATACCTCGAAATATAAATGAAAGCAGCCGTTGCTTTATACCGCTCAGGAAAGAAGTTTCAGATTCAGGCAGACTATGATGAAAACCATTTCCAACATGATGTACAAGCACCTGATGCAAGGCTACTGTAAGAGATTGTTATGCACAACACCCTTATCAATTTCAGATAAGAGAGATACAAAATTTCCATCCTCCTGCTCACCTACCCCAACCCAAAATAAAATAAAATATGAAGAAAGAAATTGCCAAAATCAAATATGCATTCTTCAGAATTCTTTCCACATGGTGAGTAATGAATGGATTTTGGTTGCCTAAAAAGGAACTCTCAAAAGCTTTAAAGAACAACAAACAAGATCTTTTAGACCACTTTGATGTAATGACAAGACAGATATCTTTTTTTATACGTAATGACAAGACAGATATATTGGTGGGAGTCACTGTGGAGAGACAATGGAAGTTCAATTTCTAGAATATACCAAAGCTGTGAACATTTAAACAAAAAAGAGAGAAAGATAACACAATGGCCTTTTGGTTAGTCCTTCAATGAACTATAACTTTAGTGGAGTTCCTTCCATTTCTCTTCAACTGGCTCATTTATAAGTGTTCCACTCTTTCATATCAGGAAAGTAACATGAAAAGGAACTTTTCTCTAATTCACTTCAATTTCACACTGAATAAATCCTGGTACTTTTAAGTCAAAGAAATGATGTTCTGAAAGCAAATATTAAATCATTCATACTCTAAAGTATAGATGTATTTTCTTTTTGGGTTTTGGACTAGAAAATGTTAATACAGTTGATAGGATGACAGATTTTCTCAGAATACTACAGTAATTGTTAAGGAACTGAATTTTATGTAATTTTTAGCACAACCTTGTGCTTCATTTAGACAACCTTACCTCTCTTGAAAAAAAAAAGAATGAGAATGGGATGAAACTGAACCCCGACTCCCTCATAGAGACTCATAGTTACCTGGGAATTGGAATTGAGAAAAAGTTCATCATCTTCACGGCAGAATTCCCCAATTGCTCGTACATCAACAAGATCTCCAGAATCTCTGATCTGAAGGATGTGTATTCTTTGATAACGAAGAGACACTATAGCAAGCAAATCATCATACAAGAAAGCACCAATGCTATGTGCCAAATTAACATAATCATTGTGGAAAACCCTTTCGTCAAGTATAGCTCCATCCTCCAACCTAAGTTAATGAAACCAACCACAACAAAAGCAACCAAGATAACTTCAGAGACCAAAACATCATGTTAAGTGCTCGAGAAATTTATAGTTGAGACTGATCACACACCTCAAAAGGTGGAAAGTTATTTTTTCAACTGAAGGGACTCCCTGAATTGCCCCTCCAGTAGGAGGTGCATCATGAATTTGTGCAGTTGAAGTTGCAAAGAGTCCAAATTGGTTGCTCTCCATATAGAGAAAGAAATCTTTGCATATAAGTTCCCCACTAGAAGCAAGAGTAACACTGTACAACTGCGTGAAGAAGCTCTCAAACTTTCTAGCTTTCAAAGGAAGATCATGAGTATCACAATCTTCGTCTTTGCAGGAAAATGTCAGCCATGTTGGTCTATAAACAACTAGATCCTGATGGTTTCGGCTGAAACTTACAAAATATAGACCGTCATCCGTGAACTTGCGAAATGAATGGTCGGGACATTCAACATCGTATAAGGTATAACTTGGTACAATGTTCTCATAAAATCTTCTGGCACGATGGATCTGCAAAGGGTGCACCAGCATTCTTAGGCAACCAATGTATGCATCAAAGATGCCAACTCTGATCAATTATACCATGGACAATCCGAAGAAAACGATGTATTTGGTATGGAGAAAATTGATTCTTTTAGAAAATGTTGTAACTTAGAAATTATCTTTTGGATCATGTTATTTGCCTAAAAGAATTGGAGACATACAAAGTTTGATGACAACATTTTCACCATATTTTTATATCACCAAAGTTTGACAACAATGTCTATGAGTTGATTGAAATAAGTGACATGAAGTAATAGTTTGACCATAAAGGAGGATGAATTTTGCCAATAAGCAGTGAAGACGGACCCAAGACTTGGAAGTCATGTGTGAAAAAAAAAAAAAAAAAAAGCAAACTGTGGTTGCAGCTGCAGCAGAGAGAAAAAACCATACTAACCATGGAAGATCGTTGCCTTTTCTCCTTTTAAAAAAAAAAGAACCTGACTTTGTGAGTTTGCTTTTCACACTAAGAAGGAGTTCAGTGGATGGTACATGATGAGCAAAAGAAAGGGGGAAAAAAGTAAAAGGAACAAAGGAAAGCGAAAAAAAGAATGAGCATGAATAAGAAGGAAAAGAACAAAGGAAACGTGGCAGCCAAATTTGGTGTGAGATATTATGGATAATACAAAAGCAAAAAAAGAAAAACATCTTGATTAGGCTTTCTAGCTCAATTGGCAGTTCGCAAAGTTTAACAATTAGTGGTTGGATGTTGAAATGAAATCAAAATCGGATGGTTGATGGGAAAGTGTTTATGGGTGTAAGGGATACAAGGATGCCTACCAAAGCGAAAAGTAATTTTAATAGAACAGTTATAAGATCATAAATGTTATATGAGGTGGAGGTTGAGCTGCTAAAGGGTTCAACACATCCATAAGATGAGAGTTGCGGAGATGCGGAGGTTAGGATGGACATGCGGTCATACATGATCAAACAAAATTAAAATGAACGACGTTGCAAGGAGGTGCAAGTAGTAAACATTAAAGATAAAATGAGATAAGGTCCGTTGGAGATGACTTGGACATTTGTTCACGCTTGGTTTGACCTCAAATGCACCAGTGTATCCGTGTGAAATCATGATGAGTTAAATGTGTTAAACTGGGATGAGGTAGACCTAAATTCATATGAAAAGAATTTCTAGAAAGACCTGCAATCGCTTTAGTCCATGAAGATTTAGCGAAAGATAGGCTTCATGAAGGAATAAAATCTATATACGTGATTTCAATTAGTTGGGAATATGCATTAGTCCCTATGTACGAAGTAATGAAATATTATGGAACCCAAACAGATCATTTATGGTATTGAGGATCCAAGTAGTCGACTTCAACTTATCTGGGACTACAGTATAGTTTTTCTATTATATGTTTTAGTCTTGTTTATACATATACATTACGTCATATGCTTTCTAGTAGTTCTATAATTCTATTAGAGATTTTTTTAATGCATGTTGAGGATATATAAAACTGCTACTACTTATTATTAATGCCGGCCTGAGATGAATTTAAATGGAAAAGTCTGGTATTGATCCCTCCTTAAAATGTTTGTGAGACTTCGTCTTACTTTCAGCTAATGCACCCAACAACTTTGTAGCCATAGCTGCTCGTTAAAAGGTATATCATAATATTAATGATATTATAAATACATCAGAGTTTGAGACTATGGTGCTGGAGAATCTATACATCTCCATGTGGTCCCACCCCTGCCCATAAGAGAGGGAATGATTTTCTCCCTATGGCAGAAAAAGAAATTTTCGCAATTTAAGGTAATAATACAAGCACAGGGTTTGCGGAGACAAAATCACCCACTATTGAAAAGGTTAACAAAATCGCAATTTAGTCTTGACAATTGCAACTTGGCAGTTCAATCACAAAACCAAGAGCATAAGTATTAAATCATTTCATAAGAAAAAGTGACAACATAAAGGGTTGAGCTGTTGAATGAAGTTCACAGTAAAGATAAATAAAACAAGAGCGACGAAAAGAAGAGAAGAGGAAACATACGCTGGTGCCAGGAGCAGGGGTACAAATCTGGCGCTCAAAAAGCCTGGCGGTAACATTGTTGGTTTTGAACATCAGTAAAAATCGTTTCAGCTTTTATATAATTGCTTTCAGCAGCATTAAAATTGTGAATAATACAAAATCGCAGTAGGACTAAATTAGATAATTGATTGAAAAAAGGAGGGCTCAATTAGGATCGACAAAGTCTAAAAGGGAAGAGCTGGGGTTAGTGGTTGGCAAAGATTGGGCAGGCACCATTTGGAGCGGCAGAAATGGGGGCAACAAGCATAAAGGGTGTATGAATAGACGGAAGCGTGCTGCTAAGGTGTGTTGTTCGGTAACACTCGGGAAAGGCCAAAAGTTGAGTGTGTGTGGATAAATTCCACTGCCAAAAATTAATACTACACATATACTTTCCAAGAATCATTTTTTGGTTTGGGAATTTTGATTGGAGGATAAGAAACTTTATTTATTCATAACAAGGGAACAAATAACGTCTTTCATTGCAAAGATAATTTTGGGATATATATTAGGTTTTGCTTGCATCAATTATACATAGATTATTTTTATGAATTGTTTAGTTTGAGTACATTAAAAATTAGAATGCATTACATTAAAAAAAATTGTTTACAAAATATCTTTCATTATTGTGGTGGAAAAGATTCTTTTTAAAAAAGGTATTAAGGGGCAATTGGGTCTTTAATTAAGTTTATGCATGCATACCAGCATTAGTAATATCTAGAAATTTATGGTACTTACAATACATACATTAATAAACAATAGATTGTATAACTAACACAAGTATTATGAATACATAGATTGGAAAGAGTATCAAACAAGGTATTACTAATAAACAAGAATGACGCATGCATAATTTTCTTAATACACTCTACCAAACGACCCTTTAATATTTTTCTCACATAATACACTTATAAGACAACCTTTTATACTTTGCAAAAAAAAAAACAGATACTTAATAATAAATTGACTTATTAAACAACTTAAAATACTCATATACTTAATAATAAATAGACTTATTAAACCTCAAAATATTCATATACTTAATAATAAGTCGACTTATTAAACACCATATAATGTACATAATATGCATACCAAACACATTTTCTTGATATGGACATGTTATGTATCTCACTCAAAATTGAGTGTCTTTTCTTGGGAAAATGAGTTTTCGTTTAAAAATAATTCACCGATTTTCAGCTCTTACACATCATTAAATTCAACATTTTTGAAGAATTTTTAATGGCAAAGCAACAAGATGATGTGTACGTTAATACTTGCAGCAGAAATTGTTGACAATGTCTTTGTTGTAGATTCACTTCAAATCCGAAGAGCCACAAGATCGACTTCGTCTCCTAAATGAAACATAGAGCAATTCACAAACTAAGAATCTTCTTAGTGTATTAATTGATTGTGAATAAAACTAGGATAGTTTTTTGTTTTTTTTGTTTCTTTTTCTTTTCTGATTTTTTTTCACTGTCTCATCTCTTCTCTCACATTCTGAAAGATACCCCCACTAGGAGTCTTTTAAGGAGAGGTTGAGTAGTTAGTTTGTAATTATTGTTTCTTATCCTTTAAAAAATGATTCTCCATTTATTTAATTGATTAATTAATTTAATGGGATTGGATCAGCAGAATTGGATTAGGTTGAACAAAATCGTATCGAGTCGGGTCGATACACATGAGAGACCCACGACCCAAAACTTACATCTCCAACTTTGCACATGGTGGACAAGACCCAAGCCAACAAAACATCAATCAAACACACAAATCCATATGAAAAATAGTTCATGTGACTTGTGAGCATCATAAAGCTTACCTTTAAGGTTTTACAAGCCTTACATAGGAATCCAATCACATGTCAAAAAAAATTCAGTACAATTTTAAGGACATTATTGCTCACAATACTCTAGAGTTGATAAACTACTCCAGTAGTTACTTATTCAATTTCTCATACTCTTAAAAGAGGTTAATTCAAGTTAATGTTTAACTTTATACACACAATTACACTTAATAGCAATATGATTAGTGCAATAGTCGGCTTGTGTATACAAATTTATTATTCAATTCATTGTCTTTCCTTTATACTTGAATCTAGCTATCTGTTTCAATTCAACTACCTTCCTAAGCATACACTGCATTTTCAAATCATTAATGACAATTTGTACCTGATAAAGTAGCAATACTGATTGAAAGTTCATGAAACATTAAAACGTCAAAAGGTATTTCAGTTGAAAATTCATTTTAACTTTTCGGAATCTCACACAATGAAGAAGCAGGGAATCATTTTTTATTGATCCATTGATAGTTTGTCACATGTGGTATAAAATATGTGCTACAATATTTTCACCTTATACTGACGTATGTGACTCATTTTTTTGATTATCTAACATCATAGATACCTTGGTCTAAACACCTCCAGATGTTTAACCGTATGTTCTTTTTTCATTAATCATTAAACTCATTTCTTTAGAGGAACTCTTTGTGTGACTCATAAAACAAGTCATAATATGATGGTGAAATTCATTTCTTCACGTTTCTCGACGTAGGAGGCGATTGGTAATGTGACTAAGACAATTATGTGACTTGTTCGACATTTTATTTCTTACAAAATATCACATGCATACTATACATAACATAAATTCAATAGTATTATATAGAAGAAAATATTATAACAATCAACTTATTGTACAATATAGAAATATCATCAAATATTGTGCAAACCTAGAATCTTAACATGTTTTTCAAACAAGTCTCTTGAAATGACCTTTTTTAAAGGATTAACTATCATTTCGAGTATAGCAATGTATTGCAAAGTTCTTTTTTCACTTTCCACTACGTCTTTCACAGATTTATACTTGATGTCAATGTGTTTGGTCTTATTGTGATACTTAGGATCATGATAGTCGCTGACTATCACAATATAGAATCATAAAATTCTTAGAATTCTTTAAAATACTCAAATTCTCAGAAACGCTATTTAACTAAACAATTTTTTTGTACTGTAGACACACAAGACATGAATTCAGATTCCATGGTTGAAAGAGTTGTCCAAGTTTGCTTATTACTCTTTCATGAAATAACACCACCATTTAGAAATAGAGCATAACCGGATGTTGATTTTCTATCATTTAGGTCACCAGTTAAATTAACATCTATATAACCTTTTATGAATGAATCAGATCCACTATAACATAGTATATGATCTACAGTTCCCTTCAGGTATCAAAATATTTTATTGTCTGCTTTCCAATGATCCCTTCCAGGATTGGATTGATACATGCTAACTAGACTTACGTCATAACAAATGTTTGGGCGATTATATATCATAGCATACATCAAATTCCCCAATACTAGATACGAAACTCGAGAGATGTCTTTCTTTTCTTTTTCAGTCTTTGGACACATTTCAAAGCTTAAAGTTCCACCCCTTGTTAAAACAATATCTGTAGATTTGCAACTATTCATTCAAAAGTGTTTCAGTATTTCATTATGTAAGTTTCTTGAGATAAACTCAAATAAATTGGGAACGAGCTCTTAATTTGGATCTCAACACCCAATATATAGTCTGTTTCACTTATATCTTTCATATCAAATGATTTTGAAAGTCATGACTTGACAATTTTCCCATACTCCAAACTATTTCCAGCTAATAAAGTATCATCTATGTAAAGAGAAAGAATTATAAATTTCCTAATCGACCTTTCCACATAGATGCAATGGTCTTCATCGATCATGGTAAAATCAAATGTCATCACCTCCTTATGAAATCTCAGGTACACCTTGAAGATTGCTTAAGAACATAAATTGATCTTTTCAATTTACAAACTTTATTTTCATAGCCTTTAACAAAGAAATCTATTGGTGTTCCGTGTAGATTTCCTCAATTATTATTTCATTGAGAAAAGTGGTCTTCACGTCCATTTGGTGTAATTCTAGATCTAAACGTGCAATAATAGCTAAAAGTAATTATTTGGAGATAAACTTCACAACTAATGAAAGAGTTTTCTCATCGTGTATTTCAAATTCTTGAGTATAATCTTTTGCCACCAATCGTGCTTTGTGTCTTTCTATTGACCCATCCAATTTGTGCTTAACTTTGAGAATCTGTTTATTACCAATAGTTTTACGTTCCTTATGAAGGTCAACTAGATACCAGACTATATTGATTTTCATGGACTCTAATTCTTCTTTCTTCGCTTTTAACCATTCATCCCTTTTATGGATCAATAAGGTCTTGGTTACAGAATTAGGTTCATTCAATTCTGTAAGAGATACCAAGAAAATATAATCCACAATCTTATAAGATCGTTTAGGTACACCTTTTCTTGTACTCTTACGTAATTGAAGTTTAAATTCTTCTATAGGATTTTGGGATTCATAATTCCACGTGAATCAAAAATCATTTCTTGATCCATTAAATTGTCAAGTATGTCTTAAGATATTGCCTGATCTTCTAAATTCAACATTTCCTAAAGAGGCTCAACTTCACATATTCACCCATTTTGGGAAAATTATTTTCTAAAAATCTTACATCTCGTGATACAATTTTAGTAATACTTCCATCCTCTAGTTCATCAATGAACACATACCTTTTGGAGTATTCAGAGTACCTTATAAAGATAAATTCCGTTCCTTTTGTACTTAGTATACCAAAATCACCAAAATGATCTTTAATATATGTTTCATAATTCCACAGTCAGTGATCTTTCAGTTTGTTTTATGACAAGTTCAAAGTTCATAAAGAGTGAAAGATACTGATTTAGAAGGCACTTTATTCAATATGTATGTCACAACAAATAATGCATCTCCCCAGAAAGAGATAAACAAATGTATTTGGTCATTATTGACCTAGTCATATCTAATAATGTTCTATTCTTTCTTTCAGGTATATTATTTTGTCGAGGTGTATAAGGAATAGTTAATTTCCAATAATCTTCGAATTTTTTGACAAATATTCACGTCCTCTATCTGTTCTTTAAGTCTTTATTATTTTATCTAATTGATTATCAACTTTATTCATATTTTTCTAAAGCACTCAAGTGCTTTAGATTTATGAGAAATCAAATAGACATAATCAAAACACGTGAAATCACCAATAAATGTAATGAAGTGTTTAGCATCATACCTTGCCCTCACATTCATTGGACCACAAATATCATAATGAATTAATTGAAGTGAGAACTTAACTCTCTTAGATTTTTCAAATGGTTTACGTGTGATATTTCAAGCAAGAAATTTTCACAAGTTGACATATCAATTTTGGTGAAAGAACCTAAATGTTCTTCTTTTGTTAACCTATTCATTCAATTTTTCCTATGTGACCTAGTCTTGCATGTCATGTAATAACATCAATGTCATTGTATTATTTGAATAACATGTCATTACACAACGATCAACATAATACTCATAAGTTAAAAGATTACAATCTAAAATGATAAAATGGTCAGTCAAAAGAATCATATAAAACATTATCTAGAGTTACTCTAACACGATTAAGACTAAAAACAAACCAAAACTAACGTCAAAAAAATATACCCAAATACTAAGTTTTATCGAATCGCTGACGTCATGTAGCATTAGAGAACGACCACCAAGCAAGTCTACTTTGCAAGTGCATATCCCTTTGAATTTCGATTTTGCATTATTTCCTACGTAGATCCACCTTAATTTAGATGAAAGTGTTGAAACTCCATAAATACTTCTCGATCTAGACTTATGTGGTTGGTGAATCTTGGAGTTTACAATTCATATAGGAGGAAGTTCTAGATACATATGTAACACTTAGAGATGCGTTAGAAATGCTACATTTTACTACTCAATACATTCAAGATCAAAGTATCACAGTACTTGGCAATTATAACACTTTAGTTTGCTCGTCTCTCTTCTTGAAGAATCATTTTTCTTTCTTGGAATCAGGGTTCTTGTTTTCTTATTGGGTCTATCTTCGGTCTCTTTGTCTTTCTCATTTCATTTCCAATTCTTCTGGAGCTTGTATTCTAAAAACTTTGTGCTACTTGACTCTACCACAAAGGTATTAGAAGCAGTTTTCGCCTAACCAAACCGCTCATCCTGAAGTCCAACATGGTGAGAAACATCAGAAAAAGTTTTGATATTATGATTATAGGTCAATCTAACCTTTAAATGTTCCCAATTAGTGGGAAGAGACAAATCGCTTCCTGAACTTGTTTTTTTTATCCAAAATAACATAACCATCACTCTTGAATTGAGTTATTATGCTTGACATCACCTAAGGTGTTGTTTGACATTTTGATCATGACACTTCTTATAAGTGTCACATTTGATATTCAACTGTTGGAGGTGAATTATAGATGTATCCCTATATGCTCCTCGCAGATGTGCCCACATAACATGAGGAGTGGAAAGTTCTTCACATTCATTTATGAGGTCATCAACCACAAAACTAACTGCTATTTCACGTGTAGTAGAGTTAGCCTTTTTCTAAGCTTTATAAGCTTCACGATCTCTTCTGTGTTGTGTAGTGTTTTCCTCTTCTGGATGATTTAAAACATGATTTATACCTTCGAGCGTATTTTGCTCTTCCAGTATATACTATATTTTAGGAAGATGTTATTATCGTCGTTCAATTTTTCACCTTTATTTATGTCAAAAGGATACTTTTTGATGTCATGTATTAATTGATATATAGTAAGGCTATTTTTTTTTAATGATTTATACATGTGACATACACATCCACGCAAACAATTCTCATAAAGGTTTCATATTTAATTTATAATGGAAAAGACGCATAAGCATTCAATCATCATCTTCAAACTAAATATTTAATTAAAATTTAAACTAATTTCTTAATGTGTATACTTACATATATTTTAGACCATAATCACAATCATTTACATTCTAATAATCAAATAGAATATGATAATGCATAATAAAATAACAATTCACTAATTTACTAAAACGATAAAATTCAAATATTCATATTTAAAGTATAGTAAAATTGTTCAGTACAAAATTTGTAAAGAATAAACAAAGTATTCAATACTAAATATGTTTATGTTGTGAGGTTTTACCCTCTTAAATCCTATATTCACCACATACTTCTAAAATTGTTTCATTATTTCCAACTTCAAAATAAGTTTTAATCAATTTAATCATTCAGTACTCTGTTAAGGAATAATACAAAACGTCAAATGCAACCCCCTCCTCAATTTGAATGAAATTTTCATTTACCTCATCTAATGTCATGTTAAAAGATTTGAGGAAGTCTAGTAAAAGTACAAGAGGATCCATCTTAAAACTTGAACTCTTTAAGATCTTTTCTCATTTCCTTCGAATAGTCCTTTGACTCCTTAACAAAGTTTGTGTCTCCCTTGAAACATTGATTTGTACGATTTCACATCCTCTAAAACATGAAATATGGTGATGTGCTCTTCTACTTTCTCAACCTCATGAACTCCCACTTGAAGTAATTTGAGTGTTGTTGTTCAACCATGTCTGAAATATGAATTAGTAAACAATAAAAATGAGTTGTAGCACTCAATATGACAACATATGTTACTATTATTTGTAGAAGAAAATATTATTTATAGAACTTAAACACTAAACGAATTAGGCATAATACATGATTCGGACCCTTGGCTTCAAATGATAAGTTTGACCTTTAACTTTGTCACTGCACAAGCAGACACTTAAACTAGCCAAAACTTAAACAAAAAAATACTCTAATCCTACCTGGAAAAATGTGTGAAATACACCCAAGGCGCGTCAGAGGTAAACTCGAGGGCCCAACAGAAAAAAAACATTGAGAAGACATTAAATCCTAAATCAATATATATATATATATATATATATATATATATATATATATTATAATTTTTTCAATATTTTCCCCTCTTTTTATTTGCATTATTTGTTGTTCATTGCGAAATACACAAATTACAACTGATATTTAATTATTTTTTGTTATTGTGAAATAAAAGTTTTAATGAAGTGTTTTTTTGTTTTTCCGTATATCTATTGTAAGTGAGATGAGATGAGTATACACTTGTAAAAATCTAACGCAATCTAAGTCCGAACACTCTCAATCAACCACTCCGATCCACACTTAAGGGACTCCTTGCATTTTGATTAGCTATCGAACTGCTACTTAAACTTGAAAAATATCTATGAAAAGTTCATTTAGACATTTTATCACAGAATTTAAGTGTGTTACTTAACAATATTCAGCACTCTATGTTGTGTTTTAGCCTCCAAAAATTCGTAATTGTAATTTTGTACTCACTATGACAATCATAATACACAAAACATCCTTTTCTCCTCATTAAATATTTGACAACTTAAAGCACAAAGACACTTCAAACTAAAGCAAAGAAGAAACAATTAATTTGTTTTCATCTCTTACTAGAACTATGGCTGCACTTGATACACTCAAATTATACTTCCCTAAAGAAGTATAAGCGGTCGTATCAAGTAAAAAACACAGTTCTTAGGCTGGGGTCGATCCTACGAGGAAAATGATTTAGACTTAACTTTAGTCTACGATTAAGTCTATTTAGTCAAGTCCTTTCCGAAAACAATTAATTAAAGGGGGGGGGTTGTGAAACAAAAATGTTCAATTATTTCTAAGTAAACAAGTAGCAAGATTAAAACTTTGGTGTTTATCAAGTGATGATAGAAACTAGGGTTTAAGTGTTCCCCATAGGTTCATAACACGATAATCCTAGCTATAACAATTCTTTCCTAGTGTCTTGCATGCAAAGTGGTAAGTTATGTATCTCTAATTCCTTGGTCCGGCAACTAGAGAATTTCACCCCGTACCTTGGTCTGGCTACGTGTGTCTAAATTACTAAACCTTACCTTTACCTCATATTAAGCATCATACTCAATGTATGGCTAAGTTACTACTTCGCACCAATTGAAACTAGCTTATTAGATAGTATACACTAAATCAATGTTAATAATGATTTTCCTATTAACTACATCCTTTGTCTGGCAAGTAGAAATAGGGCAAGTTCTAACACGTGCACTCGTTAAAAAGATTTCTAAACTAAAGAATTATCAATAAATGCAAGAACCTATTCTAGAGTTGTTATTTAGCTAGTTTTACCTTGTTAGTCACCCATAGTATTCACAACCCTAGTTGTGGATTTAGTTACCCAAGCCTAGGAATACACAATTCATGGTTGTTAAACAATAGTTCATGTACTTACTTTGACAAGTTTGAAGAAAATCCATAAATACCACTTGAATTAGCAAAAATATCTTGAGAATTGATTACGAAAACTTGAATTAATTCCCAAAATCAAAAGTTAAATCTCCAATAACAAGAGTATGAAAAACAATAAAAAGTCTAACCCCAAAAATGAGGTTTTTAACCCTATTTATAATAATAAAGTCCTAAATTGAAAGGAGTTCAAAATAAGGAAAGTTTGTCCAGAAACGCGTCTTCAATCAATCACTCCACTGACGGTCAGTCGATGGAACGACGGACCGTCGACTGCCTCCGTCAGTCCATACTTAGCATCTTCTTCAACCTTCATCGTTTCATCTTCTCTGATCCAATCGACGGACCAACATCACGGTCCGTGGATACTCTTATGGTTTGTCGATGCCTTCGTCTTCCATACTTAGTTATTTCTTCAACACCGGGTACTAGGACTAAACTTTGATCTGATCGACGGTTTGCCAAGACGGTCCATCAATCAGTCGAAGGACCGTCGATCCATCCATGGCCCCACACTTGGTCAGAATTCCCTGATTTGCTTCTAGATGCTTGGACCTCTAGTCGACGATCACCACATACAGACCGTCGATGGAACGACGGGCCACCAATGGCTTCCTTGGTGACCTCTTCTGCACAATCTTCTGCATATTTGTTTTGGA
Source organism: Solanum arcanum (assembly GCA_027789145.1). Taxonomy (NCBI): domain Eukaryota; kingdom Viridiplantae; phylum Streptophyta; class Magnoliopsida; order Solanales; family Solanaceae; genus Solanum; species Solanum arcanum. Next base: position 65,805,243 of record CM050933.1, read on the forward strand.
CAACTTTCCTGCAAAATACAGATAAAAACAAATTAAAACTACTACAAAAAGGCCCTAAACACACACTAAACTTAAGGAAAAAGCATTTAAAGTACTGTGAAACCACGGTGCATCAACACCCTCAACTTAAATTCGTTGTTTGTCCTCAAGCGACGCACTATGACTCACCACAACACATTTGTACAAAAGTATCCTCATTTAAGCTTTCACAATCATATGATTATCAATCCCGACTATTTTCATTGCTTTTATGCATGATATCTCTCTTAGGCTCACTAGACTCATTCATGTGGATCAGACCATGACACAGACTCACTACGCACCAACACCTCTCCTCTTTTATCTCTCACCAAGGTACCAACTTTCTAATATTGGGACTCTCACTTCAAAAAAAATATCCTCTTTTTTCACACAGTAATTTCAGATTTGAGTATAAGGATCATTATTCAACACTCACTCTCAGAACAACTTCACACCTAGTTGATACTTGTCGCCATAGGCTTGCCCTTATTTTCAGTGCTTTAAGTTCACCACATTAGACTCTTAGGATAACGATATGACTTTCTTGGCTTGTAACGTAGGCTCGAGGTCAGGTATGGTACATATGGATACATTTTAGTGACTTGTTTCCCTCCTTGACATTACGGCTAAGAGTCTTACCTCTTTCTTTGCCTATTATTCCATATTCTTCCTTTTCTTGTATTCTTTGCCTTATTTTCTCCTTTCTTTCTCCTTTTGTATAAATGACTCTTCTTTTATTTTTATTTTTATTCTTTCAAATTCTTCACTTGATTTCAATTTTGATTGAGTCACTTCTCTTCTTCACTATTTATTTTCTTTTTCCATTCACATTAATCCTTTCAACCCCACTTTTCGGAACATTACTCATAATAGGCACCCTCAACTCATGGCTTTTCCATGAGTTGAGGTACACAATACCCAAGGTTGGGTCAGGTCCAAGACGAGATTGTTTTTCTGCATTAGCCACCCTCAACTTATGCTTTTGGCCTAAGTTGAGGTGCACATGTCCAAGGAGGGACCAGGGACAACAGATTATACCCAGAGAAGATGAGTTAGAAAAGAAAGGTCCATTGTAAGCTCAAAATATTTTGATAAAAAAGGGATCAATTTCATTTGGTTTTCTTTTATTTAGGCTAAGGATTGGCTAATTGGAACAAGGGACTATGATCCTTTCCTTTGTCTAAAACATATTGCTTTTGCAGGACTAACCGGGCAAGTTCTAGCTAGGTACTAATAGTCGAATATCAAACTTCCCTGACACTCTCTTAACACCTCATTACCCTACCAGATTATCAGACACCTAGTTCCACTCGGGGCCCTCTATTTGGCGCCCCCTCATTGGACTCATCCCTAATGAGACCGATGTCCACTGTCCCAGTAGGAGTCTGGAGAACATGGATGTGCCAGATGGGCACTCTAGCAGCCCTGCACAACTCAAAAATCAGACAGGGGAAGGGGTAAGTGGTCGAGGCCTTAAAATCCATCTCTTGGATGACTGCCAGCAACAGCCTCGTAAAATCAATCTCAAACCCCGCGACCATAGCAGCAACCAAGACCGCTCTATCCCATGTGAGCATGTTGTCAGCATCTATAGGGGATAGGCGATGGCAGACTAAGAGCCAGATGAACTTGGTAGCGAACGTGAGGTTGGCCTTCTTGATAAGGCCTCTAGGCTCCAGCACCCAGTCTGCACCCTCACGATCTACGGATATGTGTTGGGCAATCCACCACTTGGTGGTTTCTCTCATATCCTTGTCTGACTGGAAATGGCCCTACTTAATCAAGTTCCACCGGTTGTAAAACTCGGGGGTGAGGGGGGCCTTGTTGGAATCAGTATCAGCACCGTATAAGAAATGGCCTATGGTGGGCAAAGAGATCAACTCGACGGCCACGAACTCGAACATAGGTAAGTGGTGCCTGTTTGGCGGGATTAGACCACCTATCCAAAGAAGCTCTGAGAGTCGCTACATAAGAAGCGTATAACTCTCGCACCAACTCCTCACTATAGCGTCCCACGCTCCTAGCCATCCACTCGAGCTGGTGGCAGGTGAATAGGTCATGTATAGAAGGGATAGTGTGTATACTCCCTGTAAGAATCCGCCACTCAACTGTCAGAGTCCGAGTCGTGAACCCCTTATCATTGAGCATCTTGGCGTCCCTGTATATCTGGTGTTGCACCTCTACGCATCACTGGTTAGGATGATCAACAACCATTGAAGGATCCTCAGAGGGGGGGGGGGGGGGTGACGGAGCAGCCTCTGAACTCTGGGCCTAACCCTGTAGAGTGGGCCGACTCAACACCGGAAGCCTCCTTGAAGCCAGACGCTCTTTCAGATCCCGAGGCAGACCTAGATAGTGTGTCGCTCAGTCATCAAACTGGGAGGCAGTCTTGGGTGTGGCCCATGTGGTCCTAGCAGCAGGTGTCGCTGTCTGGGTGCCTGGTGGCATGTATTCGGGATCACGCTCATTGTCCGATGAGCCAATCACCATCCGACGTGAAGGTTCCACGGACTTGGACCGTCCTCTGGAATAGACTAAATCTGGCTTGGGATCCATCGGTACCTGCAAGGGAGAGTTATTAGATTCATTGTAATCATCCTATACACACAAGAGAAGCAAAAACCAAATTTGGTACAAAAGGTACAGTGAAGTGCAGAACTGCAGAATAGGACGATAGGCTCTATCGACGGTTCATCACTGAAACGACGGTCCGTCGATAGGGTCTGTCGGTAGACACTTAGCAAAAATTCAGAAGTTACAGGTCCACAACGCTTGCAGTTAGAAATGTCGGACGTGCAGAATGGCCCGTCGATGAAATGACGGACCGTAGTCCACTTCCGTCGTTGGATACTTAGAAAAATTCAAAATGCATCAGAGATAGGGTTTCAGTTAGAAATGACGCACGAGAAAAACGGCCTATCGATCAATCAACGGACCGTATTCCACTTCCGTCGCCCCAGATTTAAACTAACTCGTTGTGCTGCTATCGATGGACACCATCGACGGTCCGTAGATTGGGTCTCATACTGTCGGTCAGAGACAATTTTTTTTCACCATTCCTTTGCACCCCACACATAAACAATTTCAAGCACATCAAGACACCCAATTTTCAATATCAATCTACCAACAACTTTGTCATTCCTAGGGCTTTGATTATATTAATTTCGATCCTAGATTCTAAGAGACGATCAAGCCCTAAGTTGGAAAACCACAAATCACACAACATTAAGAGTTCATAGAGACAGTAAGCACCCTCAACCCATTCACTTTCCATCATTCTAAGGGAAAAGGAACCCAATTTTAACAAGTTAAGCATGTGATGTTGTCCCTAGGTCAAGACCCACATACAGTTTAATCATTTTTGAATGCAAATGAATGAGCATTCATTGAGCGAATGAGAATAGCATACCTGTACGCTGTAGTGAAGTGAATGTGAGGGTGAACTTTTGCAATAACACCAACAAGCCCGCCTCAAACACTGACCAGAAAAGGGCTTTGTTTGGATGGGAATTGGGGGACTAGGGTTTTGGGAACTTGGAAAAGATGGGGGAATGAGAGATCAGAGAAAAATTTGGATGAAGTAAATATGGGAGTGAGGGAAAGGGGAGGGGAAAACGTGGGGGAGAATTTGAAAAGGTGTGGGGTAACTAAAAGGGTGAATTTTAATGTATAGTCGGTCGGGTCATGGGTTATGGGGAACTAATGATTCCCCGTCGACGAACCGTAAGTCAATCGACGGTCCATTGACTGCTCTATCGATTGTGTCCTAACTTAGACATAATTTGTAATCATGCCTGGATCCACGGACACCATCGATGGTCCATTGATGAGACGACGACCCATCGATTGGTCCGTAGATCAGTGCACTAGACCAATTTCAACAGATTTCCTTTAATTTGGTCCCTGCACATTGAGAACCCAATAAGCCATTATTTCTGAACACTTTTTAGACACGGACCCTAAACTACTCTCTAGCGAACATACTTAAAATAAATAAAAGAAAATTCACACATGACATTGATTAAAAACCGAAATAATACAAAAACAAGAAAAACCTAGTGTTGTCTAGAGGATACATATTGGGTTGGCTTTCAATCAGCGCTTGATTTAACGTCGCAACATGATGCAAGACTCTTGATTACTCAGACTTCATCAAGATGGTATGCCTCAACCACTTCATTCACATTTTCCGCATGCCCAAGGTAGATTTTTATTCTTTGACCATTTACCTTGAACCTTGCACCCTCATTTCTCCAAATCAACCACATCATAAGGGAACACTTGAGTGATCAAGAATAGACCAGTCCATTTGGACTTGAGTTTGCCCGGAAACAAGCGAAACCTAGAGTTTAAGAAATGCACCAAATCCCCAACCGCAAATTTGCGCTTCTCAATCTTTTGGTTATGGTACTTCTTCATATTTTCTTTGTAGAGGGCTGAACTTTCATATGCCTTCAAGCGAAACTCATCAAACTCATTTAACCCATTTAATCTCTGTTCCGCTGCTTCATTCCAATCCATCTTCAATTTCTTCATTGCCCACATGGACTTATGCTCTAACTCAACCGTCAAGTGACAAACCTTCCCATATACAAGTTGGTATGGAGACATACCTATGGGAGTCTTGTATGCTGTCTGGTTGGCCCAAAGAGCATCATCAAGCCTCCTTGACCAATCCATTTTACTAGCATTCACCATTTTTGCCAGAATTTGCTTGATTTCTCTATTTGACACCTCAACTTGCCCACTAGTCTGAGGATGGTAAGGAATGACTACATTGTGGCGAACTCCATATTTCTCCAATAAACCTTTGAACAACTTGTTGCAAAAGTGGGATCCCCCTTCACAAATAATGGCCCTAGGGGTGCCGAATCTGGAAAATATGTTCTTTTTCAAGAACGTCGGGTGACACTCTTCCTTCATTGTTTGCAAGTGCTATGGCTTCCACCTATTTTGACACATAATCAACCACCACAAGAATGTACTTCATCCCATGAGAACTCACAAAAGGTCCCATAAAGTCAATGCCCCACACATCAAACAACTCAATTACAAGAATGGGATTTAAAGGGAGCTTTTGCCTTCTAGTAATACCTCCATCTCATTGGCAGCTATCACATGGCTTGGCGAACTCATGAGCATCTTGGTGGACTGTTGGCTAATAGTAGCCACATTGTAAAATTTGTATGGGCAGTTCGGATACCACTTTGATGCCCACCCACAGGCGAGGAATGACATGCGTCCAAAATACTAAGCATCTCAACTTCCAGCACACAACGACGAATAAGCCCATCGACACAAATCCTATATAAATATGGTTCATCCCAAAAGAACTTTTTCACATCATGCATGAACTTTTTCTTTTGATGAAAGGACAAGTCTGATGGGACTATATCACTACCCAAATAATTTGCAAAATCGGCGAACCATAGAATTAAGTCATGAAAAGCGGCCAAAACATGCTCATCAGGGAAAGTATCATCAATTTCAGCCTTATCACCCAACTCTCGCATAGTTTCATCCTCTAGTTTGGACAAGTGATCGGGGACTTGATTTTCGGTCCCTTTTCTATCTTTCACTTCAAATTCAAATTCTTGTAACAATAATACCCATCTAATCAACTTTGGTTTCGCATCCTTATTTTCCATCAAATATCTCAAAGCAGAATGATTAGTATGCACTATGACTCTCGTGCCAAGCAAATAGGAGCAAAATTTCTCAAAAGCAAAAACAACCTCAAGGAGCTCTTGTTCAATCACAATATAGTTCTTTTGAGCTTCATTAAGGGCCTTACTGGCGTAATAAATGGGGTGAAGGATTTTATCCCTTGTTTGACCCAAAACTACACCAAGAGCAACCCCACTAGCATCACACATCACCTCAAAGGACTTACTCGAATCTGGGAAATAATAATGGGCGCTGACACCAACTTCTCCTTCAACTCACCATACTCCTTCATACTAAATTCATCAAAATAAAATTTACATTCTTTCTTAAGTAAATTGCGCAGAGGATGTGAAATTTTTGAAAAATCCTTAATAAACCTCTGTTAGAAGCCCACATGCACAAGAAAACTCCTCACACAGTTTGTAGAGATGGGTGGAGAAAGTCTCTCTATCACCTCAACTTTGGCTCAATCAACCTCTATCCCCCTCTCTGAGATGCGATGGCCTAATGCAATACCCTTTTTCACCATAAAATGATATTTTCACCCAATTTAGCACAAGATTGCAATCTTCACACCGTTTGAGGACCTTGGCCAAGTGACTCAAACAACGCTCAAAGGATTAACCAACCAGTAAAAGATCATCCATAAACACCTCAATAGTGTCTTCCACCATATTGGAGAATATCGACATCATACATCTCTAAAAAGTAGCCGATGCATTACACAACCCAAAAGGCATCCTCTTGAATGCGAAAGTTCCATAAGGACAAGTAAAGGTCATTTTCTCTTGATCCTCCGGTGTAATAGAGATTTGGTTGTTACCCGAATAACCATCAAGGAAACAATACCACCCCTTTACTGCAAGCCTATCCAACATCTGATCCATGAAGGGCAACGGAAAATGGTCCTTCTCAGTCCATGCATTCAACTTCCGGTAATACATACAAACTCTCCATTTGGTAACCGACCTCATTGGAACAAGCTCATTCTTCTCATTAGGTACCACTATCATTCCCCTTTTTTTGGGCACACAGTGAACAGAACAAACCCAACTACTATCAGCAATCAGATATTTGACTCCGGCATTCAACCACTTAATAATTTCCTTATTCATTACCTCTTGCATATGTGGATTTAAGAGTCTTTGATGATCTATGCTTGGCTTATGATCTGGCATGAGTTGGATTTTGTGTGAACAAATACCGGGCGGAATCCTAATAATATCCATAATAGTCCAACCAATGGCCCGTTTGAACCTCTTCAACACCTCTACAAGACAACCCACTTGCTTCACATTCAAATCTGATGCAATGATTACCGGCAAAGTGTCACCTTTTCCTAAGAAAATGCACCTCAGATGAGGTGTTAGAGCCTTAAGCTCCAATTTTGGGGCCTCCTCAATAGATTGTTTCGCGGGTGGAGACTCGCGATGCTTCATATCTAACTCCAACTTCTTTGGTTTGAATCGAACATCACCTCGATCAAGTGCCGCAACCAATGACCCATACTTTTCAATACCATCACTCTCAAAATTCATGATCACTACCGCTAGTGCCTCAACACCAAGGCACTCTTCTATTTGTACCTTAGACGAACTCTCAAACCTGTAGGATATCGCAGATACCAATTGGAGCTCACCACTCTGCCTCATGGACTTATAAATGTTGAAAGTCGCTTCTTCATTGTTCAATAGAAACTTCATCTGCTCTTTCTCCATGTCAACTAAGGCAAGACTGGTAGCAAGGAATGACCTCCCATAAATAATAGGTACCTTAAAATCCCACCTCATAGTCAAGAATCACAAAATCGGCCAAAAATATGAATGACTCCACCTTCACTAACACATCGTGGCATATATAATAGGCCTTTTCACCGTTCTATCATCCATTAGTAACCGCATCGCAGTGGGCTTTGGGTCACCCAAATCCAACTTCTTGTAAAAAGAGAGGCATGACATTTATGCTTACCCCAAGATCACATAATGCTTTAGCAAAGTATAACAATCCAATTGTACATGGAATAGTGAAAGCGCCTGGATCTTCTTTCTTTTGCACAAGAGACCTTGAAGCAATAGCACTACAATGTTGCATCCGATCATCATCCTCAAAACTAACCGATCTCTTTATAGTGACCATATCTTTCATGAACTTGGCATAACCAAGCATTTGTTCAATAGCTTATTTCAAAGGGACATTGATGGAAAGATGTTTCAACATAGTAATAAAACTCCGGAATTTACCATCCTCACTCTTTTTCACCAACCTTTGTGGGAATGGTGGTGGATGTCTGGGAATTGTAGTCACCTTTCAGGGTACCTCTGCTTCTTTCCCCAATTTGTCTACCAACTCACCACTAACTTCCAATACCTCATCATCCCTTCTCACCTCATCTTCTATGCCAGACGACAGTAGGTGGATCAATAGTTTTCTTACCACCTTTAGTAGTAACTAGCATACAATGTCCATTTTTTGAATTTTTGGACAGTATTGCTCGGAAGAGTATCCGATTGACGTAGGTTCACAGTATAAGATAATTGAGCCATTTGAAACTCAAGATGCTTGGTTGAGATTGCATGTGCATCCACCTTTTGCCCAATATTCGCTAAATCACCTCTCAACTCTTTGGCGTGCTCATCACTAACAGCAAATCTCCTCCTCATCTTTTGCAACATATCCTCAACTCGCGCCACACTACCTCCACCATCCTTAGGAACAAATTCTTAATTTTGAGGTGGAACATAGGTCCCACTCCAATCGTTTTTGTTACCATAGTTACCCAAGTTAAAGTTGTTAACGCGGTTGTAGTTTCCATCTCAAAACATAGTGACCCTCTCGGTTGTAATTCCTATAGTTCTGACCTTGATTTCCTTGACCTTGGCGCCAATTCTCCTGATTGGATCCTTGGGCGTTTGGTCGAAAAACCCCTGTCTGCTCATTCGCTGCATAAGAGTCTTTCTCATAGTAAAATTTATCTATCGGCGGTGCTGTCTTAGTCAAATAGTTCACCGCATTCACTTTCACCCCCCGTGACATATTTCAATACTAACCTAAGATCAATCCTCATATGAGACATCTCTTCACTTATCTCATCTGTGGCCGGGTTGTGTGTAGCTTGCACTACAAAATTGTTTCTCCCAGTGTCTAATTTCCTAGTGCTCCAACCCTTATTGTTTCGAGAAATTTTCTCCAACTTTTCTGTGATCCCTGCATAAGTGTACTCACCATAAGAACCACCCACAATAGTATCAAGTACCGCCTTATTGTTATCATCTTGCCTCTTATAGAGTACTCTTTCAACGATTCATCATCAATGCGTTGGTTTGGGACATCTATGACAAATGAGGTACACCTATACCAAGAACTACTTACCGACTCCCTAGGCAATGCCACAAAGTTGTTCACTCTATCTTTGTGATTGAGCTTTTTAGACACTGGATAGTACCGTACTAGGAACACATTCCTCAACTGCTCCCAAGTATAGATCAAATTATAGGTAAATTCAGTAAACCAAATTGCGGCATATCCCGTCAGTAAGAGAGGAAATACCCTTAACCCGATGACATCCATGTCTAAATCCGTCCTCCCTACACAACTCTTGCACACCGACCTTAGTTTGGCGATGTGAGCGTGTGGATCCTCAGATGGTAGCCCCAAAAATAAACCTCTAGCGGTGAGCATCTGCGTCAAGCTACTAGTTACCACGAATGAATGACCTTGTGGTGGGTGAGTTAGGATAAGAATTCCATCCAAATGCCTTTATAATGCTCTTGAGGGCATGGGACATTAGTAGCCTCCTCAGAGCGCCATCACTACGGTTCTCCATGATCACTTGGTTGTGAGCATCAACCGGTGGAGGAGGTTGACGGTTGATCCCATCACAAAAATTACCAAGATTGTGTTGGTCGTTCATTTGGCAGAGTGTACGGTTCAATTCTGGATCAAATGGAAGCACTGGTTCTCCTCGACTCCATGTACTTGGCATACACTAGAGCTAGACCTGAAGGACATAAAAACAAAGAAAAAAGTAAAATCATGAAATTATTGACTAAAATTTGGTAAGCGCGCTTAAATTTAATCTAAAACCCATTTTCCCCGGCAAGGCGCCAAAACTTGATACGCTCAAATTATACTTCCCTAAAGAAGTATAAGCGATCGTATCAACTAAAGAACCCAATTGTTAGGTTGGGGTCGATTCCACAAGAAAAATGGTTTAGATTTAACTTTAGTCTATGATTACATCTACTTAGTCAAGTCCTTTCCGAAAGTAGTTAATTAAAGGGGGGGGGGGGGAGGGGCTTTGTAAAACAAAAGTGTTCAATTATTTCTAAGTAAAAAAGTAGCAAGATTAAATTTTTGGTGTTTATAAAGTGATGAGAGAAACTACGGTGTAAGTGTTCCCCATAGGTTCATAACGTGATAATCCTAGCTATAACAATTCTTTCCTAGTGTCCTGCATGCAAAGTGGTAAGTTATGTATCTCTAATTCCTTGGTCCGGCTACTAGAGAATTTTACCCCGTACATTAGTCTAGTTACGTGTTTCTAAATTACTAAACCTTACCTTTACCTCATTTTAAGCATCATATTTAATGTATGGATAAGTTACTACTTTGCACCAATTGAAACTAGCCTATTCGATAGTGTACACTAAATCTATGTTAATAATTCTTTTCCTATTAACTGCCTCATTTGTCCGGAAATTAGAAATAGGGCATGTTCTAACGCGTGCACTCGTTAAAAAGACTTCTAAATGAAAGAATTATCAATACATGCAAGAACCTATTCTAGAATTGTTATTTAGCTTGTTTTACATTGTTAATCACCCATGGTTCCCACAACCCTAGTTGTGGATTTAGTTACCCATTCCAAGAATATACCATTCATGATTGTTAAACAATAATTCATGTACTTACTTTGACAAGTTTGAAGAAAATCCAGAAATACCACTTGAGTTAGCAAAAATATCTTGAGAATTGATTCCAGAAACTTGAATTAATTCCCAAAATCCAAAGTTAAATCTCCAATAACAAGAGTATGAAAAACAATAAAAAGTCTAACCCCAAAAACGAGGTTTTAACCCTATTTATAACAACAAACTCCTAAATTGAAAGGAGTTCAAAATAAGGAAATTCTGTCCAGAAATGCGTCTTCAATCGACGACTCCACTGACGGTCAGTCGATGGAACGACGGACCGTCGACTGCCTCCGTCAGTCCATACTTAGCATCTTTTTCAGCCTTCATCCTTACATCTTCTCTGATGCAATCAACGGACCAACAGCATGGTCCGTCGATGCTTTCGTCGTTCCATACTTAGTTATTTCTTCAACACCGGGTACTGCACGAAACTCTAATCTCATCGACGATTTTCTAGGACAGTCCGTCAATTAGTCGACGAGCTGTCGATCCTTCCATAGCCTCACACTTGTTTAGAATTCCTGAGTTGCTGCCAGATGCTTGTACCTCCAGTCGTCGATCATCATCTATGGACCGTCGATGGCTTCGTGGGTCACCTCTTCTGCACAATCTTCTGCATTTTTGTTTTGGACAACTTCCCTGCAAAACACAAATAAAAACACATTAAAATTACTACAAAAAGACCCTAGACACACACTAAACTTAAGGAAAAAGCATTGAAAGTACTGTGAAACAACGGTACATCAGTACTGAAATAATTTTGCAACAAAAACGTTTAGTTTCCTCTAAATAATTTGCAACAAAAACATCAGTTTCCTCTAGTGATTCCCATATTGGATTGAACATCTGACCAACAATATAAAATTATTATTTGTAAAATTTTGAACCTTGGTACCTTGATTAAATTAAGGTAAAAGAATAGGTGATCGTTCAAGTATATGAAATTTCTGCACATATCTTGAACAATCTTTTCTTTTATTTGAATATGAGTGGCATGAATTTTAGAAATTTTGATTAGGTTATTTTTAGAAGAGAGAGGAGAAGAGCGTGGTAAATGTTTTTCGCCAAAATGAATTTGTTATCACTTTAACCTTATTCTATACTATAATTTATTTTTATTATTTTTAAAATACATGTGTATTTATCTTAGATAGTTGGTACAATTGATTGTGTCACTACCCAAGCTGTCGTGATTGGCACCCACACTAATCATCTAGTGGGAGAACCACTACTACAACCCAAACTAAGCAACTAAACCAAAACTAAAGCAATTAAGTTACAAAAACAAGTTTAATTAACTAAAAAAAAGTGGAATTAAATACCTAGAACCTGAAAGTCAATGTACCATAATTCTACCAAAGACAAATCTAAGAACAAGGGGTACAACCTCGAAACTAACAACAACTTAACCAATAGTATGAGTCCGAAGAGAGTGGACTTAAACAAAGAGAACTCAAGGAATCCCTAAAGAACTATCTCACCCTTGAATTCGAAATGGTCATTGATCTTCAAAATGAGGTCTGACAATAGCCACAAGAAGATGCCTGTACTCAACAAAACTAAAAGTATGTGTAGAATCAATAAAACAACCACTGTGTACTAGTAGGATCACACGACTATTCTAATAAGTGAAACATATATAAGTCAATGTAACAATATAACCATGTAACATATCGAATATTAACAACATTGATTAATACAATCTTCATAGCATAAGAGAATAACACCACACCTACTCTTAAAGTTCACTTGTGCAATGTATGAATGGAGTCCCACTCCCCCACTCACACTAATTAGAACTCTTTGAGAAGTCATAAGTCATAGTTCATACAATTATCACAAGGAGTTGGTCCTCTCACGGAACCCAATGCAATGATCTTCTCGTGGAACTCAAACTCATATTGTTAGTGCACCGGCGTGGTACCTGATCCAATTTTGCTTGACGAAACATGACAATCCGATCCCATAGTTGTATTGTAACGTGACAACCCGATCCAATATTTATGCCAGAATGTGGAAATCTGATCCAAGTTAGCTTGACAAAATGTTGAAATCTGATCCCATCAACACACCATAATCACATACACAAATACATCATCAAGACCATACAACAAGAGGTGATTCTTGGCTTACAATTATTCATTCATACTCATTTACATATTATGCTCAATGATACAACATTATCATACATACATGCATTATAATGAAGCAATAAAAACATATATCACATCAACATGAAATCATAACCATCACCTACCCCAAATCCATGCTTGATTTTCCTAAGACTCTTGAATCATAATAACTAATATACGCAAGGATCCACAATCAAAGGTTTAATTATTCAGATTATATTAACCCAACAAACCCTAGACCAACCCAAGATTATAATGCCCAAATTAGGGTTCTTTTTACCATAATTCTTGGATCAAAACCCTTTCCCATCGATAATAATGATGTACCATGGTTTCACGGCACTTTCAATGTCTTTTCCTTAAGTTAAGTGTGTGTCTAAATCCTTTTTGCATTGATTTTTATGTAGGTTTCTCTTTATTTGCAGGAAATCTGTCAAAATTAGAATGCAGAGGATTCGAGCAAAAATAGCAAGACCACCTACGGAGACCAAGACGATCCGTCGTGACTGTTACGGTCCGTATGTGGCACCATAGTGAGAAGAACGTGGCTGCTGAAGGAAGTTGGGGAAGTCTAACCAAGTGTGGGACTATGGAAGTTCTTGATGGACCGTCTTAGCCATGAAGATCCGTCATGCATATTCGTCGTGGTTGACAGAGAGTAGTTCCAGTACCCAATTTCAAGAATTTTCTAAGTGTTGTGGAACGGAATCCCTCGATGGACCGTCGTGCTTGCAACGGTCCGTCATATCTGTCCGTCAAGGGTACAAAAAGTTGATGAAGAAAGCAGTAGAAAATTATGCCAAGTATGGAATGACAGAGCCCACGACGGATCGTCATGTCCATGACAGTCCGTCGAAGGGATCATCAATTCAGACGCGTTTTAGATAGATTTGCCTTATATATAGTCCTTCTTTTATTATGTTTTAATTATTATAAATAGTTTGAAAAACCTCGTTATTGGGGTTAGACTTTTGGATATTTTTTAGTTCTCCTTTTTAAGTATTGAACTCTTGATTTTGGTATTTGATCATACAATTCCGGAATCAATTGTTGGTGTTTTTGTGAATTATTTAAGTGAATTTCTGGATTTTCTTCATTCTCATAAAAGAAAGAGCATGAACTATTATATTATCAATATGAATTGTGTGATTATTAGCATGGGTAACTAAACTCCATAACTAGGGTTATGGGAACCATGGGTAAATAACAAGGTAAAATCTAGCTAAAATAACAATTCTAGAATAGTGTCTTGCATGTATTGCTAATTCTTTCGCTTAGAAGTCTTTTTCACGGATGGACAATATTAGAACTCGCCTTATTGCTACTTGCCGGACCAAGGAGGTAGATAATAGGAAAAGAATTATCAACATAGATTTAGTGTATACTATCTAATAGGCTAGTGTTGGTTGTTACGAAGTAACAACTTAGTCAAATATCGAATATGATGCTTAATATGAGGTAAAGATAAGGTTTAGTAAAGCAACATACATAGCCGGACGAAGGTACAGAGTGAAATTCTCTAGATGTCGAACCAAGGATTTAGAGATACCTAAGTTATCACTTTACATGCAAGATACTAAGAAAGGATTCTTATAGATAGAATTACCGAGTTAGGAGCCTGTGAGGAACACTTAAACCCTAGTTACTCTCATTACTTGATTAGACTCCAATACTTGAACCTGTCACTTGTTTACTTTAATTTCGCTAATTGCTTTTATTAATCAAAACCCCCTCTAGTTAATTGTTTTCGGGAAATAATTGACTAAATAGAAGTAATAATTGAATTAAGTCTGAACCATTGTCCTCGTGGGAACGATACCAACCTCACTAGTTGGGTTCTTTACTTGATGCGACCGCTTTTACTTATTATTGATAAGTAAATTAAAGCGTATCAAATTTTGGCCGCTGCCGAGGAAAGTGGCTTTTAGATCAACTTTAAACTTACTACCAAAGTTTAGTCAACATTTTCCTAGATTTTACTTTTTTTGTTTGTTTTTGTCTCCTGCAGGTCTAACTTCCTTACATGCCAAACACATGGAGTAGAGGAATACCCGTAATTGAAACTGACCCAAAACTAGAGCATACTTTAAGAAAAATTAATCAGAATTTGGGCATCCAAGGTGATGAGGTCGAACTGAAAATGCCACAATTGGTCGACGCTCGTAACCCTGTATTACCTGATATTCGTGGGGAAGGTGAAATACGGAGACAACCTCCTGCTCCACGCCCTCAAGAGTACTATAGGGCTATGAAAATATCGCAGACTCTGATGGGCCAGTTGTCTTGCCCCCTCTACCACACGACCACACTTTTGTGGTAACTAGTAGTTTGATGCAAATGCTCACTGCCATAGGTTTGTTTTCAGGGCTACCTTCTGAGGATCCACATGACCATATTGCTAAGGTAAGGGCAGTGTGCAAAAGTTGTGTAGGGAGGCCCGATTTGAATATGGATGTAATCGGGCTAAGAGTTTTTCCTCTCTCAATAACGGGAGAGGCTGCTATCTGGTTTACTAAGCTCGCCTGTAACTCAATCTTCACATGGAATCAACTAAGGGATGCTTTATTAGCACGATATTACCCGAAATCTAAGAAACTAAACCACAAAGACAGAGTGAACAACTTTGTGGCACTACCAGGAGAGTCAGTTAGCAGTTCTTGGGATAGGTTCACTTCATGCTTGCGAAGTGTTCCGAATCCCCGCATAGATGATGAGTCTCTAAAAGAGTATTTCTATCGAGGACAATATGATAATAACAAGGCGGTGTTGGATACAATAGCAGGTGGTTCTTATGGGGAGTGTCCTTATGCCGAAATTGCTGAAAAGTTAGAGAAAATCTCCCAAAATAATAAAGCTTAGAGTACTAGGAAGTCAGATACTGGGAGAAACACCTTCGCAGTCCGCACACAACTTAGTCGCAGATAATCTTCGTGAGGAGATGGCTCAAATGAGAACTGAGCTTGGGTTAGTTCTGAAACATGTTGCTGGGGGTGCAGAAAAGGTAAATGCAGTGAAATACTTGTCTAAACCACCACCGCCAAATGATGAATATTACTATAAGGAGGAGTCCTTAGTGAATGATCAGACGGGAGGTTTCTAACCGAAAGCCCAAGGCTCCAATCAGGAGAATTGGCGCTTAATTCAAGGAAGCCAAGGTCGGAACTATTGTAATTATAACCGCGATGGTCATTATGTCCGAGATGGGAATTACAACCGTGATAACAACTTTAATCGGTGTAACTATGGTAACAAAAATTAAAGGAGTGGGCCCTATGTTCCACCTCAAAATCGTGAAGTTGCTCCGAGGGATGGTGGAGGTAGTATGGCGCGAGTTGAGGATATGATGCAAAAAATGATGAGGAGGTTTGATGCTAGTGATGAGCACACTAAATAGTTAAGGAATGACTTTGCAGGTATAGGGCAGAAAGTTGATACACATGCAATCTCGATTAAGCATCTAGAGTTGCAAATGACCCAATTGTCTGCATATGTGAACACACGGCAACCGGGCACTCTTCCTAGAAACACTATCCAAAATCTGAAAAATGATGGGCATTGTATGACAATCACTACTCGGGGTGGTAAGTAAACCATTGACCCACCTGTGCCATCTGCTATAGAAAATGTAATAAGAGATGATCATACAATGGTGGAGGTCAGTGGTGAGTTAAAAGATAAAATGGTAAAAGATGTTAAGGTGCCCCAAAAGGTGACCCCATGCCTAGACCACCATATCCTTTCCCAGAAAGGTTAGTAAAAAAGACTGAAGATGGTAAATACCGCTGTTTTATAACGATGCTGAAACAACTTTCTATCAATGTCCCTTTGTAGAATCTCTTGAACAAATACCCAGTTATGCCAAGTTCATGAAAGATTTGGTTACAAAGAAAAGATCAGTCACTTTTGAGGATGATGATAGAATGCAACACTGTAGTGCCATCGCTACAAGATCTTTAGTGCAAAAGAAAGAAGATCCGGGTGCTTTCACTATTCCTTGTACAATCGGGTTGTTAAATTTTGCGAAAGCATTATGTGATCTTGGGGGAAGTATAAATCTCATGCCCCTATTGATTTATAAGAAGATGGGTTTGGGTAACCCATATCCCACTGCGATGCGGCTACTGATGGCCGATCAAATGGTAAAAAGACCCATTAGTATACTCCACGATGTGCTAGTAAAAGTGGAATGGTTCACATTTCCAGCCAATTTTGTGATTCTTGATCGTGAGGCCGATTTTGAGGTGCCTATTATTGTTGGGAGTCAATTCCTTGATATGGGTAGGGCCCTGGTTGATATGGAAAAGGGGCAGATGAAATTCCGGTTGAACAATGAAGAAGTGACCTTCAACATTTTTAGGTCCATGAGGCAGAGTGGTGAGATCAAATCGGCATCTGCTATATCCTACAGAGTTAAAGAGTCATCTGAGGTACAAATTGAAGAGCGTCTGGATGTTGAAGCATTGGCGGCAGTGATCATGAATTTTGATAGTGATGGCATTGATGAGTATGAGTCACTGGTCGCAGCACTTGATTGAGGTAATGTTCGTTTTAAACCAAAGAAATTTGAGTTAGATATGCAACATCGAGAATCTCCACCCGCGAAACTGTCTATTGAGGAGGCTCCAAAATTATAACTTAAGCCTCTACGAGGTATGTATTCTTGGGAAAAGATGATACTTTGCCGGTTATTATTGCATCAGATTTGAATGTGCATAAAGTGGACTATTCGGATATTATTGGGATCCCTCCCAATATTTGTTCTCATAAAATCCAACTCATGCCTGATCATAAGCTAAGTATTGAGCACCAGAGACGTCTAAATCCACTTATGCAAGAGGTAGTTCATAAGGAAATTATTAAGTGGTTGGACGCTGAAGTGATATATCCAATCGGTGATAGTAGTTAGGTATGCCTATTCAGTGTGTACCTAAGAAAGGGGGAATGACTGTTGTCCCCAATGAGAAAAATGAGGTTGTTCCAATGAGACCGGTGACTAGTTGGAGGGTGTGTATGGATTACCAGATGTTGGATCAGATGTTGGATAGACTTACCGGAAAGGGGTGGTACTGTTTTCTTGATTGTTATTCGGGGTATAATCAGATTTCTATTGCACCGGAAGATCAAGAGAAAACCACCTTTACTTGTCATATGGGACCTTTGCATTCAAGAGAATGCCGTTTGGGTTGTGCAATACACCCTCCACATTTCAGAGATGTATGATGTTGATACTCTCTGATATGATGGAAGACATTATTGAGGTGTTTATGGATGATTTTTCTGTGGTTGGTGACTCTTTTGAGCAGTGTTTGAGTCATTTATCTGAGGTTCTTAAGAGGCGTGAAGACTTCAATATAGTACTAAATTGGGGAAAATGTCACTTCATGGTGAAAGAGGGTATTGTATTGGGTCATCACATTTTAGAGAAGGGTATAGAGGTTGATCAAGCTAAAGTCGTAATAGAGAGAATTCCCCCACCTATCTCTGTCAAAAGTTTGAGAAACTTTCTTGGGCATACAGGTTTTTACCGGAGGTTCATCAAGGATTTTTCATAAATTGCGCACCCTTTGTGCAAGTTGCTTGATAAAGAGTGTAAATTTTATTTTGATGAATACTATCTTAAGGAATTTGGTAAGTTGAAAGAAAAGTTGGTGTCTGCACCTATCATTATTTTGCCGGATTGGAGCAAGCCATTTTAGGTAATATGTGATACTAGTGGGGTTGCTCTTGGTGTGGTATTGGGGCAAAGAAGGGACAAAATCCTTCACCCATTTACTATGCTAGTAAAGCCCTAAATGAAGCCCAAAAGAACTACACCGTAACTGAGCAAGAGCTCCTTCAAGTAGTCTTTGCTTTTGAGAAATTTCTCTCCTATTTGCTTGGCACTAGGGTTATAGTGCATACTAATCATTCTGCTTTGAGATATTTGATGGCAAAGAAGGATGCGAAACTGAGGTTAATTCGTTGGGTATTACTATTGCAAGAATTTGACTTTGAGGTGATTGATAGAAAAGGGACCGAAAATCAAGCTACTGATCACTTGTCCCATTTAGAAGATAAAGCAATGAGAGAATTTGGGGATAAAATTGAAATTGGTGATACTTTCCCCGATGAGCATGTTTTGGCCGCCTCTCAAGACTTGATTCCATGGTTCGCCGATTTTGCAAATTATTTGGCTAGCGATATCATCCCACCAGACTTGTGCTTTCATCAAAGGAAAAAGTTCATTTATGATGTAAAAAATTTCTTTTGGGATAAGCCATACTTGTATAGGAGTTGTGCCGATAGGCTTATTCGGCGTTGTGTGCAATAAGTTAAGATGTTGAGTATTTTGGAGGCGTGCCGTTCTTCACCCGTAAGTGGACATCATAGTTGTATCCGGACCGCTCACAAGATCTTACAATGTGTCTACTATTGACCAACTATTCATCAAGATGATCATCAGTTTGCCAAGGCATGTGATAGATGCCAAAGAGATGGCGACATTTCAAGAAAGCAAGAGCTCCCTTTAAATCCCATTCTTGTGATTGAGTTATTTGATGTGTGGGGTATTGACTTAATGGGCCCTTTTGTGAGTTCTCTAGGGATGAAGTACGTTCCAGTAGCTGTTGATTATGTGTCTAAATGGGTAGAAGCTATCGCACTCTCAAATAATTAAGGGAAGAGTGTCGCCGCGTTCTTGAAAAAGAATATATTTCCCGATTTGGCACCCCAAGAACTATTATAAGTGATGGGGGATCCCACTTTTGCAACAAATTGTTTAAGGGATTATTGGATAAATATGGGGTTCTCCATAATGTGGCCACTCATTACCATCCTCAAACTAGTGGAAAAGTTAAGGTGTCAAATAGGGAGATTAAAGCATATTTTGTCGAAAATAGTGAACGCTAGTAGAACCAATTGGTCAAGGAGACTTGATGATGCTCTTTGGGCCTACCAGACATCATACAAGACTCCCATAGGTATGTACCATACCAACTTGTATATGGGAGGACCAACTTGTATATGGGAAGGCTTGTCACTTACCGGTCGAATTAGAGAATAAAGCCATGTGGGCAATGAAGAAGTTGAAAATGGATTGTAATGAGGCTGCAGAACAGTGGATAAATGGGTTGAATGAGATCGATGAATTTTGTCTAAAAGCTTATGAAGTTCAGGCCTCTACAAAGAAAAGATGAAGAAGTACCATGACCAAAATATTGAGAAATGCGATTTTGTGGTTGGGGATTTGGTGCTTTTATTCAATTCTAGGCTGCGCTTGTTTCCAGGCAAACTCAAGTCCAAATAGACTGGCCCTTACTTAATCACCCAACTATTTCCTCAGGAGTGGTTGAGTTAGAAAGCAAGGAGGGTGTGCGCTTTAAGGTGAACGGACAACGAATCAAAATCTATCTGGGGCATGCTTAAACGGTGAATGAAGTGATCGAGGAATACCATCTTGATGAAGTTTGAGTAATCAAGTGTCTTCCATCGTGCCGCGACGTTATATCAAGCGCTGGTTGGGAGGCGACCCAATATGTATCCTCTAAGCCAACTATAGTTTTTTTTTATGAATTTCTAGTAATAGTTGCATTTCGTTGCTTTTATTTTTTTGTTAAAAGTGTTGGCTAGAGCATAGTTTAGGGTCCGTGTCCAAAAAGTGTCCAGAAAATACAAAAATAATAGCTTCATGGGTGTTAAATTTGCAGGTAGCACATCACAAGAAAATTGTTCTGCAGAACTCGTTGACAGACCTATTGACGGACCGTCACGCCTGCGACAGATTATCGCAAGCATCCGTCGTGCCCAGGTAAGTTTTTCCATTTTTTTAAATTAGGGAAACCATGACGGACCGTCACACCATTGATGGAACATCGACGGGGAATCGTCGCATCAATACCCTTAAACCCGACCCGACCCGACCCGACCAGCGAATATTAAAAGTTTTTAAACCTTTTAGCTTCCCACCTCTTCATTCTAACCGTTTCTTTACCTCACTTCCCCCATTTAATCCCTCTTCAACTCCCTAACACTCTATTCCTCTCTGCAAAACATCACATTCTCCATATCTTCCCAAATTCCCCTAATCTTTCCTCTTCCAATCTCCTTGCTTCAAGTAATCTGCCGGTCGGAGTCAACTGTTCTTATGCTGATCACCAGAGTTGTTTGCCTTACTTTGTTTTCATCTTCTCCAAGTATCAGGTACGTGGTTCTGATCTCTAAATCATCTACATTTCTTTATTGTTTTCCCATGATCCATGCTTGATTCTGAATGTTGGATGTTCGAAATTTGACCCCTAATGTATGCCACGAACTCACACCGTTAATCCTACATGCCTTAAGACCCTTCACATAGTAAACTGAATCGGGGTGTTGTGTTAACTAAATCAAATAGGGGTGTATGTTTCTGATAATTGTTTCTGACCTAGGTTGATATTCCTCCATAATGACATGCTAAAACTCGAGAAACTATTGCCTTAGGATTGCTAGTATGCTAGGTAATTGGGTTAGAAATTGTGGGTCAATAAGTATTCTTTCGATTAGCATTTTAGGGGATGAGAGAGGCACCCCGAGTTCTGTCACTGAAGGATAGAAAGAGACCCCGTCGATGGACCGTCGTGCCCTCAACGGGTCGTTATAGGGTATATCCCACCAATTTCAGTTTGTTTTCTCTAAGTGTCCGTTGATGACCTCTACAACGGACAGTCGTGCCCTCGACGGTCCGTCCTGCACAACCGTCATGGTTGTCAGAGACACTATTCCTAAGGGTCTCAAAATCTTTTCCATGTGTCCGACAACGGACCTCTACAACGGACCATCGTTCCCTGATGGTACGTCCTGCACAACCATCATGATTGTCAGAGACCCTATTCCTAAGGGTCTCAAAATCTTTTCCACGTGTCCAACGACGGACCTCTACGACGGATCGTCGTGCTCTCGACAGTCCGTCCTGCACAACCGCCATGATTGTCAGAGACTTTCTTTCTTAGAGTCTAATAAATTTTCTCAAGTATTTTATGACAGACCGTCATCATTGTCCGTCATGCTCACAATGGACCATCAACTGGTCTAATGTCCAGCACAGAACCTACAACAATATTATTTCAGTTTTGGTTTTACATGTTTTTTTGCATGTCGTGTTTGTTTCTACTGGTACTAATTATTGTTATTTTCAGGTATTAACTCTTATGGCATGAAATCTAGATCGCGTGTACGCACGAGGGCGCTCAAAGTCCATCTCCTTATATGCCCGAATGGTCATTGGTTCTAACGATGAGAGTGACCTCGAATACGTGCCCCCAGGCACTGTCACTCCTGCACGGGCTGTACATACCACCAGAGCCACCCCCACAAAGGTGGCGCCCGACGTAGTCACTACCTCCAGTCTGAAGAAGAGCGCATGCTGACCCGCACGCCTTCTGGGTCTGCTACACACTCCACCGATGCTTCTGATTTTGAGGAAGTATCGGGTTAAGACGACGTCTCCGGGTTTGAGGAAGCTTCTGCTCCAGCCACTACATCCCAATCCGACTCGTCTGATGAGGCCGATAGTGCTGATTCCACTGCAACACCATTGACTGGAGTCCCTGCGCCGGTTTCTGACCAGCCCAACCGATGGTGTGTCGAGGGGGCAGTTTCAGGTGTACTCCGAAGCCAAGATGCTGAATGATAAGGGATTCATGACCCGGACCCTTACCCTGGAGAGGCGGGACTTTATGGGGAGTCTCCCCACCATGCCGAATATCCATGCACTCTTCACCAGGCACCGACTAGATTGGACGGCTCGTGCTTTGCGCCGATACAGTGAGGAGTTGGTCAGAGAGTTCTACGCCTCATATGTGGCGACTCTCCGATCACAGATCAATAGGCGGGCTGCCCCCCCAATAGGCTCCACTAGATCACATCCGAGTCTGTGGCAAGCGGGTGGACATCTCATTTCCAGCCATCTGCTAGAACCTATACAGTGAGGATGTTGATACCACCAGGGCTCCTCTCACCGCCGAGTTTGACTACTGGTGGAAACTAGTTAATAAATGGACGGTTCTTGCGTGAGCCAGAGTTGAGAGAGACTACCAAGAGGTGGTTGGCCCAGTATTTATCCATTGATGGAGAAGTTGCTGCTGGTTACTTGAGACAAATGGAGCAATCAAGAAGGGTAACCTGACCTTCACGGCCAAGTTTCTATTGTTGATAATCCGCCACTGCCTTGCCTCCACTGTTGGAGATAATATAGTCACATGGGATCGCAAAATTCTGATGGCAGCGCTGATAGCAGGGTTTGAGGTGGACTTTGCTAGGCTTCTTTGGGCGGTCATGCACGAGAGGGATTTCAATCTCACTACTACTTACCCATTTTCGTGCATGGTGTTTGAGTTGTGTAGGTCCACAGGTGTGCCTTTTTGGCACATCGATCAGATCAAGACCTCACCGGTTACTGTTAATATATGCCTTATCAGGGATGGGGCTAATGAGTTGGCCCCACACAGGGGGCCCCGCCTGGAGGTACCTCCGCTTGGTGAGAACCTGGCGGATAAAGTAGAGAAAGCCCAAGTGGCTACCCATGCTAAATCCGAGCCTACTGACACCACCCCAGTCGAGTCTATCCTGGGTGTTAGCACCGCTCTTAGATCCTCTCGTTCGACTCCCTCCGCAACTCTTGTCCCACTTGCTAGGGTCCAGAAACTTGAGTCCCAAATGGACACTCTTATGCATCACATCCAGCCTTGGATGCAGAGGTCTATTACTGAGGCGGAGGAGTGCATGGAGCAGAAGATGGCCCAGCACACGGAGAGGAAGATTATGGAGGTTCATCAGCGCCAGGACGCTTTTGAGTTGCGTGTGCTAGCCCAGGCAGCTCCTCCAGTGGACGTGTCTACCCTTCAGGCTACTGTAGAGAGTTTGTGAGCGGACTTGGACATGATTCTAGAGGCTAGGGTGCCCGAGTTTGAGTCCTCTTCTGCAGATCCAGCCGAGGATACTGTTTGGCGGCGTTATTCTCCAGTGCTGCAGTGCCACCACCTCCACCATGAGAGCATGCCAAGAGGCGTAGAGGTCGACATGAGGATGAAGCTAGGGCACAGAAAAGGGAGCGCCGAGAGTTGGAGGCAGCAAGGAGAGCCTCGATTGCTAATGAGGAGGCCTGTCAGTTGAGGGCTATTGAGTTAGCTGCTGGGGCGTGTAGCTCCAGAATTGTTGAGGCAGAGAAGAGCACTACTGATGGTGCTGTGATTGTTTTGAAAGGCACTACTGAGGGTTCTGTTGATGCTGAGGACACTACTGAGGGTATTCAGACTACAGAGGGTTGGGACACCACACCCACCATCTTGTTGATCGACGGCGCTTTGCGCCTCAAGTTTGCTTCACCTACTAGTCTATTATTTTGGATTCTTTTATGCATTGGGGACAATTGCATATCTTTTTGTTGGGGGTGGGGTAAATGGAGAGTGAGTGCTAGGGTGCAGTCTGAGTAACCCAACTCACGATCCTCTTTTGGGGTTTTCTTGCTTGTGTTCTTTTCCCCCAAAAGACTGATTATTTTTATTGTTGAACCGACATGTCTATATCTTGTGTACATAGTATAACTCTGAAGCATGATAGCTAAAACAGAAATGATATCCTGATGTAATGCAAATGATGCGTATCAAGGCATAGTAATTGATAAATGTGTGGCTCTAAGCATGACATAGAGATACACCCTTGCATGACCCTAAGTCTAAGACTCGAATTAGTTGTCTAATTATCTGGCTGAGTAATGTGATGTCAAGTGAGTGTGAGGAAAATTTGAATAGTCAACTATTTGTACTAAGCTAGAACTTGCCTGGTTAGTCCTGTTAAAAGTAAGCTGTAATAGACAATTAAGAAAGGATCATAGGCCCTTGTTCAATATATCCAATTTTTAGCCTAAAAAATAAAAAACCGAATGAAATTAAACCTTTTTGATCCAAATGATTTGAGCTTAAAATAGAACTTTCTTTTTCACCCCATGTGATCTTTTCTGGGAATAACGTGTTAGCCTTGGTCCATCCTTGGACATGTGCACCTTAGCTTATGCCAAAAGCATAAGTTGAGGGTGGCTCAAGCAGTAAACAACCTTGTCATGGCTTTGACCAAACTTTGGGTATTGTGTACTTTGACGCATGGCAAAGCCATAAGTTGAGGGTGACTATTATGAGGAATGCTCTGGAAAGTGGGGTTTAAAGAACAAAGGGTGAGAAAGAACAGAAGAAAAGTGACTCAAGAACCAGTTGAAAGAAAAGTGAAATAAAAAAAAAAATAATAAATACAAGAAATAAAAGAAAAGAGTCATTTACACAAAATAAGAAAGAAGGGAAAATAGCAAGGTGAAAGAATATAAGAAAAAAGGCGGAATAAAATAATTAAAAGGTAGGACGCCTAAACAATATGTCAAGGAGGGCAAAAAGTCACTAAAATATACCTAAATATAACCCACCTGATCCTGAGCCTATGTTACAAGCTAAGAAAGTCGATCGTGATCCTAAGAGTTGTTATGGTGAACTTAAAGCAATAAAAATAAGGGCAAGCCTATGGCAATACGTATAAATGAGTTGTGAAGTTGTTCTGAGAGTAAGTGTTGAAAAGTAATCCTTATACTAAAAATGAAATCATTATGTGAAAAATGATGTTATTTTGAAGTGAGGACACTAGTTGCAATACCAGAAAATTAGCACCTAGGTAAGAGATCGAAGAGGATAGGTGTCAAGTTGTGGTGAGTTTGTGTCATGGTCTGATTCACATAATTCAAGACTGATAGTGATAGCATGCATGAACATAATGAGAATAATCAGAATTGATAGACAAATGATTGCGAAAGTTAAAAGATGGATACTCTTGTACGAAGATGTTTTAGTGAGTCATAGTGCGTCGCGTGAGGACAAACAAAGAATTTAAGTTGAGGGTGTTGATGTACCCTGGTTTCACCGTACTTTCAATGTCTTTTCCTATAGTTTAGTGTGTGTCTAAAGCCTTTTGTATTGATTTTTGATGTAGGTTTCTCTTTATTTGCAGGAAATCTGTCCAAAGGAGAACACAGAGGATTTGAGCAGAAATTGCAGAAATGACAACCTACGGAGACCAAGACGGTCCGTCGTGACTGTTATGGTCTGTAGGTGGCACCGTAGTGAGAAGAAAATTGCTGCTGAAGGAAGTTGGGGAAGTGTGACCAAGTGTAAGACTACGAAAGCTCATGACGGACCGTCATATGACGATCCATCCTGCATATTTGTCGTGGTTGTTAGAGAGTAGTTCCAGTACCCAATTTCAAGAAGTTTCTAAGTGTTGTGGAACGGAACCCCTCGATGGACCATCGTGCTTGCAACGGTCCGTCGTATCTGTCTGTCGAGGGTACAAAAAGTTGATGAAGAAAGCAGTAGAAAATTATGCCAAGTATGGAATGACGGAGCCTACGACGGATCGTCGTGTCCATGACGGCCCGTCGCAGGGATCGTCAATTCAAACGCGTTATGGACAGATTTGCCTTAAATAGAGTCCTTCTTTTATTTTTTTTTATTTATTATAAATAGTTCGAAAAACCTTATTTTTGGAGTTAGACTTTTGGATATTTTTTAGTTCTCTTGTTTAAGTATTGAAATCTTGATTTTGGTATTTGATCATACTTTTCCGGAATCAATTGTTGGTGTTTTTGTGAATTATTCAAGTGAATTTCTGGATTTTCTTCAATCTCATTAAAGTAAGGGAATGAATTCTTATATTATCAATATGAATTGTGTGATTATTAGCATGGGTAACTACACTCCCTAACTAGCGTTGTGAGAACCATGGGTAAATAACAAGGTAAAATCTAGCTAAAATATCAATTCTAGAATAGTGTGTTGCATGTATTGCTAATTCTTTCACTTAAAAGTCATTTTAACGGATGGACAACGTTAGAACTCTCCTTATTGCTACTTGCTGGACCAAGGAGGTAGATAATAGGAAAAGAATTATCAACATAGATTTAGTGTATACTATCTAATAGGCTAGTGTCGGTTGGTACGAAGTAACAACTTAGTCAAATATCGAATATGATGCTTAATATGAGGTAAAGATAAGGTTTAGAAAAGCAATACACGTGGCCACACCAAGGTACGGAGTGAAATTCTAGCTTCCGGACCAAGGATTTAGAGATACCTAACTTATCACTTTACATGCAAGATACTAGGAGAGGATTTTTATAGCTATAATTACCGAGTTAGGAGCCTGTGGTGAACACTTACGCCCTAGTTACTCTCATTACTTGATTAAACTCCAATACTTGATCCTGTCACTTGTTTACTATAATTTAGATGATTGCTTTTATTAATCAAAACCCCCTTTAGTTATTTGTTCGGGAAATAATTGACTAAATAGAAGTAATAATAGAATAAAGTTAAGTTTGAACCATTTTCCTCATGGGAACGATCCCAACCTCACTAGTTGGGTTCTTTACTTGATGCGATCGCTTTTACTTCTTTTCGAGAAGTAAATTATAGCGTATCAAATAACCCAAGAAAATAAGTTCTATGGATCAAAAAATGGATTCGGGGTGTTAAAACCATACCTTTAGCCTCAAGAATGGTGAAAAACTGTCAAGAACTTGTCTGTGGTCGCCTTCTTACCCCTAAAAGTTGAAAAATATCATTTATGGTCGCTTGGGGGTTTAGTAGCGACTTTAAGTCGCGTTTGGCCCACTACAACAGATCCATTCCGCTACAGCGGCCTCAACGGAGCCAAAATGTACCCATTCATGAAAAGATCATTTCCAGGAGTTCTACTCGCCCGAATTCAATTCCGTAAAGTTGTATGGATTCCTTATCGTCTTATATATACACTCAAGTTATAAAATTCTCAATTAGATATCTCATTAGTTACTAGATTTCCCTACACCATAATGCCTCCGATTTCATCCAAATCTGGACTAGGTTGGAAAAGTCCAAGTTACAACAAAACATTTTCTGGCCCCAATTTTTTCTTCGTTGACTTCTCCGTAACGACAAAATCAGGTCTTTACAATAGATACCAATTTACCTATCATTCGTTCCCGAGTGATCAACTAGAAAAGATTTGGGTAAAATATAGGTAGAGTAGTATCTGAAACGTCAAATTACTAGGAATACTTTTGTAGCATACCCTTATTATGAAATATCATTACCCCTCTAAGGGTTTCACATCTTCAACCTCAAACGAAACAATTTAATACCTACACGTCCTCCCTTACCATGCATTAGTAAAGTTATCTCAACACTCGAGCGATAAATATTGTTGTATGTAACTTAACTAAATAACAAACGAATTCCAATAACCACCACAGTTGATTGTACACATGTATGCAACATGTTATCAAGGACTCGACATAATCATCAGGACCAATCCTTTCTCACATAACCATAATAAAATCCTAAATTAAAACTCACCACAATTAGAGGTAAACCTAAACCAACCACCACACACTCATGACACTAAAACAAAAATAGTTCTTATCAACATCTCCATCTTAAAAAATAAATTTCTATAAGCTTAAGTTACAAAAACTTCAATCTTTAGACATCGGATACTCCTTGAGAGATATGTCCAAACATACAAACCAACACAACATCCAACAAAACTATTGAAATGATAGATTTAACATTATAGATTACCTCTTAAGAACAACAAAAATTGATTCAAATCCCCACATTCAACCACATAAGTCATCTGAATTAACCATGTCTTCCCAAATCATCCTACTCAACCAAGAGAACACCGCAAGATAAATACAACTGATCCACCACTAACGACCCATCCCCAAAAGGGAAAGCAGGCGGGAGCCTACCTAGTTAATCACACTCACAACCATGTACAGAACCAAATAGATGGTCACATAAGAATTTATTGAATAACACAAAAGGTTTTCCTTTGAAGAGTCGATACAAGTCATTTCCATTCACTTGACTCCACATCTTTCCATTAAGCTCACATTCTCAATACAAACCACCATCACATACACTCTAACCATTTATATTACTCTAAGACAACACTTTTAAAATGATAACCTTTCTTAGATACTATAGCGATCAAAATTAATAATCTTTACACCTCAAACAAAATATAAGTCTTTTTAAATGCTTAAGTCCTTTTTTCAATAGTTTTTAACCAATCTGACAGACTTGTGACCCTATTACCATAGCCACATCAAAAGGAAATAAATACTTGTCTCAGAACTAAATTATTTACACCTCTAAATATATATCTTTAGCCTTTTCCATCGATATGATACTATTTCTGTCGCCTCTCTCTAAAGGTTGCACTCATCCCCCTATTTTTATTCACTTTGACTCTAGCTCTTTTAAATTCTATTCGTGTGGTGTCCCACCATCTCTTAAAATTTTCCATACACCACATTATTCACCAAATATTGGAAAACTACAATATTATTATATAATTGCATCTCATCACCATCTACTACAATCTCTTATCACCAAGTCAGTCATATCCAATATAACCAAACCAACCCAAGCTTGAAATTCCATAAACACAACTCGATTAACACAATATACAAGGATGACTATGACTGACTCTTCAAATGGGGTAGAAATATGGATGAGGGCATCGAGTAGATCATGAACCACATCAAATCCTAAGGCAATTGAATTGTCACGTATGAATAAGTAGAATCCGGATCAACAACACATTAGTCATTCGGTCACAACAACTTTAGCACTTGTGATCACTACATCGACCCTCATATACCAAGGGTTTCCACAATTTAGACACACCTTCTAACTTATAGTCGATTGTTTAACACCGAGGTACTATTCTGGGTCCATAATTCTTACTAAGAAAATAGGGAAAAATAGTGAGGTTTTGCATCCCTTTGTCCTGCTCTAGAGGAATAATCTCGCGGTAGAAACACCGCTCTAGTGGGAACAATCTTGCTGTAGCAGTTATGACGGGACAAAAACCCAGGCCAAAAAGTTTTCTGGGGTTTTTCTATCATCTCTAATTTCATCATGGTCTCAACTATACTTTAGATTATTTGGAAGTATCCCCATAGCTAGGAAAATCATTAGTTACCCTGATTCAATCTTAAGGACACACGTTCTACAATTTCCCTTATGTTACATTCAACGCTATATCTCACTCATTCCCAGGATACTCTAGACATTCACATGACTATCAGTTGGTCACAATGCACATCAAGCTTTGTCTCTTATAAACCACATCATAATTTATCTAGTCCATTGCTCGTAATTTCATGATGATTTTCCTTTTAGAACAAGTCACACGACACTGGAGCAGTTACAACTGGCACACTTTGAGCATTTAGACCAACACATTGCACATATCACATTCATTGAAGAAATATTGGGCAATTAATCATATAAAATTCATGTAGTACACTCTTTACATTCATAATTAATTTCATACCACTAGAAGCACACATATAGTTAATTTTCATACAACTAGAAGCAAACATTCACCGTTCCAAGTTACAATTCACTGATAAGTCCAAATATTTATTTAAAGTTTGTTCCATAAATGACCATTAGTCATGCCTTATACGGTCCCTAAGGCCATATACCAATTGGAACCCTCTAGTTTAAATTAACTTGCTTGTGTTCCATTTCACTATAATACCCCCAAAATGAGTTAAGGTGTAAAGATCCTCACATGTGAATTATAAGATTTTTTACATGTTGATTAAGTCCAAGAACATCCAAGACGTTCGAAAGTTAGCCTTTGAGACATGCATGTGTGACTTGAGTGTGCCTACCATGTTTGGATGTGTTGCGAGTGTTATTTTATGCTCAAACTGGTATGAATGGTCTTTAAAATGTTAAGGTGTGTATTTACATTGGAAAAGTCCGGGAAGGACTCCCCAAGGGTCACGCAAGAGGCCCTCAAGGAGGACCCAAAGGCTGTCGAGACACTACCTTGGCTTTGTCAATCGATGGAGCCTAATGACGCCTTGTCAGTGCCCCTAAGCCCCGTCGGTGGGAGGGGGGTGTCATTCAATACTTAGCCTGGTGAAGGCTCAAGTCAGTTGACATGCCTCAAACTCAAAGGACGACCATAAGTACAATCTTGGATCTACTAGGCGTCGATGGGTCCATCGATGCAGGTTGTGTCAAACTGCCAGGCAACTGTTTTATTGAAGGGGTGAATGGGAAATTCAACCCACGTCCTAACCAAACCCTAGGTGGTTTATTTTGTTATTTTTGGGTTTAAAAACATGAGAACCCCATTCCCATTCCATGATTCAAAATTAGACTTCCCTCTCCCAAAATATCCTCTTTAGAAACCTCCATTGGAGATGAAGCTCAAGAACAACCATGGTGATGGATTTTCAATATATCAAGTTTTAGTGTTTTCTTCTACCATGAGACTTGGTGATCCTTCATCTCTAGATGACCTTTCATCTTTAGAGTTCTTCTCAAAGTTTTTGAAGAAGTTTTTTGATCAAACTTCTTATCATTCACTCTAGTCATGGGTTCTTTCTAAAATTGATTTGAAAAACATGATTAAGATAAATTGTTTATTATATATTGATTTTGAAGTGAATTTCAATCCAATTCCATGTTGAACCCATGATACCTCCCAATCTCATTTTAGCCTATGTATTGGTTATTATGATATGGATGTTCGGAGAATTATAATGTGATTCAATTATGTTAAATTGATTGTTAGATACTTCCTATCATCTAAATTTATCATGAATTAGATGTAATGGGTCCAATGTGTATCAAAGCTTGAATATTAGATAGTATTGATTTATGTTTTTCTATTTTTTATTGATTATTAATATAGAACAATTGTATGATATCGATTCTAGGGAAATTGACGTAAGATTTCATTTAGGTTATGATCTCCTTAGATACTGACCTATATTGTATTTTGATGAATTATGAATCTTTGTCATGATGATCAAAGCAAGGGATATTAGTAAGTGATCTATGTCTCTCTACTCTTTATTGAATTGGTAAAGTAGTGTACATGTTAGTATTATGATCTTGTTAAGGTTTATGCATGGTCTCGTCCATGTTAATGTAAATTTAGATACTTCCTTATGATTGAATTTTTGATGAAAGATGAGTATTATCAATGATGATCAAATGTTGATGAATTGGTAAGAATGGCTCTTCTCCTCTACTTTTCTGTAGAATAGCTAGTTGATGTAGCCTCACATGGTGTTGTGTGGGATGGTCCACTTATGGTTGAGGTGTTTACTTAATTGTTATTATATATGTGATGTGTTCATGGCCTTGAAGGATATTGTGGTATGAATGTGTGGTGGTGATGATCACTCAATTTGAAGTCTCATGCCTAGTCTTATATTGTAGTTGTGATCTAGGTTGTATGGCTATTGTATAAGCATGTGCATAACTATGTTAGGGATAGTTTTAGGTGCTTCCATTGATGAGTTGTGATGTTTGATGTTCCCTTACCTATGTACCCCATATGAATGTGTCATTAGCTATGGTTAGGAGTCTTGATTGCAAGTATTGAAGTTATCTTGTCTCCTATGCTAGTATGTGTTGTGTGGTCTATGCTTGAAGGTGAATTGTGGTCCTAAGAAGGTGTTTTCCTGAAGGTGTTGTTGATAGCCACTATGAGATCATGTAAAACAATTTACACACACTCACACTTCATGCATTCTTACAAGTAGTATAGGTTCTAATGAAAGGGTATTCTCATATGCATTTTTGTCTACTACTATGCATGTAAAGTATATGTTCATGAAGTATGATTATGTATCCCTTAACTAGGATGACTTTATAGGTGTACTATCATGGGCAAGGGTATGGGACTTTTTCTCTGAATTGCACATGTGTGCCTTGATAGGATAGTTCCTACGTTTGGTTTTTTAAGTAAATGAATGTGAATGCATGGTTATATTATGAATGTGCATAGTGTCTTAATGTGTTTAATATGAAAGGATTTCTCATAAATACACTTATTCATTAATGCATGAACATGTATAGTCTTAATGTGTTATGTGAAAGGATTTCTCACATATATGCATACACACACACGTGTATGATGATCTAGTCAATAGAGGGGCACTTGGAAGGTGTTCCCAAGAGTACCCTAAACTAGATGGTGCTTGAATGTGCTATGTCCATGTGAAAGGGATTCTCACATGATTTAGGCTGATAAACTCTCATCTATAAACTATGATCTAATCATATGAGGAGTCAATATCCTAAAGCTTATATTTTATAAAGTAAAGATAATAATGGCTTTTCAGTAAAGGGAACATAGCTTAGCACTGAGTGAACTTGAAGATGAGGGGTGAAACATTTACAATGTGGGAAGGTAGGGTTCACCATAGTCCTCACGAGGTGGTTAGCCTCATATCCCAAAGGGTATAAAGCGACATTTCCATGTATGCGTCCAAGTTCTATAAACTATTCTTTCCACATAGGATCTAGCAAGTGATATCACTGCTAGCATGTGTTAATGCTCTACTTTGGCTAAGTGGAGCACCTTCCCTTGGTGTAAGGATCTTTAACACCAAATTCCATGTTTAGCACCCATGATCTTAGTGTTGGTTAAGGCTATAGTTTTTCTAAAGTAAAATGGACAACGAAAGTAAAGTAAGGACCCTAACTAGGATAACCTAAGGGTAGTTTCTTAATGTAGGTGGGGGTATGGGACTTCACTTATGCATTGCACAACTAGACCTTGAGGGAAGTTCTAGGAATATGTTCTAATGCATGTGACTATGTTTACGTTCCTTATGCATGGCATTGTAGTGTGCTCTACTTGTTGTTATAATATGCCTTGGTATGAGTCAAAATGGATCTATGTGATGTGGTCTCTCCTTATGTGCATAATGTTAATCTTATTGACTATATGATCAAAGTCTTGCTTGGTATGTATGAAGTGTATATACTTGTCTTGTTGATGTATGGAATATATGTTAAGGCTTGTGGTCTCATGATAGGTTTACTAAGTATATCTGAGGTTATGGTGCCTTATATGTACATTGCACTAGTAGACTTAGATTGGGGTTGTGTGTAAGATCATATAATATTTTATGTGAAGTGAGTTAGTATACGTGCAAATTGAATAGGGCTTACTCTAATGTCACTAGGGTCTTGACTATGTGACTATGATGTACTATACTTCCATGAATGTATGTGTTAAGTTAGAAATGTTATGTGTATGAGTACTTTGTGGCCTCAAGGTGGTACATTGCACCAACTGTCATTAGAGGGTTACATTGGGAAGTTAAGAAGTTAAAAGTAGGAAACTCACTGTAAAATGAACTTACTGTAAAGAGAAAAGTACTCACTGTAAAGTGCAAGGAGGTTACTGTAAAATGGCCTTAAATGTGACTTAATTGCAATGTGTGATTTCATATGATGTATGACTATTGAATATTCCTATATTAAGTGTATGATTTGTATAATGCTTATTGTATCAAAGTTTTATGAGATTTTCACAAAAAAGGCATAATGCATGGTTTTAAATAAGATGTCCCTTTTAAATGTATGTTTTTGCATGGTTGTCATACTTAGTGCATGCTTGTACTAACACCATTCGTCTCTACCTTTTTACGCAAAGTGAAGGTTATGGATTCTTAAAGGATTTCTATAAGGTGCAGCTCTTCATATGTGATTCCCAAGTCAAAGAGAGGAATCCTTAAGTTCGACGTTTTCCTAAGTTATGGTTTACTGCAAAGTTATGTAATAAGTTTACTTGTGATTTATGTTGTAAGGGTCGTGTCTCTAAAGTATTCTAATGATGTTGAGTCTAAGATGGCAAAGTGACTTAGAGCCTAACTATGAAAATATGATATTTTTCATATATATATATATATATATATATATATATACATATATATATATATGTATATGTATATATATATATATATGTATATATATATATATATATACATATATATATATATATATATATATATATATATATATATATATATACATACATATGTATATACATATATATATATATATACATATATATATATATATATATATACATACATATGTATATATATATATATATATATATATATATATATATATATATATATATATATATATTGGAAGTGATGTAGCATATGATGTGCTATAAAGATTTAAAATTTCCGCTAACTTTACCTATGCGATGAATGATAACTATGGGCTTGTATAAGACCTCCGAGAGGTCAAGTACGCCATGTTGCACTCCGAGAGTGACATATATTCTAGGGTTTACTCTAGGAATGTGATAGTCACTTCGTTTAGATACCAACTGAGATTAGGAGATACCAATTGGACTCTACTCATACCATAAACGACAAAGTAGCCAACGAGCCTCAGAACACTGCTACTTTCAATCATAGAACTTGGTTGAACCCAATTATTAATCGCGTCAATCTTTAAATGATGACCTTAAATCAATCTTAGAGAAAATCTATGCACCTTGCAATTGGTCAAAAATGTCATCTACCCGAGGCAATGATACTTGTTCCGAAGGGTAACCCTTTTTAACTTTCAGTGCTCTATACACATTTTCTCTTGCTAGTGAGGGCGTTACCACTTCTGTTGATAGAGTGAAGGAGGAAAGATACTAATTTATATCACCCATATACTAATTGGATTCAAGTCATAACACGAAGGAGTAGAAAGAAGTGACTTTTTCCTAAAGTCCTATAGGAAGAAAAGTACTGACATCATTGTACTGTTCCGCAAGACTCTACTAGACTCATTTAAGTACAATGATATCAACAAACCTAGGATCTGATACCAACTTGTCATGACCCAAACAATCGTAATTGACACCCAAACTAAGCACCTGATTGGAGAACCACTATGACAGCCCAAACTAAACAACTAAACCAAAACTAAAGCAATTAAGTACGGAAATAAGTTTCATTAACTAAACAAATGATGAAATAAAATATCTAAAACCTAAAAGTCTATGTACCAAAACTCTAAAGACAAATCTAAAAACAAGGGGCACAACCTCGAAACTGATAACAACTTAGCCAATAGTCTAAGTTCGAAGAGAGTTGACTTAAACAAAGAGAAATCAAGAAAGCATAGAAGAACTAGCTTACCCTTGAAATAGAAATGGTCACTAGTGTTCTAAACGAGGTTTGGCAATAGCCGTCGGAAGATGCCTGTACTCAACAAAAATAAGTGTAAGTGAAGAATCAGTACACAACCACCGTATATTGGTAGGATCACACAACTATCCTAATTAATGAAACATATATAATTCAAAACAACAATTTAACCATGTAACATAACGAATATCTAAAACATTGATTAACACAATCTTCATAGCATAAGAGAACAACACCACAACCACTCTTAAATTCCACTTATACAATGTATGGATGTAGTCCCACTCCCCCACTCACACTAAGTAAAAATCTTTGAGAAGTCATAAGTCATAGTTCATACACAATAAGTACAATTATAACAAGGAGTTTGTCCTCTCATTAAACTCAATGAAATGGTCCTCTCATGGAACCATAACTCAAACTGTTAATGCACCAGCGTGGTACCCGATCCTAGTTAGCTTGCCAGAATGTGGCAAGCCGATCCCATAGTTATGCCGGAATGTGGAAACTCGATCGAATATTTATGTTAGAACGTAGAAATTCAATCCAAGTTATCTTACCAAACATGGAAATTCGATCCCATCAACACACCACAATCACATACACCAGTACATCTTTAAATCATACAACAAGAGGTGGTTCACGACTTACAATTATTCATTCATACTCATGTACATAGTGTGTGATCAATAATGCCATATTCTCATACATACATGCATTATAATGAATCAATAATAAACATATATCACACCAACATGAAAGCACATATATCACATAACTCAAATCCAAGATTAAATTACCTAAGGCACTTGAATCTTTCCTTTCAGGATTCTTTCCGCTTGTTCTAGGTCTACAATAATTAATATACGCAAGTATAAATAATGAAAGGTCGAATTATTCAGACTATAACAACCCAATAACCCTAGACCAACCCAAGATCCTAATACCAAAATTAGGGATTCTTCATAATAATTCTTAGATCAAAACCCTCCCCAATCTATAATAACCCAAGAAAATAGGTTCTACAAATCAAAAAACGGATTCGAGGTGTTAAAACTAGAGCCATCAAAATGTATTTGGCCCGCGAGGACGGTCCAATACCACCCTTGAAATACGTGGGGTTGGGCTTAATATTTTTGGCCCATTTAGGAATGAGGCTTTTTACCCCGCCCCATTTGGCCCGTTGGCCTCGTAGGCCCAACCAGCAAGCCTCGAAGGCCAGCCCGTGGACTATTAATTTTTTAAAATATTTATATATATATTTTTAATAGTATTTTATTTGTAAAGGTTTTATCAATAAATATTTTGAAAATTAAAAATCAAGTCTTTTGCAATATCATCTTGTATGGTGAATTGTAGATTAAGATGAATTTATTAAAGTAACAATATCACACGTTGATTCAAATGTGATTGATGGTGAAAGCGTAAGCGGAGTTGTAAAACTTTAATTAATGAGTTATTTAATACTTGGAAATTTAGATTTGTTAAGTATTTAGGTTGTCTTGTGTTGCTGAAAGTCTTATAAACCAACTAGTTAAGTATTTATCCATTAAATCTTACATTGGTTATTATGTATTTTTTGTAAGTATTCACCAAAGTGTGTAATTCATAAATGTATTTTTGTAAGTATGCACCTAAGTGTATGATTTATAAATGGATTTTCGTATGAATTGATGTCTTGTTCATAGACGTCAATGTTCGATAATCCTTCTAAGAGAGTAATATTATTCATTTTTTCGTTGAAGGGTCAACCTGTCCCAACCCGTGGCCCGCTTATGGCTTGGTTGGGCTGCTATTTTATTGGTCCTTTAATTAAAGGGCCAGCCGCCCCAACCCATTTAACCTCTAGCCTGTTAGGGTTGGGTTGGGCCAGCCTTTTTTGACACCTCTATTTAACCTTACCTTTAGCCTCAAGAATGGTGAAAAGTTGTCAAGAACTCGTCTGGGTCGCCTCTTTAACCCTAAAAGTAATAAAATAACAATTATAACCTTACCTTTTTATATATATCCATCTTAAAAAGGATACAAAATCCTTTTCTAAAACAATAATCCTAAAAGGACACAAAAACTTTCTCAAAAAAATAATCCTTGAAATAAAGGTCAAAAAGATTTTTTTTTGTAATTTTCTGTTCAACTTCAAAAAATCATATCTCA
Organism: Solanum arcanum; assembly: GCA_027789145.1. Classification (NCBI taxonomy): domain Eukaryota; kingdom Viridiplantae; phylum Streptophyta; class Magnoliopsida; order Solanales; family Solanaceae; genus Solanum; species Solanum arcanum. The sequence continues at coordinate 65,843,159 of CM050933.1, forward strand.
CTTGTTTTAAATTTGTTTTAGTATTATATTATGTTTACAAAAATATACGATCTAGAAGATCATTAAAACTTATGTTTCAAACTAAAATATTGAATCAAGAATTTCTAATTCACAACTAACAATATCTGTATTTAGGAAAAAATAGTTCAAAATCAGCCAACTTGACAAAAAACATAACTCTATTGTTTTATTTTATTTTTACAATTATAATATATTTATGAAAATCTAAAAAGAACTAGTATATCATAAAATCAAAGTTTCATGCACATTTTTGAACATGCAGATCCAAAAAGATAGAATACAAAAACATATTTTCTTAAGCAAATAAACCACAAAATCACTTTCATTTTTTTAACAACACAGTGAAATCACATTGATGTATCAAAAATAGAATTAATAAATCTTGCTCTGATACCAATGCATGATTTTAAATGGCAAACAATACAAAGTTGTGTACCTTAATACTTGCAGGAAAAAAACATGACATTACCTTAGTTGTATCACTCCAAATACGAACATCACAAGATCGACTTCGTGTCTCAAATGAAAAATAGTGTAGTTCACAAACTAAGAGTTTTTTATTTTTTATTCCGTTTTTTTCTTTTAGATTTTTTGTTTTTCATTGTCTCCTCTTTTTACTAACATGTTGAAAGACACCACACTAGGGGTGCTCATGGTTTGGTTGGGATTTGCTATTAGTTAAAACCAAAATCAAACCAATTTTATCGAGTTTAAAACACACAAACCAAATCAAATTAAATTTAAAAAAATCAATGTCGGTTTGGTTATTTTCGATTCGCTTTAGATTTTTCAGTTTCTTTTCACTTCGAAAGTAATAAATTTGTTGAGGATGTACACATATTGATAGACACAAACGCCTAATGCATGAATAATCACAAAAAAACTATTACACAAACAACGTGATTCATCTAATGTACGAAGTTTCAGAAACAAAAAAAATACATTGTCAACAATATAAAGTTAGTTCAATATTCTGGAGATCTCAATATTTTAACAATAAAATTTTTAATAAAATCACTTCTGAAAAAATAGAGAAATTACTTCTAAAAAAATAAACAATATTTCGTAGTCAAAACTAATAAATTTCCATCTTATTTAGGTTGAACTTTAAATGATTTTGTGCTAAGTTAGAAATTTCATAAAGAATAGAAAAAGTGTGATATTTCAAATAATGAATATTGAGGGATTCAACTTAAGGTGTTTAATAGTTAAACTTAAATTTAAGCTTCAGAAAATAGAAAAATTAGAAACTTAAGTTAATTAAAATTTATCAAAATACTCATATTTTATTTATAAGTAGTTATAAAATTTATATATAACTTCTCGGTTTGGTTTAGTTATTTTTGCAGTTAACTTTTAAAAAAATAAAAATAAAACAAAATAATATCGATTTTTAAAAATTTAAAATAAATCTAACCAAATAAAATCAAATATTAAATTTTTTAAAATTGATTTATTTCAGTTGCGATTTGATTTGGTTTTATAACCATAACCATGAACAACCCCTAATCCCCACTAGGAATCTTTCAAGGAGAAGTTGTGTAGTTACTTTGTAACTATTCCCCTTATCCTTTATAAAAGATTATCAATTTAATTAATTAAGTAAAGAGAATCGGGTCAGACAAAATTCTATCGGGCCAGATTGGTCCACATGGGCGATCCACGACCTAAAACTTACATTTTACTATTAAAAATATAAAGAATTCGTCACGAAACATGATATACCATTTTTCTTCTCCCGTTCTTTAAATATAACATTCTATAATAAAAATAGAAAATGAGTTTTTCATCAAAAAATTGATTTACCACTTTTTTCAGCTACTTCATTTCTTTAAATCCAACATTATTTATTAGGAAAAATTAAAGAATTCATTGAAAATTTTGATTTTCCATTTTTTCTACTCTTGTTTTTATAACTAATATTCTTACAGAGAAAAAAGTAAATTTTCATCGAAAAATTTGATATATCACATTTTCAGCTCTTGTGCTTTGTTCAATCCAACACTTTTTATGGGGAAAAAATAATGATGTCTTCATTCAGAAAATTTGATTTGTCATTTTTTGAGCTCATGTTCTTCAAATCAAAAATTCTTTACTGGAAAATAATAAGTTTCAATTGGAAAATTTGGTTTACCACTTTTTTTCTGTTCTTGTTCTTCTTTAAATCCAACCCTTTTTATAAGATGAAATTTATTGAAAAATGTCATTTGCCACTTTTCAATTCATGTACTTTTTGAATTCGAACATTCTTTACTAGGAAGAAAATTTTCATTAGAAAATTTGATTTACCACATTTTGCAGCACTTGTTCATCTCAAATCCAACATTCTTTGCTACAAGTTACCGAAAAAATTGATGGGTTAGTACGCACTTGTACTAAGTATGACTTTATGCACATAAAACAAGTGAAATCATGCTAAAAAGGACATTCGTTTAAAACATGCTAATTTACTTTGAAAAGCATTATGCATATCCAAGAACTCATATAAGCCAATAAACACATAACCATTAAGTCAAGACTATATACAACACAAGACCAACAATATCAAGTCTTGTCAAGTCAACATGCATATCAATTTAATTGAGAACATAATCGAGACAACTCTATCATCAAGTTATAACATCAACAAACATGCATTAGAGTTCATAACATCATAACCTAAGCAAAACTATAATCATGAACCCTCGTAAAGTCCACTAGTGCAATTGACTAAGTAAAGCCCCATAAACTTACTCAACCAAGCAAACTCAACAAGAACTACAGGCAATGCCCAACTTCACATACTATATAATTAAGAGATAACATCACCATACTTTATCAATAGACACCAACCACATGTTCATAAATGGAATCCATATCACATAGTGTCATTAACATATAAGAGTCAACACATACATAACATATACATTATAGAACATAATAACAACCTCATAAGGCTTCCCTCAAAGTAAAGTAGTGCAAGACATAGGTAGAGTCCCATACCCCTACCTAGGCTAAGTCAAACCTCTTAAGTCACCCTAGTTGGTGTTTACTTCATTACTTCATTTTACTTTTGGGAACACTTGCCTTAACTAACATAAACCATAAGAGCTAAGTGTAGAATTTGGGTTTGTAAAACTTACACCGATGGAAGGTGGTCTACGGGCAAAAGTACGACCAAACATGAACATAACAGAAGGGTGGATCCACTAGCTAGTATTCCAATGGAAGAAACATAGTTTAGGGAGCTTGGCGAATTTCATGGAAATATTACTCTATGCCATTTTTGGGCTATGAGGCTATCGACCCAGTGAGGGCTATGGTGAACCCTACCTTCCCTCCTTGGGAAGGATCCACCCCTCATCTTCAAGTTCACTCGGTGATAAGCTAGAGTCCATGTTGAAATGTGTTTCATTAACAATCATTACTTAGTTTTAGTTCATAGGGTCTATCCCTTATATAATCATCATCATAGCTCAATATGAATTGCATGAGTATTTTCCTTCCATTACAATTATACATCTGAGGTTATCACATTTACATAGTCACATCATAATAAGGCCAATTGGTTAGTTATCACCATCCTTATAACCTATGCATCTTAACCAACAACTCACAAGCCATTTTAATTCAACATCATACCAACCCTAATCAATCTCATCATCAGGTATATTTCAATGTAACTTCAGCACTAAACCCAGGTAATCATTATTGAAGTAAAGGCTAGGATCATAAAGACTTACCTAATCTCCTTCACAAGCCATAATCCATGGTTTTAATATCAACAATCCAATTCAACCCAACAATGGGTGTAATATCATCACACAATAGTAATTAATACAATAGCTAGGTCAATTACATCATCACTATCCCAATTAACCTGAATTCATAACCTAGGGTTAGGGGAATAGAGTTCATCATGAAATATTAAAGAAATAGAACAAATCTCAACAATACATTACCCTAGGCATTCCGTCATTTAATTAGAATAGATAAAACAAGTCTAGCAATCTATACACTTCAATTCACATCTATTCATAAGCAAGACCCAAAATTTGGGAAATTTAGGGAAAGGGACATGATTTACATGAAATTGCATCAATTAACACCAATTAACAACCAATCTACACTCAATTAGTCATAGGCAATCACAATTTATCATCAATTTGAAGTTTAGAAGAAAACCCATATGAATTAGAAAACCCCATGGAATTGATTAATTTAGAAATCAACTTTGAAAGGACCTCTTGGGGAAAGGAATTCCAAGAGTGAATAACCTATACCTTAGTGAAGATTAATCCACTAAATTTAAGTGAAATCCTAGAGGAATTGGTCTTCTTCTTCAAGCTTTGCTCTTCCTTCAATGAAGGATTTTGGGAAAGAGAAAGTAGAAAGAGGTGAGAGCTTTTGGTTTTTTTTTAATGGAAATTTGATTTAGGTGAGTGAAAATTGACTTAAAAATTACCCTTAGGCTATGTATAATCACCCTATAAATTATCCAAAAGGCCCCTCACTTAATCGGGTCTTTTCATGAAGTCAAAATACATAAAATTTCATATTTTATTTTTGAAATACGGTTTGATGCAGCGATCTTCATGGAGTGCACGCGTCGGGAGACAATATTTTCCACTCCACATGGTAGTTGCGCATTGTGCAGTGGACTCCATATCTCTGCTGCCACAAGCTGCCTTGGCAGCTTGCCGTCAAGGTTTGGGTCCTCCTCCAAGGACCCTTCGGGTGGTCCTTGAGAGTTGTTACCGGATGTTTAGACCCTATATACTACATTTGGCCTATTTAAAGTCCTTTGACAAGTTTTATACTTCATTTGACCCTCCCAAACTTTCACCAAACATAGGGACGTGAATTAGTTAAAAATTTAGCTAGTTTTTGGACGTCGAGGTCTTTTCTTGACGTCTGGACTCTACAACTTCTTAGATGACTTTTTGAAATTAATTTAGTTGTTAAAAAAGTATTTTCAACCTTAGATCAAATTGTGACGCTCTACTTTTTGGAGTGTTACAACTAGCTAGTTTGCTCATGACGTACTAATATAATCATTTATTTTGACACTACTTTTAAAGTTCAATTAATAGTCTTTTTGAAGCAGTTAAAGTATAACATACTTATCAATATAAGTAATTTCAACATATAATTTTTTTTATCTCACAATCAAATGTTTTATATTTCCTTCGACTAGACCTCTTCATTACCCATTTTTCAATCTCCCATTACTTGCATGATTTCTCTAATTTTCAATAACTTGATGATACATATATTTCATCTTCATAGTGGATACCTCAAGAAAAGGTAAATGAGATGTTCATAAAGTTTTGAATGAATTCAAGCCTTAATTGTTTTACGCTTTGTGGAAATGATTGAGCACAATGTTAAAATATGACCAAAATTACAATATATGTGTTAGATATGATTTAATTTAAGATAAAAAAACTAGGCAAAAAGGTTAAAGATCAATTTCTCTATAATAATTCATATGTTCTTTATCATATTCCAATGTGATTTAGTTTTAGTTGCTATATGTTTATATAATTGGAAGGAAGGTAGATTTATAGAAGAAGAATAAATATGTAGTATGAATGAGAATATAGCTTGATTTTATTGTTTCCACATGTGTATTGGCTAATCTATGATACTCAAGTATTCCCCTTCTGTAAGCATATAAGGAAGTGGGCCCTCCGTTATTGAGAGCACTTATATCCTCTTTCTTGTTCACGCATCTATGGTAAAACAGACCCTCAGTAATCTTTTGTAGTGCACACAAGGAATGTAGTCTTCTCTAATGATATTTAGGTCCATCGCACCTACGCAACTGGGCACACATCAACAAGCCCATGTCTACAAATTAATAGGCGATATAGTGAGGGAAATTATCACCCCTACAGTTCATAAAGGATAGTGGATCTATCCATGGGGAGAAGGGACCACCACTATGAATGTCGCATCTGCGTCTTAATGTGTAAGCTAGTGACAGAAGGACTATTATGATGCCAGATTTTTATTTTTACATTTCTGAAAATGTATCACATCTCATAGACCTATCATAGAGCTAATCAACCCTAATTTGAGAGGAGAGAGTCACGCCTCAACTTGAAGAGTGAAGATTGGGAGCTTAAATGTGTAAAATTTAAGATCTTTATTCAAATCTTGATTTTGCTTGAATATTCATAGTTGTAGTGTTCGTTTTAAAATTTAGATATTGTAGTTTATATTAATGTTTTGTTCTTTTCCAATGAATTGAATATTATCTTGTTTATGATATGAGTCTTTGATTCTCTAATTTATCTCATACTTTAATTATCTTCTAAGTAAGTGATCAACCCAAAGACTTGCCTATTTATCTTGATCTTGCTTGAGAATGAGGGTTAAGTGTAGGAAAAATTGATTAGCATGATTTGAGAATTGACTAATGGTTTAGAGCTTGAGAATTCCAGATCTAGTCTAACCCTCATCTCATTGGCTTGAGTTATAGATATTATATTCCTAATGTTGGATTGTTAATTTGTTATGCTTGCGTAGTTTGAAAGAATTAATCAAGATATACTTGTGATTGAAAGATACAAGTGGGTACTTGAGAATGTAAGACATAGTTGACTTACCCTTAATTATCTAGATGATGTTTTTTTTTTGTTATGGATCGTTTGAGCATGAATAAAATTGTCACTACCGGAGAGTAGTCATTAGAAGTAACATGGCGTACTTGACCTCTCGGAGGTCTTATACAAGCCATTATCGTTCATTCATAGCATTGTCATAATATTAGCAGAAATTTAAATTTTTTTCATACCATAACACAAGACTAAAAAGTCATTTCATTTAAAAACCATTAGTACATAGTTAGGACATTAAGTCCCGTCTTTCCATATTAGACATGATTTCAATAAAATAGGGACAAGATCCTTAACAATATAAAATAATATTTGTATACTACTACATGAACTTAAATAATATTTTAACATAAAGGTCCTTGAATCATTAAGGACAAACTCGAACTTGGGAATAGTACTCCAAGCTCTTCATTCTAGGAAAGATCCTTTAGCCATCACTTCCTACACTTGGTGTAAAAAGATGAAGAAAAATGGTATTAGTACAAGAATGCACTAAGTATGATAACCATGCAAAAACATACTTTAAAGAGGATATTTAGTTAGAACCATGCATCATGTCTTTTATAGAAACTTCATGAACGTTTGATACAATAAACACAATATAGTACACATATATTATATTAGTCAAGAATGCCATTCACAACAACACATAAAGTCATTTATGACATTTAAGACACATTCAATATCTCCAATATATTACCTTTCCTTTTTATTTTAACTCATTTACCTAAAGCAACCCTTAAGTAATACTTAGTGCAATGCATGAATATTGTCCATTCCATCATTCATACCAAAGTATCACCTCATACAACCTTCATCAATTCAATCACATACGTTCGTAAGGACATAACATATTATGAAACAAACCCTTGCATACGGACCATTACCTAAGACAACCCCAAGACACACTAGTGTGCAATGTGCAAGTGGCATCCCTTAATACTATTCACTCCAAGTGTTCCTGTGAAGAAACCCTAGAATAGGCACATCACATTTATTAATTCACAACATATTCGTTTAACCTTAGAAATGAGACCCACATACTTCATAGACCTCATACAAGAAATCATTCATTTATTACATCATAGTCATAATCCATTTAGTCTGTATCCACATATCAAGGCAACATGCAAGTCTATACTATAAATATCACCATAATTAAACCATAGTCAACATTGCATATTTAGAGTTTATTTCATTAATACATCATAAGACCTTACTCATAACCCCAATCTACATCTACTAGTGCAATGTATATGTGAAGCCCCATAACCTCAAACATACCAAGTAAACCAACAAGGAGATCACAAGTATTTCCCTTTACCTCATACATCATCATGACAAGTGTATCCAACAACATGCATACTAAGTGATACCATTATCATGTATATCAAATTAGACTAACATCATGCATATTATTTATAACAAGTATGTTAACACCACAATGTCATGCATAATATATATATATATATATATATATATATATATATATATATATATATATATATATACACACACACACACACACACATAAAGAACTTACCCTAATATTCTTTTCAAGACATACTTGTGCAATGTACTAGTAAAGTCCCGTTCCCTTACCCACACTAAGTAACATCTCTTAAGTAGTCCTAGTTAGTGTTCAAATTCTTACTTCCATTTGTTAATTTTACATTCTTGAAACTTCGCCATAACCAACATAGACCATGTGAGCTAACATGGAATGTGGTGTCAACCCCTCACAGAAAAAGGAGGGTGTCCAACTTGCCATGATAGGGCATATGTATTCATAATACCATCAAGGTGGATCCACTAGTTAATGTTTTTATAGAGGCACATAGTTAAGGAACTAGGAGGTTGGTACTAGAAACCCTCTTTACGCTAATTCACATTGTAGTTTCCACCTCGTGAGAACTTTAGGTGAACCTCCCTTCTTTTGTGAAGGAACACCTCTCATTGTCAAGTTCACTCGATGCCAAGCTAAATTTCCTTTTTGAAGAGCCTTTTAAGTCTTTCTTAAATATTAGTTCATAAGATAGGCCTTAGGTATTAACCCCTTATATAACATGTACATAGCTCATAGGTTATATGATAATGTCCTTTCATGAAAACCAACAGCATGTGAGAATGTCCTTTCACCTAATTATAACATGCGTAACATAGTCTAGTTTAGAGTACACTGGAGGAAACATTTCAAGAGACTGTCATTCACTAGATTATCATTAACATCCTTCACTCATACATTCATGTGTATGTATAAAAATGTTAGAAATCCTTTAACATAAACACCTTTATACAACACATTTTCATACTTTACTATCATATACTTTTCATGCACAATAAGATATAAAGGTGCATATGAGAATTATCCTTTCAATTGACACCATAAACATGTAATACCCATAGTTATCCATAGAGTGTGTGTGTACATATTGGTCCTCATGATCACATAATAGGAACAAAGTTGTTATTGAGGAAACTTTCCTTCAAAGGATCACAATACATTTACAATATCCACCAAGTCATGAACAACTCCCGTAGATAGCATTTAGGCATTATAGACCACACACCACATTTCATCATATGAGACAACATTGAATAGGGAACTCCTAACATGTAAAAGATTACACATTCATATAGGGTTATATACGAAGGGGTCATTCCACAATAGTACTCAACATAATAAATCATGTAGACCACACCTCATCCCTAACACTTATCATTCGCATTATACTACACATAATCAATACACCTTAATCATGATACTAACATTGAGGAGTATACAAATAGCATTCATAGCACACCTTCATACTCATGATCGTCATAATAACAATCCAATTTGCCTCTATTTCCCTCAAGGCAATGATCACAACATGTATAGATAGACAAGAAGTAAACACCGCCAACATAAGTGGGAAAAAAATACAACATCAATTCATATACTGTCATGACCGGGGAGTACCCCCTAGAACTAACATGGCGTATTTGACCTCTCGGAGTTATTACACAAGCCCATAGTAATCATTCATCGCATTGTCATTGGAAATTTAGAGAAAATTTAAAACTTTTAATAGCATATCATATGCTAGAAACATCACTTCATATAAACATAATATAGGTCATAATACATAATTAGACTCTAAGTCTCTTTTCCATCTTATACTCAACATCGATAAAATATAATAGGGACACGAATATTAACAACATAAAATAATAACAAAGCTATTACATAAAATTTGAATAAGAAACTTGACATTGGAAATCCTTGAATCATATCCATTCACTTTAAGAGACATCCTCTAGTCATCCACCACCTACACTTTGTGTAAGAAGATGAATAAGAATGGTATTAGTACAAGAATGCACTAAGTATGTCAACCATGCATTTAAAGAGGATATTTATTTAGAAACCATGCATAATGCCTTTTAGTAAAAAAACCTCATAATTATTGAAACAACAAGCATTACATAATTCACATACTTCATATATACATGTACAATGGTCACAACATAACATAAAGCCACATACTCATTTAAGGCACATTTATCATTTTACTAATATTAACTTTATTTTACCTTACTTCACTTACCCCCAAGTAACCCTCTAGTAATTCTTGGTGCAATGCATGAATAGTGTCCCATTTCTGTTATCCACACTCAAGCATCACCTTACGGCCACCAAGGTGAACATTAATACAACCTTTCTTAACTCAACATATACATTCATAGAAGCATAGCATATAGTGAGATACATACTTCACATATGACCCAACATACTTCATGAACCACATATAAGAATTATTCAAACAAAACATACAAGTCAATACTATACATATTACTACAATGAGGCACTAGTCAACAAATGCATACTTGGACTTCATTTCATTAATTAATCATGAGACCTTACTCACAATCTCAATCTAAGCCTAGTAGTGCAATGTACATGTGAAGCCTCACAACCTCACACATACTAAGTAAACTCACAAAGAGTCCACAAACATATCACTTAATTCATACATCAAATGAAAAGTATAGACAACGGCATACATGCCAAGTAATTCCTTCATTATATAGTCAATAAGGCCAAAATCATGCACATAAAGTGAGACCTCATTATATATACACTATAGGACTCATACAATGCACATTATCATAACAAGTAGGTCAATGCCATAGTGTCATGAATGAGAGACACATATATATATACATATGCATATACATATAGAATACGTTTCTAGAACTCCATTCAAGAGTTACTTGTGCAATGCATAGATAAGTTCCATACTCTCATCTATACTAAGAAAATTCCCTTAGGTTATCCTAGTTATGGTTCATTACTTTATTTCCATTGTCCATTTTAATTAGGGAAAATGCATAAGTCCCCCCTAAACATATGCCTCAAATATCAGAGACACACTTATACTATACTAAGGTCCTATTACCCCCTAAACTTATTTTATAAATAATTTGCTACCCCTTCTCGGCCTACGTGGTACTAGTTTGAAAAAAATACATGCTGGGCCAACAAGATAGTGCCACGTACGATGAAAGGGGTAGAAAATTATTTATCAAATAAGTTCAGGGGTAATAGGACCTTAGTATAGTATAAGTGTATTTTTGGGATTTCGGGCATAGTTTGCGAGGGTACTTGTGATTAAAGTATTCCAAGTGTCATTCGAGGACGAATGGTCCCAAGTGTGGGATATTGTAAAACCCCCAAAATGAGTTAATGTTTCTAGAGACCCACATGTACCTATAAGCTTGTTAACATGTTAATTACGTGTTTTAAAGTATGAATGATAGATTTGAAGTCATTTGGAAGTTAAACATCCAAGAACGTTCAAGACGTTCAAAAGATAGCGCTTGAGACATGTATGTGCGACTTGAGTGTGCCTAGCATGTTTAAATGTGTTAGGAGTGGTTGTTTTGGGTGAAACTGGTAAGAAAGGTCCTTAACATGTGAATGTGTGTATTTACATTGGAAATGTTTGGGTATGACTCCCTAAGGGCCCCACAAAAGCCCCTTAAGGTAGACCCAAAAGCTGTCGAGACACTGCTTTGGCAATGTCAATCGACGAAGCCTGATGACACCTCGTCAGTTTCCTTACACCCTGTCGAAGGGGGGGGGTACCTAAACGATGGCCTACAGTACGGTCCGTCGATGGACCTACTGAGCGTTGATGGTTCCGTCAATGCAAGCTGTTCAAAACTATGAGGCGACTGTTTTTAGAAAGGGGTGAACGGGAAATTCACCCCATGCCCTAACCTGACACTAGGTAGTTTATTTTGTTAATTTTTGGTGTATTATGTTGGTTAAAATCGTGAAAACCCCATTACCAATCCGTGATTCAAAATTAGACTTCCCTCTCCCAAAATATCCTCTCTAGAAACCTCCATTGGAGATGAAGCTCAAGAACAACCATGGTGATGGATTCTCAAGATTTCTTCATCAAGTCTCAGTGGTTTTCTTCTACAATGTGGTATGGTGATACTTCATCTCTATATAACCTTTCAAATAGAGAGTTCTTCTCAATGTTTTCAAAGAGAAATTATAATCAAACTTCTTATCTTTTTATCTAGCCATGGGTTTTTAAACAAATTGATTTCAAAAGTATGCTTATGAAGAATTGTTGATTATATGTTGATTTTTAGTGAATTTCACTCCAATTCCATGTTAAATCCATGAAAATTGATTTAGCCTATGTATGGGCTTTGTGATCTTGATCTTACGTAAATCGAATTGTGATTCAATTATGTTAAAATGCTTATATCTACTATCTAGTATGTGTATTGATGGTCTGTTGTTGATGAGTGATCCATGTGGATGAAGGATTCAAGGTTTGAATAAGATTAACCTATAATGTAGTATCTTGTGATCTTGATGCTGGAATGATTGTTATGTGATTCAATTATGATGGATTGTCTTAGCTACTGCCTACAACGCAATGCGATGATAAATTAGGTTTAATTGATGTAAATATATAAAATCGAATTGGTAAGGATTGATCTAGGTTCTTCTAATCTATAGATTGATAATGTAATGCACATGATGTGATCTCTATTCTAGGGTAGATGAAGCATGATTTAGTTTGGGATTTTATCGCTTTATCTACTTCCCTACATGTATATTTTTGATGAGTTATGACTCATGATCAAGGAGAGGGAAATTGGTGAGTGATCTATGTTTCTCTACTTTCTAGTGAATTGATGATGTAGTGTACTTGATATAATCTTGATCTTGTGATGATTGATTCATGCTTTCGATTATGTTAAAGTACATTTAGCTACTGCCCTATACTTGAATTGTTGACGAAAAAGGAGTATTGATCAATGATGATCAAAGGTTGAGGAATTGGTAAGATTGCCTACTTTTTTTTTTTACTTTTCTATAGTATTGTGGATATAATTGGCCCTGGATGGCATTATGTGGATATATGGTCCACTTATGGTGGAGGTGTTTACTTCTTGTCAATATATGTATGTTTTGATTATGGACTTGAAGGAAAATTGATGTTATATGAGTGTGTGGTTATGATGATCACACTATGTGAAGCCTATGACTAGTTTCCTATTTTAGTTGTGATCTAGGTTGTATGACTATTTATACGCATGTGTATACCTATGTTAGGGATAGGTGGTGCTTCCATCGATGATTTTTGATGGTTAATTTCCCCTTAACTATGTACCCCCTATATGAATGTGTGATTAGCTATAGTGAGGAGTGTCGAATGCAAGTATTGAAGTTAGCATGTCTCCTATGCTATTATGTGTTGTGTGGTCTATGATTTGTTATATATTGTGGTCCTAAGAGGGTGGCTGCCTCAATGTGTTTTTGATAGACATTAGATTATCATGTTGACCAATGTACACATACTGACACATTATGCATGCTTACAAGTATTATAAGTTCATGGTGTCTAATGAAAGGGTATTATGATATGCACTAATGTCTACTACTATGTATGTAAACTATATGCATCTAGAAATATCTATGCATTGCACATGTACGCCTTGATAGGATGACTTGATAGGTGTACTAGTATGGGCATGGGTATGACACTTTATCTATGCATTGCACATGTACGCCTTGATAGGATAGTTGCTAGGTTTGATTTTCTATGTACATGAATATGAATACATAGTTATGTTATAAATGTGCATAGTTTCTTAATGTGTTTATATTAAAGGATTGCTCATATAGTTACACCTATATACTTATGCATTGATGTATGAACATGTGTGGCCTTAATGTGTTATGTGAAATGATTGCTGACATATATGTATGCACAAACAAATGTATAATAATCTAGTCAATGGAGGGGCCTTGAAAGGTATTCTCAAGTGTATCCTAAACTAGAATGGTGCTTGAATATTATATGTCCATGTGAAAGAATTTCTCACATGATATAGGTTGATGAACTTTCATATATTACTTATGAGCTAAGCATATGAGGAGTTACCTATCCTAAGACTTAATTTTATAAAGTAAAGATAACAATGACTTTTCAATAAATGGAACTTAGCTTAGCACCGAGTGAACTTCAAGATGAGGGGTAATACCTTCACAATGTGGGATGGCAAGGCTCACCATGGTCCTTATGAGGTGGTGAGCCTCATAGACCAAAAAGAATAGAGTGATGTTTCCATGTATGCCTCCAAGTTCAATAACTATGCTTACCTTATAGGATCCAACACGTGATATGACTTAGTAGTCTAGCATGTGTAAAGTTCTACTTTGGATAAGTGGAGCATCTTTCATTGGTATAAGGTTATACAACACCAAATTCCATGTTTAGCACCCACGGTCTTAGTGTCGGTTAAGGCTAATGTTTCCCTAAAGTAAAATGGACAATGGAAGTGTAACACTCCAAAAGTCTAAGACGTGTTCTAGAGCCTAACATAGGTATCAAAAGGTTTAGACACTGTTTTAAGGTCATAAATAATGAATATAAGTCATTTAGAATGTTTGGAAATCAAAACGTCAAAGAACGTCCATGAGGTCTGGAAACATGCTCAAGAGGTACTAGTGTACCTTAGCCTATTTGACTAAGTTTTACGAGTCAAAAAATGATGAAGTTTGGTTGAAAGGTGTCTAAAATTTAATAAAATTATTTCATAGTCGAAACGTCTGGGTACGATTCCCCAAGGAACAACAAGGTTCCTTGAGGAGGACCTTTGCGTTTGGGGTCGAAGGCTGCCTAAGGCAGTGCCCATAGATGGTTGCCACAAACGGTTCATGGTCCAATCGACAGGGAGTTGATTGCCTCCATTGATGAAACTTAGAATATTTAGAAAGGGCTGGATTTTAAATAGTATTGAACCAACATGATGGAGGGTCATGTGGTCGTCGATTGACACAAAAGGCGTTGATCATGGTCTCCTCTGTGAGGGACTGTTTTTATTAAGCATTTTAGGTTAGATGGAATTAATAATTAGGAGGTTAGTTAATTTGTTAGGTTGTTAAGGGAGGTCTAATTAAGTTAATTAACAACATATATAAACACCCTAACCTAATTAAGCTAACCTAGCTGTCATAGTTCTCAAACCCAATTCTCTTCCTTATCTCTTCTTTCTCTCTCCCAAGTTGAAGAATACCATAAAATTCAAGGTCAAGGTTGGTTCTAGGGCTTCAATCACCAAATTTTATCCATCAATATTCATCAAAAACTAAGTTATGGTATTCCTTTTAAATTTGGGATCTCTTTCCCCAAATGGCTCCTTCAAAATTGATTTCAAACGATGAGTTTTCATGTTGGTCTCTTCCAATCTCGAAATTGATCTTTCAATTGGATCTGTTTATGATTTCATTTTAATTTATTGGTTAGATTATGATGAATTGTGACTATATTACGCTATTTATTAATGGATTGGTCTAGCTTGAAGAAGATGACTTTTTCCCCTTAACCCTAGGTTGTGATCTTGAGTTGAATTGTGTAGTATTGGTTCAATTTACTTTGTTATTGTTTGATTACTATCCTATGATGTTATTGTATCAATTTATGAATAGATTGATATGAATTTTACTCCTATCATGCTAGTTCTTGAGTAATTGATCTAGGTTGTGAAGTAGATTATGAATTTGACCTAAGTCTGTAATCTTAAGCTATGAAGTAGTGATGGATTGTTATATAGTGCTTCAATTGACTTCATTAGTATGTTGGTTACTATTGTGTGATGATATTACACCTATTATTGAGTTGAATTTGATGGTTGATGGTAAGACCTTGATGTTGGCTTATGAAGGAGACTTAGTAAGTCTTGTGATTTCAACTCTTTACTTATATTATGATTATCGTGATTAAGTGATAATGTTGTGTTGAAGTATACCTTATATTAAGATTGATAGGGTTTGTATGATGCCAAATTGAAATATCTTTACTATGGTTTGTAAAGTGTTGGCTAAGATGTAAATGTTATAAGGATGGTGATAACTTACTAATGTGCCTTTTCATGATTGATTACGTAATGTGCTAACCACAGATGTATGAATTGTAATGAAAGGAAATAACTCATGCAATTTCAATTGAGCTATGATGATGATGATTATATAAGGGATATATACCCTATGACCTAAGCTAAGCTATTATCATAAATAAAGTCATTAAAGACTTTTCAAAAGGGACTCTAGCTTAGCACCGAGTGAATTTATAGATGAGTGGTGGCGCCTTCCCAAGGAGGGAAGGTAGGGTTCACCAAAGTTCTCACGGGGTGGATAGCCTCATAGTACGAAAAGGTCATAGAGTGATATTTCCATGATATCCCCCAAGATCCATAAACTATGTTGCCACCATAGAAATACTAGCTAGTGGATTCACGTAGACGCTATGTTCATGTTTGGTCCTACTTTGGCTGGTGGACCACCTTCCATTGGTGTAAGGTTTTACAACCCAGATTCCACACTTAGCTCTTGTGGTCTATTTTGGTTGAGGAATGTGTTCCATAAAATAAAATGAAGTAATGAAGTACAAATCAACTAGGGTGACTTAAGAGGTTTGACTTATCCTAGGTAAGGGTATGAGACTTTACCTATGCTTTGCACTAGTTTTCCTTGACGGAAGCCTTTGGACATGCATTTGGTCTCTATTGCTAAAGTATGATATTATGTACTCTTAATGATACGTTATATGGAGTTAGACATTAGTTATGGTTCTTTCTAGGTTTACTTGATTAAGTAAGTTTATGGGGCTTTGCTTAGTTAGTGAACAAGTGTACTTACTGAGGGTCATGAGTAATGATATTGCATGGTTATAATGTGATGAAATCTTATTGAAGCTTGTGATGTTATGATTTGATGATAAATTTGTATTCGTTAGTTGGTTCAAGTATGTTGATAAGCGTGCAACTTGATTTGACTTAAGGTGGTTTGGTCTTGTATAGTACATGATATTGACTTGATGAATATGCATTAATGACTTGTGTTAGTTCTTGAATGTGCATAAGACTTTTCAAATGAAAAGCACCATGTTTTAATAAAATATCCCTTTTTAGCATGATTTGATATTATATGTGCATATGGTTTCATACTTAGTACATGTGATGTGCTAACTCCATTTTCTCCCTTTTCCCCAACATTTTAGGTTCCGGTCATTCAAGAGCGTTTTGAGAAGAATTTGAAAGAAGACTTTCACATCCAAGTTGGGTAGGTCCTCACTTTCCGAGGGCAATGCCAATATCAAGCTTATGAATGTTGTTCTAGTTTTAAGACTTCTATGTTCTTTCCTTTTAATTTGAGTACTAAAGAATGTATAGCCTATATGTGTCTTTATTACATTGATGTATGGAATATGCCCAATTGATATAATCTTGTTTTAGTTGTTTATGAGATGGGAAACTCTTTTAAGACTATGTTAAGTATCTTATATATCTATGTGCAATAAAATTAGAAGACTATGTAATCTTCTTATACGCAGGGTCTATGTATACGTCGATATGAATATATATTACGTGTATGTGAGAGGTCTATTTAAACCTCATAATATATAGAAAAAGTTCAAAATTTTCAGAATTTAGAACCTATGAATGTAATGATGTAAACTAAGAGGCTAGTCTTAGTCCTCTCCGAGGACGACGACGCCAGTTACGTCTAGGGGTTGCTCCCCGAATATAACTTTGTATCGGATCATGAGGTTGATATTTTTAGAATCGATGTCTCACTCAACCATTTCTATGTATATTCTTAGTCATAATTGTGAAGCTCACTACACTTATGAATAGGAAACTATATGATGTTCAGGAAACTCTTACATTCTTGGAAATCCAATATCGTGCCTCTAAAGTCTTGGCTCTATGTGCCTTTAGAATCTAATCCCTTTCTTGTGATTATTAGGCAATGAGTACTTGAAGAACAGCCTCTCGAAGACTTGATTAAGAGATTGCCAATGTGGGAGCTCCTCCCGGTGGCAATCAAGTCCCTCCTCTTGAAGAAGTTGCTAATGATGACCAAGCTCTGGACAATCTGCCACCTATAATGGATGGTGACATAAGGTCTGCCTTTTTCAAATGGCCCAAGTCATTAATATACAAGCACAAGCCGTCACTACTCAAGCACAAGCCATGACGACCTAAGCATATCAGGAGGTGGTACCCCAAAAAAACCAACGTGTTGGCACCATGGCCTCCAGCTTGAGGAATTTCACTAGGATGAATCTTCCTAATTTTAATGGGTCAAAAGTTGAGGAAGACTCCAAGATTTCATCGATGAAGTCTACAAGATTCTCTATGCCGAGTTAGACACTTATCAACTGAAAGATGTGGCCCAGACTTGGTATGTCGAATGGAGAGACAATAGGCCTTGAAGGGGTGGACTGATGACTTGGGAGATCTCCAAGAAGGCTTTTCTTGATTGATTATTTCCTTGAGAAAAGAGGGATGCCAAAGTGGAAAAATTCATCAACCTTCGTCAAGGAGGTATGAGTGATCTTGACTACTCTTCAAAATTTACTAAAATTGTCAAAGTATGATTCTTTTTTGGTTTCTAAGTGTGGATGACTTGAAAGAAGAATGTCTATTGGCTATTCTACATGATAATATGAACATTTCTTGTCTTATGGTTCAGGATCAACAAGTGGAAGAGACAAGGATAAAGAAAAGAGTAGGATGCTCAAAGGGCAAGGTATTTTGATAGTGGTTCTTCTAAGGGTAGGCTTGATATCAAAGACAAGCCTAGGTTTAAGAAGAGGTTCTCTAATAATGTTCCTTCTAAGTTCTCTAAGACTCCTGATGATAGGGTACCCAACCCTAAGTCTCAAAAGGGAAGGGGTACTAGTTCACTAACCAAGAAGCCAACTTGTGGAAAGTGTGGCAAGAAACACTATGGTGATTGCCTCATTAGAACAGACAATTTCTTTGGTTGTGGTAAGATTGGCCACTAGGTTAGGGATTTCCCTAGTGTGAAGGGTCAAGACAAGGGTAGTGGTCAAGCACAAGGAAGTGGTTCTAATGATGCTCCGAAGAAGAATCGCTTTTATGCTCTGCGCTCTATAGGTGTGCAAGAGACTTCTCCCGATATGGTGACCCGTATGTTGAGAGTCTTTTCTATTGATGCATATGCATTACTTGATCCCGGTGCTGCCTTGTCATTTATTACTCCTCTAGTAGCTAAAATTTTTGACATTTTGCTCGATATCTTGAATCAACGTTTTATAGTGTCTACCCCGATGGGTGAGTTGGTGGTTGCAAAAAGAGCGTATAGAAATTTTCCTATAATGTTGCCCAATAGAGTTAATCATGTGGAGTTAGTAGAACTCGATATGGTTGATTTTAATGTCATTTTGGGTATGTATTGGTTGCATTCTTGCTTTGCTTTGATAGATTGTAGAACAAGGGTGGTGAAGTTTAACTTTCCAAATAAGCCCGTTTTAGAGTGATAATGAGTTAATAATGAGTTCAAATAAGAGATTCACATGTGTTCCATAAGTTGATAATGAGTTAAAATAATGTATTTTAGTATAATAAGTCAGTTGGTGAAGTTTGGAAGTCTAATGTCAAGAAACGATCAAGACATTCGGAAACTAGCCTTGTGTGTTTGTAGTGTGTCCTTGTATGTTGTATGTGTTTATGTGTGTTTTTTTGAGTCTAAAATCAGTGGGGATGACCCTAGAATCTTGAGTTACATGTTTAGGGTCAAAACGTCTGGGTATGACTCCCCGTGGACCACCCTAAGGGTCCCCAAGGATGACCCAAACTTTGGCCAAGCAAGCTTCCTGACGCAGCAGGATTTTGTGCCTTGGTGTAAAACAGGAGAGTCGCGGCCAGGTGGCGCACCCCTCTGTCCAGAATTTCATTTTCAATGTGGGAACATCTCCGCGATGCAGACTTGTTCCCCAACGATAATTCCAAAAAGTTAAGTGAAGTTCGACTTGTCTAAAGTGGTCGAATCAATGTAGGGGTTTTTTGGGTATTTTTGGTGTGTGTTACGTACTGATTTTAGGTCATTATACACCCATTCCCCCAACCAAAAACCCCAAGCTCTCATTTAGAAATTAAAATTCAAAACCCTAAAAAAGTTCTTCTCTCCCAAAATCTCTCCCAAACTCCATTGGAGCAAATTCAAGGTAGAGATAAGGTTGAAGGTCTTGGACGTTATATTCATCAAAATCTCATGGGTTTCTTCATATTAAGGTACGATAGTTCATCCTTGACTCTTCTTTCATTCAAGGAGCCCATTTTAAGACTTTTCAAAAAGGGGTTTCAAACTCCAACTTCTTTTATTTTGAATACTAAGCATAGGTCTTGCATGAAAACATTTTAATGAATGTAATATGACATTTTTTTCAATGTTCGTAGATGAATTTAAGGTTAAAAACTCAACGACCCATGATTAATAAAATTCCTCAACTTTTGTCTTATGAAGTGGGTTGAATGTGCATCATCTAATAATGTTAGAACTATGGTTTTCTCTATATTATATTGTGATTATGTACTTCCATATTATGCTTTATTATGATGTTTTTAGTGAATATTTAGAAAAAGGTGGTAAAGGCTTGGAGAAGGGTAAGTTGTCCTATCTTGGTTAAGTTATGTTGAAGTAACTCTTGAGTGGTATGGTCCACCTTTGGTGGCGGTGTTTATTTGAGTTATATGAAGTTATATGTGTATTGTGAAAATGGCTTTGAAGTCATGATATGTGAAGTGAATTTATGATTTTGATATGTGTATGTATACTATGTGTTAGAAGGTTGAAATGAGCATCTTGAAGGGTTTATGTCTAAATGAAGTATGTATTTGATATGTGAATTATGATAATGTGTAATTGTGATAAACGTGTGTACGAGCATGTTTAGAAGTCAATGTTATGAATGATGGTCATTATGTGAAAGGTGTGCTAACATGTACTCTCACACACACTTGAATGCATGAATGAAGTCAATGAATGAAAATAAGGGATTGTACGGTAGACACTCTTCGTGAGTAGAAATGAAGTGTCTAGACCATCCTTACTATCCCTAAGTATGAAAAGGGGGATTTTGGGGTGACTACTCTTCGTGAGTTGAGATGAAGTGTTTATTGGCAAACCTTAGTATTCCCAATGAGATTTCCAAAGATATGTTTGATGTTGGATACCCTTCGTGAGTTGAGATGGGGTGTTCAATATTTATATGTTAATATATAGTCAATGAATGTTTAAGACTCCGTGGGGGAGTTATTCTTAGCACCGAGAGGATTAATGAAGGGGTGGGTACACTTCATGAGTAGAGATGTTGTATCCAATGTACCTCTTGAGATGGGTGCTCCTTGTTAGTAAAGAATGAGTTACTTAGTAGCAATCTCCTTATCCCTTAACTATGTGCTCGCGTTGGTGTAGCTATTGGAGAATCTATTTAAAGGCTAAAGAATATGACCGTACCTTAGGCAAATAGGGATCCCTCATTCGGTAAGGGTAGTACCCAGATCCATTTCAATCTATCATGGTCTATGTTGGTTAAATCTAGAACCCCACAAATTTATGTAAATGAACTAAGTCTCTTAATGGTGTAATACTTAGGGTAAGTGGTGGAATGGGATGCTACCTATCCATTGAATAAGTACAAATTTGTAGGGAGTCTTGGTGTGTCATTATATGAAATGTATGAATGGGTCATGATATGATGTAAGACAAAGTAATGTGACTTTATGTATAATGTTAAGGAAGATGTTTATATGATGTTTTTTACGATGAAAGATATATATGTGAATAATGTGATGTTCCTAGTCTAAGGAAATTCCTAAGGAACACTAAGTGAAAGTAGTAGTATGGGACGCTACTTTAACATAGCAGTAAGTGTGACTTGGGAGTTGTCTTGGAGGATGGTTCTTATGTGAAATTCCTATGCATATGAATGCTTCTCTATTGTCTTTGGTATTGAATGGTGACTTGTATACACGAAATTAAGTATGCTTATACTTAGGAGTCTTAAGGATCTCTTGAGTAGATATTTAGGAGGTTGTATGAGCGATCTCCTTATGTCTTACCTAGGAGAGCCTTTGAACAACTTAGGATAGGAGTAGTCCATGTGTAATTTTGGGTTTACTGTAAGTAGGCTCGTATGTTAGAAAAAATGGATGTTTTACAGTATGTGATAAATGATGATACTATATGATGTTTTGTAACTTAATTCATAAAGGTTTTTATCAAAATAGTATGACTTGAATGTTTCAACTAAATTGTCCCTTTTTGCATGATTTTGCATATGCCATACTTAGTACAATGTCTGTACTAACCCCATACTTTTCTATACTCTATAAGTATGGGTTGGAAGCAAGTTGAAGGTTAGAAGAAAAGCTTGGGAATTGACTCTCTCAACACTAAGTATGTCCTCATATATTTGAGGGCGTAGTCTATGTTTCTTTAGTTTCTTCTTTTAACTTTCTAGGACTTATTATGTATTCTCTTTCAATTTAAAGGGTCGTTTCCCTAAGATATTTATGTCGTGTCTTTAAGTTGGCTTGTGACGATGAGACTATCCTTAGTATTTATAAAATATGTTTTCCTTATTATTATTTATCGTGAAAAAGTTTAAATTTCCGCACTACTTTTAATGTCTTATGTATTGAATGATAGCGAAGAGACTTGTGCAAGACCTTCAAAAGGTTGAGTATGCCTTGTTTCGACCTAAGGGTTGCCCTAACTTCTAAGGTGTACTTGCGGGTCATAACAGAAGGGGGAAATTTTATTCCTAGAGGTCATATCATTTCTTGTTTGAAAGCTTGTAGGATGATCTCTTAAGGGTATTTATACTATATTGTAAGAGTCCAAGATTTAGACTTCAAAATTCCTCCCATTGAGTCGGTTCCCGTAGTGAGGGAATTTTTGGAGGTCTTTCCTAATAATCTTCCCGGTCTTACTCCCGAACGGTAAATTGATTTTGGTATCGACATGCTACAGGATACAAATCTTATTTTAATTCCTCTTTATCGGATGACCGGCCGAATTGAAAGAGTTGAAGGCTCAACTGAAAGACTTACTAGACAAGGGTTTTATTCGGCCTAGTGTTTCTCGATGGGGTGCTCCGGTTTTGTTTGGGAAGAAGAAGGATGGGTCCCTTAGAATGTGTATCTATTACCGTCAACTCAACAAAGTCACAACTAAGAACAAGTATCCTCTACCTCGGGTTGATGATTTATTTGATCAACTCCAAGGTATGAGTTACTTTTCCAGGATTCACTTGTGATCGGGATATCACCAACTTAGGGTGAGAGGTGAATATATTACCTAGACGACATGTTGATTAATATATGGTCACTATGAGTTCTTAGTAATGTCTTTTGGTATCACTAATGCTCCTGCGGCGTTTATGGACCTAATGAGTAGGGTGTTTCGAAGTTACCTAGATTCATTTGTCATTGTCTTCATTGACGACATCTTGGTATATTCAAAAAATGAGGGTGAACACATGGTTCATTTGAGGGTAATGTTGCAAGTTCTTAAAGAACACCAATTATTTCCAAAGTATAACAAATCTAAGTTTTGGTTGAGGTCGGTAGTGTTTCTTGGTCATATCATCTCCAGTGAAGGGGTAGAGGTGGATCCAAAGAAAACCGAAGTGGTGAAAAATTGGCCTAGGCCTTTGGCTTCTACGAATATTAGGAGTTTCATAGGTCTAGCGGATTATTATAGAAGGTTTGTCGATGGATTTGCGTCTCTTTCTTGTCCCATGACAACCTTGACCCAAAAATGTGAAATTTGAGTGGTCAGAGGCATGTGAAAAGTGCTTTCAAATGTTGAAGGATAGACTTAGTTTAGCTCTGATATTAACTCTACTGGAGGGTACTAAGGGTTTTGTGGTTTATTGTAATGCATCTCGAGTCGGGCTGGGGTGTGTTCTTATGCAACATGGCAAAGTTATAGCCTATAATTCCAGGCAACTCAAAGTTCCTGAGAAGAATTACCCGACTCATGACCTTGAGTTAGCGGCCGTGGTATTTGCCTTGAAAATATGGAGGCATTATCTTTATGGGGTTCATGTTGATGTGAATCGTACCATAAAAGTCTTCAATATATATTCACTCAAAAAGATTTGAATCTCCAGAAATGGAGATGGTTAGAGTTGTTTAAGGACTATGGCATGAGAACCCCAATAAGGCGAATGTGGTAGCGGATGCTCGAAGTCGGTTGTCCATGGGAAGTGTGTCCCATGTGGAAGAATCCAAGAGAAACCTAGTGAAAGATTTTTGTAGGTCTGCTCATTTAGTGGTTCGAATTGACGATTTTTCAAGTGGTGGTATGGTGGTACATCATAACTCCGAGTCGTATTTGGTGGTTCAGTTGAAGTCTAAGCAACAAAAAAATTAGTTCTAGGTAAAATGAATGAGTCATTCTCCTAAGGGGGGATGGTGTTCTTAGGTATCAAGGAAGATTGTGTGTGCCCAATGTGGATTATTTGAGGAGTAGGATCCTTGAGGAAGCTCATGGAGCCCGTTATTCTACTTATCCGGGTTCAACAAAGATGTACCATGGCCTTAAAGAAGTGTTTTAGTGGGATAGCCTAAAAAGGGATATTGTGGAGTTTGTTGCTAAGAGTCCCAATTGCCAGCAAGCGAAGGCCAAGCACCAAAATCCGAGTGGTCTATTACAAGAAATCCAAATTTATATTTGGAAGTGGGAAGATGTTAATATGGATTTTGTAGTAGGTTTCCCTCGAACTCGAAAGCAATATGACTCTATATGGATGGTAGTGAATAGATTGACCAAATCCACTCATTTTATTCCCATCAAGTCTACATATTCGGCGGAAGATTATGCAAGGATCTATATTGAAAAGAAAGTGAGTCTTCATGGGGTTTCTTTCTCCACCATATTTGATAGAGGTGCTCAATTTACATCTAGGTTTTGGAGGTCATTCAAAAGAGGTTTGTTCACTCAAGTGAAGTTAAGCACCACTTTTCATCCCGAAACAGATGGTCAAGCGGTGTGGACTATTCAATCTCTTGAAGATATGCTTAGATCTTGTACCATTGACTTCAAGGAATATTGGGATAAGCATTTTACTTTGGTGGAATTCTCATATAATAATAGTTTTCATTCATCCATATCTATGGCTCCTTATGAAGCCTTATATGGTAGGAGGTGTAGATCTCCTATTGGGTGGTTTGAGGTTGGCGAGCGTTTGCTTCTTTGTTCCGATTTGATTTATAAGACATTGGATAAAGTTCATATCATAAGGAACCGTTTGCAAACAACGTATAGTTGGACAAAGTCTTATGCCGATCATAGGAGAAGAGATTTAGAGTTTGAAGAAGGTGATAATGTGTACTTGAAAATTTCTCCTATAAAAGGGGTGTTAGATTTGGCAAAATAAGCAAAGTTGATTCCTCATTATGTGGGTCCCTATGAAATCTTTCAAAGGGTTGGTAAGGTTGTTTATGAATTGAAACTCCCTAATAAACTATCTTCTGTTCATTCGGTTTTCCATGTTTCTATGCTTAAGAAGTTTATCAGTGATCCTGCGTCTATTGTTCCTATTGAGGGTCTTGGCGTGAAGTCTAACCTCTCCTATAAGAAGGTTCCAATTGAAATTCTTGATCGTCAACTAAAGAATTAAGGAACGAGGAGGTGGGCTCCGTAAAAGTATTATGGAGAAACCACCTAGTTGATGGAGCAATATGGGAGGCTGATGCCTACATGAAGTCATGTTATCCTCATCTCTTTCGTAATGAAGGTTAGTTGTTCTTACTTATAATGAAAATTATGACTGAATTTGAAGTTGCTATAATTTTTGGAGAAGTTTTGCAAAATGTGCATTTTATGGTGTCATTACACTGAAGTTACAGTGAAGTATGCCTATTAACTTGAAAATTTGCAATCCTTCTTGGTTTGAGTCATGATGTGCATTTTGATATGGTGAGTCTTTATATTATGATGTTGAACATGTTGGTAAGTTCATCTTAGGCATAATTGACTCATATATGGTATGTTTAGCTCATGTTTTTGTGAGAAGGAAATTCGTCATAATGTGATGTTGATCCTTATATGTGGTAATTGATGTTTTTAAATTTCTATGGGTAAAAATACAATTATTGATGTTGTAACTAATGTTTTAAGTAATTTTTATTGGTTGGGCTTCTAGTCTTGAGTCTATTCCTTCCTTTCAAAAGATTTTAGTGTCATTCGTTGACGAATGTTCCTGGGGGAGGGGATAATGTAAAAGTACCAAAGTCTAACACGTGTTTTATCGACTAACATAGGTTTCAAAAGGCTTAGAAACTGTTTTAAGGTCATAAATAATGAATACAAGTCATTTAGAAAGTTTGGAAATCAAAACATCAAAGAACGTCCGGAAACTAGCTCAAGAGGTGCTAGTGTGCGTTTGGGGTCGAAGGCTGCCTAAGGCAGTGTACACATATAGTTGCCACCGACGGTTCATGGTCCAATCGATGGGGCGTCGATTTCCTCCGTAGATGGACACTTAGAATATTTGACAAGGACTGGATTTTAACTAGTCTCTTAATAAAACGATGGACCAACAGGACGGAGGGTCCTGTGGTCATGGATTGACACACGAGGCGTCAATCGTGGTCTCGTCTGTGAGGGAGTGTTGTTGCTGCACGTTTAAGGTTAGTTAAAATTAATAAAATAGGTGGTTAGTTAATTAGTTAGGGGTTAAGGGAGGTCTATTTAATTTAATTAACAACCTATATACAGACCCTAACCTAATTCTCATAATTCCGAAACCCAAATTCTCTTCCTTCTCTCTTCTTTCTTATTCCCAAGTTGTAGTACACCATAGAAGTCGAGGTCAAGCTGGGTCATAGATCTGAAATCGCCAATTTTTTCTCCATCAATCTTTATCAAATACTAATGATATGATTCCTTTCACCTTTGGGTTCTCTTTCCCCAAAGGGTTCCTTCAAATTGATTTCAAAAGATGAGTTTTCATGTGGGTCTCTTCCAATCTCGAAATTGATCTTTCTATTGGATTTTTTATGATTACTTTTCAATGGATTGATTAGATTATGATGAATTATGACTATATTACAGAACTTTATAATAGATTGGTCTAGTTTGTAGAAGATGACCTTTTCCCCTAACCCTAGGTTGTGATATTGAGTAGAATTGTGTAGTATTTGTTTAATTGATTTGGTTATTTGTTGAATTACTATTCTATGTTTGATATGAATTGTACTACTATCATGCTAGTTCGTGATTAATTGATCTAGGTTTTGAAGTAGATTATGAATTTGACCTAAGTCTCTAATCTTAAGCTTTGAACTAGTGATGGATTTTTGTATAGTGATTCAATTGACTTCATTATCAAGTTGGTTACTATTGTGTGATGATATTACACCCATTGGTGGATTGATTTTGAGGGTTTATTGTAAGACCTGGATGTTGGCTTATAAAGAAGACTTAGTAAGTCTTGTGATCTCAACTCTTTACTTCAATTGCAGTTACTTGTGAGTAAGTGATGATGTTATATTGAAGTATACCGTATATAAAGATTTATAGGGTTGGTATGATTTTGAATTAAATGTCTTGGCCATGGTTTTTGATGTGTTGGCTAAGATGTAAATGTTTTGGCTAATATGTAAATCTTATAAGGATGGTGATAACTTACTAATGTGCCTTATGATGAATGTTATGTATGTAAGATCCCCAAAATGAGTTAGAGTGTCTAGAGCCTCACATGTGCATATAATATTTTAACATGTTAATTAAGTGTTTTAATGTATGCTTGGGTGATTTGAAATCATTTTGAATTCAAGCGTGAAGGGACGACCATGACATTTGACGACTAGTCACCAAAGGGTAATTATGTGTTTTTATGTGCTTGTGTGTGTTTCATGAGCTTATAAGGTCCGTATATGAGTTATACTGTTATTTTTAGGCAGTATGGCGAGTTTTATGAAGTTTAGAGGTCAAATGTCCAAGACGTTTGTAAGTTAGCCATTGAGACGTTCATGTGTGTGTCTTGAGTGTGCCTAACATGTTTGGACATGTTGCGTAGAATTGTTTTGGGTGAAATTGATGTGGAAGGTACTTGAATTGTTAATGTTCACATTTACGTTGGAAACACCTAGGACTCTACGAGGCCCTAAAGAAGGACCTAAAGGCTGTCTTTACACTGCCTTGCCAGTGTCAATCGACTGAGTCAAACGACGCCTCATCAGTTGACTGACACCCCGTATGTTACATCCACGGAGCACCCCCTAGAATTAACATGTAATATTTGACCTTTCGGAGGTCTTATACAAGCCAATAATTATCATTCATCGCATTGTCATAGGTGAGTTTAGCGGAAAATTTAAAACTTATAATAGCACATCATATGCTAGAAACTTTACCTCATATATATATAAAATATCATAAGTACATATTTAAACCTTAAATCTCTTTTGCATCCTGTACGTAACATCATATGAGTACAATAGGAACACGACCCTCAAAACATAATACATAAGTAAACTTATACACTTCACAGTAAAGACTTGACTTAGGAATCCTTGAACTTATAAGGATTCCTTTCCTTGAGCTTAGGAATCACATATAAGGCTCCTCAATCATATAGACAATCACATTCGGGTTTACCCCCTAGACGTTACCGGTGTCATCGTCCTCTTTGAGGACTAATACAAGCCTCTTAGTGTTACATCATTGCACTCATCGATTAAAAATATGGAAGAATTTAAAACTTTTCAACTACTTCTAATCAAAGGTTTACATAGACTTCTACATACACCTTATCATAATAATATCGAGTATACATAGAATCGTTCGTATAATAAGATTACATTCCAAGTCTGAGTCAAATCATAATATGAAGTCACCTATTATCTCTCCGTTGTACATGCCAAGTCTGAGCCAAATCCTTGAGTTGGTACGAGGCCAACTCAGCATTCTCCTTAGAAGAAAACCCCATAGAACATAATATCTTATAAACCTCATCAATGAACTCTTAAAGGTCTTCATCAACCTTTAACCCATAGAAGATAGGAGGATTCATCCGTGTGAAATCCCTAAGTCGAGAAGCCATAGTTTGCTCATGAACCCTAGGTGCAACATTCCGATTGGCTTGGGCAGTCATAGCTTGAGCTTGAACCGTTGCGTCTTGTTCTTGTGTAGTCATGGCTTTGGACATTTGAGCAAGAACAAACAACATCTCCGCCTCCGTCATAGGTGGAGGGTTAGCCGGGGCTTGATCAACATTAGCATTTTCCTCTAGTGGAGGGACTTGCTTATCATGGGGGGGAGCTCCCACATTAGAAACTTCCTCCTCACGTCTTCGAGACACATTTCTTTGAGTGTTCATTATTCCTATGAGCACAACAATATTATTAGATGCAAAAGCATACCATAAGTATACCCTATTGGCACGATATAAGATTTCCTAGAAAGAGAGTGATTCCTAAGCATCATATCGGTTCCTACTCAAAAGTGTGGCGCGCTTCACAATTATGAATACAAACCTACATAGACGTGGTTGAGAGAGACGTCAAAATCAATGATATTCAACCTCATGCTTTGATTCCAAGTTTGTCACAGCTGAGTTTACCCCCTAGGCGTAGCCGGCGTCGTTGTCCTCTTTGAGGACTAAGACAAGCCTCTCAGTATTATATCATTGCATTCATCCATTAAAAATATGGAAGAATTTAAGACTTTTCAACTACTTGTAATCGGAGGTTTACATAGACCTCGAGATACACATAATCATAATAATATCGAGTATACATAGACTCATTCGTATAAGAAGATTACATAGTCTTCTACTTTTATTTTACACACTTGTATAGTAAAGATATAGAGTTATAAATCCGTCTGATCTCATAAACAATCTAATCAAGGACAATAACATCGTTCATAGCCCTACATCATTAAAAGTAAGCCGCATATAGGCTTTATACAACTTTGTCTCAAATAGGAAATAGAGTCAATATAAAAGTTGTAATAACTAAGTAACTGCGTGAAGAGAATACTGGCATCGTCCTCGGGGAAAATGAGAACCTACCACTTGGATGATAGAATGTCCAAGTGTTCCTTCAAATAACCTAAATCAACTTCAACGACCAGAACCTAAAATGTTTGGGAAAAAGGGAGAAAATGGTGTTAGTACGCCACATGTACTAAGTATGAGACCATATGCACAAACACCAACAATGTATTCTAGAAAGGGACATTAATGAAATAATGTTATTTAAGCCAATCCTTTGAACATACTAAACAAATTAATTATACCATATGCACGTCATCATACTTAAACCCATAATCTCATGTAGCTCTATCATCACGTTATAGTATTACAAATATGAATAAGAGTAAACCAGGTAAATAGCAAAGCAAACCAATCAACTATTATCCTTATGAAGCCATAAGTGCAATGACCAAGCAAAGCCCCATAACCCTACTTAATCAAGTAACCCACCAAACATCATAATTTGCAATTCACTTCACATAGCATAGTCTTCCATCTCATATATTATTCTTTCTTTAACAATGATAACAAATTTCATATTCATAAGCATCTTATTCAACATATAAATTAATTACATTATATCGTCATTTATATACATATTATTAACTTCTCAAAGCTTCTATCAAGGCAAACTAGCGCAAGGCATGGGTAGAGTCCCATACCCCTACCTAAGCTAAAGTCAAACCACTCAAGCCACTTCAATTATTCTACACTTCACTCATTTATTTTAGTTCAGGGAACTCTTGCCTTAACCGACATAGACCACATAAGCTAATGTGGAATTTGGTGTCATGAAACCTCACACCGATGGAAGGTGGTCTACCGACCAAAGTAGAATATAACAAAAACAAAGATATCTAGGTGGATCCACTAGCTAGGATCCAATGGTGGCAACATAGTTTATGGAGCTTGAGGATCAACTCTACACCCTACCTTGGGTCATAAGGCTATTCACCCCGTGAGGACCGTAGTGAACCCTACCTTGTTATATAAGAAGATTTCACCCCCTAAAATACAAGCTCACTTGGTGCTAAACTAGGTCCTTTTATTGAAATGCATTTAGTCTTGTTGTATTCATAACTTAGTTTAGGTCATAGGGTGTAATTCTTGTATAATAATCATCATCAATAGCTCAATAAGAATTGTATGAGTGTGAGTCCTTTCATCACAATCCATATAAGTGAGATTAACACTTTAGCATTTCATAATATATTAAGGCACATTGATAGTTTTCGCCATGCTTATAGTACATACACCTTAATCTACGTAACAACATAGTCAATACATTTAAATTCATAACACACTATAATCTTAATATAAGGCATACTCCAACATAATATCATAGCTTAATAACAATTAATCACAATTGGAAGTAAAGATAGAGATTCTAAGACTTACCAAGTCTTCCTCATAGTCAATCATCAAGGTCTTACCATCAACCTGTAACTCAACCCAACTTGGGGCGAAACATCATAGCGCATTGATAATCAATAAAATAACAAGGCCAATCGCATCTCTATAACACAAATAATCTTTAGATCACAACTTGAGACAAGATACATAGGCTAATTTCACATTACAATTCATAACCTAAATTACATCTAAAGAACTAGCATTATAGTCCTACAATTCATCTTAATTCAACCATAATAGAACCATAGGATAGTAATCTAATCAATTACAAACTCAATTGAATGATCAACATACAACATATGTCAAGATCACTACCTAGGGTTAGGGAATGCGGACCATGTTCTTCAATTTGGCCAAACCATCAATAATTATCATAAAAAAGTTGAATTACATGTAAATCTACTCAATATAACCCTATGAATTAACTAATAACTCAATCCATAACATCAATTTCGTAATTGAATTAAACCATAAGAAAACTCAACTTTTTGAAATCCATTTTGAAGGAACCCTTTGACGAAAGGATCTCAAAGGTGAATCGAACCCATACCTTAATGTTTATCAACAATTAAATGAAGAATCCACACTTTTTCAGCCCCCAAACCCTAGTTCTTGCTAGCCTTCAATGGTGGCTTCTTGTAGAAACAGAAATAAGAGAGAATGAAGAGAGTTTATTTTGAGAGTTGGCCTTTGGTTAATGAGGATTAAGAGTATTTATAGAGGAGCTTAATTAACTTAATTAGTTTCCCTTAAATCACCAACTAACCCCTAAACCGTTTAATTAATTTAAATGAAATCATTAAAATCCATAAGTGAAATTTGACCCACACCGACGAGACCCTGTCGACGGTCTGTCGGTGGGTCGAGGGACACCCCCCTTTGTCGTACACTTCATCGTTTCTATCAGAGACTTTGCAGGCAAGGCTTCCTCCAAGTTTTTCTAAGTATGATATGACGGTGGTCTTGTTGCCCCGTCAAACCAATGACGACCCGTTGTCCCTTTGTGTCGAGTGTAACAGTAGCTAGGCAAAAAAGGGCCTTAAAAAATCTTTTTAAGTGTGGGACGACGGTGGCCTTCTACGCCTTTACGGGTCACTTAAGCACTGTCTTCTTCCCAGTAGATGCACACTGCCAGGTATGCTGCATCAAACTGTAGGGGTTCTCATCGAGGGTCCTTTGTTGGTCCTTGGGGAGTCATACCCAGACGTTCCAATCATGAAACAACTCAAACACCCAATGAATACCTTTCCACCAATTTTCATACATTTCCGACTCCTAAAAGTTAGTAAAAAGGCTAAGGCACACTAACATCTCTTTAAACCAACTTCCCGGATATTTTGGTTTTTAAACCTTTTAAATGACTTATATTCATTAATAATGTACTTAAAGTGTTTAGACTTTACGACACCTATGTTAGGCTTTTCCATGAGTCTTGGATTTTTAAGGTGTTACATTATCCCTCCCTTAGGAACATTCGTCCCAGAATTACACTAAAACTCATTTAAAGGAAGGAATAGACCCAAGACTAACAGCCCAACCAGTCAACAATATCAATTTAACATAAATCATATCATCTCAACAAAGCAAATATCAAAACTCATATTAGAACACCTAAGGCTCAAAACACTTTATCATGAGGCATTTCCTTCTCACAACATTTATGAGCTCAAGATACATAATATGAGTCAATTAGCACAAAGTTCAACTCAACAACATGCTACCTATCATTTCATGAAGACTCACCATATCAAAATGCACAACAGAATTCGAAGCAAGCAAAATCAAAATTTCATGTTTTTAATAGCAATTCTACAGTGACTTCACTTTAAGACTTACTGTGAGGTTTTCAAAAAATGTCATTTTTGTAACATTTCACCTAAAAATCAAGAAACAAAAATCTTTGTCATAATTATATAATTAAAAAGAATGGCTAACCTTAATTCTCAAAAACATGAGGGTAATGGGATTTCATATCGGCCTCGGCCTCCCATGTAGCACCCTCAACTAATTGATTTTTCCACAACACTTTTATGGAAACCACCTCTTTATTCCTCAACTTCTTGACTTTCCTATCAAGAATTTGAACCAAGACTTCCTCATAAGAGAGGTTATACTTTACACCAAGACCCTCAATAGGAAGAATGGACTCGGGATTACCGATACACTTTTCTAAAATTGAAAAATGGAAAATCGGATGAACCGAAGCCAATTCATTAGGAAATTTCAATTCATAGGCAACCTTACAAACACTTTGCAAGATTTAATAGGGACCACATAGCGAGGACTCAATTTCCCTTATTTCCACACATAAACACCCCTTTCATTGGTGAAATTTTCAAAAACACTTTATCACCTTCTTCAAACTCCAAATCCCTTCTGCTATTATCGGCATAAGACTTTTGCCGACTATAGGCCATTTGCAACCGGTTCCTTATGATATGAACTTTTTCCAAAGTCTTATAAATTTAGTCGGTACCAAGAATCGATGGCTCACCAACTCCGAACCACCCTATAGGAGACCTACACCTCCTACCATACAAGGCTTCATATGGAGCCATGGAGATGTATGTATCAAAGATATTTTAATATGCAAACTCCACCAACGGCAAGTGCTTATCCCAACTTCCTTTAAAATCAATAATTCAAGCTCTAAGCAGATTCTCAAGGGTTTGAATAGTGCGTTCCACTTGACCATCCGTTTGAGGATTAAAAGAGGTACTCAATTTTACACTAGTTCCAAAACCTTCTTGGAATGACCTCCAAAATCTAGATGTAAATTGTGCACCCCGATCCGAAATGATGGACAACAGAATACCATGGCGACACTGAATCTCATCTATGAAGATCATTGCATAATCTTCCGCCAAATATGTGGACTTGACAGGAATAAAATTAGTGGACTTAGTTAATCTTTCCACAATCACCCATGTATAATCATATGAATTTTGAGTCTGAGGCGACCCTACTACAAAGTCCATATTAATGTGTTCCCACTTCAAATTAGGAATTTGGATGTCTTGTAGTAACCCACCCGACATTTGTTGTTCCGCCTTCACTTGATGGAAATTTGGATACTTAGAAACAAATTCCGCTATGTCCTTCTTCAAGACTTACAACCAATATACCTACAGAAGATCATGGTACATCTTAGTCAAACCCGGATGAATGGAGTAGTGGGATCCATGGGCTTCTTTAAGGATTCGATCCCTCAAACCATCAACAGCGGGAACACATAATATCCCTTCATATCTCAACACACCATCCCCCCTAAGGAGAAAGACTCATTCAACTTGATAAGAAACTATTCTTTGAACTCCATCAAGGCTAAGTCAAGGTGTTGTTTCGACTTCACCTCAACCACTTACCATTACTCGGAGTTATGATGAACTACGACACCCCCATTTAGAGCACTTTCCAACCTCACCCCTAACCTAGCATACCTATGTACTTCCCTTGCTAGGTATTTTTTTGCTTGTTTCTTCAAGATGAGATACACTACCCATAGTCATCTGACTTAGGGAATCTACAACTAAATTAGCCGTGCCAGGGTGATAAAGGACACTCATATCATAATCTTTCAACAACTCGATCCACCTTCTTTGTCGGAGATTTAACTCCTTTTGGGTAAACAAATATTGGAGACTCTTATGATCGGTAAATACATCCACATGAACCCATGAAGATAATGCCTCCAATTTTTTAATGTAAACACCAGAGCCGCTAATTCATGGTCATGAGTGGGGTAATTCTTCTCATGTACTTTTAGTTGCCTTGAAGAATAGGAAATCACCTTTATATTATTCATAAGCACACATACCAAACCTATGCGAGATACATCACAATACACAACGAACCATAGAGAACCTTCTGGTAAAGTGAACACCGAAGAGGAAGTAAGCCTATATTTCAATAATTGAAAACTCTTGTCACAAGCCTCCGACCACTCAAACTTTTTACACTTTTGAGTCAATGTGGTCAAATGAGATGCTATGTATGGAAATCCCTCCACAAACCTTAAATAATATCCCGCTAGACCGAAGAAACTCCTAATGTCTGTTCGAGTCAAACGTTTAGTCCAATTTCTCACCGCATCTATCTTCCTTGGGTCTACCTCAACTCCCTCTCTAGTGATGATTTGCCCAAGAAACGACACCGACCTCAACCAAAACTCACATTTGCTATATTTGGCGAACAATTGATGCTCTTTAAGGGTTTGGAATACTATCCTTAAATGACCCAAGTGATCAACCTCATTCGTCGATTACACCAAGATATCATCAATAAACACGATGACGAGTGAATCAAGATAGTCTCAAAATACCCTATTTATTAGGTCTATATACGCCGCCGGAGCATTTATGAGTCCAAATTACATAACCACGAACTCATAGTGTCCATACCAACTTCAAAAAGCTATCTTTGGAATATCTTCATTTCTCACCCTTAGCTGGTGATACCCTGACCTCAAATCAATTTTGGAGAAATAGCTTGCACCTTGGAGTTGGTCAAATAAATCATCAATCCGTGGAAGAGGATACTTGTTCTTAATAGTAACCTTGTTAGGTTGGTTGTAATCAATACACATTCTCAAGCACCCATCTTTCTTCTTCACGAACAAGACCGGAGCACCCCATTGAGAAATGCTAGGCCTTATAAAGCCCTTGTCTAGCAAAAGTTTAATTTGTGCCTTCAACTCCATTAATTTGGCCAGAGCCATTCGATAAGTAGGAATAGATATAGGGTTCATCTCCGGTAGAAAATCGATACAAACATTAATTTCCCATTTTGGAGGAATAACGGGAAGGTCATTAGGAAAAACTTCCAGAAATTCACTCACCACGGGAATCTACTCAATATGAGGAATTTCTGAATCCAATTCTTGGACTCTTACAATGTGATAAAAATATCCCTTTGAGATCATCTTGCATGTTTTTAGACAAGATATGAAGCGACCTCTAGGAATAGAATTCCCATCATTCCACTCAATAACGGGTTCACTTGGGAAACTAAACCTCACAATTCCAGTCCTTCAATCAATAGAAGTGAAACTAGCATGCAAACAATCAATTTCCAAAATGACATCAAAATCAAGCATATGCAGTTCAACGAGATCTACATAAGAAACCCTATTGGACAATGAAGTAGGATGATTGTGGTAGACTCTTTTTGTTATAATTGACTCACCCACCGGAGTAAATACCACAAAAGGTTGATGCAAAACATCAGGTAAATTATCAAACTTTTTATTTACTAAGGCAGTAAAGACAGTAGCACCCGGATCAAGCAAAGCATACACATTAATAGTAAAAATTTGTAACATAATTGTCACCACATCGGGAGAGGCCTCTTGGTCATCTATAGTATGAAGAGCATAAAAGCGGCTCTTTTTGGGAGCATCACTGGAACCACTTGGCTGTCCACCCTTCTATTGCCCCTTAGGATTAGGACAATCTCACACTTTGTGACCAATCTTTCCACAACCAAAGCATTTGTCCTACCCAAGGAGGCAAGAACCAAAGTCCTTCATTCAATATTCCTTGCAAGGTGGCTTCTCATTAGACGAATTTCCACTCTTCCCTTTTTGAGCTCTCAGCCTAGGGGACCTCTCCTCTCTAGGCTTGGGAAATTTGGATGGAACTTGATTTGAGAACCTCTTCTTGAATCTAAGCTTGTCTTGAATCCCAAGCCTATCTCTAGTAGCTCTACCCTCAAAAGACCTTGTCCTTTTTGAATCCCTAACCTTATTTTTTGGTCTATCCTCTTCAATCCTTTTAGCATGCACCATAAGACGACCAATATTCATGTTGTCTTGTAACAATGCCGAATGACACTCTTCTTGTAAGTCATCTAAAACACTCGTCACAAATTGACACATCTCATCTCTAGGATCGGAGACCAAAGAAGGAGCATATTTAGCTAATTGAATGAACTTCAAAGAGTAATCATGAACACTCATACCTCCTTGGCACATGTTGATGAAATCCACAACCTTAGCTTCTCTCATCTCTCTAGGGAAGAACCGATCAAGGAAAGCCCTCTGGAAGATCTCCCAAGTCACCGGCCCACCTTGAAGTGGCTTATTATCCATTGTACATGTAAATTCTAAGACACATCCTTGAGATGGTAAGAGGCTAAGTCGACATTCTCAATGGAAGACAACCCCATAGCACATAGTATACTCTATTGGCACTATATAAGATTTGCCAGAAAGAGAGTGATTCCTAAGCATCATATAGGTTCCTACTCATAAGTGTGGCGCGCTTCACAATTATGAATACAAACCTACATAGACGTGGTTGAGAGAGACATAAAACTCAAGGATATTCAACCTCATGCTTTGATTCCCAGTTTGTCACAATCGAGTTTACCCCCTAGGCGTAGCCGGCGTCGTTGTCCTCTTTGAGGACTAAGACAAGCCTCTCAGTATTACATCATTGCATTCATCCATTAAAAATATGGAAGAATTTAAAACTTTTCAACTACTTCTAATCGGATGTTTACATACACCTCTAGATACACATAACCATAATAATATCGAATATACATAGACTCGTTCGTATAAGAAGATTACATAGTCTTCTACTTTTGTTTCCGACACTTGTATTGTAAAGAAATAGAGTTATAAATTTGTCTCATCTCATAAACAATCTAAACAAGGACAATTTCATTGTTCATAGCCCTACATGAATAAAAGTAAGCCGCGTATAGGCTTTATACAACTTTGTCTCAAATAGGAAATAGAGTCAATACAAAAGTTGTAGTAACTAAGTAACTTCGCAAAGAGAATATTGACATCGTCCTCGAGGAAAATGAGGACCTACCACTTTGATGATAGAATGTCCAAGTCTTCCTTCAAATCACCTCAAATCAACTTCAACGACCGGAAATGTTTGGGAAAAAGGGAGAAAATGGTGTTAGTACGCCACATGTACTAAGTATGAGACCATATGCACAAATACCAACAAAGTATGCTAGAAAGGGACATTAGTCAAATCATGTAATTTAAGCCAATCATTTGAATATACTAAACAAATTAATTATACCATATGCACATCATCATACTTAAACCCATAATCTCATGTAACTCTATCTTCATGTAATAGTATTACAAACATGAATAAGAGTAAACCACGTAAATAGCAAAGCAAACCAACCAACTATTATCCTTATGAAGCCACAAGTGCAATGACCAAGCAATGCCCCATAACCCTACTTAATCAAGTAACCCACCAAAGATCATAATTTGCAATTCACTTCACATAGCATAGTCTTCCATCTCATATATTATTCTTTCTTTAACAATGAAAACAAATTTCATATTCATAAGCATCTTATTCAACATATAAATTAATTACATTATATCGTCATTTATATACATATTATTAACTTCTCAAAGCTTCTATCAAGGAAAACTAGTGCAAGACATGGGTAGAGTCCCATACCCCTACCTAAGATAAAGTCAAACCACTCAAGTCACTTCAATTAGTCTACACTTCATTCATTCATTTAAGTTTAGGGAACTCTTACCTTAACCGACATAGACTACATATGTGGAATTCGGTGTCATGAAGCCTCACACTAATAGAAGGTGGTCTATCGGCCAAGGTACAATATAACATTAAAATAGATATCCAGGTGGATACACTAGCTAGGATCCAATGGTGGCAACATAGTTTATGGAGTTTGAGGAATAAATCACGGAAATATCAACTCTACACCCTACCTTGGGTCATAAGGCTATCCACCCTGTGAGGACCGTAGTGAACCCTACCTTCCTTATATAAGAAGATGTCACCCCCTCACATACAAGCTCACTCAGTGCTAAACTAGGTCCCTTTATTGACATGCATTTAGTCTTGTTGTATCATAAATTAGTTTAGGTCATAGGGTCTAACCCTTATATTTGTATGAGTGTGAGTCCTTTTATCACAATCCATATAGGTGAGGTTAACACTTTAGCATTACATAATATATTAAGGCACATTTATAGTTTTCACTATCCTTATAGCACATACACATTAATCTACCTCACAACAAAGTCAATACATTCCCATTCAACATCATACCACACTATAATCTTAATGCATGCTCCAACATAATATCATAGCTTAATAACAATTAATCAGAATTGGAAGTAAAGATAGAGATTCTAAGACTTACCAAGTCTTCCTCATAGTCTATCATCAAGGTATTACCATCAACCTGTAACTCAACCCAACTTGGGGCGAAACATCATAGCGCATTGATAATCAATAAAATAACAAGGCCAATCGCATCTCTGTAACACAAATAATCTTTAGATCACAACCTGAGACAAGATACATAGGCTAATTTCACATTACAATTCATAACCTAAATTACATCTAAAGAACTAGCTTTATAGTCCTACAATTCATCTTAATTCAATCATAATAGCACCATAGGATAGTAATCTAATCAACTACCAACTCAATTAAATGATCAACATACAACATATATCAAGATCACTACCTAGGGTTAAGAAATGCGGACCATGTTCTTCCATTTGACCAAACCATCAATAATTATCATAAAAAAGTTGAATTACATGTAAATATACTCAATATAACCCTAAGAATTCACTAATAACTCAATCCATAACTTCAATTTTGTAATTGAATGAAACCATAAGAAAACTCAACTTTTTGAAATCCATTTTGAAGGAACCCTTTGACGAAAGGATCTCAAAGATGAATCGAACCCATACCTTAATGTTTTTCAACAATTAAATGAAGAATCCACACTTTTTCAGCCCCCAAACCATAGTTCTTGCTAGTCTTCAATGGTGGCTTCTTGTAGAGACAGAAATAAGAGAGAGTGAAGAGAGTTTATTTTGAGAGTGGCTTCTTGGACTCTACAATAATTAAACATTCCAAAATGAACCATAAATAATAGTTAGTTAGGAAAGTACAAGCAACCCATGTGCAAGCACATTGGGGAGAATCGTCCAAGAGGGGACCACCCTAACTGAAATTAGTTAGGGTAGTTAAAGGGCAGGCGTGCACATGGCTTCACCTATGTGGGGCCTATATATCTAACTAATACTAAGCCCTAACCTACTGACCTTACTAGCTAAATAACCTAGGAGCAACCGAAATAAACTAATTAGTGCATCCGACAACCTAAGACTTAACCGGGTGACACTAACCTAGCAATTAGTTAAAGAGACAACCTAGTACCTAACCTAGGATGGTCCAAAAGGTTGGTTATGGTCCTAACAACTTAGGGATACTTTTGTAATTATACTAGTTTACTTAATTAAATAATTTAGAAACTTAATTAATTAATTTTAATTAACAAAACTGAAATCACAAAGCAATTTGCAGATTTCGGTTAAGGCAATTAAAAGACAACCTAGTACATAACCTAGGATTGTCTAAAGGGTTGGATATGGTCCTAACAACTTAGGGATAATTTATTAATTACACTAGGTTACTTAATTAATTAATTTATCAGATTAATTAATTAATTTAAAAGGAAAAAACTTAAATCACAAAGCAATTTCCACGTTTCGGTTAAAATATGAAAAAGACAGCCTAGCACCTTATCTAGGATGGTCCAAAGGGTTAGTTATGATTATAACGAATTAAGGGTACTTACGTATTTACCATAGGTAACTTAATTAATTAAAAATCTATTAAATTAATTAAATTAAAGTGGTCAAACTTAAATTCTTACACTAACCTAGAAAAATATATCTCAAGAAACATCCTAGTACATAACCTAGGATGGTCCAAAAGGGTTAGTTATGGTAATGACTTAGGGATACTTTATTAATTACCATATTTCCCTTAATTAATTTAATAAGATATTTAATAAATTAATTTAAAGGGGTTAAAACGAAATAAGGAAAAATTTCAAAATTGACTAAGTGTTGTGTTTTCCTAGTTCTAGTCAATCTAGGTTAGGCTTTTCAGTAATTAATTAATTAATTAATTTAATTAACTTATTAACCCTTATTTTAATGACTAAATATCAGTTCCTAAACCTAAAACTCACGGTCAAAACACTCAGAGAACACAATGCTAAAACAAACGAAAGAAAGAGAAAGAAAGTTCATAGATGTTCTAGGCGATTTAAAGGTTTCTCCAAGTTTCGTTCAAGGTGTTCTTCATAGATTAGTTTATACTTACGGAATGGGTTTAATCTCATGGAATTCTCTCTCCAAGAGTCTTTTCAGACGTTTCAAACTCATGAAATTCAAAATTAGGGTTATTTCACAATGATATTGTTGAACGTCCATCTCCCTAGTTTTCCTTGTTTTCGATTCTTTAAGTATATAAATGTAATATTGAACATATTGTTGGTATGTGGTTATAAATGATTTTATAAGTTCATGTTTTGTTAATGATTAATGAGGTCTATAGATTGGATTCGAATGATTGAGTGATTAGTTACATGGATTAAGGAATGACATAATGCTGAGTTTTGTGTTCGAGAAAGATGAAGTTGTTATGAATTTTTTATGAAGTTGAGTCTACCATTATAAGCTGTTAATTGAATGATAATTATAAGTTAATTGACTGAAAAAAGGTTGTCTTACAACAAATGAAGTTTAAATGACCACAATATGTGAAACTTTGGTTTATGCCAACAAATTGGCTAGCAAAACTATGTCCAAAATATTATCTCCCAAAATGTGTGAAGTTATACTAATCTTAATTCAAAATATGCAAAGTGATACAAATCTCTACATCAATAAACTCATTACATAGGGTATGCCAATCAATGGGACAAGTCCAAACATACCCTATCCACACGAACTTGTGAACGTAATAGCATTGAATAAGTAGTTATAACTTTAATAAAGAATCAAAGCTAGTTCATGAATCTATAATGCCAAAATAACTTCATAGCTTGGACAAACCAAGCATTGAGTTGTTCTTGTAAGTTAATCAAAGATTAAAAGTTCAAGTGTAGTGAAAGTTTGGCTTATGCCAATAAATTTGCCTACAACATTATTTCCAAAATATGGAATAGAATTGGCTAATGATTGCATGAAATTATACTTGAACGAATTGCCTGCCTTATTACAAAAAAATGGCTAACAATACATTGTATAAGAGTGAGAATGGCTATGTATAACTGTAAATTTGGCTTGTGCCAATAAATTGGCTATGAAGTCAGTTTTCAAATTTTCTGGGCTAATACTAATTTTATTAAAATCATATATAACCAAAGTATTGAAATGACAATATAAGCACATATAAGGTAATTCAATAAATCCATATCTAAAGGCATGCCAATAATTTGGACAAGTCTCAACATGCCCTAACATAATGAACTATGAACATATGTAATTCATTGAATGAAGTTCTCATCATCCATAAACGATGATATGAAGCTATCAAACAAAATAAGAAAGTAACTTGAGTAATAACATGACTAAAGATGTATAAGTTAAAAAAGAGTCCATAATGAGGTTTTAAAAGAAGTGAGACAAGCCTCACTTACACCTAAG
Organism: Solanum arcanum; assembly: GCA_027789145.1. Taxonomy (NCBI): domain Eukaryota; kingdom Viridiplantae; phylum Streptophyta; class Magnoliopsida; order Solanales; family Solanaceae; genus Solanum; species Solanum arcanum. Next base: position 65,886,058 of record CM050933.1, read on the forward strand.
CAACTATATTAAAAATACTCACGAATGAAGGCGTTCAAACGTGTGAGACAAGTCTTATTAAGATCAAAGATGTTATGTAAGGATAATTCACATTTTATAAATGTAAATAAAAGGATGAAAAGTCATCAATAGAGTAAGTAAATCTCAATCAAGAAGCAAGCTTCCATAATGTTTGAGTCAACTCTAAAAGATAAGAAGATAATAAAAGTGAGAAAAACACCGATAGAATAGTTACGAGAATGTGCTTGCATGTGTAAGTCTCAGGAGACGAGGCTACCACCCCTTTTCAGTGTGGGGTAGACACTGGATTTCATGTTTAGTCACATGATCTATGTCGGTTAATTCTCAAAAAGATTTTCTTGGTTCACTCTAGCAGTGAGCCACCCCTTTCGGTGTGCGGTAAACACTTGAGATGGATTCACTTTAGCCGGTAATCACCCTTTTTCGATGTGGGATAGACACTGATTTGATGAGTATCTCACGTGATCTAGATTCATTTTAACCGGTGAATCACCTCTTTTCGGTTTGGGAAAGACGTTGGATTTCATGTTAGTTTTCATGACTTTACTTCTAAATATGTCTCTAAGAAATCAAAAAAGATCTAGACACCACTTGACTTTAAGTTTTCATGACTTTACTTCTAAATATGTCTCTAAGAAAGATCATGGAACGTATCTTCAAAGTGATCTATGAAAGTAAGAGCTTCACGATATCAATTACCAATATCTATACCAATGAAGTTTCAGGAAATAATGGGCAAAGACAAATAAGATTGCCTTACAATGAATCCTTATATGATGCCAATAAAGGGGACCAGAAACATAATAGCAAATAAAACCTTCATAACTTCCCTAATATGAAAATGATGAAATAAGTGGCATAGCCAATAGAGACTGGCTTATGAAGTGTTAATGAATACATAATGTAATGAATGACTCATTGTAAGGATCGTGAAATCATTCCTTAGTCCTTGGATTAGTTACGTGATTCATTGTATGTGTGGGAATACAATGAATCATTGCACTTGTTAGTAAAATAGGACCAAAGGAATTATTGAAATGCACAATAACAAGAAGAAAAAGACTGAAAAATAAAGGAAGTGTCAAGAATAAAGCTCTCAGGTTAGGGGATACTACAATTTCAAATCTTCGCCTGAGTTATTCTAAAAATATGTTGATGATTCTAATGTCTTGTAATCATATAGTTAATGATTTGTGCGCTTTGAATGCAATAAAATACATCATATTCATACAACAATTCACAACTAACAATTTAGGAAAGTCTAGTGACTATACTTTCAGAAAATAACATTTTCAGAAAATAACATGTTGTTTAGGAAGAGCTTTCCTTGATCATGTTTAGCCATATGTGTATGTGTGCATATACCCATACTTATTAAAAGTGGTGTACTAACCATATAAAATTTACTATTTTATAGGTGCAGGTCAGAGAGCAGATTGAAAACTCATTGCAGCGGTTTGGAGATCAACGTTCTCCAGACTATTTGGTAGGTCCTTTTGATTTTGAGGATGCTACAGTTTTAGTCTAGCATTGTAGTAGACATAGCTAGTCGAGATTGTCCCTAGTGTTTTTTTCATAGTTTCATTTCGAAGCTTTGTAATAAGGTCGTGTTTGGAAAACTATTATGTTATCTTGATGCATTGTTTCGAATTGATTCTTTGTGATAGATGGTTGTTCTTTACTTTGAGCTTAGCATATGATGTAACTATGTATTAACTATATGAAGTCTATACATACTTCATACGTTTTAAAAAAATTAAATTTTCCGCCAAAATTAACCATAAGAATGTGATGAATGCAAGAAAAGGCTTGTCTGCGACCTCTGAGAGGTCAACGACGCCAGTTGCGATTCAGATTCTAGAATCCCGTTCGTGACAAACATGGTATCAGAGCATGAGGTTAAATTACCTAGGAACTAAAGCTCAAAACAAGCACGCTACATAGTTTCTAACTTAAGGTTGTGAAGCGCACCACAACTAAGACTTAGAGACTATGTGATGTTAGGAAATCTCCCTTCTTCTACTCTTTATTGTGCCGTCTAGAGCTGTGACATTTTTTGTCATTCTGAGGTCTAATTTCCTTCTTGTGTGTGCCTGAACACAATAAGAAATGTAGGCAGGATAGTTGGAGAAAAAGCTGTTTGGGAAACCAAGATCCTCCTCAAGCCCAAGCTGTGGATTGTGCGGTAAGTGTGGCAAACTCAAGTTCGGGTCTTTGCAAGAGGAGACAATATAAGAGCTGAAAGAGTATATAGAGATGACCCAATAACTATTCTCAATAAAGTTCCTCATGCTTGTCATATTAGATTAACCATACTTGATTTTGATAAATTTTGTGTATGGATTGGCTCCATAAGAGTTATGCTACCATACACTATCGAAACAAGGTAGTAAGGTTTCAGTTGCCAAATGATTTAAAGTTGAAACGGTAAGGGCGTGGTTCAAATCCAATATGCCAAATAGTTTCAAATTTTAAGGCCAACAAAATTTTATCTAAGGGGTTAGTATTCGATAAGGAGCTTTCTTACAAAGAGGTTCCCGTGGAAATTTTAGATTGCGAAGTGAAACGGTTGAGGAACAAGAAGGGTGCCCTCGTAAAGGTGTTATGAACAAACCACCTTGATGAGGGAGCAACATGAGAGGCCGAGGCCGATATGAGATCCCATTACCCTCACTTGTTGAGTTGTTGAGGTTGGATATACTCTTCCTAACTCTGTTTTTTTATGAAACTCTAAGATTTTAGTGTATTAGTCGATTTTGGTGTTGTAAGTCCATGATCGTGTATTTTATACTTGCACTATATGAGTTAAAATGAGTCCATGCTTGCATTTATGTTGCTGTTTTTATGTAGCGTACACATGATTTTTTTGTGTTGAATGAGTTGTGATGTGCATTAAGTTTAGTGTGATTGAGAAGGAAATTCCTCAATTTCAAATATGAAGTTTCAGATAAGCTTTGAGTAATATGAATCATCCATAGTAAGTGCGAACCAGATATTCACAAAGAGTAAAGTTTCAAGAATGTTAAAGTGTTTTCGAAAATCACCCTCTTTATTTTAAAAATGATGTATAGTGTAATTCGAGGATGAATGTTTCTAATGGGGGATAATATAACATTCCAAAAAATTACATGTCTCGTGAAGAATCCAATAGGTCTTTAAAAATGCGTATTTGGGGTAAATAAGCATTCCAATGCCCAATATTGAGAAATATTGGGCATAGTATAGAAAATTGGCTAAGGGGTATTAGCCAATTTCTATATAACGCCCAAATAAGCAAAATATTGGGGCATATTAGAGAATATTGGATTAAAATGGTGTTAGACAATTTTCTAAGTATTAACAAGCTTGTTCACGAAATGTACCAGCAATAAAGACCCTAGGCTAAAATGCTTTTCCCTTCAACTGACAAAGTAGGTACGAGGCATCCAAATATCAAGCTTAGATACCATAGCACATGATTATTTAAAATGATCATGTAGATTACGCAGTGCCTAAGGACATAGTGAGGATCCTTGGAACAATGAGTAAACATTCCCAAATGAACCATAAATATTAGTTAGTTAGGAAAGTAAAAGCATCCTATGTGCAAGCACATGGGGGAGAATTGGCCAAAAGGGGACCACCCGAACTGAAATTGGTTAGGGTAGTTAGGGGCCAGGCGTGAACATGGGTTCAGCCATGTGGGGCCTATATCTCTAACTAATTCTAAACTCTAATATACTGATATAAACTAAATAACCTGGGACCAACCGAAATAGACTAATTAGTTCACCCGACAACCTAAGACTTAACCGGGTGACACTAACCTAGTAACTAGTTAAAGAGACAACCTAGTACATAACCTAGGATGGTCCAAAATTTTGTTTATGGTCCTAAAAACATAGGAGTACTTTAGTAATTAACCTAGGTTATTTAATTAATTAATTTAGCAACCTAATTAATTAATTTAAATGGACAAAACCTAAATCACAAAGCAATTTCCAGATTTCGGTTAAGGCAAGCAAAAGACAACCTAGTACCTAACCTACGATTGTCCAAAGGGTTGTTTATGGTCCTAAAAACTTAGGAATACTTTAGTAATTACTCTATTTTACTTAATTTCTTAATTTTTTATCAGCTTAATTAATTAATTTAAGAGGATAAAACCAAAATCACAAAGCAATTTCCAGATTTCGGTTAAGAGAAGAAAAAGACAACCTAGCACCTAACCCAGGATGTTCTAAAGGGTTAGTTATGCTTATAACGACTTAAGGGTACTTTATTAATTATCCTAGGTCACTTAATTAATTAAATTATCCATTTAATTAATTAAATTAAAGGGGTCAAACCGAAATTCATACACTAACCTAGTATAACTCAAGAAACATCCTAGTACTTAACCTAGGATGGTCCAAAAAGGTTAGTTATGGTTCCAATGACTTAGTGATGCTTTGAATATTACCCTAGGTCCGTTAATTCATTAAATTAGTCATTTAATTAATTAATTTGAAGGGGTCAAAACGAAATTCTTCGGAAAAATTTCAAATTTAACTAGGTGTTGTGTTTTCCTAGTTCTAGTCACTCTAGAAGGGGCATATAGTTATTAATTAATTTATTAAATTTTTAAGCCTTAGTTGAATGAGTAAATATCATTTCCTAAGCCTAAATCTCACTATCAAAACACTCAGAGAATACAACGCTAAAGAAACGAAAGAAAGAGGTAGAAAATTTATAGACGTTCTAGGCGACTTCAAGGTTTCTCCATGTTTTCATTCAAGGTGGTCTTTGTAGATTAAGTTGTACTTAAGGTATGTGGTTTATATCATGGAATTATCTCTCCAAGAGGCTTTTCAAACGTTTCAAACTCATGAATTTCGAAATTAGGGTTGTTTCCCAATGATACTGCTGAACGTCCATCTCCGTAGTTATTCCTTTTTTTGATTCATTAAGTATATAGATGTAATCTTGAACATGTTGTTGATATTTGGTGCTATATGATTTTATAATTTCTTGATTTTTTAATGATCAATAAGTTCCATAGATTGGATTCGAATGATTGAGTGATTAGTTACACGGATTAAGGAATGAGATAATGCTGAGTTTTGTGTTCGAGAAAGATGAAGTTGCTATGAGTTTTTTATGAAGTTGAGTCTACTGCTATATGCTGTTCATTTAATTATAATTATAAGTTAATTGAATTTAAAAAGGTTCGCTTACAACAAATGAAGTTTAAACGACCACTATATGTGAAAGTTTGGTTTATGCCAACAAATTTTCTACCAAAACTATGTCCAAAGTATTATCTCCCAAAATTTGCGAAGTTATACTAATCTTAATTCAAAAGATGCAAAGTGATATAAATCTCTACATAAATGAACTCATAACATAGGGTATGCCAATCAATGGGACAAGTCCCAACATACCCTATCCACACGAACTTTTGAACGTAATAGCATTAAATAATGTGTTATAACTTTCATAAAGAATCAAATATAGTTTATGAATTAATGCCAAAATAACTTCATAGCTTGCCCAAACCAAGCATTGAATTGTTCTTGTAAGTTAATCAATGATAAAAATTTCAAGTGTAGTGAAAGAAAAGTTTATGCCAATAAATTTGCCTACAACATTATTTCCAAAATATGTAATAGAATTGACTAATGATTCCATGAAATTATACTTGAATGAATTGCCTGCCTTATGAAAATAATATGGTTAACAATACATTGTCTATGAGTGATGAATGGAATTAGATAAAATGTTATCTTTAAATAATTAAAAGATTGGCTAATGGCTAAGGTATACTAAACTAAACATGAATGACCATAACTTTGGCTTGTGCCAATAAATTGGCTATGAAGTCAGTTTTCATATTTTCTAGGCCAATACTTATTTTGTACAAATCATATACATCCAAAGTATTGAAATGACAATATAAGAACATCTAAGGTAATTCAACGAATCTATATCCAAAGTCATTCCAATCATTGGGACAAGTCCCAACATGCCCTAACCAAATGAGCTATGAACATATGTAGTTCATTGAGTGAAGTTCTCATCATCCATAAATGATGATATGAAGCTATCAAATGAAATTAAGAAAGTAAAGTGAGTAATAACATTACTACATATGTCTAAGTTAAGAAAGTGACAAGAATGAGGCGTTAAAAGAAGTGAGACAAACAACCTCACTTACACCTAAGCTACTATGTTAAAAATACTCACGAATGAAGGTGTTAGAATGTGTGAGACAAGTCTCATTAACACCAAAGATTAAATGAAAGGACAATTCACATGTCATAAATTTAAATAAAAGGATGACAATTCATCAATAGAGTAAGTTAATATCACAAGCTTCCATAACGTTTGAGTAAATTCTAAAAGATTAGAAGATTATGAAAGTGAGCAAAGCACCGAGAGACTAGTTATGAGCATGTGCTTGCACGTGTAAGTCTCATGAGAAAAGGCTACCACCTAGGTGAATAACTAGTCCCCTTATGTCTCTAGTCTTCAAACTATGTCTAGCCAACATAGGAACTAGCCAGTGGTTTCCACATAAGAGAGCTAGGTATGTTTCAATCTCACCTTGGCCAGTGAGATCACCTCTTTTGAGTGTGGGGTAGACACTGGATTTCATGTTTATCTCACATGATCTATGTCGTTTAATGCTTAAAATGTTGTTCTTGGTTCACTATAGTCGTGATCCACCCCTTTCGGTGTGGAGTAAACTCTTGAGATGGATTCTCCTTAGACAGGAATCACCCCTTTTCAGTGTGGGGAAAACACTGGATTTAATGAGTATATCACATGATCTAGATTCATTTTAACCGGTGAATCACCTCTTTTTGGCGTGGGGAAGACACTGGATTTCATGAGCTCGCATGATCTTAGTTCTACAGATGTCTCTAAGAAAGCAAGAAAGAAGGATGATGAAATGTATGTTCAAAGTGAGCTATGAAAGTAAGAGCTTAAGAATGTCAACTGCCAATATCAATGAAGTTTCAGGAAATAATGGGCAACTATAAATAAGATTGGCTTATAATGACTCCTTCTATGATGCCAATAAAGGGGACCAAAAACATAATAGAAAATCAAAGCTTTATAACTTCCCTAATATGAAAATGATGAAATAAGTGGCATAGCCAATAGAAACTGGCATATGAAGTGTTAATGAATACATAAGGTAATGAATGACTCATTGTAAGGTAGGTGAACTCATTCCTTAGTCCTTGGATTACTTGTCTGATTCATTGTATGTACGGAACTACAATGAATCATTCCACTTGTTAGTCAAATAGGACCAAAGGAATTATTGAACTGCACAACAATAAGAAGAAAAAGACTGAAAAATATACGAAGTGTCAAGAATAAAGCTCTCAGGTTAGGGGGTACTACAATTTCTCATATTTTCCCGAGTTATTCCAAAAATATGTTAATGATTCTAATGTATTGTAATCATATAGTTAATTAGTTGAGTGCTTTGAATGCATTATTATACATCATATTCATACCAGAATTCACAACTAACGATTTAGGAAAGTCTAGTGACTATACTTTCCATAAATAACATGTTGTTTAGGAAGAGCTTTCGTTGATCATGCATAGCCTTATGTGTATGTGTGCATACACACATACTTAGTACAAGTGGTGTCTAGACCATTTAGTACAAGGTACAACCTCCCGATTAGCTTGGGCCACCATGGTTTGGGGTTGAGTAGTGGCGTCTTGTTCTTTGGTAGTAATGGCTTGGGCCATTTGGAAGAGGGCGACCTTTATGTTCTCATCCGTAAAAGGAGGAGGATCTACCGGGGCTTTGTCATCATTCACATCTTCCTTAAGATGAGGAACTTGATCACCACGATGAGGAGTTCCTGCTTTGTAAATCTCTTCTTCAAGTCTTCGTGATGGATTCCTTCGAGTATTCATTGCCTATACTAACAATAAAAGGAGTAGATGCAAAATCACACAATAAGTATAATCTAGTGGCACGATATTGTATTTCCAAGAAATTGTGAGTTTCCTAAGCATAACATAGATTCCTATTCATAAGTGTCGCGTGCTTCACAATTATGAATATGAACCTACATACATGTGGTTGAAATAGACATCGACTCAAAGATATTTAACCTTATGCTCTGATACCAAGTTTTTCACAACTAGATTTACCCCCTAGTCGTAACCGGCGTCGTTGTCCTCTTTGAGGACTAAAACTAGCATATTATCTTACATCATTACATTCAAAGGTCAAAAACGCGGAAAATATAAAACTTTTCATTACTTCTACTTGAAGGTTTACATATGCCTCTACAAACACACACACACACACACACACACACACACATAAACACAAACACACACACAAACACACACACACACATACATACATACACACACACACACACACACACACATATATATATATATATATATGTGTGTGTGTGTGAGTGTGTGTGTGTGTGTGTGTGTTATGTCCTTCAGCTTTGGATATTCATAAGTAGACACCTAACTTTATATAAAGTTGAACAAGTAGACACACGAATTTTATGTGACATAATACACGTAAATTACTACATGTAAGACTCAAGTTGCCAATAAGTAGGTCGAGCTGACATGGATGGAAATTTGGGTTTAGGGTTTAGGGTATATATATATATATATATATGTATATATATATATATATGAAGTATACTTTGATCCTTCGTATAGGAAGATTACTGAGCCTTCTATTTTTACTGCACAAAAGTATATAAAAGATTACATTGTCATAATAGTCATAATAGTCATCGTCTCTTCTCATAACAATCTAATAAGAGTGTAAGAACTTGGGTATAACCCATACATCAAAGTGAGAATGCCTCACATTGGCTTTATAATGTTTCCTGATAAATGGAAAGAAAGAACCATAGAGGTTTTAAACTAAAAACAACTCCATAAGCTAGATAGTGGCATCGCCCTAGGAAATCGAGGACCTACCCTACTTGGATGATCAAGATATCCAATTCTTTTTCAATGTCGTCTTCAAAATCCCTTCAGCGACCGGAACCTAAAATGTAGGGGAAAAGGAAGAAGTTGGGTTATTACACCACTTGTACTAAGTATGAGACGATATGCACTCATATATGAAAACATGCCAAGAAAGAGGACATTTTAATAAAGTATGCACTTTTCATTGAAAACCTTTATGCACACTCAACAAGACCATATCAACCAATAATAAATGTTCACTTAGCCAAAGGCATGTACATCACAACAACAACATCAAGTCTAGTCAAGTCAACATGCATATCATATAATTGAATACATATTCAAGTAACTCTATCATCAAGTCATATTAGCAACAAGCATGTATAAGAGTACATTTCATTACCACCGAAGCAAGATAATTACCCACGAATACTTATCAAGTCAACAAGTGCATTGACCAAGCAAAGTCCCATAACCTTACCCAATCAAATAACTCAACCAGAATCATGACCAAAATCCTACTTCACATAATATAACCTTTAAGAGTACATACAATCTTACTTTAACCAAATAGACCAACACATTTACATAAATGAAACTAATCATCATATAGTATCACCAATGTGCAAGTTTATCATATGCATATCATATATCCTTACAACATATTCATACAGAAGAACAACCTCCTAAGGTTACCTCAAGGCGAACTAGTGCAAGCAATAGGTAGAGGCCTATACCCCTACCTAAGCTAAGACAAGCCTCTCAAGTTACCCTAGTTGGTTTGTACTTCATTACTTCATTTTAGTTTAGGGAAAACTTGCCTAAACAAATATATACGACAAGAGCTAAGTGTGGAATCCGGTGTTGTAAAATCTTACACCGAGGGAAGGTAGTCGACCAGCCATAGTACAACCAAACTAAACGTATCTTTCTAGGTGGATCCACTAGCTAGTCTTCCTATGGGGGCAACATAGTTCAAGAACTAAGAGATATGTATAATCCCTATATATACCAATTGGAAATTGGGGCCTCCTCTCATGGGAATCTATTGGATGAGTATCCCTTATTGGGGAGTCAACACCACATGTGGAACTATATGGTGAATCTTCCTCTATGGAAAGTCATCACCTCCCATTATAAAGTTCACTCGGTGCTAAGTTAAGTCCCTTTGAAATGTCTTTATTAATAATTAGCTCTTTGTAGGTCATAGGGTCTACCCCTTGTATAATTATCATCATCATCATCATAGATCAATAAGAATTGCATGTGTATAAATCCTTTCATTACAATTCGTATATGTGAGATTAACACATTGACATCTTCATATCATGATAAGGCATATTGATAAATCATTCACCATCCTTATAATATCTACATCTTAAGCTAAGACCTCACAATCATTATCAATACATTGCAATTCAACCCGTACCACCCTATCAATCCTAATATAATGCATACTCCGATACAACATCATGACTTAATCACAATTAACCACATTTTGAAGTAAAGAATAGGTATCATAAGACTTACCAAGTCTCCATCATAGTTCATCATCAAAGTATAACCATAAACCCTTAATTCTACCCAATTTGGGTATCCATCATCATAAGTCAACAATCAACATGATAACAAGGCTAGAAGAATCACTACATCACAATTCAATACTAGATCATAGCTTAAGACAAGATATTTAGGTCAATTCATAACATACTTTATAACCTAGACCATGTTCTCAAGAACTAGCTTGAAAACTAAAAATCACCCCACTTTTTTCATGATTAATATAACAACATCATCTAGTATTAGTTATACCAATATCATAGTCAATTGAACCAATACGACCTAATTCATATCAAGATCAAAACCTAGGGGTTAAAGCTAAAGGTCATTTTTTACAAACTATACCAAACCATTAAGATATGTCCTAATTAAGTTAGAATACAGTTTAATCTATTCATATAATCCAAGAGAAAACATAAGCAAATCAATTTATATAATTAATTTCGAGATTGAGAGAGACCCACGTGAAAACTCAACTTTTGAAATACTTTGAAGGAACCCTTTGAGGAAAGAGGTCTCAAAGTTTAATAAGATCCCATAACTTAATGTTTGATAAAGAATCGATGGTCAAATATTCCCTTTAATTCCCCAAAAACCTCACCTAGCTTGGTCTTCAACGGTGTTTTCGACTAAAGAGAGAAAGAAGAGAGTTTTGTTTTGAGAGTTGTAATTAGTCTAATGGGGTTGGGGTATTTATATAGGGGGTTACTTAAGTTAATTTGACTTCCCTTAATCCCTAAATACCCACCAAACCTCTTAATTAATCATTTAAAACTAAGTCAAAATGTGACGGAAATTACAGACTCCATTGACGAGACCACGATCGACGGATCGTTGGTCCATCGACGGGCAGTCCTCCCTTATGTGCTGCACATCTGTGGTTTTGTCCAGAGACTGTGAAAATGAGACCCTTCAAGTTTTTTGATAAGTGTTTGTTTACGTATGGCATCGACGCCCCGTCGATTAACACACGCCTCGTCGATGCCCTTTCATGGGTGCACATTGCCCAGGCAGTGTTTGACCCCAAATGCAAGGGTCCTCCTCAAGGGCCCTCGCTTAGTCTTTGGGGAGTCGTACCCGGACGTTTAGAGTACGAAACAACTTAAACAAATGTTAGACATCCTTCCATTAATTTTCATTATTTTCCAACTTCTAAATGCTAGTCAAATAGGCTAAGGCACGCTAGTACCTTCTTGAACTACTTACCGGACGTCATGGATGTTTTGGTTTCTACATTTCCTAAATGACTTATATTCATTAAAATTTACCTTACAACAATGTCTAAACCTTATGACACTTATGTTAGGATCTAGAACACGTGTTGGATTTTCGAAGTTGTACAACTTATCATTACCATGTTAAGTTTTGTTTAAGGAGGAATTTCCTTCTCCTTAACATACTCACATGTCCTCATACAGTTCATATACAAGCAATGCACAAAGTTCAATTCATTTTAAATGAGAATTTATCAACTTCTAACCAAAGGATGCTCATATTTCGCTCTTAATGAAGTCGAAATGGTAATCCCACCACACACATCACAACAATAGGGAGTTATTTCACATAATTTAAATTGCGAGTATAACATTAGTCTTCATAAGCACACATCAATTAGGGAAATTCTTGCAATTTATAGGTACACATCAAGAGCACTAGCTAAACGTACCATCACTTATCAAGAGTACGCTTACATTAATACTTCCCAAGTCATTGAAGTCACACATTTTTAAGAGACACATTATTTTTCATTTAAAGGAGACTCAATTTCAGTTAATGCCTTAAAACACTGCTCATAATAAGTTACATCAAACATGCTCTTTAATTATCTCATGAAGTTTAATGCACAACTAACATATCAAGAGGCACAATCAACATGAGAAACATGAATTTGATCAAGAATCCTTTTTTCATGCAATTTACTATCTTCAAAACATGCTTAACATAGTGCAAATTAAGATGTACATAACATATGGAGATGTGACTTATGCTTTTTATGCAAGACTCCTATCATGAGCAAGATACTAGGAACTCTTTGGTTTCAAGCTCAAGTAAGAATAAAGGACAAGATAGATATATCTACAACCGTACTACTCACATGCTCATCCCCTAATGAGGGTAAATCCATTTAAGAACACCTTATCTCAACATTAAGAGAACCTTAGATTACCAGTATTAGTAACTAGGATGATTATCCCTCTCATGGGATCCAAGCCATGCACACCCTTCCTCAACATCACCTAACAGTGATTTTCAACTTCAAGAAGTTTAAAGGAACTCAAAATAGGAACATCAAAGGCACTCAAAATCTTACCACCTAGGAAAATTATCTTCTACTTGGGGAAGCCTAACCACATCATGCCCTTAAGACACAAAGGTCAAGGAGAGTCAAGACCAACTCCTCATACTATTCACACAAGAAGATTTAACCTATTTGAGGGTTTTCACTCCTAGTCTCACATCAAGGTGTCTACTAACTCAATCATCTAGAGGTACCACCTCAAGCCTCATCATTCTTCTAAGCTCAAACCCTAAAGGAAATCTACAACAATCAAGTTAGGTCATAGTACCCAAATACATAAGGTCTCAACTATACCATGAATACTTAGGGTCATGAAAACCTTGAGGAAACAATAGAGGAGACTTGGCCCTGTTTTATGATTTAAAAATGTTATTTGTCTTTAAAATAGTGAAAGATGACTAAGTTTCAGAAAATAAATTAATCTTATTATTTAAGAAAAATCGACTTTCCAAATCACGGAGTCGCCACTTGATTTTTGATAAAATCAAGAAAAATTTAAAATTTTCAAAAGACTCAAAACCGATTAAATCAATTGAAAAGGTTCGAAGTTCAAATGTACATCCGGAGAAGGTCTTCGGCCCTCGGGATACCCGCTTACTTGCGGTTGACCGGCAATTTGACTAAAATGACCTTAAAAATATATATTTTTTAATTTTTAACTTAGTAAAAAATGCGTTTTGATATACTTATTCCATTTTTTATTCCTTATTATTTCTAAAGAAAAACATTTAAAGGAAATTAACTTAAGGAAAACTAAATGGTTATAAAAATAAATAAAACAAAATAAGTAAATAAAATAGTAAAATTTAAAATAATAAAAAATGGCTACACTTTAGGAGATTATAAAAATTCTACCAAAACACTAATTAATTCAAAGAATTAATAAATAAAGAGAGAGAAATATTTGGACTTCGGCTTGATTGCCCAAATTCATTCATTTGGGCTTTGGCCCACCTGTCCTAAACTAAATCACTTAAATTTGGGCCCTTTTTAACAATTTAAAAATCCTGCAAAAAGAACTTTGGCCCTGGGGCTTATATTAAAAATACTGCTGAAGGGCCCCAACCCATTTCCCTGAAAGAACTAAGAAGTATACACAAGATGTATACTACTGTATACGGTGTTTATCCAATCCAATTTTGAACTTTTTGAGCCCTGAATTCGTTCGAATACGCGTTTCTCGCTATTCACCCTGTATTTCCCATATTGTTTCTGCGTATTTGTACCTATGCCATTTTTAAACCTGTTTAACAATTGTATATCGCTGCCCAAAATGTATACCAATGTATACGTGTTGTACCCTATATGCGTATCCTTTGCCTATTTACGTATTTTATTTTAAGTAGGCGTCCCTGTACGTTAACTTGCCATTCATATTTTTTACACCTATTTAAGGTAAGCATCCCTGTACATCAGTGTATATAGGTTGTATATCAGCCTATTTTTCAACTTTCGAAAATTGAAAATTCCCTTTAGGCAGCACATCTTCCCTGATACAAACCCACATTTCGAATTAGGATCCACCTGAGCGTTTTAGACCTGTATATCATGGTATAAATTGCGTATAACATATGTATATTGTTGTATACATCTTCTTCAACCTTGCAAAATGTAACTTCCAGCAACACCTTTGATATATTTCAGCCTGAAAGCCAGTTGAGAAGGGGTCTACGACTGGAGGAGTATGTTTTGAGCCTTTATGGCTCAAGGAAAAATGCAATGGATTGGAGTGAAGTCCATGAGGACTCGAGGAGGGTTTCACATGCAATAAAACGAATAGAATGAGAATTAGCACCTTAAACAAATGACTAGAATAAAACACAATACAGAAGATATGAGTTGTTTTTGAAATGTGAGTAATGGAAGAGGTACAAAATCTCAAAATACATCGCATATGCAAGCAAAACGGGGTTTCATGACATGTAGCACTAACCAAATATTCAAGAGAACAAAATAAAGGTCGTCCTTCATCAAGGTTCATCAATGACAATTTAAGACTATGTGATTCAGTTCGCACTCAAAGAACATCTCACAACCATGCAGGAAACGTACTGTAAATCCAAACATAGAGGGGCCTATACACAGAAACTATCGACATCCCAAATCATGTTTAAAGAAAAGGCTTAGCAAGAGACCAGTAGCAAAATGCAATTGAAATGCACCATGTTGTTAGATACCACCTAATCATTTTTTCTTTGGAAACTTGAACATCTCTCACTTAAATTTAAGAGAGAATTCGCTTTATGAAGCAACACACAATCGTTAAGGAAAAAACTGAAGTTACTTCTAATGAAACAGCTGCACAAGACATAGACAAACTTTGATCACGTTGCAATCCAACTATCAGTCAAACTAGGCAGGAAAACAGTTTATTTAATTCGCTATAAGACTTCGAATTGACATCATTATATGCTTTCCCTTTGCACATCCATCGAATGTTTATAGGTCAATGCATGCAGCGTCACAGAAAGCAATACAAGTTACGGATTTAGAACTCTAGAGTCAAACTTATGTGTTTTCATTACAACAATAACATACTTATGTAACACCACAACACTACATGAAACTAGCGATGCTAAGGCTCCGACAATCAAGACAGGAACTTGTCTGAGCATACACTTTTACAATTAAATATGACTGAAGAAACTAAAGTCTCTATCGATCAGAACAAGCATTATACCTCCTACAAGTTCGTCCAAGCCTAAACGAACAGCTCAAGTGAGGTGAACAACACGAACAAATTTAAGACGAGATGAGTGAAACTAGAAAAGACCATTTGTGAAACATACAAAGCACAAACAGCCTAAGAAACATTCGACGAATAGACTCTATAAGAGAATTAACAGGTCAGTTGCAACATACATTCACATTCAAATTTCATAACTAGCATCACCACACAAATCACCAAAGCATCAGAAGAAGCCATTTCAAAACGAAAGAAACGAGAAAATCATACAAAGCAGGGGATAACCTTTTAGCGACAGCAAACTGAATCAGGCAAGCAGGGGAATGAATATCCTCACCACGCAAACGTCGATACACACTAGCAACCAAGAAAGCTCAAACAGGGTGGGAACCACGGACAACGCTCGAACAATAAGCCAGAAATGCTATAACACTACCGGAACTAAACTTTTAGTCTTGAAATGTATTTTTAAGACTAAGAAAAGCTTGAGTGTTCTCTTCAAGAACCTTTTAAGAAAACAGAAAACCTTTCCTCGAGAACAAATTTCCAACCCCTCAAACAGTGAGGAAATGGCAATATATATAGCCATTTCTCTAGGGTGGAGAGCAGGGGGAAAAACGGAAGAAGGTTTGGGGCAAATTCGTGATTCCATGTCCCCTTTTGTATTCAAAATCCTCTCTTCACCAAAAGGATAAGGACGCCAGCTAAACGAGTACGAACCTTCAACAGAACAATCGATCCCTGCCATCGAATTTGCAAGCAAAGAATGATGGAGAGAGGAGATATCTCCACCTGTGCCTGTCCTCCAACGTCCTCGTACGACTTGCAGAGGAGAGGGATGCGCGCGAGGAGTGAGGGGGAAGGTCTGACACGCGCGAGAAATGGCTAATGGGTTGCGAAATTTCTAGGAATTTTCTGCGTGAAGAGGAAGAGCAGCGTGCTCTTCTTTCACGCTGCTTGGGATTGCGGGTGAAGATGGGGAAAATTTGAGTTGAGTCGGGTCGAAGGGAAAGGGGAAAAAAAGAAATTGAGTTAGGGATTAAATTTGGCAGGTTAGTATGGAGGAATGGGCTGGGAGAAAGGGAATGGGCTTGCTGGAAATGAAAAGGGGAATTGGAAAAAGAAATAGGCCCAAATTTGGCTTTTTAAAGAGCTGGGAGGGAATGGATTAAAAAATAAAAAAAATGGACTGGAATGGAATTGAATAGTGGGTTGCTGACAAAGAGGCCCAATTTTGGTGATAAAGAAAGTTGGCTTTGAAGGGAAATCAATTCATCTTAAAGAGTTGATTCGCTAATTAAGATAAAGTTCGAACAAGATGAATTAATTAAAAGAAAACGACAAGCTTCTTAAGGTTAACAAAAGTAAAATAATTAACTTGATTACGAAATAGCTGGCTAAACGAAGACATCGTTTTAGCTAAATAGCTAACCCGATATTTATATACTATTACTCTTATTATTTTTTTGATTTTGAAAAAATATAATTTGAGAAGTTATGCGAATAATCACGTAAGACATATACGCTAGCTAAAACAAAATAAAAGCGTTAAAACCTCATTTTAAATTACTAGTAACCTAAAATTATTTATTAACATTACTTTATTTTATTTATATACTTATGTATAAAATTAATTATTTTAATAATTGCTTAAACTCGAGAAGTTTGCTTGTTAATTATCATTGAGGAGGGTCAAAATTCGGGTGTCAACAGGCCCTAAAGGCCTCTTTTTTTCTTTAAACATAAGGGCAAGGTAACCTCTAGGTCATTTCAACCCACATCACCTAGGTACAGCCCAAACACTTCCTCAAATGGTCATACTCAAGATCATCGTTAAAAGACATCTAACGGCTTTTAAGTATATAAACCTTAGGAAAAACATAATTCCAACCCATGGAACAAAAACTCTCTTCTTCCCTTTTTCCCCACTCTTAGAATAGGTTCATAAGGGAACTAATTAACTAATGATAAGGGTTTTCCATTGCTAGCGTACTCCATAATCACCTTGCAAGGTAAGCATTCTACCTTCACTCCTAGGATCAAGCCTATACAAAATACTCCAACTAACACAAGGCAACGATAGAGAATCACACATAAAAGGGCAACATTTTGACCATTTCACATATACAAAGGCAACATGCATCTTTTGCTATTTACCACACTTCTTCAAAACATTTCGACCTAAACCATATCATTAGACTATCATCATACAAAACTATATAGCAACTAGTCTTTTTAAGAAGGGAATTGATTTATAACCATAATATCTCTTAACAAACCATAACCATACCGTAACATAAATCTTCAAATAACATGTAATTTCTTATAAATCACATATATAGCCACAAAGGGCATCACATCAACACAGACCAATTTCAACTTTAAACATGCTCATGAAACCATAAAACCAAGATAAGCATCAAAACTCATCTTTTCTCCCGCAAGCATGGTGATACCATCTCATCCAAGCGATCACATCTAAAAGACAAATGGAAAAGAAACATAAGAGAGAGATCATATATGGTTAAGTTCTATGGCTCGACAAAAGAAAAGTGAAGAAGGGAAACTCTATCATCCTATAGTATCTCGCTCTTAGATGTGTCACGACTCACCACCGATGAACGAGACTCTACTAGACATGGAAATATGAGACTTTGGACCCTAAAGCCACTTTTTATAACCTCATGCTTTGATACCACATTTTTCACGACCAGGGAGCATCCCCTAGAAGTAACATGACGTACTTGACCTCTCAGAGGCATTATACAAGCCCATAGTTATCATTCATTACATTATCATAATTAATTAGTAGAAAATTTAAAACTTTCATCGCAGATCAGATGCTATAATCATCACTTCATATATATATATATATATATGTACAAAATATGGGTCATAATACATAGTTACACTCTAAATCTCTTTTGCCATCTAAGACTCAACATCAATAGAGTAGAATAGGGACACGACCCTTAACATCATAATATAATATTTAAGTTATTACAATACATTGAGCATAAAGTTGACATAGGAAATCCTTGGAACCTAAGAACCCCTTTCTTGAGCTTGGGAAACACATATCAAGACCCTTCACTTTAGAGAGATATTTTAATCATCTATAACCTACACATGGTGTAAAAAGATGAAGAAGAATGATATTAGTACAAGAAAGCATAAGTATGGAAACCAAGCAAAAACATGCATTTAAAGAGGACATTTGGTTAGAAAACCATGCATCATGCCTTTAGTAAAACTTCATAAAACATTTATATAATAACCACAACATAGCTCATATACTTCACATAGTCATGGACCCTAGTCATCACATGACATAGAGCCATATTATTTATTTAAGGCACATTTTTCATATTTATAACATAATATTCCTTTATTGTATGTTTCTTACCCACGAAGTAACCCTTAAGTAATATTTGGTGCAATGCATGAATAGGGTCCCATTCAACTATCCACACACAAGCATCACCTAAAGGTCACCAAGCTGAACTTTCACATAACCTTAATTAACTTAAACATAGGTATTCATAGGAACATAGCACATCCTAAGATACCTAATTCACATGTAAACTAACATGTTCCATGAACCACATATAAAACTCATTTATATACAATTATATCAATAACGTAATATCATGCATATAATACATATACATATGCATATAGAACACATTCCTAGAACTCACTTCAAGAGCTACTAGTGCAATGCATAGGTAAGTCCCATACCCTCACCTAAACTAAGCAACTTCCCTTAGGTTATCCTAGTTAGGGTCCATTACTTTACTTTCATTTTCCATTTTACCTTAGGGAAACTATAGATTTAACCGACACTAAGATCATGCATGCTAAACATGGTATCAGGTGTTGTAGATTCTCACACAGAAAGAAGGTGCTCTACTTTGCCAAGGTAGAACATTAAAATCATTCTAGCATATTAGGTGATTTCACTTGCTAAATCCTATGGGGAAACATAGTTTATGGAACTTAGAGGCATATATGGAAACACTCTTTATGCCTATTGAGGAATTGTAGTTATCTGCCTTGTGAAGACTATGGTGAATAAGCCATTCCACAATGGGAAGGGGCACCCCTAATCTTCAAGTTCACTCGGTTCTAAGCTAAGTTCACTTTATTAAAAAGCCTTTTTAACGTTAGTTTATAAAAGTAGGCTTATGAGAATTAACCCATCATATGCTTAGTTCGAAGTTCATAGATGAGAATGTTCTTTCATCAACCTAAATCATGTGAAAAAACCTTTCACATGGACATAGCATATTTGAGCACCATCTAGTTTATGATAAAATTGAGATCATCGTTGAAGAGACCCTCTCTTTACTATATGATCATACATGCATCATAGATATGCTTTCATGTGGGTGTGTACATATATGTGAGAAAAACCTTTCTCATAAACACCCTTGGACCACATATTTCCATAGTTCACTTAATTCATGCATAAATGTATAGGTGTAAATATATGAGCAACCCATTTTTATAAAACACATTTAGACAATACACATATTAATACTTAATCATAACATAATATAGAAATCATATCTTAATCATCCAATCATATTCATGTACATCGAGTAATCACCCTAGGAACTATTCCATCAAGGTAGACATGTACAATGTATAGGAAAAGTCCCATACCATTACCTACACTAGTACACCTATCAAGTCATCCTATTTAAGATGCATTTCATGCTTCGTGGACATATACTTTTCATGCATAGTAGTAGACATTAGTGCATAAGAGAATTATCCTTTCATTGGACACCATGAACATATACTACTTTATAAGAATGCATGAGGAGTGAGTGTGTGTACATTGGACAACATGATCACATAATGACTACCAATTTCACATTGAGGCAGCCACCCTCTTAATATCACATTAAACATTTGCGCATAGACCACACACCACAATTTAGAATAGGAGACAAGATATCTTCACTTTGCATCCACGACTCCTAACATTGGCTAAGATCACACATTCATATAGTGATACATAGGTAGGGGGTCATTCCCATTTTATACTTCATAATTGGAAGCAAATAGACCCTAACTAGTTCATTCAAACGTTGAAGACACCATTAGCACCTATCACATGATACTAGATTAAAAGACTAGGCACCCTACTCCACATTGTGTGATCATCATAACAACACTTCATAATTCACAAGCTTGCCTTCAAGGCCTTGATCAGTACATATAGAGATTTAAAATAAGTAAACACCGCCACCATAAGTGTACCATACCACACAATGCCATACAAGACCAATTCAACCATCAATTCTATGGAAAAGTAATGGAATAGAACAACATTACCATCAATTCACCCAAGCTTGGATATTCAATTATCAATCCTAAAAATTAATCAATAATTAATGTATAAGGAACTATATAAAAGTAAAATAACATAATTGAAATCCACAATTCAATCATCAAAACATCAAGATCACACTATATACACGATATTATCAATTCTATGGAAAGTAGTGAAATATAGGTCAAGCTTACCAAATATGTATAACTTGATACTCATGGATCAATTATCCATAATTCAACATAAATTCACATAGAAGACATTAGCTATAATAAATTTAGCATAATCGAATCACACTACAATCAACCTAACATCAATATCACAATAACCACAATATAGGCTAAATTGAGAAATTGGGAGGATCATGGGTTCATCATGAAACTAGATCGAAAAC
Source organism: Solanum arcanum (assembly GCA_027789145.1). NCBI lineage: Eukaryota > Viridiplantae > Streptophyta > Magnoliopsida > Solanales > Solanaceae > Solanum > Solanum arcanum. Next base: position 65,907,305 of record CM050933.1, read on the forward strand.
ATAATTATAAAAATTATCTAATACATAATTTATCATAAGAATTCTTTTGAAATCATTTTGAGAAGGAACCCATGGCTAGATTGAAAGATATGGAGTTTGTTCATGAATTCTCTTTGAAAACCTTTAAAGAAACTCTACAGATGAATGGATATATAAATATGAAAAATTACCATACCTTAATACATGAGAATACCACGAAAAATTGGAGAAGAAACCATGTAAATGCAGCCCCTATCTTAAACCTTGAGTTTTCCCTGCAATGTAGGTTTGAGAGAGTTTGGAAGAGAAAAGAGTTTTGAGATTTTGATTTATTATTGGTGTTTGGGTTTTGAATTAGTAAAAGGGTTAAATAGGTCCCAGAAACAGTTCACAACTGACTCCTAAAGTTACCAAAACACCGCCATACTAATTGGGACTTTTAGACATGTCAAACTTGTCTTAAAAATGATGATACCGAATCTCGGAAGTGGTTGCGCGTCACGGAGGCAGCTCCTAATTCTTCCCCATGAGACTTTTGAGGAAGTGAGCCTTGCTTAAAAAACAAATGCATAGACACTTTATGTGCCATGAGTGGGACACATGAGTGGCTCCACATTCTGGTTTTACATGCTTCCTTGGGCAGCCTCCTTGTTTAATGTTTGAGTGCTCCTCAGGGGCCCTTAGGGTGGTCCTCGGGGATACGTACCCGAACGTTTTGACCCTTAATGTGTCTATTAAGATTCTAGGGTTACCTTTACTGTTTTTCAACTCCAAATAACACATAAAAACAAGGAAAACATACAATCACACCCTAGTACGTCGAAAGATCAACTTTCTAACGTCTTGGTCGTTCTTGAATGTTTGACCTCCAAACCTCTTCAAATGAATTATACAATTTCTAAAACACATTATTAAAATATTTTAAAACATTTTACGCACATGTGAGTCTCTAGGAACCCTACTTCATTTTTGAGAGACCTTACAGTGGGATTATCTCAACATGACCATAAAAATCAAATAAGTCAACCCCATAACAAATCTATGGGTCCTCGCAAGCTCATTAGGAAGAATGGACAAAGCATGTATGAATAACATATAAAATCAAATCTCATATTCTATGACTGTGAGACCATCCTTTCTCATAATATCGAATCTTAAGCAACTCTCCTCTTTCATTCTCAAGATCTAGGAGTACCCCAGATGCAACACGTCATACTTGATCCCCAAAGCGGTCTCATGCAAGCCCTTAGTGGAATCATAAATATAGGACATATAAATGATGTAGAAAATATAATTTTTTTACAATAGAAGTCTTATTCGTAAAATAAACATAAGACCAAACCTTTGTCTCAATCACCATTTAAAACAATAGATTACAATCTAAGGGTCATACACCTTTTTTGCAACATGGTCTTGAAAATAGGAAATACAAAGGAACTTGAAATAAATAATGTCCTGTCCTCAAACCATGACGGCTCATCAAGTTTGGAAAATTGTCAACCCCAGCCTTAATTTAAAGGATAAATACATCTCAATGATAGTAACCTACTCTAATATAAAAAAGGTAGAAATATGGGTTAGCACATAAGAACTAAGTATGGAAGTCGTGTATAAAAATCCTTAAAACATGCAATAAAGGGGTATTTAGTTGAAATCATGCATTTATCAAGTTTAAAAGCCATTATAAACATTTAGAGTAATTAAATAGTCAAACCATATCATAAGCAACCCTAGTTATACATGTGCAATGCATATACAAGGTCCCATACTTCTATCAATGCTAAGTACCATTTTTAGGCTACCATAATCATGCATAAAATACCTTGACCTCTGATGTACCATGGTTTCATGATATTTTCAATGTCTTTTCATTAAGTTTAGTGTGTGTCTAAATCCTTTTGTATTGATTTTTGATATAGGTTTCTCTTTATTTGCAGGAAATATGTCCAAAGGAGAACGCGGAGGATTTGATTAGAAATTGCAGTAGTGACCACCTACAGAGCCACGACGGTTCGTCGTGACTGTTACTATCCGTAGGTGGCACCGTAGTGAGAAGAAAATGGTTGCTAAAGGAAGTTGGGGAAGTCTGACCAAGTGTGGGACTACAGAAGCTCATGACGGACCATCAAAGCCATGACGATCCATCCTGCATATTCGTCGTTGTTGTCAGAGAGTAGTTCCAGTACCCAATTTCAAGAGGTTTCTAAGTGTTCAGGAACGGAACCCCTCGATGGATTGTCGTGCTTGAAACGGTCCGTCATATCTGTCCGTCGAGGGTAACAGAAATTTGATGAAGAAAGCAGCAGAAAATTGTACCAAGTATGGAATGACGGAGCCCACGATGGACCGTCGTGTCCATGACAGTACGTCGCAGGGATCGTCGATTCAGATTTATTTTGGACAGATTTCCCTTAAATATAGTCCTTTTTTTATTAGGTTTTATTTTATTATAAATAGTTCTAAAAACCCCGTTTTGGGGTTAGATTTTGGGATATTTTTTAGTTCTCTTATTTAAGTATTGAACTCTTGATTTTGGTATTTGATCATACTTTTTCGGAATCAATTGTTGTTGTTTTTGTGAATTATTCAAGTGAATTTTTGGATTTTCTTCACTCACATAAAAGTAAGTGTATGAATTCTTGTATTATCAATATGAATTGTGTGATTATTAGCATGGGTAACTAAACTCCATAACTAGGGTTGTGAGAACCATGGGTAAATAAAAAGTTAAAATCTAGCTAAAATAACAATTCTAGAATAGTGTATTGCATTTATTGCTAATTCTTTCGCTTAGAAGTCTTCTTAATGGATGGCCAACGTTAGAACTCGTCTTATTGATACTTTATGGACCAAGGAGGTAGATAATAGGAAAGGAATTATCAATATAGATTTAGTGTATCTATCTAATAGACTAGTGTCGGTTGGTACGAAGTAACAACTTAGTCGAAAATAGAATATGATGCTTAATATGAGGTAAAGATAAGGTTTAGTAAAGTAACACACGTAGTCGGACCAAGGTGCGGAGTGAATTCTCTAGATGTCGAACCAAGGATTTAGAGATATCTAACTTATCACTTTACATGCAAGATACTAGGATAGGATTGTTATAGCTAGAATTACCGAGTTAGGAGCATATGGGAACACTTATGCGCTAGTAACACTAATGACTTGATTAAACTCCAAACTTGAACCTGTCACTTGTTTACTTTAATTTAGCTAATTACTTTTATTAATCAAAACCCCATTTAGTTATTTGTTTTCGCGAAATAATTGACTAAACAGAAGTAATAATAGAATAAAGTTAAGTCTGAACCATTTTCCTCGTGGGAACAATCCCAACCTCACTAGTTGGGTTCTTTAGTTGATGCGACCACTTTTACTTCGTTTTGAGAAGTAAATTTGAGCGTATCAAATTTTGGCGCCGCTTCCGGGAAAGTGGCTTTTAGATTAACTTTAACCTTATTATCGAATTTTAGTCAACATTTTTCTAATTTTACTTTTTCTCTTTGTTTTTGTCTCCTGTAGTCTAACTTCCTTACATGCCAAACACACAGAGTAAATGAATACCTGTAACTGAACGTGACCCTGAACTAGAGCATACTTTAAAAAGAATGAATCAGAATTTGGGTCTCCAAGGTGATGAGGTCGACCATCAAGGCCACCATTGTCAACGCTCGTGACCCTGTATTACCAGATATTCGCGGGGAAGGTGAAATACGGAGACAAACTCTCGCTCCACGCCCTCAAGAGTACTATAAGGGCTATGAAAATATCGCAAGACTCTGATGGGCCACTCGTCTTGCCCCCTCCACCACACAGCCACACTTTTGTGGTAACAAGTAGTCTGTGCAAATTCTTACTGCCACAAGTTTGTTTTCAGGGCTACCTTCTTAGGATCCACATGCCCACATCACTAAGGTAAGGGCAGTGTTCAAAAGTTGTGTAGGGAGGCCCGATTTGAATATGCATGTAATCGCGCTAAGAATTTTTCCTCTCTTACAAACCGGTGAGGCTTCTATCTGATTTACTGAGCTCCCCTATAACTCAATTTTCACTTAGAATCAACTGAGGGGTGCTTTCTTAGCACGCTACTACCCGGTGTCTAAGAAAGTAAACCACAAAGGCAGAGTGAACAACTTTGTGGCACTACCGTGAGAGTCAGTTAGCAGTTTTTGAAATAGGTTCCCTTCATTCTTGCGAAGTGTTCCAAATCACCACTTAGATGATAAGTCTCTGAAAGAGTATATCTATTGTGGAAAAGATGATAATAACAAAGCGGTATTGGATACAATAGCAGGTGGTTCTTATGGGGAGTGTCCTTATGCCGAAATTGCTAAAAAGTTAGAGAAAATCTCTCGAAATAATAAAGCTTGGAGTACAAGGAAGTCAGAAACTGGGAGAAACACCTTCGCAGTCCAATCCACACACAACTCAGTTGCAGATGATCTTCGTGAGGAGAAGGATCAAATGAAAATTACGTTTGGGTAAGTGTTAAAACTGTTGTTAAGGGTGCGGAAAAGGTAAATACGGTGAACTACTTGTCTAAACCACCATCGCCAATTGATAAATATTACTATAAGGAGGACTCCTATGCAGTAAATAATCAGACGGGGGGGGGGGGGTCTGACCGAATGCCAAAGGCTCCAATCAGGAGAATTGGCGCCAAGGTCAAGGAAACATTGGTCAGAATTATGGTAATTATAACCGCGAGGGTCATTATGTCTGAGATGAGAATTACAACCGCGACAACAACTTCAACTGGGTTAACGATGGTAACAGAAATGATAGAAGTGGGCCCTATGTTCCACCTTAAAAAAGTGAAATTGCTCCGAGGGATTGTGGAGGTAGTATGGCACGAGTTGAGGATATGATGCACCAAATGATGAGGAGGTTTGATGCTAGTGAGGAGCACACTAAGGAGTTAAAGAATGAATTAGCAGGTATAGGGCAGAAAGTTGATACACATGCAATCTCGATTAAGCATCTTGAGTTTCAAATGGACCAATTGTCTGTAACTGTGAACACATGACAACTGGGCACTCTTCCTAGCAACTCTGTCCAAAATCTGAAAAATGATGGGCATTGTATGGCAATCACTACTCGGTGTGGTAAGCAAACCATTTACCCACTTATGCCGTCTGGTGTAGAAAAGGTCATAAGAGATGATTATACAATGGTGGAGGTTAGTTGTGACTTAGAAGATAAAACGGTAAAAGATGTTGGAGGTGCCCCAAAAGGTGACCCCCATGCCTAGACCATCACCTCCTTTCCCACAAAGGTTAGTAAAAAAGACTGAAGATGGTAAATACCGGTGTCTTATAACGATGCTAAAACAACTTTCTATCAATGTCCCTTTTGTAAAAGCTCTTGAACAAATGCCCGGTTATGCCAAGTTCATGAAAGATTTGGTTACAAACAAAAGATGAGTCACTTTTGAGGATGATAATAGAATGCGGCACTGTAGTGCCATTGCTACAAGATCTCTAGTGCAAAAGAAAGACGATCCGGGTGCTTTCACTATTCCTTGTACAATCGGGTTGTTACATTTTGCGAAAACACTATATGATCTTGGGGCAAGTATAAATCTCATGCCTCTCTCGATTTACAAGAAGCTGGGTTTAGGTAACGCAAGGCCCACTGCGATGCGGCTACTGATGACCGATTGAATGGTAAAGAGGCCCATTGGTATACTCCATGATGTGATAGTAAAAGTGGAATAGTTCATATTTCAGGCCTATTTTGTGATTCTTGATTGTGAGGCCAATTTTGCGGTGCCTATTATTCTTGGGAGGCCATTCCTTGCTGTGGGTAGGGCCCTGGATGATATGGAAAAGGGGCAGATGAAATTCCGGTTGAATAATGAAGAGTCATCTGAGGTACAAATTAAAGAGCGTCTGGGTGTAAAAGCATTGGAGGCAGTGATCATGAATTTTGATAGTAATGGCATTGATGAGTAGGAGTCATTGGTCACGGCACTTGATCGAGGTAATTTTAGTTTTAAACCAATGAAATTTGAGTTAGATATGCAACATCGCGAATCTCCACCCATGAAACCGTCTATTGAGGAGGCTCCAAAATTAGAAATTAAGCCTCTACCACCTCATCTGAGGTATGTATTGTTGGGAAAAGATGATACTTTGCCGGTTATTATTACATAAGACTTGAATATGCATCAAATAAGAGTTTGGTGAAAATGTTAAAAAGGTTCAAAAGAGATATTGGGTGGACTATTGCGGATATTATTGGGATCCCTCCCAGTATTTGTTCTCATAAAATCCAACTCATGCTCGATCATAAGCCAAGTATTGAGCATCAAAGACGTCTAAATCCACTTATTCAAGAGGTAGTGCAGTAGGAAATAATTAAGTGGTTGGATGTCGCAGTGATATATCCAATCACTGATAGTAGTTGGGTATGCCCTGTTCAGTGTAACATAAGAAAGAGGGAATGACTGTGGTCCCCAATGAGAAAAATGATCTTGTTCGAATGAGACCGGTGACTGGTTGGAGGGTGTGTATGGATTACAAAAAATTTAATGCATGCATCGAAAAAGACCATTTTCCTACGCCCTTCGTGGATCAGATGTTGGATAGACTTTCCGAAAAGGGATGGTACTATTTTCTTGATGGTTATTCGGGGTATAATCACAATTCTATTGCACCGAAAGACCATGAGAAAACCACCTTCACTTGTGAATATGGGACCTTTGCGTTCAAGAGAATGTCGTTTGGGTAGTGCAATGCACCCGCCACATTTCAGAGATGTATGATGTTGATATTGTCAGATATGGTAGAGTACATTATGGACGACTTTTCTGTGGTTGGTGACTACTTTGAGCGGTGTTTGAGTCATATGTATGAGGTTCTTAAGAGGCGTGAAGACTGCAATCTAGTACTAAATTGGGAAAAATGTCACTTCATGGTGAAAGAGGGTATTTTATTGGGCATTGCATTTCAGAGAAGGGTATAGAGGTTGATCGAGCTAAAGTCGAGGTAATAGAGAGACTTCCCCCACCTCTCTTTGTGAAAGGTGTGAGAAGCTTTATTGGGCATGCAGGTTTTTATCGGAGGTTCATCAAGGATTTTTCAAAAATTGTGCATCATTTGTGCTAGTTGCTTGAGAAAGAGTGTAAATTTTATTTTAATGAATTCTGTCTTAATTCATTTGGTGAGTTGAAAGAAAGTTGGTGTTTGCACCTATCATTATTCGCCGGATTGGAGCAAGCCATTTGACGTAATGTGTGATACTAGTAGGGTTTATCTTGGTGTGGTCTTGGGGCAAAGAAGGAACAAAAAGCTTCACCCCATTTACAATGCTAGTAAAGCCCTAAATGCAGCCCAAAAGATCTACACCGTGCCTGAGCAAGAGCTCCTTGCATTAGTCTTTGCTTTTGAGAAATTTTGCTCCAATTTTCTTGGCACTAGGGTTATAGTGCATACTCATCATTCTGCTTTGAGATATTTGATGGCAAAGAAGGATGCGAATCCGAGGTTGATTAGTTGGGTATTACTATTGCAAGAATTTGACTTTGAGGTGATTGATAGAAAAGGGACCGAAAATCAAGTTGCTAATCACTTGTCCCATTTAAAAGATGAAGCAATGAGAGAATTGGGAGATAAAACTTAAATTGATAATACTTTCCCCTATGATCATGTTTTGTCTGCCTCCCTAGACTTGATTCCATGGTTCACAGATTTTACGAATTATTTGGCTAGCGATATCATCTCACTGGAATTGTCCTTTCATCAAAGGAAAAAGTTCATGTATGATGTGAAAAATTCTTTTGGGATGAGACATACTTGTATAGGAGTTGTGCCGATGGGCTTATTTGGCGTTGTGTGCCAGAAGTTGAGATGTTGAGTGTTTTGGAGGCATTCCATTCTTTACCGGTAGGTGGACATCATAGCGGTATCCGTACCGCTCACAATATCTTACAATGTGGCTACTATTGGCCAACTATTAATCAAGATGCTCATGAATTCTCCAAGGCATGTGATAGATGCCAAAGAGATGGCGACATTTTAAGAAAGCAAGAGCTACCTTTAAATCCCATTCTTGTGATTGAGTTATTTGATGTGTTGGGTATTGACTTTATGGGACCTTTTGTGAGTTCTCAAGTAATGAAGTACATTATAGTAGAGGTTGATTATGTGTCTAAATGGGTAGAAGCTATCGCACTCGCAAATAATGAAGGTAAGAGTGTCATCGCGTTGTTGAAAAAAGAATATATTTTCCCGATTTGGCACCCCAAGGGCTATTATTAGTGATGGGGGATCCCAATTTTGCAACAAATTGTTTAAGGGATTATTGGATAAATATGGGGTTCGTCATAATGTGGCCACTCCTTACCATCCTCAAACTAGTGGGCAAGTTGAGGTGTCAAATAGGGAGATTAAGCAGATTTTGTCAAAAATGGTGAACGCTAGTAGAACGGATTGGTCAAGGGGACTTGATGATGATCTTTGAGCCTATCAGACAGTTGTCCGAATAGCAACTTGTATATGCGAAGGCTTGTCACTTACCGGTTGAATTAGAGCATAAAACCATGTGGGCAATGAAGAAGTTGAAAATGGATTGGAATGAGGTTGCAGAACAGAGGTTAAATGGGTTGAATGAGCTCGATGAATTTTGCCTAAAATCTTATGAAAGTTCATCCCTCTACAAAGAAAACATAAAGAAGTACCATAACCAAAAGATTTGGAAACGCGATCTTATGGTTGGGGATTTGGTGCTTTTATTCATTCTAGGTTGCGCTTGTTTCCAGGCAAACTCAAGTCCAAATGGATTGGCCCACTTGATCACCCAACTATTTCTTCACGAAGTTGTTGAGTTGGAGAACAAGGAGGGGTGTGGTTTAAGGTGAACGAACAATAAATCAAAATCTATCTAGGGCATGCTGAAAAGGCAAATGAAGTGATCAAGGCATACCATCATGCTGAATTCTGACTAATCAAGTGTGCTTCGTCGTGCCGTGACGTTAAATAAAGCGCTGGTTGGGAGGCAACCCAATATGTATCCTCTAAGCCAAGTATAGATTTTTTAATGACTTTCTAGTAATAGTTGCATTTTCGTTGCTTTTCTTTTTTTTGTTAGAAGTGTTGGCTAGAGCGTAGTTTAGGGTCCGTGTCCAAAAAGTATCCAAAAATACAAAAAGAACATCTTCATGGGTGTTAAATTTGCAGGTAGCACATCACCATAAAATTTTTCTGCAGAACTCATTGACGGACCCTTTGACGGACCCTTCGACGGACCGTCGCAATCATCAGTCGTGTCCTGGTAAGTTTTTCCATTTTTTCTATTTTAGGGCACCCATGACGGACCCCATGATGGACCGTCACACCTTTGACGGACCGTCGACGAGGACTCATTGCATCATTACCCGTAAACCCGACCCGACCCGATCGGCAAATATTAAAAGTTTCTAAACCTTTTGACTTCCCACATCTTTATTCTAACCGTTTCTTTCCCTTACTTTCCCCATTTACTCCCTCTTCAACTCCCTAACACTCTTTTCCTCTCCCGAAAACATCACATTCCCCATCCCTTCCCAAATTCCCCTAATCTTCCCTCTTCCAATGTGCCTGCTTCTTCAAGTAATCTGCCGGTCGGAGTCAACTGTTCTTGTGCTGATCACTAGAGTTGTGTGCCTTACTTTGTTTTCATCTTCTCCAAAGATGAGGTATGTGGTTCTGATCTCTAAATCATCTACATTTCTTTCTTCTTTTCCCATGCTCCATGTATGATTCTGAATGTTGGATCTTCGAAATTTCACCCCTAGTTCATGCCACGAACTCACCTCATTAATCCTACATGACTTAGCTCCCTTCACATAGTAAACAAAATAGGGATGTTTTATCCAAAATCAGAGAGATATTTTTTTTGAGAAAATTTCAACTTTTAAAGAGTCGCCACTTTATTTTTTAAGAAAAATCAAGAAAAATGTGGTTTTCAAATAATTTAACAGAGAAAATTGTTCGAAAACGTTCAGAGGGGTTTGGGGATTCCTATTAATATTCTAGGAAGGTATTAAGCACCCAAAATATCCGCCTAATTGTGGTTTTCTGGCAGCTAACTATTTGGCTAAAATTTTCAATTTAAATTCTTGAAATAAATTAATTAGATTTGTTTTGAAAATGCAACATTGACTTTTACTATTCAATGAAGACTCAAGAAATTTTAATTTTATGTTTGTTATTATTTACCTTTTCAAGTGATTATAAAAAAACAGGGTAGCGCTTGCGGGGATTTGTGAGTTTCTAACCTTAAAACTAGCGGCAATCAATCAAAATAATCAAGCGATAAGCAAAAGAGAGAGGGAAAGAGATTTTGGGGTGCAATCCCGGGTTCTGTCCGCCTTGGCCGGAAATTGGACCACCTATTTTGGGTTTTTAACCCATTTCTTTATTTTGTACCTTTCCTAATCTAAACATACAATAATACTATAAAGTAAGAGACAACAAGGGCATATGACCAAAATAAATACAATAGCAAAAATAAATAAGTGGGCCTCCTTGGTCTAAATTCTTTGACTCTCCCTCAGTGTCCCTCTTTTATTTTCTTGGAAAACTTGTACGCCAATTTTCATAAGTTTAACTCGAGAAGAAAGGTAAGAGCCTTGATGGACTTCTCAATATGCGGGAAATGAAGAATTCTTGAGGAACTCGAGCAAATTTTACATGCAAATAAAAAAGTAACTGAATGAGTAACGGATCACGCTTAAAAGTGAGCGAATATCGAGTAAAAGGAATACTTATCACCATACATCAAATTTATGGATACTATGAAGAGACTAAGCAAGCTTAAGATAATCGAAGAAATGGTCAAAATCAGTAGGTACGAAGATTTAGGGACATACGAAGTTATGCAACACTCTAAAATGTCAACAAAACAAAACCTACTACTGGTTTGCTTCCTTACGATACAAAATGCATATTTCATAAACATTCAACAATAAGTAAAATAAAACAAGGAAAATAAGAATGTAAAAAATAAAGATTAAAAAATAGAATTAAAAGAAAAGGTCACGCTCCAACGCTTTTAGGAAAAGGGAGACAAATTACAGCAAAGCTTCATCCCATTTCGAAAGAAAAACATTACTAGAGCAGCGATTAGCACCTCAGATATTCATCAACTCATAAATTCCAACACGAAGGGATAAGATGTGAATGAACAGTTGTTAATGATAGATCAAATTGCTTCGAAAAGGAAAAACTAATGTCCGCATGACTAGTAAAGCAAAATTTCCCAAATTCACACATTCACAAGCATACATAAAGGAAAGCAAACATAGCCCGTACAATGATTAGCATGATTTATCATTGACATCTAAACAAATGAAGGCTGAAGATCATCTAACTTTGTTATAGATAGTTTTCATATTCACTCGGCCAAAAAGGGAAGGCATATCTGTATTTTTCGAGATGGGGACAAGTACATCAAACCCCAAATGCAAAACTTAAAGTCAAGCTGACCGGACTACCAAAATCATGGAATAAGCAGCATGAACACTTAAAGCTAACCTAGTGTTGAAACAATGCAGGTATGAGGATGCCCAACAAGATGGTTCATACCAATAACATGCTAAGACAAAGAAATAAAAAAAAAAGAAACAATAGGATGGAAACAATGAAATAACCAATATCAGAAAATTTATGCATCTGTTGGCTCGCAACTTTGAGGCTCACACTAATGACAATCATACTTACGAAACTATCCTGACTTAAACGAAATAACAAACAAAGAATTCCGAATAAAAGGAATTGAAACATGGAGAGCTATGGCAGAGCAAGATTAGAATCTAATACATTAACAAATAGCAGCAAATAGCCAAAAAAAATATACCAACGATATCAGACAGAGAGGCAGAAAGATATAACTAACTGTATCTTAATGCGAGGAGATCAAACAGAACTTGGGAACATTTACCTTTAGAGGTGCAGCAGAATAGGGACGAGAATGAGATGAACTCTTCCACCATGCAAACCTAGCCGCTAATGAGGAGATCTAATAGACCCTTTCTAGACTCTCTGTAACTCTCTGTTAGTGAGAAGCGATACTGAAACGAAGAGAGGGAGAGACGAACGTCCAAAAGCGAGAAAATTTGCGATACAAAAAAGACAAGCAAGGAAAACTTATCCTGCTGAACTCAAAACACTAAAAAAATTATTATTCCCGTATATCCTACTTTCTAAAGAAACTCGATAAGGGACTCTTCACTCAAGATTTAGTACTACACCCCCAAAAAAAAAAATTCCCCCTCCAGTCGATTAAATAGTCAAAGATTAGGGCTCCGACAAAGAGAGAGAAAATCGGGTTAGACCCATACCCACTTCGAATTTCAATCCCAAACACAAAAAAAGACTCAAATATAACCTGAATTCTCTCGATTCAAACGGCACGGAAATGAGGTGGAGGGATGAGATTCATCCTTCGCCCTTGGCATGCTTCATGTCCCCATCTTGGGATGACGAGGAGAAGGCCGCAGGTCTGCCATCCTACTAAAACCGTATGGAGAGAAATGACAAAAGGGATCGTACTGCCTGCCGCTATTCCCTTTTCGCGTGAAGCTCGTGAAGTAATTCCGTCGGCCCTTCGTGAATGCTGGCGCGTTTCTCAACATACGTAGACGTATCTTAATCGTTGTTGCACGTGCTTTAGAAAACGAAGAGAAACAGATCGGGTGACTTGGGAATCGCCGCTGCACGCTCCATTCACTTTCTCGAGCCGGGTCAGGTTAAGAAGGGATTTGGGGTTGGACGGGTCGACTGAAAAAGGGGCCGGAATTGAAAATCTGGGGCTGGTTTTACTTTATATGGGCGGGGAAATGTTGATTTAGAAAAACAAGAAAGTGTTTGGGCCTCACATTTTCTAGTGGGCTGGGATAAATAATCAAGTTGGGAGGTTGGAACAGAAATCTTAAATTGATCTCAAACGGATTCTAGGGATTGAGTTAATACAAGTTAATTTGAAGAGCTAAATAATCTCAACGTAAAATAATAGTAAATTAACTAAACGATATTATATCTAAGCTAGTTAGTAGACGTTTATGTAAAGTAAAATCTTTTGAGACAATTTTCGAATGAACATGTAATATACTTATTATATACATAGTCATGTAAAATAAATATATCATATAAAGATTGATAAAATTATTTTAAGTAATTTGTAATATATATATATATATATATATTATATATATATATATATATATATATATATATATATATATATATATATATATATATATATATATATATATATATATATATATATATATATATATATATATATATATATATATATATATATATATATATGTATATATATATATATATATATATATATATGTATATATATATATATATATATATATTATTATTATTATTAATAAAACTAATTATTTTAAAATGGTTTTGGAATTTAGAAGCTCGTCTATTAATTCATATCAGGGAGGGGAAAAATTGCGTGTCAACAAGTGTCCCTCGTTTTACTTGGATTGACGCAAGAAATTCGAGGAAAATGAAGTTGACCCAACCAATTTTGACCGACCTCAACCTCATCTTTAGGAAAGGGCGGTACGGACTTAGGGATTATGGCCGAACCCCTGAAGTGGGTTTCTTACACATCTCAGGTTATATGAGAATTCAGGACACTTGTAGTTCGATGCTTGATTTAACATGTGATTTTGAAAGAATTCAGAGCCACCTCGACACCAAATTATGAAGGTATCGAAATGCTCGAGAATAAGATTTAAGAGCGAATGTTGGAATACAGTTGAGTTTTAACATTGAACCCGCCTACATATCCTTAAACTTCAGGTTTCAGGCTGCCTGTAGTTTGACTCGATCATTTGAAAAGGAAGTCTATTATGCTAGCTAACCTTTGGTTCTGGACAAGTGACAAATTAAATGAGTATGAAAAAGAGGCTCGTAATCTCTTATCCATGAATGTGGTGCGCTCACATCCATGGGTAAGAACTTACACGGACATAATTTCTAAACTCTAGGCGCACTATCACTTAAATTAGAAACTTGCTTCCGGTAGATCAAAATTTCCAGATGCGAGACCAAAACAAACAAATCTCAAAGGAAAACCCACATGCCTTCTGATATGGGTGTGGTTTAATTGTAGAGGAAGTCGCTCCTCTGATTGCGTCCTAAGAGTTTGACATTTCTCTTTGGACTGTGTCCCAGTTCGCTGCTAAGAAAAAGTTCCACGTTGTGCTTCATCCTTTTTGATGTTGTCTGCACCTGTGGTATGTTTGGAGAATTCAACCTTTCAGATGCTCTCGACAAAGAATGAGATAAAACTTGTCATCATAAAAATGCAATTTAAGTGGGAGACAGTGTCTTTTACTGTGTCGACACTCCATTGTTCTCCTTGATATTCGACGTCAACTCGATCGGTCTGACGCAAAGCAAATAAAGCTTATGCCTTGTATTGCAATGTAATCTTCAATGTACTCTTCACTTGATGTTGAAAAAAATAAATGCTGATGCGATGCTCATATTTTTTGAGGTCAATGTACTCTTCATGTTGATGTCAGCATACATGAAAGATGATGTAATCCTGACGCTTCTCTCGACGTTAATGTACTCTTCATGTTGTTCACTTTAATTGGAATGCAATTGACGCCAATCGGACAAATAATTCTCTTCGGATATCTTCCCATGACGCCTAAATTTCTACGAGGTATGAAATCTTCTAGCGATGCATAATTTCTGTGAGGTGTGAAATTTTCTCACGATGCATAATTTCTGTGAGGTATGAAATCTTCTCACGATGCATAATTTTTTGCGAGGTATGAAATCTTCTCACTATGCATTATTTTTCTGCGAGGTATAAAATCTTCCCGCGACACATAATTTATGTGAGTTATGAAATTTTCTCACGATGCATAATTTTCTGCGAGGTATGAAATCTTCTCACGATGCGTAATTTTCTGCGAGGTATGAAATCTTCCCGCAACGCATCATTTCTGTGAGACATGAAATTTTCTCACGATGCATAATTTTCTGCGAGGTATGAAATCTTCTCCTGATGCATAGTATTGACTCGCGATGCATGGTCCTCCGCAATGCATGAGTATTGACTCGCAAATGCATTATCTTTCACGATGCATGAGTATCAACCCGTGATGCATGATTTTCCGCGATGCATGCGTATTGACTCGCGATGCATGATTTTCCGTGATGCATGAGTATTGACTCGCGATGCATGAATAATCATATTGCCTCCAATGATGATAACGTAAAACATCTTCCAAGTAATACATCGTCTAGATCGATAATAAACTAGCTGGCCCTCTCCGGGTAATGCATAGTATCATGTCCAACATTATGACGCAAATGATGTCCTTACAAATTTCATGTTGTTGGAAATTGGTTGAAACACAGAATTCATATTCCCAAGTCTTCGACATAAGAGATATAAAACTATTCATGCTTCTAGAAAAACTATTGATTTTGGGATGGTTTCCTCCTCCTTCGACTTCTTCGTATTCATTCATCGGAAGAATTTGCCGATTTCAAAGCAAGCTATAAACCTGCGTCCGCAGAAAAATTGTTAGTTTTAAAAATGAACTGATCTCTGTTGATTTCTTCAATTGTCCGCTTTTTGTCTTGCTATCTTCGATTGGTTTCCCGATCTCCCGACACTTAATAGATAAGACAAAGCATTTTATGCCAAAACAAGTAAAACATAAAAATGGAATCTTGAAAAGGTCACTGCCAAGTCATGTCATATAAGGCTTAACGAACTTCTTTGAGTCTGACGGTTAGAGGTCTATCTGATCATTCGCTGGTGAGTTTTCAGAGTCACTCCGGACTTGTAGATAAAACCCATAATGAAATTTTGAGGCCATCCTCAAAACTTCTGTCCTAGTTAACTGTCTTGCTTATCTTTCCACTGTAACTGAACAGATCGCGAAATTTTTGAGATGTTTTCAAAAAATCTGTCCTAGTTTCTATTAAAAAGAGGAATAGAAGTCTTATGGGAGATATGACCGAACCCTTGTGGCGCCTACGTATCCCATTGAGGCAGGAATCAGGTCAAACGTAGTTCCTCCTCAAAGGTTGGCAAAATAAGAAATTTTCAAAGAAACTGACCGAGGCCGACATAGGCCGCCTACGTATCTCATTCTTAAAAATTCAGTTCAAATACAAGGAAATATTAAAAGGGGTAAATGGGGTGACCGAAGCCGACATACGCCGCCTAACGTATCTCATTCATGAGATTCAGGTCAGACGTAGTTCATTACAAAAGGGGTAAATATTTAAGCAAAACAAATACAAGCAAACAGAATGATTATAAGTAAATAACAAAAATACAAGCCAAAGCTTCACACGTAGTATCTCTTGACAACATGTGAGTTGATAGGTTTAGGCCATACGGTGCCATCCATCTCCGATAGGACCAAAGCACCTCCAGATAATACATTGGGAACCATGTAAGGCCCTTGCCAGTTTGGTGCGAACTTCCCTTTGTACTCGTTTTGATGAGGAATAATACGCTTAAGAACTAACTGACCAACTTCAAAAACTCTGGCTCTTACTTTCTTGTGGAAAGCACGAATCATTCTTTGTCGATACAACTGACCATGACAAAAAAACAACCATTTTCTTCTCGTCAATCAAAGTTAGTTGATCGATCCGCTTGCTGACCAATTCAGCATTACTTAACTTAGCTTCTTGGATGGTTCTCAAAGACAGTATCTCGACTTCAACAGGTATGACTGCTTCTGTTCCATATACTAACGAATATGGAGTGGCTCCAACCGATGTTCTGACAGTCGTGCGGCATCCCGATAAAGCATATGGTAAGATCTCATGCCAACCTCGATGCTTCTCAATCATTTTCCTTAAAATCTTCTTGATATTCTTATTGGCGGCCTCTATAGCTCCGCTCATTTGGGGACGATAAGCAGTTGAATTTCATTGAGTAATCCTAAATTGCTCACATATCTCTCTCATCAAGTGACTATTGCGATTTGAGCCATTATCAGTAATGATGGATTATGGCACTCAAAATCTACATATTAGATTGCTGCGAACAATATCAGCCACCACTTTCTTGGTTATCGACTTGTAAGAAGCTGCTTCCACCCACTTAGTGAAATAATCAATGGCCACCAAAATAAATCTGTGTCCATTAGAAGCGGCTTGCTCTATCGGACTGATGACATCCATACCCCAAGATAAAAATGGCCAAGGTGAACTCATAACATTAAGTTCTTGAGGTGGCACTCGGATCAAATCACCGTGCACTTGACATTTATGATATTTTTGCACAAACTTGCAACAATAATTCTCCACAGTCATCCAAAAATATCTGTCTCAAAGGATATTTCTTGCAAAAATAACACCATTCATATGCATTCCACAAACTGCGGCAGCTTCGACGACATCAACACATCGTAAAAGACCCAAATCTGGAGTCCTCCTATAAAGGACTTCTCCACTTAACAAGAAACCGAGGGCCATACGTTGTATCGACTTCTTTTGGTTGGCCGTAACATTGATATACCATGGTTTAACGGTATAATATATACTTATTCCTTAAGTTTAGTGTGTACAAAAGCCTTTTTTGTACTAATTTTTTATATAAGTTTCTCTTTGTTTTGCAGGAAACCTGTCCAAAGCTGAATGCGGAGATTTTGAGCGAAGAAATGCAGAAGAGACCACAGACGGAGCTTATGACGGTCCGTGGTCCGCAGGTGGCAGCGTAGTGCAGCTACTGAAGGAAGATGGGGAAGTCTTACCAAGTGTGGGGTTACGAAGCTTGTGACAGTCCTTCGTGTCTATGACGGTCCGTCCTGCAGGTTTGTCATGAAGTTCAGAGAAGTGATCCCAGTACCCATATTCCAAGAGTTGAAGTGTTTTGAAACGAAGGCCCTCGACGGACCGTTATGCCTATGACGGTCCGTCATACTTGCCGTCGAGGGTAATGAAGAAGAGCAGCAGAAGAAATTGCACAAGTATGGGACGACGGAGTCCATGACGGTCCGTCGTGACCATGACGATCCGTCGCGAGGTCCGTCAACCCAGCCGCGTTTTGATAGATTTCCAGCAAACAGAGTCCTTGTCTAATTAGGTTTTTATTTTCTATAAATAGTTCGGAAAACCTCATTTTTGAGGTTAGACGCCAGATAGTTAGACTCTTAGATTGTTAGACTCCGTATTGTTAGACATCATATTATTAGACATTGTGTATTAGTGTTAGATTTGGAGATTCTTGCAAGTGAGTTTTGGTGATTAATCAAGAAAACTTTTGGATTTTACTCTTTCTCATTGAAGTAAGTACATTAACTCTTATTTAATATATTTGAATATTGTGTTTATGGCCATGAGTAACTAAACTCCATAACTAGGGTTGTGGGAACCATAGGCAAATTATGAGATAAACCCTAACTAAAATAACAATTCTAGAATATGTCTTGCATGTATTTATAATTCTTTTGCTTACAAGTCTTTTTAACGGATGGCCAACGTTAGAACTCGCCTTAATGGTACTTGCCGGACCAAGGAGGTAGGTAATAGGAAAATAATTATTAACATAGATTTAGTGTATACTATCTAATAGGCTAGTATTGATTGGTACGAGGTAAAAACTTAGTCAAATATCAATTATGATGCTTAATACGAGGTAAGGATAAGGGTTAGGATAGCAACACACGTAGCCGGACCAAGGTGAGGAGTGTGATTTTGTAGATGCCGGACCAAGGATTTAGAAATACATAACTTATAACTTTGCATGCAAGATACTAGGAAAGAATTGTTATAGTTAGAATTATCAAGTTATGAACCTGTGGGGAACACGTAAACCCTAGTTACTTTGATTAATTGATTAAAATCCAACTGTCAAAGCTTTTAAGTGTCTCTTTCAAGTTCGTTATTTATTTTCACTCATTTAGAAATAGAAACCCCCCTTTTTATGTTTTACTTTCCAAGGAAGTCATTGAACAAACAATAGTAATAACAGGTTGAAGTTAAGTCTAGACTATTTTCCTCTTGGAAACGATCCCAACTTCACTAGTTAGGTTATTTACTTGACACGACCGTTTTACTTCTTATTTGAGAAGTAAGTTTGAGCGTATCAAATTTTGGCGCCGCGGCCGAGGATTATAGCTTTTAGATTAACTTGAACTTATTACTATAGTTTAGTTGATATTTTCTTGATTTTACTTTGTTTTATTGTTTTTAATTTTTTTAGAACTATCCTGCTTGTATGCCAAATACACGGAGAGGAAGAGAACCCTTGTTTCCCTACGATCACGAGCTAGAGTGTACACTGCGCAACATGAATCGAAACTTGGGAATAAATGATGATGATCTGAACCAGAACATCCCAGCTCTGGTTGATGTTCATGGTCAGATGTTACCCGATGCTCCGGGTGAACATCAACAGAGGGGACAAAATCTCGCTCCACAGCCCCAAGCATACTACAGAGACTATGATAACATAGCAGACTCGGATGGGCCACTGGTTTTGCCTCCTCTACCCACAGGCCACACTTTTGTGGTAACTAGTAGCCTGATGCAAATGCTCACTGCCAGAGATTTGTTTTCAGGGCTACCCTCTGAGGATCCACATGCCCATATCGCTAAGGTAAGGGAAGTGTGTAAAAGTTGTATAGGGAGGCCTGATTTTGATTTAGATGTAATAGGTCTCAGAGTGTTTCCCCTCTCTATGACGGGAGAGGCTGCTATATGGTTCACTGAGCTCCCATACAACTCAATCTTCACTTGGAACCAAATAAGGGATGTTTTCTTAGCACGCTACTATCAAGTCCCCAAGAAACTAAACCACAAAGACAGAGTGAACAACTTTTGTGGCACTACCAGGAGAGTCAGTTAGTAGTTCTTAGGATAGATTCACCTCATTCTTGAGAAGTGTTCCAAATCACCGTATAGATGATGAGTCACTAAAGGAATACTTCTATCGGGGACATGATGATAACAATAAAGCGGTGTTGGACACCATAGCAAGTGGATCTTATGGGGAGTGTCCTCATGCTGAGACCGTTGAAAAATTAGAGAAAATCTCCCGGAATAACAAAGCTTGGAGTACTAGGAAGTCTGATAGAGGGAGAAACACCTTCGTAGTGCAGTCCACTCACAACCCAGCAACAGATGAGATTCGTGAAGAAATGGCTCAGATGAGAACTGAGCTTGGGTTGGTACTAAAACATGTCACTGGGGGTGCAGAAAAGATAAATGCAGTCAACTACTTGGCTAAACCACCACCTCCTAATGATGAATGCTATTATGCGGAGGACACTTATGCAGTAAATGAGCAGATGGGGGGTTTCCGACCAAGAGCCCAAGGCTCAAATCAGGATAATTAGCACTAAGGTCAAGGGAACTAAGGTCGAAACTATGGTAATTACAATCGTGAGGGTCATTATGTCTGAGATGGAAACTACAATTGTGACAACAACTTTAACAGGGGTAACTATGCTAATAGAAACGACAGGAATGGGCCTTATGTTCCTCCTCAAAATCGTGAAGTTACTCCTAGGGATGGTGGAGATAGTATGGTGCGAGTTGAGGATATGTTGCACAAAATGATGAGGAGGTTCGATGCTAGTGATGAGCACATTAAAGAGTTAAGGGGTGATTTAGATAGTGTTGGGCAAAAAGTTGATACACATGCAATTTCGATTAAACAGATCGAATTGCAAGCGGCCCAATTATCTGCGACATCGAACACACGGCAACCGGGCACTCTTCCTAGCAACACTGTCCAAAATCCAAAGAATGATGCGCATTGTATGGCAATCACTACTCGGGGTGGTAAGCAAACCATTGACCCCCATATGCCATCTACTGAGGAAAATGTGAGAAAGGATAATGATAATGTAGAAAAGGGTAGTGGTGAAGCAGAGGAAATTAATGGAAAAGATGCAAAAGTACCTATCAAGGTAATTCCCATGCCTAGGACACCACCACCCTTCCCTCAGAGATTAGTGAAAAATACCGAGGATGGTAAATATCGGCGTTTCATAACAATGTTGAAGCAGCTTTCTATCAATGTCTTTTTGGTAGAAGCTCTAGAACAAATGCCCGGTTATGCCAAATTTATGAAAGATCTGGTCACCAAGAAAAGATCGGTCACTTTCGAGGATGATGATAGACTGCACCATTGTAGTGCTATTGCTACAAGATCCCTCGTACAAAAGAAAGAAAATTCTGGTGCGTTCACTATCCCTTGTACAGTTTGGTCATTACATTTTGCGAAAGCATTTTGTGATCAGGGGGCAAGCATAAATCTCATGCCCCTCTCGATTTACAAGAAATTGGTTTGGGGGATCCAAAACCCACTGCGATGCGGCTACTAATGGCTGATCGGAAAGTGAAACGGCTTATAGGATACTCCATGATGTGCTAGTAAAACTGGAGTCATTCATCTTTCCAGCTTATTTTGTTATTCTTGATTGTGAGGTCGATTTTGAAGTGCCTATTATTCTTGGGAGGCCATTCCTTGCTACAGGTTGAGCATTAGTTGATATGGAGAAGGGACATATGACATTTCGGTTGAATAATGAAGAAGCGACCTTCAACATTTGTAGGACCATGAGGCAGAGTGGTGAGCTCCAATCGGTATCTGCGATATCCCACAAAGAAAAGACGAAGAAGCAGACTGAACAGAAAAATGCAAAACAAGAGTTTATTGTTGGGGATTTGGTGCTTGTAGCCAGTTTCGGGGTGCCTTGTCTTCCGGGCAAGCTCAAGTCCAAATGGACTGGCCCTTACTTTATTACCCAAGTATTCCATCATGGAGCAGTTGAGTTAAAAGCCAAGGAGGGAGTGCGGTTTAAGAGAAATCGAGATAGAATAAAACTCTATTTTGGGCATAGAGCATCGGGGAATGAAGTGATAGAAGCATACCATCTTGATGAAGTCTGAGTTATCAAGGGTCCCCAGTCGTGCCGCGACATTAAATCAGGCGCTTGTTAGGAGGCAACCCAATACTTATAGTCTTTTTAGTAATGATAGCATTTTCTACTAATGGGTTTTAAATTTGCAGGCACATCATCATGAAATTCTGCAGAAAATTACTCTGCTTGCAGTCACAGACGGATACATCGACGGACCGTTGCGCCTGCGACGGACCGTCGTATGCCTCCATCGTACCAGATACGTCTTTATGTTATTCTCAAACTAGGGCACACACGATGGACCCAACGACGGATCGTCACAACAGAGATGGACCGTCGTCGGGGAGTCTTTGCGTCATTAATGAGTCGTACCCGACCCGACCCAGTTGTAGTTTAATATAAACTTTCACCATTTAAACTCCCCAACCCCTTATTTCACCCCCATTACTTCATTATTTCTCCCATTACTCTTTCTTTTTCAACTTCCACAATCTATTCCTCTATCAACCACCAATCATTCCCCCCCACAATTCCCCAAACCCCTAAAAGTGTTAATCTACTAGTCGGAGTTACTGCTGTGGGTGTCTTCCTGGCCACCGAGTACTTGTCCATTTGTTTTCTCCAATTCTAAGGTATGTGTCTCTAATTTCTACTCATTTATCTTGCATTTTTGTTTATTATTTAGTATTAGCTTAGTTATTAGTCATATGTTGTTTCTTTTATACGATTCGATCTAACCTAGGTTAAAAATGTTCGAAATTTCCATGTTTACAACCCTAGACATAGATGCTTTTGAATTGCTAGTTTTCTAGGTAGTTGGGTTAGACAAATGTAGGTCCAAAACACTACAAGTTTGATGCGGGTTCATCGGGGATGCATGGGGTACCCCCAGTTCTATCATTGTTATACAGAACGAGACCCCGATGACGGACCGTTGTACGGTCCGTTCCAAAAGCCCTAGCATCCTGTCCCAACGGACACATGTGACGGACCGTCGTCTTCACAACGGTCCGTCCTGCACAACCATTCCGGTTGTAAGAGACCCTGTTTCTAAGGGTCTCTTATTTTTTCCTAAGTGTTCCCCAACGGACACATGTGACAGACCGTCGTCTTTACAACGGTCCGTCCTGCACAACCGTTCTGGTTGTCAGAAACCCAGTTTCTAAGGGTCTTTCATTTTATCCCAGTGTTTCACAACAGACACATGTGACGGACTGTCATACCCACGACGGTCCGTCCTGCATGACCGTCATGAAGGTCAGAGACCCCTCTACTAAGGGTCTCCATATTTTTTTAAGTGTCCTACGACGGACACTTACGACGGACTGTCATACCTGGGACGGTCCGTCCTGCACATACCGTCATACTAGTCAGAGACTCTCCTTCAAGGTTCTCTATATATGCATAGTCTAAGTAAAACACGACGGACCTCTAGACAGTCCATCATAGTCACGACGAGCCGTCACCAGGCTCGTCGTGTGTCACTGTTTCTATAGCAATGACATACTGTTTTCAATGTTTTATTTCGTATGGTTTTGCTTGTCTTGTTTGCCACTACTCGTACTAATATTGATCCTTTACAGCTACTATCTACTATGGCACCCAAGCAAGACCGAATCTAAGCACGCGGGCAATCAAAGTCTGTCGCCCCGTCTGCCCGCATGGTCATCGGCTCTGATGATGAGCTTGACCCTGAGTATGTGTCCCCAGTATCTTCCACACCTTCCCATGCTGCACGTGCTCCCAGATACACACCCAAAAATGTGGCGTCCGGCGTAGTCACTGCCTCCCAATTTAATGAGGAGCGCACACTGACCGGCACACCCTCTGGGTCAGCCACAAATGAAGATGGAGCGTGTGGCTCCTTAGGAGTATCGTGGTCAGAGAAAGCCTCTGGATCTGCAGAGGTTCCCGCACCCGCCACTGTTCCAGCGTTGGCCTCGTCTGAGGAGGTTGACAGTTCGGAATCCACCTCAAGCTCACCAGCTCAGGCCCCCACCCCAGCCACTAACAAGCCCAACCGGTGGTGTGTCGACGGGAAATTTCAAGTCTACTCCGACGCCAAGTTCCTGACTGATAAAGGAGTGATGACTTCAACACTCACCTTGGAGCGGCGGGTCCTTACAGGGAGTCTCCCGACGATGCCTGAGATCCACCGTCTCTTCACCAGGCATCACTTAGAGTGGACAACACGTCCGCTGGGATGTTACAGTGAAGAAATGGTCTGAGAGTTCTACGCATCCTACGTAGCGACTCTTCGATCAAAGATAGATAGGCGGGCTGCCCCCGCTAAACAGCCCTCCTTGAGCAGGTCCGAGTACGGGGCGTATAGGTTGACATTTCACTGTCTGCCATCCGCCGGTTTCTATACGGCGAGGGTGTTGATGCTACTCGGACCCTCTCACTGCCGTGTTTGACTACCACTGGCAGATAGTTAAAGATGGCCAGTTCCTGCGCGAGCCATCACTGAGAGAAACCACCAAGCGGTGGATGGCCCTGCACCTGTCAGTAGATGGAGAGGGTGCCGATTGGGTGACTGAGCCGAAGGGGGCCATCAAGAAGGCCAACGTCACTTTCATGGCGAAGTTCCTGTGGCTACTTGTCCGTCACTGCCTTTCCTCCACAGCTGCAGATAATATCGTTACCAGGGATCGAGCAGTGTTGATGGCGGCGATGATAGCCGGGTTCGAGGTGGACTTCGCATGGCTTCTACAGGAAGTCATGCACGAGAGGGCATTCAAGGTCACTACTACTTACCCTTTCCCACGCATGATCTTTGCTCTCTACAAGTCCGCACGTGTGCCCATATGGCACGTAGATCAGCTTAAGACCCTGCAGGGCACTTTTGACGTCGGCCTCATAAGAGATGAGGCTAATGAGTTGGCTCCACGTAGAGGGCCCCATCTAGAGCTGCCCCCACTTGCTGATGATCTTGCTGATACGGTAGCCCAGGACCGCACGGCTACACAGACAGTGTCCACTGACACTACCCCGATCGAGTCTATCCCGGGTAGTAGCACTGCCCCGAGCTCCTCTCACACAGCCACTCTACCGGCACTGGTCCTGCTTGCTAGGGTCCAAAAACTAGAGGCAAAAATGGCCATACTTCTGCATCATATCCAGTCGTGGATGCAGAAGTCTATTACTAAGTCAGAAGAGCGCCTAGAGAGGAAAATGGTCCAGTTTACAGAGCGGAAGATCTGAGGTTAACCAGTGCTTGGACGCCTTTGAGTTGAGTGTGCTAGCCCGACAAGCCCCTCCGGTGGATGTGTCGACTCTTCAGGCTGCAGTCGACAGTCTTCGTGCAGACATCGACACGATCTTAGAGGCTAGGGTGCCGGAGTTTGAGGCCCCTTCTGTTGAGACTGCTGACGACGTAGTGTTGGCGGCCCTTTTTGCTACTTCAGATATTCCACCACCTCCCCCTCGAGAGAGTGCCAAGAGAGGGGTCGAGCAGAGGAAGAGGCGCGAGCATGGAAGAAGGAGCGCCGAGAGATAGAGGCTGCGAGGAGAGCCTCACTTGCTGAGGAGGAGGCGCACCAAATGAGAGCATCAGAGTTAGCAGCTGGGGCGTCTAGCTCCCGCACAGTGGAGATAGCAGGAGGCACTACTAATGGTGCAGTTGTTGCTGAGGAAACAACTGAGGGTGTCAAGATTGCAGAGGACGTGGGTTCTGGGGAACCCGACCCACTATCTTGCTGATCGACGGCGCTTTGCGCCACAGGTTTGCTTCACCTACCACTCTAGTATTTAGATTTTTATGCATTGGGGACAATTTCATGTTTTTTTGTTGGGGGTGGGGTAAATGGAAAGTGAGCATTAGGGTGAAGTCTGAGTAGCCGAACTCACTATCCTCTTTTGGGGTTTTCTTGCATGTGTTCTTTTTCCCCAAAAGACTGATTACTTTTTCTGTTGAACCGGTATGTTTATATCTTTTGTACATAGTTTAATTCTAAAGCATGATGGCTAAAATGATATCCTGATAAACTTGAAAATGATGCATGACTATGCATAGTAACTGATAATTGTGTGGCTCTAAGCATGACATAGAGTTACACCATTGCATTACCCTAAGTCTTAAATTCGAACTAGGTGTCTGATAATCTGGTATAGTGATGAGATGTCAAGTAAGTGTGAGGAAAATTCGAATAAGTCCACTATTGGTACTGAGCTAGAACTTGCCTGGTTAGTCCTGCTAAAGGTAAGTTGTAATAGACAATTAGGAAAGGATCATAGGCCCTTATTCAATATAGCCCATTTCTAGCCTAAATAAAAGAGACCAAATGAAATTTATCCTTCTTTGATCCAAATAATTTGAGCTTAAATTAGACCTTTTTTTTCACCCCAACTGATCTTTTCTGGGAACGATGTGTTAGCCCTGGTCCATCCTTGGACATGTGCACCTCAGCTTATACCAAAAGCATAAGTTGAGGGTGGCTAATGCAGTAAACAAACTTCATTATGGCCCTGACCCAATTTTGGGTATTGTGTACCTTGGCTCATGGCAAAGCCATGAGTTGAGGGTGGCTATTATGAGGAATGTTGATATGCTCAAACTTACTTCTTAAATAAGAAGTAAAGCGGTCGCGTCAAGTAAATAACCCAACTAGTGAGGTTGGGATCGTTCCCACGAGGAAAATTGTCTAGACTTAACTTCAACCTGTTATTACTATTGTTTAGTCAATGACTTCCTTGGAAAGTAAAAACAATAAAGGGGGGTTTCTATTTATAAATGAGTGAAAATAATTAACGAACTTGAGAGAGACACTTAACAGCTTTGAATGTTGGGTATTAATCAATTAATCGAAGTTACTAGGGTTACGTGTTCCCCACAGGTTCATAACTTGATAATTCTAACTATAACAATTCTTTCCTAGTTTCTTGCATGCAAAGTGATAAGTTATGTATTTCTAAATCCTTGGTCCGGCATCTAGAAAATCTCACTCCGCACCTTGGTCCGGCTACGTGTGTTGCTATCCTAACCCTTATCCTTACCTTATATTAAGTATCGTATTTGATATTTGACTAAGTTATTACCTCGTACCAATCAATACTAGCCTATTAGATAGTATACACTAAATCTATGTTATAATTCTTTTCCTATTAACTACCTTCTTGGTCCGGCAAGTAGCATTAAGGCGAGTTCTAACGTTGGCCATCGTTAAAAAGACTTCTAAACGAAAGATTTATTTATACATGCAAGACACTATTCTAGAATTGTTATTTTAGTTAGGGTTTATCTCATTATTTGCCCATGGTTACCACAACCCCAGTTATGGAGTTTAGTTACTCATAGCCATAATCAAAATATTCAAATATATTATATAAGAATTCATATACTCACTTCAATGAGAAAGATTAAAATCTGAAAGTTTGCTTGATTAATCAACAAAAATCGCTTGCAAGAATCTCAAAGTAATCAATAATCCCACAAAGTCTCAAAGTAATCAATGGTCAATAATGCAGAGTCTAATAATATGATGTCTAACAATACAGAGTCTAACTATCTGGTGTCTAACCTCAAAAATGAGGTTTTTTCGAACTATTTATAAAAAACAAAAACCTAATTATACAAAGATTCTAATTGCTGGAAATCTGCCAAAATGCGGCTGGGTCGACGGACCTCGCGACGGACCATGATGGACCGTCGTGGACTCCGTCGTCCCATACTTGTGCAATTTCTTCTGCTGCTCTCTTCATTCCCCTCGACGGCAAGTATGACGGACCGTCATAGACACAACGGTCCGTCGAGGGTCTTCGTTCTAAAACACTTCAACTCTTGGAATCTGGGTACTGGGATCTCTTCTCTGAACTTCACAACGAACTTGCTGGACGGACCGTCATAGTCACGACGGACCGTCACAAGCTTCGTAATCCCACACTTGGTCAGACTTCCCCATCTTCCTTCAGCAGCTGCACTCCGCTGCCACCTAAGGACCGTCACAAGCACGACGGACCGTCACAAGCTCCGCAGGTGGTCTCTTCTACATTTCTTCGCTCAAAATCTCCGCATTGAGCTTTGGATAGATATCCTGCAAACCAAAGAGAAACTTATATAAAAATTAGCACAAAAAGGCTTTTGGACACACTAAACTTAAGGAAAAAGTATTAATATTACCGTGAAACCACGATATATCAACACCCTCAACTTAAATTCGTTGTTTGTCCTCAAGCGACGCACTATGACTCACTACACAATCTTTGTACAATAGTATCCATATTTTATCCTTTGCAATCATTTGGCTATCAATCCCGATTAATCTCATCAAATCTATGCATGCTATCACTATTAGGCTTGAATTTTGCGGGATCAGAACATGATACAGACATACCACGCACTAACACCTATACTGTTCAATTTCTCACCGAGGTGCTAACAATTCTGGTATTACAACTAGTGTCCTCACTTTAAAAAAAATCCTCCTTTTTCACACAATGATTTCAGTTTGAGTATAAGGATTACTTTTCAACACTCACTCTCAGAACAAAGTCACAATCCTTCATACCTTTTTCCATAAGCTTGCCCTTATTTTCACTGCCTTAAGTTCACTATACAACCCTTAGGATCACGATAGGACTTTTTTAGCTAGTAACATAGGTTCGGGGTCAGGTAAGGTATATTTTGCTATACTTTAGTGACTTTTTGCCCTCCTTGACATATCGGCTAAACCTTCCACTGTCTCTCATTTTATCTCGCTCAGTTTCTTATATTCTTTCACCTTGCTATTTTCTCTTCTTTCTTCATTTGTGTAAGTGACTCTCTTCTTTTCTTGCTTGTATTTCTTGTGTATTTTTTTTTCTTTTTCTCTACTTTTCTTTTCATCTAATTCTTGATTCACTTTACTTTTGTTCTTTCTCTCTCTTTGTTCTTTGAACCCCACTTTCCAGAGCAATTCTCATAGGAGCCACCCTCAACTCATGGCTTTGCCATGAGTCAAGGTACACAATACCCAAAGTTGGGTTAGGGCTATAACGAAGGTTGTTTATGCATTAGCCTCCCTCAACTTATGTTTTTGGCATAAGTTGAGGTGCACATGTCCAAGGAGGGACCAGGGACAACACATTGTTCCCAGAAAAGATCAGTTGGGGTGAAAAAGAAAGGTCTAATTTTAAGCTCAGATTAATTGGATCAAAGAAGGATAAATTTCATTTGGTTTCTTTTTTTTAGGCTAGAAATGGGCTATATTGAATAAGGGCCTATGATCATTTCCTAATTGTCTATTATAGCTTACTTTTAGCAGGACTAACCAGGCAAGTTCTAGCTCAGTACCAATAGTGGACTATTCAAATTTCCTCACACTCACTTGACATCTCATCACTATACCAGATTATCAGACACCTAGTTCGAATTAAAGACTTAGGATAATGCAAATGCAATGGTGTAACTCTATTTCATGCTTAGGGCCACACAATTATTAGTTACTATGCCTAGTCATGCATTTTTTTCCAGTTTATCAGGATATCATTTTAGCCATCATGCTTTAATCTTAAACTATGTACAAAATATATAAACATGCCGGTTCAAAAGAAAAAGTAATCAGTCTTTTGGGGAAAAAGAACACAGGCAAGAAAACACCAAAAGAGGATAGTGAATCGGGCTACTCAAACTTCACCCTAACACTCACTATCCATTTACCCCACCCCCAATAAAAAGGCATGCAATTGTCCCCAATGCATAAAAATCTAAATACAAGAGTGGTAGGTGAAGCAAACCTGTGGCGCAAAGCGCCGTCGATCAGCAAGATGGTGGGTCCGGTTCCTGGAACCCACGTCCTCTGCAATCTGGACACCCTCAGTGGTGTCCTCAGCAACATCCGCACCATCAGTAGTGCCTCCTTCTATCTCCACAGTGCGGGAGCTAGACGCCCTAGCCGCTAACTCAGATGCTCTCAGTCGGTGCGCCTCCTCCTTCACAAGGGATGCTCTCCTCGCAGCCTCTATATCATGGCGCTCCTTCTTCCGTGCTCGCGACTCGTCCTCTGCTCGACCCCTACGCCTCTTGGCACTCTCTCGAGGGGGAGGTGGTGGAATGTCAGAGGTAGCAAAAAGGGCCGCCAACACGGTGTCCTCAGCAGGCTCGACAGAAGGGGCCTCAGACTCCAGCACCCTAGCCTCTAAGATCGTGTCAATGTCTGCACGAAGACTATCGACTGCAGCCTGAAGAGTCGACACATCCATCGGAGGGGCTGGTCATGCTAGCACTCTCAACTCAAAGGCGTCCAGGCGCTGGTTAACCTCAGCGATCTTCCGCTCTATAAACTGCATCATCTTCCTCTCTAGACGCTCTTCGGACTCAGTAATCGACTTCTGCATCCACGGCTGGATATGATGCAGAAGAGTGGCCATTTCTGCTTCTAGTTTTTGGACCATTGCAAGATGGACCAATGCCGGAAGAGGGGCTGTGCGGGAGGAGCTCGGGGCTGTGCTACTACCCGGGATAGACTCGACCGGGGTAGTGTCAGTGGACGCCTGTGTAGCTGTGCGGGCCTGGGCTACCGTGTCAGCAAGATCATCATCAAGTGGGGGAAGCTCTGGACGGGGCCCTCTGTGTGGAGCCAACTCATTGGCCTCGTCTCTGATGAGGCCGACGTCTGATGCCCTGGCGAGTCTTGGCGATCTACGTGCCATATGGGCACGCACCCCGGACTGCGAGGGCAAAGATCATGCACGGGAAGGGGTAGGTAGTAATGACCTTGAATGCCCTCTCGTGCATGACTGCCTGGAGAAGCCATGCGAAGTCCACCTAGAATCCGGCTATCATCGCCGCCATCAACACTGCTCGATCCCAGGTAACGATGTTATCAGCAGCTGTGGGGGAAAGGCAGTGACGGACGAGCAACCACAAGAACTTTGTTGTGAACGTGAGGTTGGCCTTCTTAATGGCCCCCTTTCGGATCAGTCCCAATCGGCACCCTCTCCATCTACTGACAGGTGCAGGGCCATCCACCTCTTGGTGGTCTCTCTTAGTGCTGGCTCGCGCAAGAACTGTCCATCCTTGACTATCTTCCAGCGGTATTCAAACTCAGCAGTGAGGGGGGTCCGAGTAGCATCAATACTCTCGCTGTATAGAAATCGGCGGATGGCCGGCAGGGAAATGTCAACCTGCACACCCCAGAATCGGACCTGCTCCAGTGGGGCCTGTTTAGCGGGGGCAGCCCGCCTATCGATCTGTGATCGGAGAGTCGCTACGTAGGATGTGTAGAACTCTCGTACCATTTACTCGCTGTATCGTCCCAACGGACGTGCTGTCCACTCCAAGCGATGCCTAGTGAAGAGGTTGTGG
Organism: Solanum arcanum; assembly: GCA_027789145.1. Lineage (NCBI taxonomy): Eukaryota > Viridiplantae > Streptophyta > Magnoliopsida > Solanales > Solanaceae > Solanum > Solanum arcanum. Next base: position 65,938,444 of record CM050933.1, read on the forward strand.
ATCTCCGGCATCGTTGGGAGACTCCCTATAAGTACCCACCGCTCCAAAATGAGTGTTTGAGTCATCACTCCTTTATCAGTCAGGAACTTGGCGTCGGAGTAGACTTGAAACTGCCTGTCGACACACCACCGGTTGGGCTGGTCAGTGGCTGGAGTGGGGGCCTGAGCTGGTGGGCTGGATGTAGAGTCTGAATTATCAGCCTCATCAGACGAGGCCGACGCTGCAGCAGTGGGGGGTGCGGGAACCTCAGCGGAGCCAGAGGCTTCCTCGGACCATGATACTCCTAAGGAGACAGATGCTCCATCCTCATTTTTGGCTGACCCAGAGGGTCTGCCGGTCAGTGTGTGCTCCTCATCAGACTGGAAGCAGTGACACGCCGGACGCAACCTTTTTGGGTGTAGCTCTGGGAGCACGTGCAGCACGGGAAGGAGTGGAAGTGCATGGGGGCACATACTCTGGGTCCCGCTCATCATCAGAGCCGATGATCATGCGTGCAGACGGGGCGACAGACTTTGATCGCCTGCGTGCGTAGGTTCAGTCTTGCTTGGGTGCCATAGTAGATAGTACCTGCAAAGGATCACTTATTAGTACGAGTAGTGGCAAACAAGAAAAGCGAAACCATACGAAATAAAACAATGAAAATAATATGTAATTGCTGTGGAAACAGTGACACACGACGGGCCTATGACGTCTCTTCGTGACTATGACGGACCGTCGTGAGTTCCGTCGTGTTCTACTTAGACTATGTATATATAGAGAACCCTGAAGGAGAGTCTCTGACTAGCATGACGGTGTGTGCAGGACGGACCGGCACATGTACGACGGTCTGTCGTAGGACACTTGAGAAAAAAAATATGGAGACCCTTAAGAGAGGGGTCTCCGACCATCATGATGGTCATGCAGGACGGCTCGTCGTGGGTATGACGGTCCGTCACATTGGTCCATTGAAGGATACATACAAGAAGTGAGACCCTTAGAAACAGGGTCTCTGACAACCAGAACGGTTGTGCAGTACGGACCGTCGTGAAGACGATGGTCCGTCACATGTGTCCGTTGTGGAACACTTGGGAAAAAAATGAGAGACCCTTAGAATCAGGGTCTCTGACAACCAAAACGGTTGTGCGTGACGGACCGTTGTGAGTACGACGATCCGTCACGTGTGGCCGTCGGGACAGGGTGCTAAGGCTTTTGCAACGGACCCTATGACGGTCCGTCGTGGGTACGATGGTCCGTCATCAGGGTCTCGTTCTGAATGACAGTGACAGTTTTAAGGGTACCCTAAGCATCCCCGATGAACCCACATCAACCTTGTATTATTTTGGACCTACATGTGTCTAACCCAACTACCAAGGTAACTAGCAATGCAAAAGCACCTATGTCTAGGGTAGTAAACATGGCAATTTCGAACATTTGTACCCTAGGTTAGACAGAATCATATAAAGTAAACAAAATACGATGACGAACTAAGCTTATTACTAACTAGTAAACAAAAATGCAAGATAAATGAGTATAAATTTGGGACACATACCTTAGAAATGGAGAAAAATAGATGCACCAGTATTCGGTGGCAAGATAGACACTCACAGCAGCAGTTTCCACTAGTAGATAACACTTCAGGGCTTTGGAGAATTGTGAGAGGGCACTGATCGGTGGTTGGTAGAGGAATAGGTTGTGGAAGTTGAGAAGGGAAGAGTAATGGGAGAAATAATGAAGTAATGGGGGTGAAATGAGGGGTTGGGGAGTTTAGACGGTCTGATTTTGAAAAAGGGTCCAGCCGGGTCGGATCGGGTATACCTTATTAATCACGCGAAGGTTCCCCGACGACGGTCCGTCGCAGTTGTGACGACCCGTCGTTGGTTCCGTCGTGTGTTCCCTAGTTTCAAAATAACAGAAAAACGTGCACGATGCGGCGGATGCATCTGACGGTGCATTGCGGTGCGCAATGGTCCGTCGATGTGTCCGTCAGTGACTGCTGCGGAGTAATTTTCTGCAGAATTTCCTAGTGATGTGCCTGCAAATTTAAAACCCATTAGTAGAAAAATGCTACCATTACTAAAAAGACTAGAAGTATTGGGTTGCCTCCCAACAAGCGCCTGATTTAATGTCGCGGCACAACTGGGGACACTTGATTACTCAAACTTCATCAAGATGGTATGCCTCTATCACTTCATTTGCCGATTCAGCATGCCCGAAATAGATTTTTATGCGCTGTCCATTCACCTTGAACCGTACACCCTCCTTAGTTTCCAACTCAACTTCTTTATGAGGGAATTGTTGGGTAACGAAGTAAGGACCAATCCATTTGGACTTGAGCTTGCCCGGAAACAAGCGCAACCGGAATTGAATAACAGCACCAAATCCCCGACCATGAACTCTCGCTTTTCAATTTTGTTTTCATGGTACTTCTTCATCTTTTCTTTGTATAATGATGAGCTTTATAGGCTTTTAGGCGAAATTCATCGAGTTCATTCAACCCATTTAACCGTTGCTCTGCAGCTTCGCTCCAATCTATTTTTAACTTCTTCATAGCCAACATGGCTTTATGCTCTAACTCAACCGGAAGATGACAAGCTTTCCCATATACAAGTTGGTTTGGAGACATACCTATGGGAGTCTTATATGCAGTCTGGTACGCCCAAAGAGCATCGTCAAGCCTCCTTGACCAATCTGTTCTACTAGCATTCACTGTTTTTGACAATATCTATTTTATTTCCCGATTAGACACTTCAACTTGCCCACTAGTTTGAGGGTGGTAAGGAGTGGCACATTATGGCGAACCCCGTATTTCTCCAATAACCCCTTGAACAATCTGTTGCAGAAGTAGGAGCCCCCATCACTAATAATGGCCCTTGGGGTGCCAAAATGAGAGAATATATTCTTTTTCAAGAATGCAGTGACACTCTTCCCTTCATTGTTTGCGAGGGCTATGGCTTCGACCCATTTAGATACATAATCGACTGCTACTAGAATGTACTTCATGCCATGAGAACTCACAAAAGGGCTCATAAAGTCAATACCCCAAACATCAAATAACTCAATCACTAGAATGGGGTTTAGAGGGAGCTCTTGCTTTCTTGAAATATCACCATCTCGTTGACATCTTTCACATGCTTTAGCAAACCCATTGGCATCTTGATGAAGAGTTGAACAATAGTAACCACATTGTAATATCTTATGAGTGGTTCGGATACCACTGTGATGTCCACTAACGGGTAAAGAATGGCATGCCTCCAACACACTCAACATTTCACAATCTGGCAAACAACGCCAAATAAGCCCGTCGGCACAACTCCTATACAAGTACGGTTCATCCCAAAAGAACTTCATCACATCGTACATGAACTTTTTCTTTTGATGAAAGAACAAGTCTGATGGAACAATACCACTAGCCAGATAGTTCGCAAAGTCTGCGAACCATGGAATCAAGTCTAGTGATGCAGCCAATACATGTTCATCGGGGAAAGTATCATCAATGTCAGTCTTATCCCCTAACTCTCTCATAGCTTTATCCTCTAGACGAGACAAGTGATCAGCAACTTGATTTTTAATTCCTTTTCTATCCAGCACTTCAATGTCAAATTCTTGTAGCAATAATACCCAACGAATCAGCCTCGGTTTCGCATCCTTCTTCGCCATCGAATATCTCAATGCTGAGTGGTCAGTATGCACTATATCTCTAGTACCTAGCAAATAGGAGCAAAATTTCTCAAAAGCAAAGACTACTGCTAGGAGTTCTTGCTCAGTCACTGTTTAGTTCTTCTGAGCTTCATTTAAGGCTTTACTAGCATAGTAAATGGGGTGAAGGATTTTCTTTTTTCTCTGTCCCAATACTACACCAAGAGCCACCCCACTAGCATCGCACATTACCTCAAATGGACTGTTCCAATCCGGAGAAATAATGATAGGCGCATACACTAACTTTTTGTTTTAGCTCACTGAATGCTTTGAGACAGGATTCATAAAAACAAAATTTACAATCTTTCTCTAGCAGTTTGCACAATGGGTGCGCTATCTTTGAAAAGTCTTTGATGAATCTCCGGTAAAAACCTGCATGCCCAAGAAAGCTTCTCACACCTTTTACAAAGATCGGTTGGGGAAGTCTCTCTATTACCTCGAATTTAGCTCGATCAACCTCTATGACCTTTTCTGAAATGCGATGACCCAACACAATACCCTCTTTCACCATGAAATGACACTTTTCCCAGTTTAGTACTAAATTGCAGTCTTCACATCTCTTAAGGACCTCAGATAAATTGGTCAAACACCGCTTAAATGAATCACCAACCACAGAAAAATCATCCATAAAAACATCTATAGTATCCTCTACCATGTCAGAAATATTGACATCATACATCTCTGAAATGTTGCGGGTGCATTGCAAAACCCAAACGTCATTCTTTTGAACGCAAAGGTCCCATATGGACAAGTGAAAGTGGTTTTCTCTTGATCTTCAGGTGCAATAGAAATCTGATTATACCCTGAATACCCATAAGGAAAACAATACCACCCTTTTCCTGCAAGTCTATCCAACATCTGATCCATGAAGGGCATAGGAAAATGGTCTTTTTCAGTCCATGAGTTCAGTTTACGGTAATCCATACACACCCTCCATCCAGTAACCGGTCTCATTGGAACAAGTTCATTTCTTTCGTTGGGGACCACACTCATTCCCCCTTTCTTAGGTACACACTGAACCGGGCATACCCAACTAGTATCAGTGTTTGGATAGATTACTCCAGCATCCAACCACTTAATGATTTCCTTCTTCACAACCTCTTGCATAGGAGGATTCAAGCGTCTCTGGTGCTCAATACTCGGCTTATGATCAGGCATGAGTTGGATTTTACGAGAGAAAATACTAGGAGGGATCCCAATAATGTCCGCAACAGTCCACCCAATAGCTCTTTTGAACCTTTTTAGTACCTTAACCAAAGTCTGAACTTGTTGTTCATCCAGGTCTGATGTAATGATTACCGTCAAAGTGTCACCATTTCCTAAGAATTCATACCCGAGATGAGGGGGGGAGAGCTTTTAGTTCTAATTTTGGAGCCTCCTCTATAGATGGTTAATCGGGTGGGGACTCGCGATTCTTCATATCAAGCTCAAATTTCTTCGGTTTAAACCGAACATCACCCCGGTCAAGAGCCGCGACTAATGACTCATACTCTTCAATGCAATCGCTATCAAAGTTCATTATCACTGCCGCTAATGCTTCTACACCTAGACGTTCTTCTATTTGTGTCTCAGATGTCTCACCCATGTTGTAGGATATAGCAGATACCGATTGGAGCTCACCACTCTGCCTCATGGACCTACAAATATTAAAGGTCACTTCCTCATTGTTCAACCGAAATTTCATCTGCCCCTTTTCCATGTCTACTAATGCTCAACCTGTAGCTAGGAATGGCCTCCCAAGGATAATAGGCACTTCAAAATCAACCTCACAATAAAGAATAACAAAATCAGCTGGAAAGACTAATGACTCCACTTGTACTAGCACATCATGAAGTATCCCTATTGGCCGTTTTACTGTTCGATCAGCCATCAGTAGTCGCATCGCAGTGGGCTTTGGGTCACCCAAACTCAACTTCTTGTAAATCGAGAGGGGCATGAGATTTATGCTTGCCCCCAAATGACATAATGCTTTCGCAAAATGTAATAGCCCGATTGTACAAGGAATAGTGAACGCACCCGGATCTTCTTTCTTTTGGACCATAGATCTTGTAGCAATAGCACTACAATGCTGCATTCTATCATCATCCTCAAAAGTAACCGATCTTTTCTTTGTGACCAGATCTTTCATAAACTTGGCGTAACCGGGAATTTGTTCTAAAGCTTCTACCAAAGGGACATTGATAGAAATTTGCTTCAACATTGTTATTAAACGCCGATATTTGCCATCCTCGGTCTTTTTCAATAATCTTAGAGGAAATGGGGGTGGTGGCCTAGGCATAGGAGTTACCTTTTTAGGCACTTCAGCATCTTTTGCAATGTTATCCTCTAAATCAGCATCAACATTTACCACTTTATCAGTATCTTTTGTCACCTTATTCTCATTAGATGGCATAGGTGGGTCAATGGTTTGCTTGCCACCGCGAGTAGTAATTGCCATACAATGTCCATCATTTTTTGGATTTTGGACAGTGTTGCTAGGAAGAGTGCCCGGTTGCCGTGTGCTCACAGTAGAAAATAATTGGGCCAATTGTAACTCAAGTTGCTTAATCTATATTGCATGTGTATCAACTTTTTGCCCAATACCCGCTTAATCATTCCTCAACTCTTTATTGTGCTCATCACTAGCATCGAACCTCATCATCATTTTATGCAACATATCCTCAACTCGCGACATACTACCTCCACCATCCCTAGGAGTAGCTTCACAATTTTGAGGAGGAACATAGGGTCCATTCCTGTCGTTTCTATTCCCATAGTTACCCCAGTTGAAGTTGTTGTCGCGATTGTAGTTTTCATATCGGACATAATGACCCTCGCGATTGTAGTTACCATAGTTCCGACCTTGGTTCCCTTGACATTGGCGCTAATTCTCCTGATTAGAGCCTTGGGCACTTGGTCGGAAACCCCTCATCTGTTCATTTACTGCATAGGAATCCTCCTCATAATAACACTCATCGTTTGGAGGTGGTGGTTTAGCCAAGTAGTTGACTGCATTTATATTTTTTGCACACCCAGTGACATGTTTTAGTACCAACCCAAGCTCAGTTCTCATTTGAGCCATTTCTTCACGAATCTCATCTGTGGCTGGGTTGTGAGTGGACTGCACTGCGAAGGTGTTTCTCCCTGTATCGGACTTTCTAGTACTCCAAGCTTTGTTATTTCAAAAGATTTTCGCTAATTTTTCTGCAATCTAAGCATAAGGGCATTCTCCATAAGATCCACCTGCTATAGTGTACAACACCACTTTATTGTTATCATTCTGTCCCCGATAGAAGTATTCCTTCAGTGACTCATCATCTATACGGTGATTTGGAACACTTCTCAAGAATGAGGTGAATCTATCCCAAGAACTACTAACTGACTCTCCTGTAGTGCCACAAAGTTGTTCACCCTGTCTTTGTGGTTTAATTTCTTGGAGACCGGATAGTAGCGTGCTAAGAAGACATCCCTTAGTTGGTTCCAAGTGAAGATGGAGTTGTATGGGACCTCAGTGAATTACATAGCAGCCTCTCCTGTCAGTGAGAGAGGAAACACTCTGAGACGTATTACATCTAGATCCAAATCAGGCCTCCCCACACAACTTTTGCACACTACCCTTACCTTAGCTATATGGGCATGTGGATCCTCAGAAGGTAGCCCTGAAAACAAACCTCTGGCAGTCAGCATTTGCATCAGGCTACTAGTTACCAAAAAGTGTGGCCTGTGGGTAGAGGGGGCAAGACAATTGGCCCATCTGAGTCTGCTATGTTATCATACCCTCTGTAGTATGCTTGGGGCCGTGGAACTGGATTCTGTCCCCTCTGTTGATGTTCACCCGTAGCGTCGGGTAACATCTAACCATGAACATCCACTGGATCTGGGATGTTCTGGTTTGAATCCTCATCATTTATTCCCAAGTTTCGATTCATATTGCGCAGTCTACGCTCTAGCTCGTGATCGTAGGGAAACAAGGGTTCTCTTCCTCTTCGTGTATTTGGCATACAAGGAGGATAGTTCTGAAAAGAAATCAAAAACAATAAAACAAAGTAAAATCAAAAAAATATCAACTAAACTATTATAATAAGTTTAAGTTAATCTAAAAGCTAGGTTCCCCGGTAGCGGCGCCAAAATTCGATACGCTCAAACTTACTCCTTAAATAAGAAGTAAAGCGGCCGTGTAGAGTAAATAACCCAACTAGTGAGGTTGGGATCGTTCCCACGAGGAAAATAGTCTAGACTTAACTTCAACCTGTTATTACTATTGTTTGGTCAATGACTTCCTTGGAAAGTAAAAACAATAAAGGGGGGTTTCTATTTCTAAATGAGTGAAAATAAATAACGAACTTGAGAGAGACACTTAACAGCTTTGAATGTTGGGTTTTAATCAATTAATCGAAGTAACTAGGGTTACGTGTTCCCACAGGTTCATAACTTGATAATTCTAACTATAACAATTCTTTCCTAGTATGTTGCATGCAAAGTGATTAGTTATGTATAACTAAATCCTTGGTCCGGCATCTAGAAAATATCACTCCGCACCTTGGTCCGGCTACGTGTGTTGCTATTATAACCCTTATCCTTACCTCATATTAAGCATCGTATTCGATATTTGACTAAGTTATTACCTCGTACCAATCAATACTAGACTATTAGATAGTATACACTAAATCTATGATAATAATTCTTTTCCTATTTACTACCTCCTTGGTCCAGTAAGTAGCATTAAGGCGAGTTCTAACGTTGGCCATCGTTAAAAAGACTTCTAAATGAAAGAATTATTAATACATGCAAGAGACTATTCTAGAATTGTTATTTTAGTTAGGGTTTATCTCATTATTTTCCCATGGTTCCCACAACCCTGGTTATGGAGTTTAGTTACTCTTAGCCATAATCACAATATTCAAATATGTTATATAAGAATTCATATACTTACTTCAATGAGAAAGATTAACATCTGAAAGTTTGCTTGATTAATCACCAAAAATCGCTTGCAAGAATCTCAAAGTAATCAATAATCTCACAATGTCTCAAAGTAATCAATGGTCAATAATCCATAGTCTAATAATATGATGTCTAACAATAAAGAGTCTATCTATCTGGTGTCTAACCTCAAAAATGAGGTTTTTTTGAACTATTTATAAAAAACAAAAACCTAATTAAACAAGGATTCTAATTGCTGGAAATCTGCCAAAACGCAGCTGGGTCGACGGACCTTGCGACGGACCGTCGTGGACTCCGTCGTCCCATACTTGTGCAATTTCTTCTGCTGCTCTCTTCATTCCCCTCGACGGCAAGTATGAAGGACCGTCATAGACACAACGGTGCGTCGAGGGTCTTCGTTCGAAAACACTTCAACTTTTGGAATCCGAGTACTGGGATCACTTCTCCGAACTTCGCAACGAACTTGCAGGACGGCCCGTCATAGTCACGACGGACCGTCACAAGCTTCGTAATCCCACACTTGGTCAGACTTCCCCATCTTCCTTCAGCAGCTGCACTACGCTGCCACCTACGGACCGTCACAAGCACAACGGACCGTCACAAGCTCCATAGGTGGTCTCTTCTGCATTTCTTCGCTCAAAATCTCCGCATTCAGCTTTGGATAGATTTCCTGCAAAACAAGAGAAACTTATATAAAAGTTAGCACAAAAAGGCTTTTGGACACACTAAATTGAAGGAAAAAGTATTAATAATACCGTGAAACCACGGTATATCAAATGCTCTAGAAAGTGGGGTTGCAAGAACAAGGAGAGAGAAGGAACGAAAGTAAAGTGACTCAAGAATTTGTTGAAAGAAAAGTGAAGAAAAAGAAAAATATACAAGAAATACAAGCAAGAACAAAAGAGAGTCACTTACACAAATGAAGAAAGAAGAGAAAAAAGCAAGGTGAAAGAATATGAGAAACCGGGCAAGGTAAAATGATAGAAAGTGGAAGGTTTAGCCGATAGGTCAAGGAGGGCAAAAATTCACTAAAGTATACCTAAATATACCCTACCTGACCCTGAGCCTATGTTACAAGCCAAGAAAGTCCTATCGTGATCCTAAGGGTTGTGTAGAGAACTTAAGTCAGTGAAAATAAGGGAAAGCTTATGGCAATAGGTATGAATGAGTGTGACTTTGTTTTAAAAGCGAGTGTTGAAAAGTAATCCTTATACTCAAATTGAAATCATTGTGTGAAAAATGAGGATTTTGTTTTGAAGTGAGGACACTAGTTGCAATACCGGAATTGTTAGCACCTTAGGGAGAAATTGAAGAGGATAGGTGTTAATGCATGGCGAGTCTGTGTCATGTTCTGATCCCACATAGTTCAAGACTAATAGTGAGAGCATGCATAGATTTGATGAGATTGATCGGGATTGATAGCCAAATGATTGCAAAGGATAAAACATGGATACTATTGTACAAAGATTGTGTAGTGAGTCATAGTGCGTCGCTTAAGGACAAACAACAAATTTAAGTTGAGGGTGTTGATATACCGTGCTTTCACGGTATAATTAATACTTTTTCCTTAAGTTTAGTGTGTCCAAAAGCCTTTTTTTTGCTAATTTTTTTATATAAGTTTATCTCTGTTTTGCAGGATATCTGTCCAAAGCTGAATGCGAAGATTTTGAGCAAAGAAATGCAGAAGAGACCACATACGGAGCTTATGACGGTCCGTAGGTGGCAGCGTAGTGCATCTTCTGAAGGAAGATGGGGGAAGTCTAATTAAGTGTGGGGTTACGAAGCTTGTGACGATCCGTCGTGTCTATGACGGTCCGTCCTGCAGGTTCGTCAAGAAGTTCAGAGAAGTGATCCCAGTACCCATATTCCAAGAGTTGAAGTGTTTTGAAACGAAGGCCCTCGACGGAACGTTGTGCCTATGACGGTCCGTCATACTTGCCGTCGAGGGTAATGAAGAAGAGCAGCAGAAGAAATTGCACAAGTATGGGACGACGGAGTCCATCACGGTCCGTCGTGACCATGATGATCCGTCGCGAGGTCTGTCGACCTAGCCGCGTTTTGGCAGATTTCCAGCAAACAGAGTCCTTGTTTAATTAGAATTTTATTTTCTATAAATAGTTCAAAAAACCTTGTTTTTGAGGTTAGACGTCGGATAGTTAGACTCTTAGATTGTTAGACTCCGTATTGTTAGACATCATATTATTAGACTTTGTGTATTACTGTTAGATTTGGAGATTCTTGCAAGTGATTTTTGGTGATTAATCAAGCAAACTTTTGGATTTTACTCTTTCTCATTGAAGTAAGTACATGAACTCTTATTTAATATATTTGAATATTGTGTTTATGGCCATGAGTAACTAAACTCCATAACTAGGGTTGTGGGAACCATAGGGAAATAATAAGGTAAACCCTAACTAAAATAACAATTGTAGAATATGTCTTGCATGTATTATAATTCTTTCGCTTAGAAGTCTTTTTAACGGATGGCCAACGTTAGAACTCGCCTTAATGCTACTTGCTGGAGCAAGGAGGTAGATAATAGGAAAAGAATTATTAACATAGATTTAGTGTATACTATCTAATAGGATAGTATTGATTGGTACAAGGTAATAATTTAGTCAAATATCGAATACGATGCTTAATATGAGGTAATAATAAGGGTTAGGATAGCAACGCACGTAGCCGGACCAAGGTGCGGAGTGAGATTTTCTTTATGCCGGACCAAGGATTTATAAATACATAACTTATCACTTTGCATGCAAGATACTAGGAAAGAATTGTTATAGTTAGAATTATCAAGTTATGAACCTGTGGGGAACACGTAAACCCTAGTTACTTTGATTAATTGATTAAAATCCAAGTGTCAAAGTTTTTAAGTTTCTCTTTCAAGTTCGTTATTTATTTTCACTCATTTAGAAATTGAAACCCCCCTTTTTATGTTTTTACTTTCCAAGGAAGTCATTGACCAAACAATAGTAATAACAGATTGAAGTTAAGTCTAGACTATTTTCCTCGTGGGAACGATCCCATCCTCACTAGTTGAGTTATTTACTTGACACGACCGCTTTACTTCTTATTTGAGAAGTAAGTTTGAGTGTATCAAGCATCTTTAGGATAAGTTCCAGACTCAAAATATTTCTTTATATCAAAATACAAAGGCAAACTGTTCAGTTCTACTTTAACATGGGAACAATGGGCTGGATGTTCTTTCGACTCTATATCCAGATGATCAATATAATCAGTATCCGGATGTTCAATCATCGAAGCGATGGTGGAAAGAGCATCGGCCAATTCATTGTATGTCTGAACTCGATCTTACGTAATCTTTTGCACAACTTCTGCACATACTGCATGTATGGTATAATCTTCGGGTTCTTCACAGCCCATTCTCCTTTAACTTGATGAATCAGAAGGTCTAAATCTCCATTAACAAAAAACTCATAACATTCATGTCGATGGCAATTTTCAATCCAAGATTACAAGCTTCGTATTCGGCCATGTTGTTTGTGCAATTAAATCAAATCTTAGCAACCATGGGATAGTGCTAACCAGATTCTGACACTACGACTGCTCCAATACCTTTACCTTGATGATTTGTCGCTCCGTCAAAGAATAATCTCCAACCTGGATATGCTTCGGAAATATCCTCACCCACAAACGACACTTCTTCATCGTGAAAATAAGTCTTAAGTGGTTCATATTCTTCATCAACGGGATTTTCTGCAAGATGATCAGCCAAAGCTTGTGCCTTTATCGCTTTCTTAGTCACATACACAATGTCAAATTCACTCAACAGCATTTGCCATTTAGCTAACTTTCCGGTCGGCATCGTTTTCTGGAAAATATACTTTAATGGATCCATTCTGGAAATGAGGTATGTGGTATAAGAAGACAAATAATGTTTCATCTTTTGGGCAAGCCATGTCAAAGCACAACACGTTCTCTCCAACAAAGTGTAACGCGACTCGTATGGAGTAAAATTCTTGCTTTTATAGTAGATAGCTTTTTCCTTCTTTCCTATCTCGTCGTGTTGACCAAGTATGCATCCAAACGCGCTATCTGAGATAGACAAGTACAGCAACAAAGGACTCCCTTCTCGCGGAGAAACAAATACCGATGGATTGGACAAATAGTTCTTGATAGAATCAAAAGCAGTCTGACACTCTTCAGTCCATTTTGTCGAGGCGTCTTTCTTCGGGTGCTTGAAAATTGGCTCACACACCACGGTTGATTGGGCTATGAATCGACTGATGTAGTTTAACCTCCCTAAGAAACTCATCACCTCTTTTCTCATCTTCGGCGGAGGTAACTCTTGAATTGATTAATCTTAGAGGGGTCGAGCTCAATACCCCTTCTGCTGACTATAAATTCCAACAACTTCCCGGCTGGAACTCCAAAAGCGCATTTGGCGGGATTTAACTTCAAGTTGTAACGACGCAAACGATCAAAGAATTTCCTTAGATGTGTCAAATGATCCGAACTCTCACGAGATTTGATTATGACGTCATCCACGTACACTTCAATCTCCTTATGAATCATGTCGTGAAAGATATTTGCCATAGATCTTATGTAGGTGGCACCTGCATTCTTGAGGTCGAACGACATCACTATGTAGTGATATACACCCCAAGGTGTAACGGAAGTCGTTTTTTTCTACATCCTCCTCATCCATCAAAATCTGGTGATAGCCTGCGTAACAATCCACAAATGACTGCATTTCGTGCTTGGCACAGTTGTCAATCAAAATATGATTATTCGACAACAAAAAATTGTCCTTCGGGCTAGCTTTGTTGAGAACTTTATAGTCAACACAAATCCGGATTTTTCTGTCTTTCTTGGTCACCGGGACAACATTGGCCAGCTAGGTTGGATATTGTGTCACTTCCACCAGTCGGGACTCTATTTGCTTGGTGATCTCTTTCTTAATCTTCAAAATCAGTTCAGGATTGAATTTTTGAGTCTTTTGCTTTACCGGATCGAACCCGGGGTTAATCGACAGCTTATGAGATACGATATCGGTACTCAACCCTTGCATGTCACCGATTTCCCAAACGAACACATTAATATATTCATCAAGTAAATGAACTAGGTCCTCTTTCGGTGCTTCAATTAGGTGGGTGCTGATCTTAACCTCTTTAACACATTCCATATCTCCCATATTCATAGTTTCCGTTTCCTCTAGGTTTGGTTTTGCTGATTCTCAAAATGGCGAAATTCCTCGGTGACATAATCAGGTTCCCTACTTTCTTCTTCATAATCGTCAATCTCGTCGTCACCTGCCTCATTTTGTTCATTTAGCTCATAACATGACATGACATTAGCAGGTTTGTAACTTATGTTACTGAAATAATAAACAGACAAAATCAGGAAAGTAGGGTATAACAAACAACTAAATAAATAAAGTTAAAAACAGAGAGGCTTTCATTTAAAAACAATACAAACTTTGTCCATGGTATGGGGCCATGTTTCCGTTTTCTTTTTTTTAACATCACAGTGAAAATTCAAAATTTTAAAAAAATTAAGAAAATGCAAAAATGGTGGGTCTCGGGCCTCTTCCGGACTACCACCGATTTTAATGTTCATGAAATGACGCCTTTCTACCGAAGAGTTCGGGGTATCAGGGTTGGCGTTGAGGTCCAGTTCCGCAGCACCTCCCCTGGTTCAGCATCGCGAATACCAGCTAGCTCGACCTCCTCTTCGACAACAACATTGATCTCCTCGAAGAGGTCACAGATTCCTTACCTAAAGTCTTCATGCTCGGCATACTCTCGGGTCGGAAAGGATTGATATAGATGCGGGATCAGCTTAATCAAAGCTTGATCATTTTTCTTGTTCACCTTCACGTCATCATCTGTGGGGATGTACCCCAAACCATATCTAGATCCCTTAACGAGGACCGAAACATGCTCAATAATTCCTTGGGAATCTCTTCCCAATCCAAACCCTGGATCAAATCCTTTCTGCAGCATCACAGTGGCTATCATCTTGTATACGATAGGCATGGGGGTCTGTGGGGAAAAATCTTTGCTGGTGGCATTCACCAGCTCCACCGTGTAAAAGTATGTACCTCGCAGTATCTCATTAATGATCGGCACCTGCTTGCCAAGGTAACTCCCCTCGCCATGAATAACCAAATCTTCATTCTTCCACACAAGCTTCATCATCTGATGGAGATTAGAGGGAACGGCTCCAGCCATATGGATGAACGGCCTTCCCAGAAGAAGGTTGTAACTTGTATCTATATCCAATACTTGAAATTAAGCGTTGAACTCTACGGGGCCTATTTTAATGGTCAAACATTCACTGCTCCCAACGTGTCTCTTTGAACCCCATCAAGGTCTCTCACGTTGACCTAGTTTTGCTCCGGTTTCTCGAGGTCAAACCTTAGCTGCCTCAATGTCAACAACCGGCAAATATTCAGACCTGATCCGTCATCTAGTAAGACACGATTGACAACCTTTTCAAGGCATATAACAGTGATGTGCAGCGCCTTGGAATGTGATCTTCCTTCGACAGGCAACTCATCGTTACAAAAGCTTATTCGGTGCCCTCAAATAACCTGATGAATCATTGCAGCCACGTTATCACTACTTGTACCCGCGAGTACGTATATATCATTGAGAGCCTTCATTAAGTCCTTCCTATGGGACTGAGATCTCATCATCAGGGTCCATATAGAGATCTGAGCCGGAGTCTTCTCTAAATGTTTGACGATAGATTAATCCTTTGGTTTCATCCTTCTCCAGAACTCCTCCGCTTCTCCTTCGCTTATCGGCCTCTTAGCCTAATCCTTCTTCAGTCCTCCGAGAGCAAGCTCGTCAAGCGTGTAACACCTTCCAGACATGTTCATGCCTTGAGCACCAGCAGTTTCAATAACAAACCTAGGCTGGACGATAGTTTTTGACGGCACAAAGGCAACAGCCTTTGTAGGTATCAAAATAACAAACTCTCTCTTTTCTTTGATGCTTAAAAAAGCAACAGCCCTTTCCAAATCATCGTGAACGATGCGAGTAATCATCTTTGTTCCACACCGGTCTTCATCTGTCTCGATCATATTGAAATTGTGGCCTCTATGATTTGGCAGCGGGCTTGTGTTGACATTTGGCGCCGCCTCTTGAAGAGAGACTACCTCCTGATCAATCAGATCCTGAATTTTGTGCTTGAGGTTGATACAATCTTTCGTATCATGTCCAGCACTGTTGAAATGATAAGCACATGTCTGATCGGGTTTGTCGAACTTCTAATTGACATCCACGGGTTCTGGCCCCACAGGGTGGATGTATCGAGCCGCAGCCAGTCTCTCATATAGTTTGGTCCGACTTTCAGCAAGTGTTGTAAAGATCCTTGAAGTCCTCTTCTCAAACCTGGGTCGGGGAGGATCATAACTGCCTGCCTTGTTGAGGAGGAGGAACCTGTTGATAATTTCTGGTATTTGGACGGGGAGTTTGGCTTCTAGGATATGGGTTTGTTTGGTAATTTGGCGATGGAGCGTGGTAATTCGGAAGGAGATTTTGTTATAATGGAGCTTGGACTTGATAAATAGGAGGGGGTGCTCGGTAGCTAGACTGTACACTGGCACAATTGGGAGCAATACTCTGATAAGGAGATGGAATT
Source organism: Solanum arcanum (assembly GCA_027789145.1). Taxonomy (NCBI): domain Eukaryota; kingdom Viridiplantae; phylum Streptophyta; class Magnoliopsida; order Solanales; family Solanaceae; genus Solanum; species Solanum arcanum. Next base: position 65,954,653 of record CM050933.1, read on the forward strand.
TGGTAAGGTTGAGGGTAATTTGGGTACATGGGAGATGGACTTTGGTAATTGAGGGGTGGACTTTAATACAGTGGAGCTTCGGCGTTTGGATAAGTGGGGATAGTATTATGGTTATTGGGATGACTAGATTGCGTGTAGTAAGCTTGGTGGGACTTTGGGGAAGGTCTTGAACGACCCTGGGAATACGACGAGCTTCTGGGGGTTTTCCTTCCCCCATACGAAAAAACAACAACTTCTTCTCTTTTCTTCTTCAGCAACCCTGAAAATCTAGGTGATGCGGCTACACGGGCTATCTTCCCCGATTTCAAACCGTCTTCGATAGTCTTACCAATCTAGACTATGTCGGCAAACTTTGCTCCAACGAGCAGCATGATTCTATCGTAGTATTCCGGCTATTGCACCCGCACAAACACTTCAATAATCTCTTTCTCGGTCATTGGCGTCCTTACCCTTGTCGCTTCCTTCCTCCACCTATAAGCGAACTCCCTATAGCTTTCAGTTGGCTTTTGCTACATCTTCTCTAAAGAATACCGATCGGGAACTATTTCAACATTGTAGGCAAATTGGTTGATGAAATCTTTGGCCAATGCATTCCAACAGGGCCATTGCCTAGTTTCATGCGAGGTAAACCATTCGAGTGCCTCCGCACACAGGCTTCGGCTGAAAAATCGCATCAACAAAGCCTCATCCTTGCCAACTCCTATGAGCTGGTCACAATAGGCTCTCAAATGAGCCATGGGGTTGCCCACTCCTCCAAAGGTGTCAAACTTTGTAATCTTGAACCCTTCTGGAAGGTCCAAATGTGGGCGGATACACAAGTCCTCGTAACTGAGTCCAGCGATGTCAGGGATGCACTGTAGCTTTTCATGGCCTTTTTGATTTCCTCTTTTATATAGATCATTACATCCTTCTTTGCCCTTCATTCCTTTTATTGTTCTTCATAGTGGTCCAACTCAGAACCGTGCACATCGTGGTCGGCAGGAAGGGGAACTTGGAAAGTGTCTATCTTTTGTAGGGGTGGATCTATGGAGGGACTTGAAACGTTTTGGGCGGTTTGGTAGTTCTGTGGGTAGGCCTGAGGATTGGTGTTCTAATTTAAATGGTAATGAGGTGTTTGGGGATTGAAAGCATTTTGGTTTTGGTTTTAGTTTTTATTTTGAGGCGGTGGAGCGGTTTGATGGTGAGTATTTTGAGGATGGGGTGGTATTTGAGAATGGTTGTTTTGAAGAGGTGATGGATTTTGGTAGGATGCAGAAGCATATTGTTGATTTTGGGTAGTTAGATCTATAACCTTCAGATTATGAACAGGTGTAGAAGGCTGGTTCTGAGCTGGATCTATATTCGAGGAAGGGACGTAGATTGGAGGCCTCCCATCAGCAGCATTAGAAGCAAATCCAGGTGGAGGCAGATCCTGTCTCCGTTCCATTTCCTATCTCATATTTGCAATCTGTTGCATCCACTGCATAATCAACTCATTCTGTTCTGCTACTGTGGACTGGAACACCAAAACATCAATAAGACTCACTTCTTCATTGTTATCCCCCATAAGTACCTTTCCTTTATCTGAGCTTTGTCTAGGGAAGGAATTTGCGAGACCTTTTGATTTGGTGAAATCAGGATGATCTGCCAGCTTTCGATCGACAGAGATCAGTTTCAAAGTACCTGAGAAGGGAAATAACTCAAAGGAGGATTTGTCAGTGCAGATTCAGAGTACAAAATGCATAACATCACACAGAGAGCAGATAAACACACAAGTTGCTTTGTTTGAGGATATCTTCAACCCACGAGTGCGGACGGAAACACACTTTTTAACAAGTAGGAGTTGGCTTGTTTTAGTTTTGACACTGTCTCGGGAAGGCTAAATCACGTTGAGCTACGGTCTTCTTGAAGATGCTTTTTGACGTCTATTGATCTGATCTTCGTATCTTCTCAAAACATGAAGGGGAGAATGAAATTTTTTTAAATGATAGGGGCCGGGCCTGGAGAGGCTGCCTACGTATCTCACAAAGAGAATTCAGGACCAACATAGTTCAAGTACAAGATAAAACATTTTCATTCATTTGTTCATTACGATTACAAGGAAATTGAAAAGAAACAACAGAGATTTTTTTTATAAAGATGAAATGATATGACGCGTTAGTCATTTCTCTTCTTGTAGCAGCATTAGTCTCTTCCTTTCAGACGACCTAGGAATGGGGGATTGTAGATGATTTCCTCGCCGTCATCCTCCTCAGTCACTTCAGGGTGAGCGTTGTCGGGACCACTATTGGATGCTCCTTGCTCATACGCGAGGTATTTTCACCCATCAGGTTGCTATGGACCGTCAGTTCCTCATCAAGTAACATACTTTTAGCTAACAAAGCGGCGGTCTCCGAATCTATCCTCGCCTCTCTCGCTTCTCTTTCTTGCACTTTCAACCGAAGCGTGTCCAACTTGTCTCGCAAGTCGTCTGTCTCCATCTCAACATCTTTATTTCTCTTTATCTGTGATGCCTGATACTCATCCAATGTCACAACTGCAACTTTGTAAGTTGCAGTGGCTATGTCGACTCTGAGCCCTTCTTCCTTGGCTTATTGAATTTCCCTAGTGATCCGTTCGATCTTTCTCTGTAGTCCTTCTTCACTGAGTTCCATCTGGATGTTCTTACCCTTTCCCATAGCAGTAATTTTGTCTTTCCTAAGACGGTAGAACAGTGTTTTAGGTTTTGTGGTATAGGAGGTGTCCTTTGAGTGAGAAACTTGAAACTCGAAAATTTTGGTCAGACATTTTGTTATAGTGGCTTCTGTATATTCGTTGGAAGTTTCTCGGTAGGAGTGAGTTTACGATATCCTCATTCATAGAAACCTAACACATAAGCAGTTAAACACACATATATCGCGTCCTAATCATGCATGTAACACTTTTGTGCCAAGGGTAGGCCTAGTGATATGAAGGATGTATTGCGTCATTTAAGCAAATAGTTGTATCCGCAAAATAAACTTCACTAAATATCATAGAGTTCATTACATAATTTTAAATCAAACGGGGTACATTTAAGGAGGGGTATGTAATGCAAAATACAGATAGAAACAATCCCACGCAGGGGAGTCAAAAGGTTGATGGCTCGGCTCCTCATTTGGCCTTCTCTACTTCTTTGCGGATGATGCAATTGCTGGTGAATACGTATGGCTCGGCTAACACAACTTTTGAAGATGTTGGTACAACTCGTAAAGTGTTCATCCGCTCGTCCAGGGTTGTGTCCTAATTCATCAGACAAGCCCTTGTACCGGCTAGCTCTTATGACGTCATAGCTAAAACCCTCCTACTTTCTAACTCTCCGAATCGGTACTCTCGCTCCCTTTGTTGAAATTCTTGCTCTCTCTTTTGAAACTCTTGCTCTTTTTAATGAAATTCTTGCTCCCTTCGGTCCCATTCTTGCTGAAAATGGTATGTATGGATCTGAAGTCTTGTCTGTATGTATTCAATTTCTTGACCTTACATGGTATCGGATTCACTGTACCATGTAGATCATTCTGTAACCATGTCTTGTATTCATCGACATACCCCGCTTCATATCTGTTCTCGGTCATATCCCATTTCATATTAAAATGTCTAGACCATTCCTAGACGATGATCTTAGCGAAAGGTAGTTTGTTGTTCTCGTTGTAATCGACAACAAAAGGGCTAGCATCCCTTTGGGCGGGTATGATTTGTGTTCTACCAAATTGTCGCATCACTCTTGCTGGGTTGTAGGGGCGCAATCCTCTGATGCCAGGAAGGACTAAAAATGGAAGTTTGGCCCCTTGTGCTACTATCCTCTCGGAATTAAAATTTAGCACCATCCACTGTATGTCTCCTTCTTTCAGATCATAAAATACCCTTGCCCATGCATCCCTAGTGGTATGAATTGGAAATTTGCGGACACTTAGATAGAACTCATAATTATCAATAGGACTCGTCTGGCTCGGTTTGGCCAACTCATGTGACAAGGTGTCATCTCTTTTACAGAGATGCTCAATCAACCACCATTGAAGTAGAATGTTGCAACCTTAAAAAACGGGAACCCATTTTTACATAGGCTTAAAAATCGATAAATGTCAGCTAGAATAATTGGGGCCAAACTAATATACTTCTTTTCTTCTTGTTTTCTACCAATCCCTCTGAACATGGTGTCCACTACCATCACGACCCGGACGTCGATTTTCTTTCCTTCATCTTTGGGGAACACCATAGTTCTTAAAAGGCATGTAGAGAAAGCGATAGGCTAAGTCTGCCTCCAGGTACTGTGATCGTGGAATTCATTCGGAACATTCTGAAACAGCTGTCATGCCCCCATCTCTCGAAAAATCTCATTAGTGGTATATCGTGAGTCCCCAACCAATTTACGTTTATTAGCAACAATATATTCTTCAATTCCTTACTAGTTGGACTATCGGGAAGAAGGATGTGATGATTTGTACATTTTTTGCTTTTGCCACATGTCCCAATAGAGTCCAGACAATCCTTAATTTCCTCTAGCGTTGGTGTTATTTCAAAATCTCCAAATTGAAAAACCATCTTTTCATCGTCCCAGAATTGAGTGATGACCTCGATAAACGTGGGCCATACCTTGAAGTCCATTATTGAAGGTAAGTGACCCAGGTGAATCGAGATTTCTCTCTTTTGACAATCTTTGAGGTTGTTCCACCATACATGAAGAATGTCGGATGTCTTGGTGACCATGTTGAAATGGACGAATTGATTCGACATCTACAAAAACAAACAGCTAGTTAATTAGCACCCCCACGATACAACGAACATTTGAACACGCAATACACCCTTCAAAACACACAAATATGACCGTCCTATCGATCCATGGACTCTTTGGACTCATGGTGGTCTTTATAATGGGCCCAACACTCCTTGGGTGTTGGGTCATCTTAGGCAAATGCGCTATTTTTCGGGATTGGGTTTCGCTCTATCTTAGTTTAACTAAGGGTGGGTTGTATTGAGAGTGGAAAGGGTGACCCAAGCGGACTACTTGGGCTGGAACAGTTAACGATCATTGATTATCAAGTAGACAACTACACTCGTCATGGTGTCCTGAGAAAATTTTGGTTAACGAACGACTGCGAACCCCCATAATCGCCCTTTAGTGGAAATTAAAATAATTGTCGTTTGACAGAAGATGTCATGCCATGAATGAAACAGTTTTAATAAAGCAATAAACAGATAAAAAATCATACACACAGCCAAAATAATGTTAGTATTAAGGTTAGAATCCTCTCAAAATCCCCAACAGAGTCGCCATTTCTGTTTTATCCGAAATCGGAAAGATATTTTGTTTTGAGAAAATTTCGACTTTTAAAGAGTCGCCACTTAATTTTTTAAGAAAAATCAAGAAAATTGTGGTTTTCAAATAATTTAACAGAGAAAATTATTCGAAAAAGTTCAGAGGGGTTCGGGGATTCCTATTAATACTCTAGGAAGGTGTTAAGCACCTAAAATATTTGCCTAATTGCGGTTTTCTAGCAACTAACTATTTGGCTAAAACTTCCAATTTGAATTCTTGAAATAAATTCATGAAAGTTGTTTTGATAATGCAACATTGACTTTTATTATTCAATCAAGACTTACCAAATTTTAATTTTAAGTTTGTTATTATTTACCTTTTCGAGTGATTTCAAACATATGATCAAAAAACAGGGTAGCGCTTGCGGGGATATGCGAGTTTGTAACCTTAAAACTAGAGAAAATCAATCAAAATAAATAAGCGATAAGTAAAGAGAGACTGAAAGAGATTTTTTGGTCCAATCCCGGGTTCTGTCCGCCTTGGCCGGAAATTGGACCCACCTGTTTTGGGTTTTTAACCCATTTCTTTATTTTGTACCTATCCTAATCTAAACATACAATAATAATACTATAAAGTAAGAGACATCAAGGGCTTATGCTCAAAATAAATACAATAGCAAAAATAAATAAGTGGGCCTCCTTGGCCCAAATTATTTTACTCTACCTCTGTGGCCCTCTTTTATTTTCTTGGAAAACTTGTACACCAATTTTCATAAGTTTGACTCGAGAAGAAAGGTTAGAGCCTTGATGGACTTCTCGATATGCGGGAAATGAAGAATCTTGGCGAACTCTAGCAAATTTTACATGCAAATAAAAAAGTAACTGAATGAGTAAAGGATCGCGCTTAAAAGTGAGCGAATATCAATTAAAAAGAATACTTATCACCATACATCAAATTTATGGATACTTTGAAGAGAGTAAGCGAGCTCAAGCTAATCAAAGAAATAGTCAAAATCAGTAGGTACGAAGATTTAGGGACATGCAAAGTTATGCAACACTCTAAAATGTCAACTAAACAAAACCTACCACTGGTTTGCCACCTTACGATAGAAAATGCATATTTCATAAACATTAAACAATAAGTAAAAGAAAACAAGGAAAATAAGAACGTAAAAAAAAAATTAAAAGGAAACAGGTCATGCTCCAACGCTTCTATGAAAGGGAGACAAATTACAGTGAAGCTTCATCCAAGTTTCGAAAGAAAAACATTACCGGAGCAGCGATCATAAATTCCAACACAAAGAGATAAGCTGTGAATGGCCGCAGTTAATAATAGATTAAATTTTTTCGAAAAGGAAAAACTAATGTCTGCACGACTAGTAAAGCAAAATTTGCCAAAACTCACACGTTCACAAGCATACATAAATGAAAGCTAACATAGTCCGTACAATGATTAGCATGAATTATCATTGACATCTAAACAAATGAAGGCTGCTGATCATCTAACTTTTCTATAGATAGTTTTCGTATTCACTCAACCAAAAAGGGAAGGATATCTGTATTTTTTGAGATGGGGACAAGTACATCAAACCCCAAACGGAAAACATAAAGTCAAGCTGACCGGACGTCCAACAACATGGAATAAGCAGCCTGAAAACATAAAGCTAACCTAGTGTTTGAAACAATGCATGTATGAGGATGCCCAACAAGCTGGTTCATACCAATAACATGCTAATACAAAAAAAATGAAACAATAGGACGGAAACAATGAAAAAACCAATATCAGACGATTTATGCATCAGTTGGCTCGCAACTTTGAGGCTCACACGAATGACAATCATACTTACGAAACTATCCTTACTTAAAAGAAATGAGAAACAAAGAATGCCCAATAAAATGAACTAAAACATAGAGATCTATGGTAGAGAAAGATTAGAATCTAATACATTAACAAATAGCAGCAAATAGCCAAAAAAATATACCAACGATATCACAGAGAGGCAGAAAGACATAACCAACTGTATCTTAACGCGAGGGGATCAAACAAAACTGGGGAACATTTACCTTCAGAGGTGCCTCACAACAGGGATGAGAACGAGATGAACTCTTCCACCACGCAAACCCAGCTGCGAATGAGGATCTCTAATAGTCCCTTTCTAGACTCTCTGTAACTCTCTGTTAGTGAGCAGCGATACTGAAACGAAGCGAGAGAGAAATGAACGTCCAATAGCGAGAAGATTTGCGATACAAAAAAAAACAAGCAAGGAAAACTTATCCACACTGCTGAACTCAAAACACTAAAAAAAATTATTATCCCCGTATATCCTAATTTCTGAAGAAACTTGATAAGGGACTCTTCACTCAAGATTTCGTACTACACCCCCCCCCCCAAAAAAAAAAAAATCGCCCTCCAGTCGATTAAATAGCCAACGATTATAGCTCCGAAAAAGAAAGAGAAAATCGGGTTAGACCCATATCCACTTCGAATTTCAATCCCAAACACAAAAACAGACTCTAATATTCCTGAATTCTCTCAACTCAAACGGCACAGAAATGAGGTGGAGGGCTGAGATTCATCCTTCGTCCTTCGCATGCTTCATGTCCCCATCTTGAGCTAGCAAGGACGAGGCCACAGGTCTTCCATCCTGCTAAAACCGTATGGAGAGAAACGAGAAAAGGGATAGCACTGCCTCCCACTATTCCCCTTTTGGGTGAAGCTCGTGAAGTTATTCTGTCGGACCTTCGTGAATGCTGGCGTGTCTATCGACACACGCAGAGGTATCTCAATCGCTGCTGCGCGTGCTTTGGAAAAGGAAGAGAAATAGATCGGGTGACTTTGGAATCGCCGCTGCACGCTTCTTTCCCTATCTCGAGCCGGGTTAGGTTAAGAAGGGATTTGGGGTCGGACGGGTCGACTGGAAAAGGGGCCGAAATTAAAAATATGGGCCTGGTTTTACTTTATGTGGGCTGGGAACTACCGATTTAGAAAAAGAAGAAAGGGTTTGGGCCTCATATTTTCTGGTGGACTGGGATAAATAATCAAGTTGGGAGGTTGGAACAGAAACCTTAAATTGATCTCAAACGGATTCTAGGGATTGAGTTAATACAAATTAATTTAAAGAGCTTCATAATATCAACGTAAATTAATAATAAATTAACTAAACGATATTATATCTAAGCTAGTTAGTAGACGTTTATGTAAAGTAAAATCTTTTGAGACAATTTTCGAATGAACATATAATATACTTATTATCTACATAGTCATGTAAAATAAATATATTATATAAAGATTGATGAAATTATTTTAAATAACATGTAATATATATATATATATATATATATATATATATATATATATATATATATATATATATATATATATATATATATATATATATTATTATTATTATTATTATTATTATTTTTAATAAAACTAATTATTTTAAAATCATTTTGGAATTAAGAAGCTCATTAATTAATTCATACCGGGGAGGGGCAAAATTGGGTGTCAACAAGGGGTGTTGTGTTAACTAAATCAAATGGGGGTGTATGTTTCTGATAATTTGTTTCTCACCTAGGTTTATAGTCCTCCAAAATGGCATGCTAAAACTCGAGAAACTATTGCCTTAGGATTGCTAGTATTCTTTTGATTAACATTTTAGAGGATGAGAGAGGCATCCCCAATTCTGTCACCGAAGGACAGAATGATACCCCGTCGACGTACTGTCGTGTGGTCCATCCCACAAATTCCAGTTTATTTTCTCTAAGTGTCCGTCGACGACCTCTAGGAAAGACCATCGTGCCCTCGATGGTCCATCTTGCACAACCGTCATAGTTGTCAGAGACCCTATTCCTAAGGATCTCAAAATATTTTCCAAGTGTCCAACGACGGACCTCTATGATGGACCATCGTGGACTCGACTTTCTGTCCTGCACAACCATCGTGATTGTCAGAGACTTTATTTCTCAAGTATTTCATGATGGATAGTGACGGTCCGTCATGATCACGACGGAGAGTCGACTAGTTAGTCATCCAACATAGAATTTCTACACGTACTAATTGTTGTTCTTTTCAGGTACTAACACTTATGGCACCAAAGCTAGATCGCGTGTACGCACGAGGGAGCTCAAAGTCTGTCGCCCCATCTGCCCGACTGGTCATTGGCTATGATGATGAGCGTGACACGAAATACATGCCCCCAGGCACTGTCACTCCTTCACGGGCTGCACGTACCACTAGAGTCACCCCCACGAAGATGGCGCCCAGCGTAGTCAATGCCTCCCAGTCTAAAAAGAAGCGCATACTGACTCGCATACCTTCTAGGTCTGCTACACACTCCAGCGATGCTTCCGATTCTGAGGAAGTATCGGGTTCAGAAGACGTCTCCGGGTTTGAGGAGGCTTCTGCTCTAGCCACTGCATCCCAGTCTGCCTCGTCTGAGGAGGCCGATAGTGTTGATTCCACTCCAGCACCAGTGACTGGAGTCCCAACCCGGTTGCCGACCAGCCCAACTGGTGGTGTGTTGAGGGGCAATTTCAGGTGTACTCCGACGCCAAGCTGCTGAATGATAAGGGCGTCATGACTTGGACCCTTAACCTGGAGAGACGGGTCCTTACAGGGAGTCTCCCCACCATGCCGGATATCCATTTCACTCTATACCAGGCACCGTCTAGATTGGACGGCTCATGCTTTGGGCCGGTACAGTGAGGAGTTGGTCAGAGAGTTCTACGCCTCGTATGTGGCGAATCTCTGATCCCAGATTGATAGGCGGGATGCCCCCGCCAAACAGGCTCCACTAGATCACATCCGAGTCCGCGGCAAGAGTGTACACATCTCATTACCAGTCATCCCCCAGTATCTATAGGGCGAGGATTTTGATTCCACCACGACTCCTCTCACCGCCGAGTTCGACTACCAGTGGAAACTTCATAAAGATAGACGATTCTTACGTGAGTTAGAGTTGAGAGAGACTACCAAGAGGTGGTTGGCCTAGTATTTGTCCGTTGATGGAGAGGCTGCTAACTGGGTACTTGAGCCAAAGGGATCCATCAAGAAGGCTAACCTGACCTTCACGACCAAGTTTCTGTGGTTGATAGTTTGCCACTACCTTTCCCCCACTGATGTAGATAATATAGTCACATGGGATCGTGTAGTTCTCATGGCAGCGATGATAGCAGGGTTTGAGGTGGACTTTGCTTGGCTTCTTCAGGCGGTCATGCACTAGAGGGCTTTCAAGGTCACTACTACTTACCCATTTCCAGTCATGGTGTTTGCATTGTGCAGGTCCGCATGCGTGCCCATTTGGCACATAGATCAGATTAAGACCCCGCCGACACTTTTAATATAGACCTTATCAGGGATGAGGCCAATGAGTTGGCCCCAAGTAGAGGGCCGCCCAGAGGTACCAGTACTTTGTGAGAACCTGGCGGATACAGTAGAGCAAGCCCAAGAGGCTACCCAGGATACATCTGAGCCTACTAAAACCACCCTGGTCGAGTCTATCTCAGGTGGTAGCACCGCTTTGAGCTCCTCTCGTTCGACTCCCTCCACCACTCTTGTACGACTTTCTAGTGTCCAGAAACTTGAGGCCCAAATGGCCACTCTTCTGCATCACATCCAGTCTTTGATGCAAAGGTCTTTTTGTTAGGCTGAGGAGCGCATGGAGCGAAAGATGGCCCAGCACACGGAAAGAAAGATTATGGAGGTTCATCAGCGCCTGGACGCTTTTGGGTTGCATGTGCTAGCCTGGACAGCCCCTCCAGTTGATGTTTCGACCCTTCAGGCTGCAGTAGAGAGTCTGCGAGCGGACTTGGACACGATTCTAGAGGTTAAGGTGCCCGAGTCTGATGCCCCTTCTGTAGAGCCTGTCGAAGATACTATTTTGGCAGCCTTATTATCCACTAGTGCAGTGCCACCACCTCCACCACGAGAGTATGCCAAGAGGCATAGAGGTCGACATGAGGATGAGGCTAGGGAACAGAAGAGGGAGCATCGAGAGTTGGAGGCTTCTAGGAGAGCCCCGATTGCTTATGAGGAGGCCCGTTAGTTGAGGGCTATTGAGTTGGCTGTTGGGGCGTCTAGCTCCAGAGTTGTTGAGGCAGAGAAGAGCACTACTGATGGTGCTATTATCATTGAGAGAGGCACTACTAAGGGTGTTGTTGATGCTGATGACACTACTGAGGGTGTCCAGACTACAGAGGGAGTGGGTTCCAGGACACCGGACCCACCAACTTGTAGATCGACGGCGCTTTGCACCTCAAGTTTGCTTCACCTACCACTCTATTTTTTTGGAGTCTTCTATGCATTGGGGAAAATTTCATATCTTTGTTTTTGGGGTGAGGTAAATGGAGAGTGAGTGCTAGGGTGAAGTCTGAGTAACCCAACTCGCGATACCTTTTTGGGGTTTACTTGCCTATGTTCTTTTTCCTCAAGAGACTGATTATTTTTATTGTTGAACAGGCATGTCTATATCTTGTGTACATAGTATAACTCTGAAGCATGATTGCTAAAATAAAAATGATATCCTTATGTAATGAAAATGATGCATGGCTAGGCATAGTAATTGATAAATGTGTGGCTCTAAGCATGACATAGAGATATACCACTGCATAACCCTAAGTCTAAGACTCAAACTAGGTGTCTAATAATCTGGTAGAGTAATGAGATGTCAAGTGAGTGTGAGGAAAATTTGAATACTCCACTATTTGTACTAAGCTAGAACTTTCCTTGTTAAACCAGTTAAAAGTAAGTTGTAATAGACAATTAAGAAAGGATCATAGGCCCTTGTTCAATATAGCCAATCTTTATCGTAAATAACAAAAAACCTAATGAAATTAATCCCTTTTTTATCCAAATGATTTGAGCTTAAAATATACCATTCTTTTTCACCCAATTGATCTTTTCTAAGAATAATATGTTGGACCTGGTCCCTCCTTGGACATATGCACCTCAACTTATGCCAAAAGCATAAGTTGAGGGTGGCTAATGTAGTAAACAACCTTGTCACTGCCCTGACCCAACTTTGGGTTTTGTGTACTTTGACTCATGCCATGAGTTGCGGGTGGCTATTATGAGGAATGCTCTGGAAAGTGGGGTTGAAAGAACAAAGAGAGAGAAAGAACAAAATAAAAGTTACTCAAGAACCAGCTGAAAGAAAAGTTAAATAAAAAAATGTATAATAAATACAAGCAAGAAAAGAAAGAGTCAGTTATACAAAATAATAAAGAAGGGAAATAGCAAGGTTAAAGAATATAAGAAAAAGGGCGGAATAAAATGATAAAAAGGTAGGACTCTTAACCGATATGTCAAGGAGGGCAACAAGTCACTAAAAATATACCTAAATATACCCTACCTGATCCTGAGTCTATGTTACAAGATAAGAAAGTCATATCGTGATCCAAAGAGTTGTTATAGTGAACTTAAACCTAGGTGAGAGATCGAAGAGGATATGTGTCAAGTTGTGGTGAGTCTGTGTCATGGTCTGATCCACTAAATTCAAGCCTGATTGTAATGGCATGCATGAACATAATGAGAATAATCAGGATTGATAGCCAAATGATTCCGAAAGTTAAAAGACGGATACTCTTGTACAAAGATTTTTTAGTGAGTCATAGTGCATCGCTTGAGGACAAACAACGAATTTAAGTTGAGGCTGTTGACGTACCGTGGTTTCACGGTACTTTAAATGTCTTTACCTTAAGTTTAGTGTGTGTCTAAATCCTTTTTGTATTAATTTTTTATGTAGGTTTCTTTTTATTTGCAGGAAATCTGTCCAAAGGAGAACGTGGAGGATTTGATCAGAAATTGCAGAAGTGACCACCTACGGAGCCCACGACAGTCCATCGTGACTGTTACGGTCCGTAGGTGTCACTGTAGTAAGAAGAAAATGGCTGCTGAAGGAAGTTGGGGAAGTCTGACCGAGTGCGGTACTACAGAAGCTCATGAGTGATCGTCTAGCCATGATGATCCGTCTGGCATATTCATCGTGGTTGTCAGAGAGTAGTTCCAGTACCCAATTTCAAGAAGTTTCTAAGTGTTGTGGTTTACGCAACCCCTCGACGGACCGTTGTGCTTGCAATGGTTCGTGATATCTATACGTCGAGGGTAACAAAAAATTGATGAAGAATGCATCAGAAAATTATGCCAAGTATGGAATGACGGAGCCCACGACAGACCGTCGTGTCCATGATGGTCTGTCGCAGGGATCGTCGATTCAGACGCGTTTTCGACAAATTTGCCTGAAATAGAGTTCTTCTTTTATTAGGTTTTATTTTATTATAAATAGTTTGAAAAACCTTATATTTGGGGTTAGACTTTGGGATATTTTTTAGTTCTCTTGTTTAAGTATTGAACTCTTGATTTTTGTATTTGATCATACTTTTAAGGAATCAATTGTTGGTGTTTTTGTGAATTATTCAAGTGAATTTTTGGATTTTCTTCATTCTCATAAAAGTAAGTGTATGAATTCTTATATTATCAGTATGAATTGGGTGATTATTTGCATGGGTAACTAAACTCCATAACTATGGTAGTGGGAACCATGGGTAAATAACAAGGTACAATCTACCTAAAATAACAATTCTAGAATGGTGTCTTGCATGTATTGCTAATTCTTTCGCATAGAAGTCTTTTTAACGGATGGCCAACGTTAGAACTCGCCTTATTGCAACTTGCCGAACCAAGGAGGTAGATAATAGGAAAAGAATTATCAACATAGATTTAGTGTATAATATCTAATAGACTAGTCTCGATTGGTACAAAGTAACAACTTAGTCAAATATCGAATATGATGCTTAATATGAGGTAAAGACAGGTTTAGAAAAGCAACACACGTAGCCGGACCAAGGTGCAGAGTGAAATTCTCTAGATTCTTGACAAAGGATTTAGAGATACCTAACTTATCACTCTACATGCAAGATACTAGGAAAGGATTGTTATAGCTAGAATTACCGAGTTAAGAGCCTGTGGGGAACACTTACGCACTAGTTACTCTCATTACTTGATTAAACTCCAATACTTGAATGTGTCACTTGTTTACTTTAATTTAGCTAATTGCTTTTATTAATCAAAAACCCCTTTAGTTATTTGTTTTTGGGAAATAATTGACTAAATAGAAGTAATATTATAATATAGTTAAGTCTGAACCATTTTCCTCGTGGGAACGATCCCAACATCACTAGTTGGGTTCTTTACTTGATGCGACCACTTTTAATTCTTTTCGAGAAGTAAATTTTAACGTATCAACCTAATCTATATCCAAAACTCATAGACAAGGAGACATTCATGTTCATCGCTTATAATAAAAAGAGTCACTCTTAAAAAAAATTCATATCATGCATACATCGATTCATACATCTTCATGTCATAAGGAAACCACACAATGACACCGTTTATAAGTCTACTTGTGCAATGTATGAGTAAAGTCCCATAACCTCACTCATACTAGGTAAAGTTCATTAAGAAATAATAAGTATAGTTCATATTCATGCTCATGAATCATAGAGAATATGCATAAACACATAAAGCATAATGTCATTAAGAGCATATACCAGAATCACTCTCAAAGACCAGTTATGCAATGCATGAATGAAGTCTCATACCCCCATTTATACAAAGCAGAACCTCTTAAGGAATCATAGTACATAACCCATGTTCTTGGTCATAGTTTTTATTCTTGTTCTTGTTCATGTTCATTTCATATAGGGAAATATATCTTCAACAAACATAGACCATGTGTACATGGAATCCGGTGTCATGCTACATATTGAAAAGGGGTTTCCTCCTTGTCTTAGGTAGAACTAACATGTTTAGCTTTTAGGTGTATCCACTAGCTAAGGAACTATGTGGGCACATGGTTATGTAAGAAAGAGATTGTTACTAGAAACCCAAACTAACTAAGGTAAAATGTTTCCATCTCATGAGAGAACCGTATTTGGAACCCAAATGGGGAAGCTGGACTAACTAGTGTAAAAGCTTCCATCTTAATTTCATATCTTTTCGATGCTAAGCATAATTCCCTTTTGTATTCATGTTAAGTCACTTATGTTCGTGTTCATAAAAGAATACACTAGGCCTCAAACCAACATTGTATCATTATAGCTAATGGATTCATTAGGCGAGAATGTCCTTTCAACCTTAGAATCATCAATATGTGAGTAAACCTTTCTCATCATGTTCATAGTGTTTCATGAGAACAACCTTTCAATCAATACGACTACATTATCATATTCATAGACAACTCGTGCATATATATGAGTAGGGGTAAAGGAAGAATGTCTTGCAACAATAGAACAATTACCCAATAGTTATAGGATCTAAACTATCTAACTAAATCACAAGCTCATACATAATTTTCCCTTCAATGCTATAAGTCAAAATCGACCATAACTTCTCAAATTAATGCATCATATAGGGGAATATGATGATTCAACAACTTAATTCATGTAAACATAATCAATTGACATACTTATAATCTCAATCAACCCACATATTAATGCATACTTTAAAAATATGAGGGAATCATGGGTCCATGGGGATATTTCCTTGTTATATCAACAATAATCCATCAATATAATCATAATTAAACATAATAAACAATAAATCAATAATTGAAATTTTTTTGGAACCGTGAAATATATTGAAAAACCTAGGTTTTGGGGGAATAATGACCGGAATGAATGAATTTCTCATGTCTCCTCATGGTTCCAACTTTGGAATCTTTAAAACCAAGTTTGAAGGAGCTCTATGGGGGATAACTACCCATACATGAAACCAGCCATACATTAGAGTTATTTCTACAAGGAATTGAAGAAGAAAGGCTCCTCCTTGAACACTAGAGTTGACCTTGATCTATCTCTTCAACGGAGTCTTAGTGAGAGAAATATTGGAGAGGGGAGTTATTTTTTAGTGTTAGTCTTGTGAATTATGAGGTCTTAGAAAGGTAGTTTATAGTTTATAAATACTTATATATGTCTAAATAACTAATATAAACCTTCCCCACCCTTGAATAATAAAAATATAAATTACCTAAATCAATACACCCTTGTCCGAATTTTACAGAGCTTTACAGACCCCATCCATGACCTCCGCCCACACAGCATGGATGGATCCACTGACCGTACTGGTAACTCGTAGGTTAGGTTTGAGTCTTATCATTTTGGCCAAGGTACAAACCTTAATCATGAGTGGGTCTACAGACCGTACTACATGTTTATGGTTTCTTTAAGAGACTTTGAGAATTCGAGGAGGCCTATCCTCGACACAAGAGCCCCACATACGCGGCGTGGTTGCCTATTTTGTGGGTGACTGCCTTCAGGCAACTGCTTGGCTGCAAACCAAGGCCCTCCTCAAGAACCCTTGGCTGGTCCTATTAGGGTCATGCCTTGACGTTTAGGTCCTAATACACTTGTACTAACATAGGGAGTTTATCTTAGAACTCTAATAATTAGGTTCAACCCCATTTAGTCTACTAGTTTACATATTAGACTCTATCTTAGCTCATTAGATTTTCAGGGTTTTACACGCATGCTCAAAAGGATGAATTGGTCGTAAAATCACTAGAAAATACCTCTATAGTAACTAGAATATTTCAAACTAGAAAATACCCTGAATAAAATCTCATACACTCTCCCATTGGTCCATGTATATTTAGTGTAGTATAGCAGAATCCATGTGACTCAGCTAATCCCATCGCCTCTAGTAACTTTTGGCAAGTGGTCAAGAACTTATAAGCATCCTAACTCTTTGAACCCTAAAACTAGGGTAGATTCATATTTCGGAACCTCTTATACCTATGTTACTCATAAACTATAAGAAGAAACAAGAGTTTCACATCGAACCCCAACTACCAATACATCACCACCCTCAACCATGAGACCCACTGGTGGCTAACCTGCTGGATCCTGAATCACTTGATTCTGGTGTTGCTATAGGTTCTAAGTCAACACTCCAGTTTGTGAACTTCATGGTGTAGTGATGTCCACAATTAACATCCAAACAAAATGATTATTCCAAATAACCAAGCATGTTTTTGTCGATATAATGCATTTTGGTACAAATGTGTAGGAAAAAAGGTTTTAAAAGGAGTGGAAAGAAAAAAGATTTAAATCATAGGGAAGTGGCTAGTGAAGGATGGTTATGATATTCGTGCACCTTCATACAAATCATTGATACCAACCGCTAAATAGCCAAGATGGTAAAAACTATGTTCAAGTGAATGAGACCCTATACGGCACGTGGTGACTTAATCAAGGTAATGTTGCAAGCTAAAATGAAGTTGAAGTATAAATATAAGGATACTTAAATGATACTTCACACGAGTTGTGGAGGCTTATACGGCCCATATTGAGGCTCATGGAAATTGAGGTAGAAGTACTTGAATTATTTTAATAATTCAAGGATGTCACAACCGGGGAGCACCCACTAGACGTAAATGGCATCCTCCTCGTAGAGGCCTTAGACTGGACCTTAGAATGCATCATGACATATCATTGGTAGATAAAATGCAGAAAATTTAAAACTTTTACATAGTTAAGTATACTTAGACTTAGCACATATTATATAGGGAGTTCACATAGACTCCTCACTTATGAAGTTTATATAGATTTCTCAATGATGAAAAAGCAAGCAAAACCTTTATTCACTCACTTTTAATTGCATCACACACATAGGCCTCTCTCATGTTCATAGGGGGAACATCCTTCTCCTAATCATGAAATTTCCCTTACAGGTCATTTCGTCAAGATGTCAACATGTATGATCATTCAAATCACATATAGAAAGTTTAAATCATCACTCAAGAAGCAAACAAGTAGGTCACACTAGAAGCACATAGATCATGAGTAATGTAGATCAACAAGGATCTTTATCATTTAGTCGTAGTACCATAAGTCTATACTAATGTCACATCCGGGTTTACCCCCTAGACGCAACCGACATTGTCTTACTCTTTGAGGACTAAGACTAGCATCTAAGCTTACATCATTATATTCATAGGTCAAAACCGTGGAAAATTTAATACTTTTCATTACTTCTACTTGGAGGTTTACATTGACCTCTACACACACACACACATATATATATATATATATATATATATATATATCTGTCTGTGTGTGTGTGTGTGTGTGTGTGTGTGTGTGTGTGTATCAAGTATACTTAGATGGTTCGTATACGAAGATTACATATTCTTCTACTTGTATTGCTCATAAGTATATATAAGATATCATAGCCATAGTAGTCATAATAGTCGTCTCGTCTCATAACCATTTAATAAAAGTGTAGGAACTTGGGCATAACCCATAAATCAAAGTAAGAATGCCTAACATGGGCTATAATGTTTCATACTAAATGGAAAGAAAGAACAATACAAGTCTTTAACTAAAAATAACTCTATACTCCAGATACTGGCATCGCCCTTGGATATTGAGGACCTACCCTACTTGGATGATAAAGATATCCAAGTTTTATTCAATGTCGTCGTCAAAATACCTTCAACGTCCAGAACCTAAAATGTTGGGGAATTGTAATAAATGGGGTTAGTACCCACTTGTACTAATTATGAAACCATATGCACTCATATATGAAAACATTCTAAGAAAGAGAGACATTTCAATAAAATATGCACTTACATTTAAAACCTTTATGCACATTAAACAAGACCATGTCAACCAAAAATGACACTTCACTTAGCCATTGGCATGTACATCACAACCACAACAACATCAAGTCTACTCAAGTCAACATGCATATCCTATAATTGAATACATAGTTAACGTAACCCTATCATCGTGTCATATTAGCAACAAGTATGTATACGAGTACATTTCAACATAACTAAAGCAAGATAATTACTCATGAATCCTTATAAAGTCAACAAGTGCAATGACCAAGAAAAGTCCCATAACTTACTCAATCAAGTAACCCAACAAGAATCATGACCAACATCCTACATTACAGAAGATAACATTTGAGAGTACATATCATCTTACTTTAACCAAATAGACCAAAACATTTACATAAGTGAAACTAATCATCATATAGTATCAACAATGTGCAAGTTCATAGTATACATATCATATATCATTACAACATATTCATACAGAAGAACAACCTCCTAAGGTTCCCTCAAGGGGAACTAGTGCAAGACATAGGTATAGTCCCAGACCCCTACCTAAGCTAATTCAAGTCTATGAAGTTACCCTAGTTGGTCTATACTTCATTGCTTCATTTAAGTTTAGGGAACACTTGCCTTAACCGACATAGACAACATGATCTAAGTACAGAATCCGATGTTGTAAAACCTTATACCGAAGGAAGATGGTCTACCGTCAAATGTAAAACCAAACATAAATGTAGCTTTCTAGGTGGATTTACTACCCAGTGTTCCTATGGGGGTAACATAGTTCAATAACTAAGAGATAGCTATGAACCATGTACATACCACTTGACAATTGGGGCGTCCTTCCTTGGGAATCCATTGGATGAGTATCGCTCATTGGGGAGTCAACACCACATGTGGAACTATAGGGTGAAAATTTCTTTATGGAAAGTCATCACCTCCCATTGTCAAGTTCACTCTTTATATGCTAACTCCCTTTTGAAATGTCTTTAGTGTCTTTATTAATTGTCATAGCTTATTGTAGGTCATAGGGTCTATCACTTATATAATCATCATCATCATAGCTCAATAGGAATTGCATGAGTATAAATCCTTTCATTACAATTCGTATAGGTGAGTTTAGCACATTAACATCTTCATATCATGATAAGGCACATTGGTAAATCATTCACCATCCTTATAACATTTACATCTTAAGTCAATACCTCACAATCATAATAAAGACATTTCAATTCATCATCATACCACCCTATCAAACCTAATATAAGGCATACTCCGATACAACATCATGACTTAATCATAATTAACCACAATTTGAAGTAAAAATAGGGATCATAAGACTTACCAAGTCTTCTTCATAGTTCATTATCAAGGTATTACCATAAACCCTCAATTCTATCCTATTTGGGTATCCATAGTCATAAGTCAACAATCAACATGATTACAAGTCTAGATAATCACTACATCACAATTCAATACTAGATTATATCTTAAGACAAGATACTTAGGTTAATTCACAACATACTTTATAACCTAGATCATCTTCTCAAGAACTAGCATGAAATACTACAAATAACCCTAATTGGTTCACGATTAGTATAAAAACATCATATAGTAGTAATTCAACCAATAACCAAGTCAATTGAACCAATACCACCTAATTCATATCAAGATCAAAATCTAGGGTTAAGCTTAAGGGTCATCTTCTACAAACTAGACCAAACCAACAAGATATATCATAATTAAGTTAGAATACATGTTAATGTATTCATATTATCCAATAGAAAACATAAACAAATCAATTCATAAAATTAATTTCGAGATTGAGAAAGACCCACATGAAAACTCAACTTTTGAAAATACTTTGAAGGAACCCTTTGGGAAAAGAGGTCTCAGAGGTGAATTAGATCACACACCTTAACGTTTGATGAAGAATTGATGGTGAAATCGTCCCTTTATTGCCCCCAAAATCTCACCTAGCTTGGTATACAATGGAATTTTCCACTACAGAGAGAAAAAAGAGAAGGAAGAGAGTTCTATTTTGGGAGGCTACTGCCCCAAACATCACGAGCACCACCATGAGCCATTGAGCTCTTCACGACGCGTGAAGTAGGGCATGAAGGACGGATGGGATTCCAAAGTCAAGGTCAAGTTGAACTTTTATTTTAAAATATCAACTTATAGAGGGGTATTTTAGGTATTTTGGGGGTTGACCATACATTGGTTTTAGCTCATTTATCATTCAATTCCCACATCGAAAGCTAATCCCACATTGAAACCCAATTACTCCCACTTCTCTCTACATTCTCTCTCTACCCCAAACTATATTAAAGGACCATAGAATCTTCAAGAAGAATATCAAATCTCCAAGTGTCTTGCTCAATTTCGTTGATGAACTCTTCCTGAATGTATGGATTCTTTCACTCTTGGGATTTCTTTCCCCAAGAGGTCCATTTAAAGGTGATTTCAAAATCACCCGAATTCAAGTGTTTTCTCTACAAATGGGTTTCTTTAAAACTAAAATTTTGGATTAATTATGATAAATGATGATTATTGTGGTACGTTTATTTGTATATTGATGCTTAATTGATGGTTATTGATCTATATCCTGGGAAACCATGGATGTCTCTCTTCCCCTTACCCTAACCTTTGGATTATGTACGTTGATGTCTAGAGATAATGATATTAAATGTGTTCTTGTATAATAGTTTATTGTATGATGAGGATAATGGGTTGAGCACTATATATCATTGATTAGAAATGGGGTCTTGAATGGATTTCATGGAGGGCATTGGTAAAGACCTTCAAGGTCATGAACTACTTATTGCTATTATTTTATTGTTGACTTATCTTTGGTAATATTTGTCAATTGTAATATGAATAAAGAAGTTATGAAGGTATGATCACTCTATGAATGTTTGAATTGTGAGATGATGATAGGTGTGTGACTATGTGAAATTGATGGTAATTCTCATGAACATCTTATGACTATGTTATGAATCAATAATGTCACATGATTTTGGTTTTGATAAAAGTACATTCTCATCATATAAACAATGATCTATGAATATGTTATATGAACTAAAGTTTAAGAAACACTTAAAGGTTCTTCCAAAAGAGAATTGAGATTAGACTAGAGTAAAGTTGACAATGAGAGATGTTCCTTCATAAAGGAAGAGAGGATCACACTATGTTATCTCATGAGGTAGAAACTACAGTGCTAATTAGCATAAAGAGGGTTTCTAGTAACAACCTCCTAGTTCCTTGATTAAGTTCCCCCACAAGAAACCTTGCTAGTGAATCCACCTAGATGATATTATGATATATATGTCCTACCTTGGCAAGTAGGATGCCCTCCTTTCGGTGTGAGAGCATAACACCGGTTTCCATGTTTAGCTCACATGGTCTGTTGTCATTTATGGCAAAGTTTCTCAAAAATAAAATGAATAAATGAAAGTAAAAAGATGCATAATAACTAGGATGACTCTAGAGGTGTACTAGTGTAGGTAAGGGAATAGGACTTCACCTATACATTCACTTAAAAGAATATATCATTTAGCGACGGATTATACCAACAAACAATATTCCATCGCTAAATAACGACAAATTTGCTACGGAAAAATAAATTGATCTCTAAGTTATCAGATAAAATATTGGAACCTAAAATAGCAATGGAATAGAGACAAAAACTAAAATTCGTCCCTAAATTTTGGGGCTAAAGTTTGGCGCCTTTATTTTTCCTATTAAATTTAATAATTGCCGAAAAAATTGGCGATAAAGTTAAATCTGTCCCTATATTTAAGTGTTTGTGACAGAATGACAAGAATATTTTGTGGTTAATGTTATAAAGTTTTTTCTTGTAATTGTTTTATTATAACTACCTTTCTTATAAAACTAGCGACGCATACATAGCAACGAAATTAAAGAACCCATACAAAAATCGTCGCTATCTTATAGTAAAAATATTTGTAGGGAAAAAATCCCATAAACAAAAAATAAATCACTCTCTCTCAACACAAAATACAGAGCAACATTTCTGTGGGAAAAGAATATTTCCAAAACCATTGGTCATTGATCTTTGGGAAGGAAATTTGAGCTCATGTTCCTCTTTGCTTCTCGATGTGCTCATTGCTCTAAGGAAAAATCGTTTCATTGTTGTTGGTTCATCTAAAAGTAATAATAGTGTCTATTAATGTCTAAAATGTTATATTTATTTCATATCTGATTCACATGCAGTACTTTTCATCATTTTTTTATGCTCAGTTATCTGATAATTTTAGAACTTAAGGTTTCCCCTATTGATGTTATGGAGAAATTTCTTTGGGGTTGATTGTGTGATTGAAGAAATGGGTCTAGGGTTTTGACTCTAGTTTACTTTCATCAAAAATTGAAAGTTACCTTTGAAAATCGAAAGATAATTTTTCATGAATTATGTTGTGCATCTCAGGAAAATTAAAGTTTATGTTTTCAAAGATATATTTAGGAAAAATCTTTCTATTTTTTTTCTTTATTTTTGTCTATATATCTCTATGTACTTCCGACTTAACTAATAAAAGATCGAAGGGTAATAAATCTACTAGTTTATTAATTTTATAATTTTCCCTAATTAAGGCATAACAATTGTCATACAACTATATGGTGCGTATGGTGCGAAGTATAATTACAAACAATGTGTTAGTGGAAGTTCATACCTAGGTAGTTATAGCTGAAGGTTCCTCTAATCAAATAAACGTGATAGGGGAGGTGACTAGTCTACCCAGAACAACAAATAGGTGAAGTTGAGAGTAATAATAATTCTGGACAGCAAACACCTACTTTTCTTTCTCATTCAAGGTTAATTAGTACTTGCACTATTACTATTTATATACTGTAATTTTTTCATGATAAACTTCATGTAATTATTTTTAATATTTTTTCCAGTTTGGAACCTTCAAATATTTGCTCTACAAGGATAAGCGATTCTTTCAATAGTGAACTTTATCCGAATGGTATTAATTGAAAATGTGTTCCTCAACAAACTAAAAAATATTATCTCTGAGAATTCGAGGTCTATGTTTAACCATTTTAATAAAGAAATTGCATCACTTTTGAAGGTTTGATAC
The DNA here is from genome assembly GCA_027789145.1 of Solanum arcanum. Classification (NCBI taxonomy): domain Eukaryota; kingdom Viridiplantae; phylum Streptophyta; class Magnoliopsida; order Solanales; family Solanaceae; genus Solanum; species Solanum arcanum. Next base: position 65,978,624 of record CM050933.1, read on the forward strand.
TAATGTTGTTTACTAATAAAATTACTTTAGAAGCAATTCTATTGGGATCATTCCATTGACGTTAAGTGAAGATATTGGAGTAAGAAGGCAACGAGAAAATACAATGATTTTATTTCTTGCATGAAAAAGGAAGCAGTTCGGACAAAATATGTTCTGACAGAAAAATGGGAAAGTTGGATGAGATTTTGGAGACATCCCAAGGTTATTAAAAATTCAAAAATAAATTCAACAAATTGTTATGGTGGTTAGAATGTTGTTGCAAAAAGAACTCACACAGAAGACTATTACTATTGAATAGCATCACAAGAGACTTGTAAGTATATTTTCGCACAGCCTTAATTTAATTTATATGTGTAATATATAATAGTAATGAGTTCTAACTATGAATAGGAATAGTAGTACTATACTATTGGAGCCAATGACTTCTAATTGTGAATAGAAAAAGTAGTTCATAGTAATGTAATAAGCGAACATCCCATATAATCTTGTGTGTTGGCATTGTCTTGTTTTTTGAACAAATGAAACACTCAAGCAACATGTGAAGTCTCTGTATTGTTGATAAGGCTTTGCTGCTGTAAGTGTATTGAACTACATTTTAACTTATTTGGTTGTGATGTACACTTGTAGTGATGGATTTGTTCTACCACACAATTAAATGTTTTACATGTGAATTATTTCTTACTCAATCAAATTTAATTCTTACCATTTCTCGCCTCGATATGCTTACTTGCCATTTTGGGTTCCAACAATATGAAGCAAGGGAAATTGCACACGATGTTTCTCTAAATTGGAGGTTTATAGGAAGGAGAGTTCATTGAGCCTAATGATTTATATTCTAGTTAGGAGAAGGTTGGATGAATTAGTTTTGTTGAGTTATATTCATACTTAGCTTGTGGTGGTGGATTTGTTTTACCACTGAATAAATTTTTTACTAATTTGGTAGTTATATACACTTGTGGTGATGAGTTCGCTTTCACTGAGATATGAATCTGTGATCCAAAAAGATGTAAATTCTTCTCTGAGCCTAAAATCCAAAAGAGGTATCAATGATACTCAGAAAACTAGGTAATGGAAAAGAGAGAACTTAAGACAGATAGAAATAGAAATACAAGTAGATAATCACCATCATTCTTGTACAAAATTTTCTTCTCCATCTTATAATATAAACATGTCATGAAAATGAGCCTGAAGCATCGTAATATCAGAAACGAATAAAATCGTGTATGTTTAATATTAAATATTTAGGATGCTAAATTTATAAAATTGCATTGCATGCCAACTTTTATTGAGAAAAAAAGCGGACTGCCATATTTTCTGGAGTATGTTTTTAGTTTGTGAAATCTTTTTATACTATCATATATTACCCCGTATAATTATTTCATATTTTCACATTTTCTTATGTTTTTAAAAAAATTGTTGCAAAGGCTATTGAAAAGGGTTGAGATCTAACACCAGGTGAGTTGCATTTACATATCCATTCTCATGGAAAATCTTTTGTTGGTCCAAGAGCTCAAATTTACATTTAAGTATAATTATCTATAATTACATTCACTTTATGTATTCGTTGGTGGAAAATTGTCTAATCATTTTATTTTTTCAATTAACGGTCTTTCTCTCGATTTTTGAATATATCCTCTGCTCGCCACTCTTTTTATCATTCCAAATTTATCTTTTTCCTTGTTGAGAAAAATCTATTAACCTACATGCCTCCACACATTGATGAACTCCAAACACCCCTGCCCCATGAAACAGGATTTCCTCCAATTTTATCTTGTGCCTTCAATACTGAGTTAAAATCACAAACAATTAACCATGGTCTTTGGCTTATATACCATGCTATAATTCTCCGGTGTATTCCATAACTCTACTCTACTCTCTCTAGTGTTGTGAGCATACACGAAAGTCATGACAAATACAAGGTACAATAGAATATATTTGACAATACAAGTGATAGTCTGAGCAGTTTGCTCAATAAGATTTACTGTGTAGCAAACTAGCCTCCAACTTACCCATAATCAAACATTATATTGGCATTCCAAGTTAGTGAAATACGTCATCCCCCAAATAACTTATTCTCAATATTATAACTCTTATTTCCTTTTATTTTAGCTCGAGCAATCAACTTTTTATATAGTTGCTTATAATTAATGTCTAATGTGGTATTCTGTAGCACTTGAAAAGTTTTTGGACAGTTCAATTGTGATTGTTTTGCAACTCCCAAATGTTACACTCTTCAAGTTTTCATAAGTGTTATTTTTTTTTGTCCTATAGTAATTCTCGAATCCAATTTCAATCGCTTTGGTCATACTGATTGCTTCACTGTTGGCTGAAAGTGTTGGTTGTTCCTTGATGATCTTCTTTGTCTTCTCCTTGGTAGGAATTTTGACGACTTTTTTTTTCATTCCCTTTGATCGCTCTCTTTCGACAATCAATTTCAGCATGTTAATACTAGTTGATATTATTGCGGTTCTTATATATGAATTTCACTAATTATTATTCTTTTTTACCAGAAAAGTATCTAGAAATATTACAGAATCAAACACAAACTCAATATGATGTTGATCAATTGCAAGAATATCATCATGCCACATGAGGAAAAAAGAAAAGAAGGATAAGTGGTCTTAGAGCGCAAGAAAAATCATTTTATGGGACGAATCTTTGTGCCTGAGCGTCTGAAACTGATGCTTAATCCTAAGTACCATGTACGAGTTCTTAAACAATAGAAACAAAACATTTGGATGACCTTATGACATGATATATTCCTCCACTAATTGACCAATTCTTACTTTACTTGTTATGCAGGTATGTGGATTGATGTCTTCAACCTCATCTAAGTCAAACACTCATATGACTCTTGTAACTCCTACTCGAGCTAATGTTGATGAGGCTCATACATCAGTTCCGGAAGAAGATTTTGGTTCTCTAATCTCTCTTAGTTAGTATTCTTGGCTAGATATTGTTTTTTTCAAATATTTTTAAGTTTTTTTTTCTTGGAAATGTTGTTCCGATGTTTTTAAGCAGTTATACAATCTGAAGTCTCGTATGTGTTTTGAATCTTGGAGAATATTAGTTTCTATAAATTAAGTTACTTTTGCAACTTTATATCAAATGTTTGAATAGGATTTGTCATAATATTTTTGTCATTGATGTATTTAAAAAGTAAAGGGGATGAAATTTTACGATGAATTTGTAACAATATTTTCGTCGCTATAAAAGGTAGAAATGTATAAAATATATTGGCAATGGTAAGTGACGAATTTGTGAAAATATTTTTGTAGCTACAAGAAAAGTATAAATGTATAGAAAGTAAAAGCGACGGAATTAACGATAAATTTTCGGTCATAAGGACAATGACACGATGAAATATCTTATAGAGTTAGCGACCAAAAGTACAAATATAGCGATAATTTTTTTGGGGTTAGCTTTAACAACGGAAGAGATTCGTCGCGCATTCGTCGCTAAACTTATGATGGATTTGAGTTTTCCTTGATAAATTGTTACCTATGCGCATAATATCGAGGTATGAATTTCCGTTGCTAGACCAAAATAGCGACGAAATAAGGTATTTAGCGAAGCATTTCATCGGTCAGTAAACACTTTTTTTTGAAGTAATTGCACACATGGAACTTGAGGGAATAGTTCCTAGGGTTGTTTCTTTATATACAAATGTTATGATTGAAATGCATAATGATGGCTCTATATAAGGTTGGTCTCATATGAAGTTGATTTCACATGATATACATGTCGTTGGTCTAGAATACCTTGTATGAGGTTGAATACACTTGTTATGATGTTATATGATGTAAAGGCAATGCTCATGGTCTCTTTTCTAGTTTACTTAGTTTATGCGGGGTTATGAGGCTTCACATAGACATTACACTAGTTGACTTGAATTGGGGTTATGGGTATGGTCTTGTAATGTATTGATGAAATGTTGTTTATAGATTTATTATGATGTTGGTCTTAATTATGTAATATGAAAATTTCATGTTGTGATTATGTTATGGACTTGGCTATATTCTTGGAATGTGCATAAAGGTTTTAAAAGTGAACTTAGCATGCTTGTACTAAAATGTCCCTTTGTGCATATTTCTGAATTATTTACTTGCATATATTTTCATACTTCGTACATGTGGTTTGTACTAACCCACATTCTTTTCTATTTCTACAATAATGTAGGTTCGGGCAATTGAAGGGTTTCAAGGCCAATTTTCAGGAAGCTTAAATAGATTCCCAAGTTGGTAAATTCTGAAGTCTGAGAGCGAATCCCATCATTCTAGTTCATGCTATTTGATTAGTCTAATGAAATTGTTCTATTTCCTATCTTGTAAAGACTATGTTGTATTCTCTTATGAGAAATCTTGTAATGTTCTAAGGGCTATGTCCCAAATCTTGTACTCTTATGTTAAATGGTTGTGTGAGATGTCTATATGAACTTCAAATGTAAGGTTGTTAATTTTTCTGTCTTTTTATTTACCTATGAAATGCAATGGTGTATGCTAAGGGCTTGTCTAAGGCCTCTTAAACGACGAAGACGTCGGTTACTTCTACGGGGTGCTTCTCGATCGTGACAAATTTGGTATCAGAGCATGAGGTTGAATAATCATAGGAATGATGTCTCACAAAACCATGTCTATATATAGTCTTGTTCATAATTGTGAAGCGCGCCACACTTATAAATGAAAGGCTATGTGATGCATAGGAAATTCTCACATCATTGGTATTCTTAAGTCGCGCCTCAAGAGTCGTAAATCTATGTGTGTGTTTTTTTCTAATCATTTTCTTGTGGTTATAAGCTGTGACTACTAAAAGGGCAGCCTCAATAAGGATTAAAGAGGTGATTGCTAATGCATTCAGAACAACCAAACTCCTCCTCAATAAAGTTCCTCTAGGTAACCAAGTTCAGGTCAATCCTCTAGTCATGTTGGATTGAGAGATAAGGGTGGATTTCCTAAAATTTACCCAAGTCATGGCTACTCAAGCTCAAGCTATTACGACCCAAGCAAACAGAGAAGTTGCACCCTGAGTGAATCAAAATGTTCGTACCATGGCCTCTCATTTCAGAGACTTCACAAGGATGAATCCCCCAATGTTTTTTGGGAATCAAGATCCTCAAGACTTTATTGATTAGGATTATAAGATCTTGTATGCTATGGGGTGGATTTCAAATGATACTTACGAGTTAGCTTCTTACCGACTCAAGGATGTGACTCAAACTTTGTACATTCAATGGAAAAACAATTGAGCTTTGAGAGTGTGTCCCATAAGTTGGATTTTTCTTAGAAAGGCAATTCTTCCAAAGGTAGAAAACAAAGTCAAAAGTGGAAGAGTTCATCAACCTTCGTCAAGGAAGTACTATTGTTCAAGAATACTCTTTGAAATTCATAAAGTTGTCCAAGTACGCTTCTTCTTTGGTGTCTAAACCTAGAGATGAAATGATCCATTTTGTGACGATTGGGCCCGATGATCTTGAGGAAGAATGTCGATCCTCAATGCTTCATGACAGCATGTACCTTTGTTGTTTGATGGTACATGCTCAACATGTTGAGAGAATAGTCTTAAGAGGAAAAATAGGGATGCGAAGAGGGAAAATCCCTATGATGGAGGTACTTCAAAGGGTAAGTTTTAAATTCAAGACAAAATAATGTTTAAGAAGAGATTCTTGAAACAAATTCCTTCTGATTTCCCAAGGTCTAACAAGGATAAGGTGTCTAACACTAAACCTCATGGGGGAAAAGGTGGGGGTTACAAGGTGAGAAACCTAGTTGTGCCAAATGTGGCAAGAAGCATATGGAAAATGTCTAATGGGTACAGATTTTTGTTTTGGTTGTGGAAAGAATGTCCACATGGTGAGGATTGTCCCATGGCAAAGATTCAAGATAGGGAGAGTAATCAAGCACAAGAAAGCGGTTAAAGTTTCGATGCTCATAAGAAGAATTGTTTCTATTCTATCAAGTCTAGGGGTGATCACAAAGGTTCTCCCGTTGTTGTTAGCAGTATGTTGCAAGTATTTTCAATTAATATTTGTACATATCTAGATCCCGGGGCCACTTTATATTTTGTAATTCTTTTAGTTTCTATGAAGTTTGATGTGCTCCCCGATGTCTTTGTTGAACCTTTATCAGTTTCTACCCCGGTGGGTGACTCCATTGTTCCTAACAGTCTTTAGAAATTGTCCCATACTACTGTCCAATAGAGTTACATTGATATTAGACTTTGATGTGATATTTGGGAGGGATTGGTTAAATGCTTCTTTTGCTTCAACTTATTGTAGAACAAGGGTAATTAAATTCAAATTTCCTAATAAACCAGATTTAGAATTGAAGGGGGGAAACTCGATCCCTAGAGATCAAATCATTTCGTGTCTAAAAACTTATAATATTATATCTAAGGGATGTCTCTATCATATTGTGAGTGTCAAGGACCTTGAGTGCAATGCTTCTCCTTTGGAATTGGTCCCCGTGGTGAAGGACTTTACGGATGTCTTCCCCAATGATTTACCTAGAATTTTTCCCAAACGGGAACTAGATTTTGGCATAGATTTGATGCCGGATACAAAACCCATTTAAATTCCTCCTAACCGGATGGCTCCGAACAATTTTAAAGAATTAAAGGCTCAAATCAAGGATTTTCTAGATGAGGGTTTTATACAACCAATTATATCTACATGGGGTGCTCTAGTATTATTTGTGAAAAAGAAAGATGGGTCTCTTAGAATGTGTATTGACTACCGACAATTGAACAAGGTCACTATTAAGAATAAGTATCCTCTTCCTAGGATTTATTATTTGTTTGATCAACTCCAAGGTGCAGTTACTTTTCAAAAATTGATTTGAGATCAGGGTATAACCAATGAAGAGTTATAGGAGTTGACATATTTCCGAAAAGTATGGTCATTATAATTTCCTAGTCATGTCTTTTGGTCTAACTAATGCCCCGACGACTTTTATTGGCCTTATGAATAGAGTGTTCTGTATTTATCTTGATTCATTCATAATTGTCTTTGTTAGTGATATCTTGGTGTATTCTAAGAGTGATGATGAACACATGGGTCATTTGAGGATAGTATTTCAAGTCCTCAAGAAACATAAACTCTTTTCTAAATATAGTAAGTGTTAATTTTAGTTGAGCTCGGTTGAATTTCTTGGTCACATTTTTTAAAGTGAGGGTATAGAGGTCGACCCAAAAAACATGAGGTGGTTAAGAAGTCCTAGACCTTTCACTCCAATCGATATTCAAAGTTTCTAGGATTTAGCCGAGTTATATAGGAGATTTGTTGATGGTTTTACATCCACAACATCTCCTTTGACAACCTTAACCTAAAACAAAGTTAAGTTTGAGAGGTCGGAAGCTTGTGAAAGGCGTTTTAAAGAGTTGAAAGATAAGATTACCTCCGCTCCAATTTTTTCTTTACCGGAGGGTACCAAAGGGTTTGTTATGTATTGTGACGCTTCTCGAGTAGGTTTGGGTTGTGTCCTAATGCAACATTGTAAGTTGATAGAATATGCCTCTAGACAACTCAAGGTACATGAAAAGAACTATCAAACTCATGATCTTAAATTAGTGATCGTAGTGTTTACTTTGAAGATATGGAGATACTATCTATATGGAGTGCATGTGGATGTGTTTCACCGACCATAAGAGTCCATAATATGTGTTCACTCAAAAGGAGTTAAATCTCAGACAAAGAAGATAGTTTCAACTCTTAAAGGACTATGATATGAGTGTCCTTTACCACCCCGACAAAGCCAATGTGGTTGTGGATTCTCTAAGTCGAATGTCAACGGGTAGTTTGGCTCATGTTTTCGATGGTAAGAAAGAGTTACTGAAATATTTACATAGATATGCCTCGTTGGGTGTTCAGTTAGAATATTCTCCACAAGGGGGTTTCATGGTTCATCATAACTCTGAGTCATCTTTAAGGGTTGAGGTGAATTCTAAGAAACATGTTTATTCTCTATTGATGGAGTTGAAGGAATTGCTTCTTAGTAAGTACAATGAGTCATTCTCCCAAGGGGGATATGGTAAACTTAGGTACCAAGGATCATTGTGTGTACCCGATGTGGATGACTTAAGGAGACAAGCTATGGAATAATCTCATGGTTCCTTATATTCCCTTCATCCGGGTGACACAAAAAAGTATCGTGATCTACAAGAGGACTATTGGTGGAACGGTTTAAAGAAGGATATAGCAGAGTTTGTGGCCAAATGCCCAAATTATCAACAAGTAAAAGACGAACATCAGATCGGGAGGATAAACTGAATATATAGATATCCCTACTTGCAAAGGGGAAGTTTTCGATATTGTTTTTATTGTGGGTTTTCCTTGTACACAAAGGCAAAATGATTCAATATGGGTTATTGTTGATACGTTGACAAAAATCTGCCCATTTTTACCCTGTCAAAGCTACTTATTCGGCGGAGGAATATGCCAAAGGGATCCCCTTGTCTATCATCTCGGATAGGGGTCCCATTTCACTTGTCGATTTTGGAAGGCAATTCAAAGTGTGTTAGGTAGCAAGGTGAAACTTAGTACCGTATTTCATCCATAAACGGATTGTTTGGCGGAACAAACCATCCAAACCTTAGAGTTTGCCTACAATAATAACTATCACTCAAGTATCTTCATGGCACCCTTTGAGGCCTTTTACGGGAGGAGATGTATATCTCCAATTGGGTGGTGTGAGGTAGGTGATTTTTTCTAATAGGTCCCCAAGCAATCTATGAGGTTGTAGAGAAAGTCAAAATTATAATGGATCATCTGAAGACAGCTCAAAGTTGGCGAAAATCTTATGGTGATAATAGAAAAAGGGACCTTGAGTTCATGGTAGGTGACTTGGTCTATATGAATGTATCACCTATGAAAGGGGTGATGAGTTTCGTAAAAAGGGAAAACATAGTCCCCGGTATGTGACTTCATATGAGGTTGTGAAACGCATATGAAATGTTGCCTATGAGTTGAAATTACCAATTGAGTTGACTTCGGTGCATCCATTTTTCCATGTGTCAGTTCTCAAAAAGTGCATAGGTGATCTGGTGTGTATCCTTCCTCTAGAAGGTTTAGAAGTCAATGCTAACCTTTCCTATTAATAGGTCCCAGTTGAGATCTTAGACCGTAACGTGAAGAGGTTGAGGAATAAAGTAGTAGCCTCTGTAAAGGTTCTTTCGAAGAACCAATTAGTGGAAAATACTACTTGGGAGGCCTAGGCCGACATGATGTTCCGATATCCTCACCTTTTTTCGTCCTCTTCTAGTAAATGTTAAGGTTAGTAACTCTCTTAATCTTTGATTTGAAGGTTCAAAATTGTGTTTCGAGAGTTCAATGATTTTTCCTTCATTTTTTCATGATCTTCTGAAAACCCACGTTTCATATATTGTCACATCTGGAGAGCACCCTAGATGCAACCAGCGTCATCGTCCTCTTTGAGGACTAAGACAAGCCCTTAGCATTCGTTATAACATGTCATCAGTTAAAAATGCAGATAAATTTAAAAGTTTTAATACTATGTGAAGTATACTTAGACTTCATACATATCATTCATGAAAACATACGTATGATATTCTAAAATTAGTCTCATATAAAACCATCTAATGAGTACGAATTCGGACTTAGCTAATAAATAGTCAAGACGGCATATACGCCTTAATGAAAAAGAATCCAAAGACGTTAACGGAATAGTTAGTATTCTTAATCACTACTTAATTCTTCATAAGCTAGAGTACGAAATATAGAATCCCCGAACATGAAGACCTACTAAAACTGGGTGAAAGAGTTCCAAGCTTCTTTAATCGACCTTCTTAATCATCAATTGTCGGACCCTACAATTGTATTAATATAAATTAACTGGGTTAATACGTCACATGTACTAATTTTGGGTATATGCACATAACATTCAAGGACATGCATGAAATGGGATCTTTAATTAAAAATCATGCTAAGTCATGTGAATGTTTTCAATGCACATAACATAGCACATATATAATTTAAGGATTCCATAAACATAAAGCATGATCATAATCAAAGACATATTTTCATCGAGTCATGTTAACATTTGATATTCAATAGATCATAGAAACATAACATACAACACACTTACCAATGATCCCACCCCCAACCTACAAGTGCAATGGTCATGTGCAGCCCCATAACCCACACAACCAAGTAGATAAGATAGGAGACCATAAGTACAACTCATGTAACTTGTAACATAAGTAGTCATCAACTGATAAAGCAATATAGACCAATAACATGTTCATTAACGTAACCAACTTCATATAAGAGTAACAACATGTATCATAAGCATCATAGATTGCATGTTATCATATTACATAAGAAAATTAACCATAGAAAATTATTATACTTCATCATAAATCATAGATCTAGAGTTAGGAAGATAAAACCCATTTTGGAGAGTAAAAACCCTATAAGTTAAATTCTTGAAAACCATCTTTGAAAGGAACTCTTGGGGAAAGGAATCCCAAGAGTGAATAACCCATACCTTATTGATGAATAATCCACTAAATTTGAAGAAACACTTGAAGTTTCCATCTTCTTCCTTAAGCTCTTCTTGTTCTTCAATGGAGTTTGGAAAAGAGAGTGTTCTTGAGAGAGATGAGAGAATTTCGTTTGAATCTAAATTAGTGTGTAAAAAGTGTTCTAAAAATGACCTAGAATCAATATATATACGTCCTAAAAAATATCCAAAATACCCTTAACTTAAGTGGGACTTTTTTTGAAGTTAAATTACCAAAATACGACTTTAACGAATCTTGGAAGTGGTTGCGCGTCGCGGGGACAATTCCCATTCTTTTTCTGAATTTTTCGGTCGATAAAGTGAGCCTCGTTTCATACTTGTGTCGTGATCCTTCCTCTCAAATCTTGAGGCAGTGAGCCTCGTGTGGGCTGCGCGTCGCGGCCCCTTGGTTCCCTGCTCGTGCAGGCTGTTTTGGGCCTGCCTTCCCATGTTGGAGTGCTCCCCAAGGACACTTCGGGTGGTCCTTGGGGTGTCGTTACCAGAAGTTTGGACCCTTTGTACCACACTCTACCTATTTAAAGTCTTTTTATATGTTTTGGACTTCATTTGACACTTCAAAACCTTCACAAAACATAGGGACGTCAACTAGTTCAAATTAGCTAGTTTCCGGACGTCAAGGTCTTTCTTTGTTGTTTTGTCTCGAACCTTTTCTAGATGAACTTCTTATATTGATATAGGTACGTAAACATCATTTTAACTATTATTCAACAGGCTAAGATCTAGTCTAAATCATGGCATATCCAGAGCGTTACATATATTCATGAACTTTATACTCTTCATACTTGTTGATACTTGATTACATGTTTTGTGCAGTAAGTTATGTAACATTCCTTGTGAAATTGCTCAAGTGTTAAGTAATGCAATTATGTATTGTTTCCTTTTGAATATGTTTATCTATACGAGAAGGAGAAGGACATTCCTCTTTACAATACAATGAAATATGTGCATTTTGGTGGTAAATACAGTTCCTACCTTAATGTGATGCATTGTTAGGTTTGAGAATGGAGTGGATGTTCCCTCCTTTTTATTGATTTTAATTTTTTTTGTGTTGGTTGGACTTCTAGTCTCAAGTCATTAATTAGAAAAAGTTGTTTAAAGTGTCATTCGAGGACGAATGGTCCCCAAGGGGGAGATATTATTACACCTAGTAAATTCGATTGCTTAATCTAGGGAATCATGAGTAGTTCAATGACTTTACAAGGGTTATAAAGATGTTATAGGTCCTATTTTTATGTTAGTCTATGAAGATAGGTTAATAAGAAATTAAAAATGACCATGATGAAGTGGTAATCTAACATATGAGGGTTGTTATTAAAAAAAGTTCTCATGCAATTCCAAATGAGCAAATAATTATGATATACAAGGGGGTTAGTCTCATATGACCTATACTAAGATATGATGATTAATAAAGGCTTAAAGATATTTCAAAAAGGGTCATTAGCTTAGCACCGAGTGAACTAGATATGAGAGGTGTCATTTCCCAATGTTGGAAGGTAGATTTACAATGGTTCTCATGATATAGATATTACAATGAAATTGTGCAAAAATAAGGTCTCAAGTGTGTCTCCTAGTTCTTGAACTATGTTGCCCCCATAGGAATACTAGCAAGTGGATCCACCTAGAATGCTATATTCATGTTTTAGTACTACCTTGGCAAGTAGTCCACCTTCTATTTGTGTTGGGTTTCATGACACCGGATTCCACATTTAGATCATGTGCTTTATGTCGATTAAGGCAATAGTTTCTGAAAGTAAAATGAAGTAATAAAGTGCACACTAACTAGGGTGACTTAAGCGGTTTGACTTAGTCTAGGTAGGGGTATGGGACTCTACCTATACATTGCACTAGATGGCCTTGAGGGGAGTTCTAGGAGGTTTTTCTCATGTTGTTATAAAGTAATGTATTTGCATATGTTAACTTTACATGTGATAATCCTATATATTATTAGTTTCACGTAGAACAAGTTATTGGTCTATATTGTTATACATAATGATGACTACTCTTGATGTTATATTATGTGAAGTTAGGCATTTCTTATCATCCTTTATTGGTTTACTTGGTTAAGTAAGGTTATGGGACTTCACTTGGTCATTGTACTTGTAAGATTGGTAATTGGTTTTGTGTAATAGTCTTGGATATGTTGAAGTGGTATGAACTCTTATACCTGAATTGTTATTATAATGTTATGTAGGATTTAGTTGCGCCTATATGACTCTAATGTGACATTGTGCATGTTGACTTGACTTGTTATGATTATGTTGGTCTTGTGATGTATATGTAATTGCTTTGATTATTGTTTGGTCCTTGGATTGTGCATGCTCCTATTTGTGCATTAAGGCTTTCAAAAGTGACTTAGCATGATTTTGACTAAAATATCCCTTTATGCATGATTTCTAAGCTTGTGTGCGCATATGTTTCCATACTTAGTAAAATAAGTGTACTAACCCATATTCTCTCATTTTCCCCAAAAAATGTAAAATTGGGTCGTTGAAGTATTGAGGCTACTTGGAAGTAGGCTTGGATATCTTTCTCCAAGTGTGGGTAGGTCCTCAAGATCCGAGGATGATGCCTTTTTCTTGTTCTACCTATGTTACCTGCTATAGTCTAAAGACATTTGTTTCACTCTTATTGTTAAAGACATTGTTGTAAGACCTATGTGGCAATTATACATTTTTGGAAGGGCTATGCCCGAATGTTCTATTCCGCTTTATATGGTTTTATATGAGATGATCTTATTAGACAATCTTCTCGTATATTGCTTATGTTTCCTATGTGAGAAGCCTATGTAAGCTTCCTATGTGAGGAGTCTATGTAAACTTCATATATGTAGTATGTGAGAGGTCTATGTAAACCTCACTTGTATATATGTAAAAAGTTTTAATTCTTCTTTATTTTAAACCTATAATTTGTTATGACGAATACTAAAAGGCTTGTATAAGTCCTCTTTGAGGATGATGACGTCGGTGACGTCTAGGGGGTGCTCCCCGGTCGTGAAAGGTGAGGCCAAACAAACTACTTCTAATTGTTCGGATGTTGGTGAACCAAAGAAGAATTACTTGTAGCACCTCCAAGCTAAAGAAAAATTCATATGAAGGTACCGGTAAATTATAGGTTTCCTTTGTGTTATTTTTTATACAGTTGTTGGGTTCCTTCTAAGTGTGGGAGCATGGTGAATATTGAGTTTGATAAATTTTGTCTCTTCTCTTCTATTCTATTCAACCTTGAGAGTTAGAACATTCTAGTAGCATGTTGCATGTGTTAGGAGTCTAACTAAAAATGAATTTCATTGATATCCTTGAATTGTGCATATTATCATGAGATTATGTTTATATGGTAAAATGAGATTAAACGATTTTGTCCTTCATATTGTTATGCATTTATAATGAATTACTTAAATGTTACATAAGTAAACTTGTAAGCATGCTTAACAGTGAACTTCTTGAAAATGTTGCATAATTGTGTTTTATGAGAAGCGGGCATAAAGTGCTTATAAATTAAGTGATTATCATGATGTTATGTGGAGAAGGAAGTTCCTCCTATATGAAATGAGAAGGTAGAGTCTTATTGCATATTAGTTATAGATGGTGTTCCTACTTTCTTGGTGTGTTTTTTGAGTCTCTTAATTATGTGGAGTCGATTTTTCTCCTATAAATGTGTATTGTGTATGATGTGGTATTGTTATGAGCTGCTAGTATTGAGTCTTTTCTCTTGAAAGTGTATTTGCGTCATTCGAGGACGAATGTTTGTCTAAGTGGGGGAACTCTAACAACCCTCAAAATGAACTAGGTTAAACTAGAGTCTATCATGTGTGTGTTATAAGTTAATAAGGTTTTAATATGATGAATATTAGCATTAGAAGTGAGTTTGTAGACTTTGGAAGTCAAACGTCTAAGAACGACCAAGAAGTTTTGAAACTAGCCTTTTAGTGTGCTAGTGTGTCTTTGTTTGTTTTGAATATTTTAAGGTGTTTTATGGCTCCTAAAATCAGTAACGATGACCGTAACACCTTAAGGGACACATATAGGGTAAAAACGTTCAAACACGACTCCCCAAGGACCGACCAATGGGGTCTTGAGGAGGACCAAATGTGTGGCAAGTAGGCTGCAAAGGCAGCGACTAGGCATGTTGTTTTTGAAGCTGCCTTAACGTCTCACAACCTACACTTGAAGGGAAAATAAATTTCCCTGCAATGTGGTCTTGTCACGAACCATTCTGCCTCAAAATTAAAATATTCCAAAACTAAGATGTAGAGGTGTCCCTGCGACACGCAGCCATGTCCCTGATTTAGTCGCTTCGTTTTTAAGTCAAATTAGAATTGCTTAAAAGGTCCAATAAGATTAGGGGTATTTTTGGTACTTTGGGGATTGCTAAAAATTGTTATTGAGTTACTTTAACCCCGAAATTCACCAATAAAAAAAAACTCAAACCAAAAGAAGAGCTCTCCATTCCTTCTCTCCAAAACCTCCATTTTTGAAGCTTTAAAGCTCCAAGGAAGAAGACCAAATTCTCCAAGTTTTTCAACCCAATTTATTGGTGTTTCTGCCAATAAGGTCTGGTGATTTCATCCTTGATTCTTCTATCATTCAAGGAGGCAATTTCAAAGGTTTTTCAAAGATATTCAAAAACCTTGAAATCCTTTTTTGAATTCTAAGCATTGGTTCTTACATGAAAGATTTTAAATTGATATTTGATGTATTTATAAATGTTAATTTATGGTTTAAATACAAAAACTACATGAACTTATGTATTCATTCAATTCCTAGTTTTGGCTCTAAAGTTGGTGAATTGATCAAGGCTTAATCTTGTTGAGTTCATGTGTAGATTGTTGTGGGCTATTGAATTATGTATTGATTATTGTATAAATGTTCATAGATATATTTATAAGAATGATGTCTATATTGAGTATTGATGGATCATTTATATAGATAAATATTTGGTTTAGTATTGTGTATATTTTTATGGTAAGGGTCTATTGTTATGTGAATTTGTTGGAAAGGCTAAGGAATGGTGATGATGGCTATTGGAAGATGGTGAGTTTACCTAATTCCATTGTATATTATAGAATTGACATGTTATTAATTTGTATGGTCCACTTATGGTGTTAGTTTTTAATTGTTATATTTGTCATGAACATGGCCTTGTTGGCATTATTATGTGATTTATGGTATGATCATGATATGGTATTTCTGAAGGTATAAAGTGAAGGTGATAATGTCTTTTTTATATGATCTTATATGGGTGATATAATGATATGATTGATTGTTCTTCTCTAGTTGTTGATATATGATGATGAAGGACTAGGAAGAGCCTTTATAGAATGATAATGTATTTTGTATTGATATACTAGTTGTCACTACTTGGTACTTGTATTGTATTGAATGATGTATGAATGAAAGTATAGGATCGGTAAACCTAGAGTATGTGCCCTTCCTTGGATAAATAAAATGAGGTATTCTAGAGTATGCCTTGAACCGGTAGACCTAAGCATGATGCCCCTTGTTGATGAGTCTAAAACCCTAAGTGCATGTAAAACCTTGAATAAGAAAAGAAAATTAAGAATTTAAAGACTTGAATAATGAAAAGAAGGTCAAGAATGTGAACCTTGAATATGAAAAGAAGGTTGATTAGAAGCCTTGAAGTGAAAGACCGTAGTGGTGTCCTTCTGGAGTGGAATGATGGACTTAGGGGTAGTTTGGCTGGAATGGCATGAAACATCTCTGAGGAAATCATAACAGTTATCCTAATAGTCCATGGTTGGCAGCCCTACTTGACCCATTGAATGATTTACTCTATGAGAACAACGGCAATGCACCGAGTGAATATGCTTGTGGTAGTAGCTTTTATTTAGATTATACTAGCGTACAAATAAGCCCTTGATATTCCTTAACCATGTGCTAACATGGGATGATTACTAGTTTTACCTTTGACAAGTAGAAC
This sequence comes from Solanum arcanum, assembly GCA_027789145.1. Lineage (NCBI taxonomy): Eukaryota > Viridiplantae > Streptophyta > Magnoliopsida > Solanales > Solanaceae > Solanum > Solanum arcanum. The sequence goes on from CM050933.1 coordinate 65,995,096, forward strand.
ACCTTCCACGGTGTGGGGTCTTATGACACCTGATTTCATACCTATCTAGTGCGGTATATGTCTATTATTGTCTTTCTCATCATATGGTATGTACACTCTAGTCATTTGATAGGTTCTACAACATATAGCTAGTGGAATGGGACGATATCTATACATTGCAGGAGTAGGCTTTAAAGATGCTAGGTGCGTTCCCTATGTCCTCCAAGACTATTATGTGAATCCCTCTAATTGATTGTTTGTCTATTAAATGACTCTAATGAATAAGGTTCTATTAGTAAAGAATGTAAATTGAAAGGTCCTTATCTAGGGTAGCTTTAAGGATCACATAGGTGTGCTTGAGGAGGGTGTATGGGCGGTCTTTTCATGTCATGCTCAAGTGAGTCTTAGAGTAACTTTAGTAGAGGGTCTAAAGTGATTAAAATGTTACTTATTGAATATGGAGTATAAGTGGTTGTTTGACTTGTACTATGTCTTTTAAACTATTATGATGATGATTTCTATCAAAAGAGCATTAAAAGTATGTTTTAAAGTAAATGTCCGTTTTTGCATGGTTTTATTGCATGTTCACTAAATGTGCTAATTCCATATGTTGTCTCTATTTCTAAAAATGTAGGTGGAAAGTGAGGATTCTCTTAGAAGTTGAAGCTTGGGAAATATTATTCTCTCAAGAAGCTTGGTAAGTCCTCATATGTTTGACGACATGACCTATGTTTTAATTTCCTTTTTCTAAAAGACTTTGTAAATAGACTATGGTTCTTTTCAAATTGATGTAAGGGTTGTGACCCTGTGATATTATATGTGTGTATGATGGCTTATGAAGAGACTTACTTCTTTCTTATATTCTATAAAGATTTTGATTATTATTGTGAAAAGTATTAATTCTGCACTACTTTTCATATATATGCTACGAATGATGTCTATAGGGTCGTTACAAAAAAGGGTTGAATCTATAGACTCAAAAGTGAAAGATCTAGATTACTTCTCAAATATGAGTCAGCTCCTAGACACACATATACATCCATCAGGTAGTTAGAGCAACAATTGTAGGAGTTGCCTGCTAGTTAAAGCAACAATTGTAGGAGATGCCTGCATCACTAACTCAAATAAAGAATGGCGATGTTTGCTATGACACCACTCAAAACCCAAACAAAGATTATCACTATATTTCCATTAAAAGAAGGAGTGTAAAACAACTTCCACTACCGATACCTACAGGTTTTGAGGTGGAAATATATGTTGCATATGCTGAGGACAACGAGGGTGAAACGATATTATTAAGAAAATATCAGTTAAGATAGTGGAACCTGAAGAGGTAGCAAACAGCCGTAAAGTTGTTAAAACGACTAAAGAGGCAGATGATCCAACCAAAAGAGTGTCACGGCCAGTACAAGAAATGCCTAGGACACCACCATAATTTCCACACAAGCTGACAAAGAAGGTCGAAGAAGGTAAATTTTTCAAATTCTTAACTATGCTTCGGCAGGTTTTTGTTAACATTCATTTGGTAGAAACAAATGGGGGCATATTCCAAGTTCATGAAGGATTTGGTTAAATATAAGAGGTTGGTAAATTGTAAGGCGAGAGATAATTTGCACCATTATAGCGATATCACTGCAAGGTCACTTATGCAGAAGAAAGAGGTCTCTACAACTTTCACTGTCTCATACACAATTAGAACATTGAATTTGCTAAGGCGTTGTGTGATTCTGGAGAAAGTATTAACTTGATGGCGCTGACCATTTACAAGTAGTGGTTTTGCATATCCCAAACTAATGTCCATGCAGTTATTGATGGAAAACATGTTAGTTAAATGGCCTATGGGTGTTCTCTATAATGTATTTATTAACGTGGTAAGCATCACTTTTCTAGCAGATTTTGTTATGTTGGATTGTTAGGTGAATTTTGGGTAAGACATTTTGGCCACAGGTAGAGCATTTGTTGACATGGCAAGTGCAAAGCTGATGTTCAATAAGAATGATCAAGAAATGAAATTCAGTGTGTTTAAATCGATGAAATGGTCGCGTGATATGAGTGTGGTATTAGTTATTCATATTGCAGAAGAGGAATTTATAGAAGTGTTTATTGAAGAGAGGTTGATAATTGAGACCTTAGCTGCCATTATAATGAACTTTAAAGAGGATCTCTGAAGTGACTTCGTAGAGAATGCAAATGTTTTTCAGAGATGGGTTCTCCTAGATATGCACCTAAGAAGCTTGACCTAGATTTAAAGAAAAGGCCAACTCCTCAATCTAAGTCATTAATTGAGGAACCACCTTCGTTGTAATTGAAGGAGTTAACTTTCCATCTCATGTATGAATATTTCGATGAAGGAAATACTTTACCTGTTATTTTTTCTGAAAGTTAAAGTAGGGAGAGGGTTCATGCATTGGTGTTGGTGTTCAAAAGGTTCAACAAGAAAATTTGGGTGGATAACTGTTGACATCATAGGCATGCCTTTAGGAATCTACAATAATTATATTTAGTTAAAGGAGGATCGTCTCCCAAGTATGGAATACCAAAGAAGGTTGAACCCATCAAAGCAACATGTGGTGAAAAAAACATCATCAAGTATATTGATAAGGGAGTGGTTTACCCAATCCCTCATAGCATTGGGTCAGTCTAATATAACGTGTCCTTAATAATGAAGGAATAATAATGGTAGATAGTGTGAAAATTAGTTGATTCCTCTCTATCCAATGACAGGGTGGCGAGTCTGTATGAACTATAGGAAGTTGAAAAGTTGGACTTTATAAGATCATTTTCTAATATCATTCATGAATCAAATATTTGATAGTTTGTTAGATTGAGGTTGGTATTTCTTTTTGTATGGGAACGAAGATATAACCAGATATTTATCACGCATCAAGATCTGGAAAAGACAACATTACATGTCCTTATGGTACCTTTGCATTCAAACACATGCAATTTGGATTGTATAGGGCTTCTGTCACATTCAGATATGTATGATGTCTATTTTCTCAGACATAGTGGAAGATACACTTGAAATGGTTATGAATGATTTATCTATGATAGGAGATACTTTTGATGGTTGTTTGTTGAATCTTAGTTGGGCATGACAAAGATGTGAATTAATTAACCCAGTTCTTAACATTGAAAATTACCATTTTACGGTGATATAAGGCATTGTGTTGTGGGATAAAATATCTAAAAGGGACTTGAGATAGACAATTCAAGGATTAAGGTTATTGATAATTTACTAATGCCCATCTTTGTAAAAAGGTATTCAATTTTTTTTGGGGGTATGCAGGGTTCTACCAAAGATTTATCAAGGACGTCTGATATATTGCATATCCTTGTGGTAGACAGTTAGAAAAGAAGGTAAAATTCAATTTTTATGAGGCATGTTTGAAGGATTTTATGTTCTTGGAAGAGAAAATGGTGTAAGCTTTAATCATTATTTCTCCAAATTAGTCTGAACCATTTGAAATGTTGTGTGATGCTAGCAATATAGCCTTGGGAGTTGTGCTAGGGAAAAAGTGGGACAAAACTTCCATCCTATTTACTATGTCATTACTTCCTAAATGGAGCTCAGTGAAACACAGAGTCAATAAAGGGAATTGTTGATTATTGTTTATACTTTTGAGAAATTTAGGGCAAAATTGTTGGGTAACCAAGGTGGTTACAGATCCTTCGGTTTGAGTTACGTGATGGTGAAAAAAGATGCAAAGGTAAGGTTGACTCGGTGGTTGTTATCTTCGTGAAAGTAGATGTTGCATATCTTTGTTGATTCTCTTATGTAATAGAGTGTCGCTCATTGGTTTTCTTTAATCACTTTAGAACAATGTACGACTATATGTTAGGGGTTTTTATAACATCCCGTCTTAGAAAGAGCTAAATTTAGAAAGCTCTAAATTGAGAATTTTGCAAGTAATCCTTAAGTTATGAGTTTTGAGTCAACTTCAAAGGACCATATTTTTCAGTATAGGATGAGTTAGGTGGCCCATAAGATATCAAAATATAGGTCTTGGAATCCTCTTTCCAATGCCAACAAATTTTCTATGTTTCAAGTTTGGATGAGTGTCACACCCGGATTCTAGAATCAGAGTGCTACCGGCTTCGTTAACCTCTCAGAGGTCGCAGACAAGCCTCTTCTTAGCTTTCATCACATTCATATCGTTAAATTTGCGGAAAATTTAAAACTTATAAAACATAATGAAATATACATAGACTTCATATAAAAGTTATGTGGATTCATATAATATAAGCTCAAACTAAAGACAACCATCTACAATTGAAGAATCAATCAAATCAAAAGATCAATATATATAATGTAATAGTTTGCCAAAACGGTCTTAATAGAAAGCTTTAAAATAAACATTTGAAAAGAAACGCTAGGGGAAACATCCACTAGCTATGTCTAAGGAATTAGGCTAGATTATAAATGTAGCATCCTCGAACATCAAGAGGACCTACCAAAGTCTGGAGATCGACAATCTAAACAACTTCAGCAAGTCTTCAACCTTCTCTCTGACCTGCACCTAAAAGGATAATAATTGTATAGGGTTAGTACACACTTGTACTAAGTATGGGTTCATTCACACATACACATAAGGCTATGCATGATCATGGAAAGCTCTTCCTAAACAACATGTCGTTTCTGGAAAGTAAAGTCATTATACTTTCCTAAATCGTTATTTGTGAATTGTGGTATGAATATAAAGTATTTTAATGCAACCAAAGCACACAACTTATTTTCTATATGAATACAAGACCTTATAATCATCAACATAATTTTAAAACAACTTGAGCGAAAATTATAGATTTTAAAGCTACCAAACCCGAGAGCCCCTTTCTTGACAGTTTTTTTCAGTCTTTTTCTTCTTCTTGTTATGTAATTCAATTATCTCCTTTGATCTTATGTTGCTCTTACAAGTGCAATGATTCATTGTAGTCTAAGTAATCTGAAGGACTAAGGAACTGATTTAACTACAAATTGGGTATGATATTTTATTAAGCCAATATTTATTGGCTAAGCCTATCATTCTATTATTAGCCTAATATAAGAAGTAATTATTGGATATGATCTTTTGCCAATTATATAAAGACATTATAAGTCAATCTTATTTGGCTTGATCATTTTCATAACATGAGGATTAATTATTGGCTATGACCTTTACTTATCGGAAACTTCATTCTTAACAACATTGGCATTCGTAGCTCTTACTTTCTTAGTTCGCCTAGAACTTACATCTCTTCTTTCTTGCTATTTCCTTAAATAAGTCTAAAGCATTAAGATCATGTGAAGCTACATGAAATCCAGTGTCTTTCCCACACCGAAAAGAGGTGATTCGCCGATCAAGGTGAATCCTAGATCATGTGAGTTAACATGAAATCAAGTATCTGCCCCACACCGAAAGGGGTAATTCCCCGGCTAAAGTGAATCCATCTCAAGTGTTTACCCCACACCAAAAAGGGGTGGCTCACGTCTAAAGTGAACCAAGAACATTCTTTTGATCATTAACCGACATAGATCATATGAGCTAAACATGAAATCCGGTGTCTTCCTCACACCAAAAAGAGGTGGTCTCACTACTCAAGGTGAGACCGAAAAATACCTAGCTCTCTTAGGTGGAATCCACAGGCTAGTTCCCATGTTGTCTAGACATATTTTGAAGACTAGTAGACATATGGAGACTACTTATCCACCTCGGTGGTAACCTCATATCATGAGACTTACATGTGATTACACAAGCTTATTGCTAGTCTATCGGTGCTTTGATCTTTTTATTTTATCTTTTTATCTTTTAGAGTTGACTCAAACATTATGGAAGCTTGCTTCTAGATTGAGGTTTACTTACTCTATTGATGTCTTGTCATCCATTTCTGTACATTGATGAAATGTGAATTTATCCTTACATAACATCTTTGGTTTTAATGAGACTTGTCTCACGATTATTAACACTGTCATATATAAATATCTTTAACATAGTTGTCTTAGGTGTAAGTGAGACTTGTCTCACTTCCTTTAACACCCCATTCTAGTAATGTTCTTAACTTAGAAATCTTCAATTATGTTAATATTCACTTTACTTGCTTACGTTTGTTTGATAGCTTCATATCATCGTTTATGGACGATGAGAACTTCATTCAAGGAGTTACATTTGTTCATAGTTCATTTGGTTAGGTCATGTTGGGAATTGTCCAAATGATTGACATGCCCTTGGATATGGATTCATTGAATTACCTTAGATGTTCTTATATTTTCATTTCAATACTTTGGCTATATATGATTGGCATAAAATTAGTATTGGCCTAAGTAATTTGAAAAATATTACATAGCCATCTTTGTTGGCACAAGCCAAAGTTACATTCATTCATGCTTAATTTGGGATACATTATTCATTATCCAATCTTTTAATTATTTAAAGATAACATTATAGCCAATTCCATTCAACAATTTGGATAATGTATTGTTAGCCATTGTATTGGCATACGCCAAACATTCATTTAAGTATGATTTCATGGAGATCTTTTTAGCCAACCTTATAACATAGATTAAACATCAAATTAGTAGTCATTTCATACATCCTCATATGAACTCTTTGAGGAACATGACATTTTAATAAAGTCACGTTTAACCGTAGGTATACACATCAATATCGTAAAATCTCAAGACTAGCATTTTCGAACACAAGTTTATGCGACATCGTTCTTTATATAACGTAAGGAGCACATAAAATCAGACATGTACAAAATATAGGTTCACTCGACAATTACAAATCAAGAACCCTACACATTAAGATCAACCAGCACCACATGCCAACAGCATGATCAAGATTACGTCTATATATTCATTAGAATCGGAAACGAGGATACTAGGAAAAAAGGACGTTCAGCAAGAACCTTGGGAAATAACACTAGTTTTGAGATTTCGTAGATTCAAGACAATGAAAAATACTATTAGAGAAAGAATTCCAGTAGACAAACCCATGCCTTATGTAGAACTTAATCTACGAACACCACCTTGCACGAAACCTTGAAGAAAACCTTGAAATCGCCTATGAGATTTTCTGTTTTTCTCCCGCTTTGCTTAATGTCTTTGACCTCACGTTTCTAAGTGAATGATCTTGATTTTTTAGGTCATAGGAACTGATCTTGACTCATTGAACATAGGTTTAATAAGTTAATTAAATAAATTAATTAATTAATTACTAAATAGCCCCTCCTAAATTGACTAAACTTAGGAGAACATTGACTTGACAGAAAATCGTGAAATTGGTGTTGTCTCAGTAAATATTTTAAATTCTTATTAACTAATAAGGTAATTACTAAAGTACCCCTAAGTCTTTGGGACCATAACTAACCTTTTTTGGACCATCCTAGGTTAAGTACTAGGATGTTTCTTGAGTTGTACTAGGTTAGTGTAAGAATTTTGGTTTGAACCCTTTTATTTAATTAATTAAGTTGTTAATTTAAATAATTAGGTGACCTAGAGTAATTAATAAAGTACCCTTAAGTCTTTAGGAACATAACTAACACTTTGGACCATCCTAGGTTAGGTACTGGGTTGTCTCTTTAACTAGTTACTAGGTTAGTATCACCCGGTTAAGTCTGAGGTTGTCGGGTGTACTATATAATTTATTTTTGTTTGTACTATATTAGTTAGTTAGTTGGATAAGTAGGTTAGAGTGTAGAATGTTTACGCCTCCCCCCTGACTACCCTAACCAAATTCGGTTAGGGTGGTCCCCTCTTGGTCGTTTCCCCCCATGTGCTTGCACATGGGTTGCTTGTAATTTCCTAACTAACTATTATTTATGGTTCATTTTGGAATATTTAATTATTGTCCCAAGGATCCTCACTATGTCATTGGGCACTGCTTAGTCTACATGATCATTTTAAATGGTCATGTGTTATGGTACTAGGCTTGACACTTTGATGCCTAGTACATATCGTGTGTTACTATTACAAAACATGATTTTTAGCTTAGGGTCTTTATTGCAGGTACATTTCCCAAACAAGCTTATTAATGTTAGAAAATTGGCTAATACCCTTTAAGCCAATATTTTCTACTATGTCCTAATTTTCTAATATGCCCAATATTTCTAAATATTGGATTGGAATAACTATTTACCCCCAATACCTAGTCTTAAAACTTAATAGTCCCTTCACTATACGGGTATATTTTCTGGAATGTTACAATGAGGGAGGTAATCTCATTTGAAATATGTTTGTGTTGTTAGAAAAGATACCCAAACAAGGGGTGTTTTGGTATTTTCTGATCTCCATAAGCTTAAAACAATTTTAGTAAATATTTTGGGGTCAAATCTGATTTGGGTCAGTTTTACAATCCTAATTTACACTTAGGGTTTTATAAAAGAGTTAAAGAAGAGAAAAAAGGATTAAAAAAAATGAAGAACGGTCGAGGTTTCATACGAATAAAGGCTTAATTTTGCCAATCGAGGTATGTAATTTTTCATAGTGTTAGGTTCGTTTTCACACACTTAAATCATGATTTACGTTTTTTAATTCATCCATAAAGATAGAAGAATTTGGTTCTTGATGAGTGCTCTTGAAGATTTGCTTTTTAATATTGAATTATGGTGGGTTTGATGAGCTCTTGAGATAATTGTATCGAGTTTGACGTTGTTTGTGTAATTGTATTGGTTTGTTGAATTTGAGGATTACATGAGAAAATCAATCGATTTTAGGGGAATTAGGATCAGAAAACGAGAGGCAAAATTCATCGGATTTGCCATGGGATTGGCTGGGACAGCGCGCCCCAGATGCGCCATAGGGGCTGGGGAGACGCCACAGTAGTGCGCCATTTTGGTGTCTCTAAGGTTTAGGATCTGGCGCCCCACACTAGGTTTGCACAAAGGTCGCCTGCCCCAACCCTTTTTTAATTATTTGCACCTTACTCCATATTGATTCTAACTACTTTAAACTACATATAAACACAGAGAGATCATTCATAACATGAATCATAACCTTGAATTCATAATTTAATTTTAAAGTAGAGTTAACAGTTAAGTCTTGAGAGCTCTTTTTTCGAGTCATTTAAAGAAGTATTTTACGATCTTTTAAAACTTATTTTAAGACTTGAGTACTGGAGTATGAGGAATAGTATACTTGAGTTTTATTTTTCAAAATGAATATATGGAAACTAAGCATTTCCAAGAGTAAATATTTTTACATTTTAAATGAGGGGAAACATCGATTTTCAAAGTAGTTAATGAGGAGTTTTGAGTACTATCTATTTCAAGAGAAACCGTTTGAGTAATAATCTCAAAGTTAAGGATGAGGAAAATGTTTTTATACATATGAGCTAAGTTATATTTTGGGAGTAGTATTGAGCACCAAACCTATATGGGGATGAGTTTAGATAACTCAAAGTCCTCAGAAAGCCTGTAGCCAACATGGGTTTAAAAGGGTCATAATTTTTAAATGACTCCTTATTGCTTTTTACGCATTGGCTTTTCACATCCCATGGTACCCTCTAGATGTAACAAGGAACATAAAACCCCGATAGGCCCCATATAAGTCACTTAGCATATCATAACACAATTAATAGAACAATAAGAGGAAAAACTCATTTCAAGTGTTGAAAATTTCATAAACAAAAGAGGATGTCCAGACTCTAAGTCTCAACATAGTAATCTATTACAATATTCTGATTGAAAAAGGACATAGACCAATATAGTAGTCTGAAAATGTTATACAATAAAGGAACTATAATGAGATAACATTCGTCTTCAAATTATGTGGACTCACAAAAAGCTAGGGGAATGAGAAAATTCATGCTTTAGCCATAATGATGATCACCTTGAGAACCGGACCTTACACTTGGGAAAATGCAGGAAAAGTAGGGGTTACCACAAAAATATGCACGTATAATAGACATGCATAAATACATTTAAATAATGTAAAAAGGGACATTTCCTTTGAAAGTATGCATTTTTTCAAGTTTGAACATCATATTAGACATAAGAAATTATGAGTCGTAATAATGGACAATTTAAGTCACCGTAGTTTATTAATCATATTATTATTGTGGGAGAATAGCCTTAACTGACATAGCGATCATATGACATAAACATCATCCCCCGGTGTCTCCCACACCTAAAAGGGTTTTTGTACTTTCCTAAGGTAGAACCATGAACTATTACCATAGATGGATCCTCTAGCTATTTAACCTATGGGATCACATAGTTTATGGGATACGAAAATTGCTACTATAGAAGAGCTTCCATCCCATTGTCAATATCCAATCACTGCTAAGCATAATTCCCACAAAATACTTTGTATAGTCTTACCTAACACATGTCTCATGGAAGAATGTCCTTGACAATCAATCCATGTTAGTTCATTAGGATAGCTATTATTCATTGATTCAATCAAGTGAGAATAGTATTTCAAACTGAGAATCCTTTCTATGTTAAAAAAAACTTTCACATCATGGTTATAAGTGTTTCATGAGAATGGCCTTTCAACAACACAATCAACATTGGCATTTTATTCTCAAAGCACCTTCATGTCATTTACATAAGTTTCATAAGATTATGATAAACTCACACTTTTTCCTTCCAAGGTTCAAATCCATCATCAATGATAATATCTATAATTTAAGCACTCGATAGTGATTTCATCAAAATTTCATGCAATTCCATCAATTCATACATTATTACCATAGAAACAATACTTTCTCAATTAACACCCCAACCTATAAGATCAGATTTTAGAGAAATATCAGGTTTGCATGGGATATGGGTAATATCATAAAAGAATTGTATATCATCAATTCATGCATATATATACATAAGTAAACCATTTATGTCAAGCTGAATGAAGAAGATCCTAGCTAATTGGGGAATTCTACCATTTCAAATTGATGATTCTGAGAGGGATCCATGGATGAAACATACCCATGGATGAAAAACACCATACCTCAATTACAAATCCCGAAGAATATGATGTAAATATCCTTGCTTCTTGAACCTTAGCCTCCAACTTATTATTCTTTTTTTTTTTGAGTTTTATAGAGAGATAACTTTTGGAGACGAGATGAACTTTGGGAATTGATTTGGGGTTTTCATAAATAATGGAATGAATAGGTGTATTTTGAGTTAAAAAACTTATATATGTGTATAAGACCAAGGAAAAACGACTTCACTTCAATAATACTTAAATAGGAATTCCCCAAAACACCCCTAACATTAATTAAGTTGTCAGGTGCCACGAGGGGCTCCAAGTCGTGGTCATGACCATGATCCATGGTCCCCTTTGTGTACTTGAAAGAGTGGCTAGGAAACTTGTGCTTTTACCCCCAGAATCCCCGATAATCCTCACAAGGGGATCCACGAGTTGTGGTCCCTCTAATTGGACTTGATGCAGTGGCTTGCCACTTCTTTTCCACCCTCACATACCTAACTCTCCATCCCTAGCCTTCCCACGAGTTGTGGTCTTCACCATGATCTATGAAGTGGCTCGTGATGAGGATCTTGGTTTGGGCAGTTTTGTGGATCTCACTACCTAGACCACTATCGACCAGACCATGAATCGTGATTGTGGTCGTGGTAGCTAAGGAAATTCCTAGGGGAGAGTGCACTGCCATAGTATTATCCCTTTGACCTTTACCACCTCCTTACTCTAACCGAAACTTTTAGATCTAGTTTCCGAGGTGTTACATACTTAGTGGATCTACTTAGTTGAGGATTTTTATACCCCGTCAAGGTATAGTACAATTCTGGCAGGATGTGCGAGACGTTGTATCATCACATAGCTCATAGTGATGGTTGTCAGTTCGAGAATCTCCTAAATATAGAATATTTTGTATTTTTACATACAAACTGAGTTATGTTTCATTTTCCAATACATTGAAATGATATCTACTTTTTTAAAAAAGATTTCTTTATATCACATTATTTCTATTGCTTTTATACTAAAATTCATTAATATTGAGTTGTGATTGAGTTAAATTGAGACAAGGTAAGTTGTTTTTTTGGTTCTGGTTCAACCTTATGTTATGTTTCAGATTTCCCCTTTCAGGCTCATATGTAACGACCCTCAAAATGAACTTGGATAAATTAGAGCTTCATGTGAGTTTCTTGGGTTAATAAATTTTTAAAATAATGAAAAATAGATTTGGAAATAAGTTTTAAAGAGTTTGGAGGTCAAACGTCAAGGAATGAACCAAGACGTTAAAAAATTAGTCTTTTGTTTGCTAGTGTGTCCTTGTTTTTTATATGTTTTTTGTTGTACTGTTTGGAGTCTAAAACAGTTCTGATGACCCTAAATCCTAGAGGTACTTGTTTAGGGTCAAACATCTTGGCACGACTCCCTAAGGACTAACCAAAGGGTCCTTGAGGAGGACCCACGCCTTGGCCAATGTGTTTCCACAGCGCGTGGGAAGATTCTAGAGGGAGACACTCCGCGTCACAAACCTTCTAGACCAATGAACAAAAAAATTGTTCCACATCATAGACCTTATTGCGGACCCTTATGCCCAAAAATTTATTTCAAGAAACTTGTGGGAACACCTCTGTGATGCGGACTTGTTGCCCGAAGATAATTCCGAATATAAAAGTTAAGTTTGAATTGCTTAAAAGGGTCCAATTAATATAAAGGTGTTTTAGGTATTTTGGGGGTGTATTATATATCTATTTTGAGAAATTTAACACCCTTTCCCCCAATCAAAAAACCCAAAAACTTAATTGGAAATCAAAAGAAAATAAAAGCTCTCCCTTCTCTCTCTACTCAAATCCTCCATTGAAGAACTTTCAAGTTCCAAGGAAGAAGGTCAAATTCTCAAAGTATTCAATACAAATTTAGTGGGCTTTTCAAAACTAAAGTATGGTAATTTAATCCTTGATTCTTCTCTCATTCAAGAATCCAATTTCAAAGGCTTTTGAAAAAGATCTCAAAAACCATAAAACCTTATTTCAAATTCTAAGCGTGGGTTATTGCATTAAAAGGTTTAAATTGATGATGATTTATGACGTATTTGATGTTAATTGATGGTTTTTTGATAAAACAAAACTCTATGAACCCATGTATTGCTTAAATTCCTAATTTTGACTCTAAAGGGTGTATGTTGATTATGACCAAATTATGTTAGATTCATGTTTAGATTATTATGGGCTATTGAATGATATGCTGCCTACTAATGGAAATGTTCATAGTTTTTTGTATAGTATTGATATATATATATATATATTGGGTTATGTTGAATTATTGTTATGGATGAGTTAGGGGTCTTAGTCTTATTGGCATTGTAATCAATAAGTTCTCTTGTTGTGTGGAATTGTTAGAGATGTTAAGCAATGGTGGTTCTGGATCATGAAAGGTGGTATTGATTGTTGTGGTCCATTTATGGTGGTGGTGCTTAATTGTTATAGATGGTATGAACATGGCCTCGTCGACATTATTATGTGAATTGTAATGTTATCATGTTATGGATTATATGTATGAACATAGTGGAGGATAAAATATGGTATGTGTGAAGGTACTTATTTGATGTTTATATGATGTTGTACGGGTACTATAATAAGATGATTGAATGTATTCCTTCTTTTCAAGTTGATATATGATGCTGAAGGACTAAGAAAAGTCCTTGTTGAAGATGTTGTATCTTGTGTTGGTAGACTTAGTTGACCCTACTTGGTACTTGAACTATATTGAATGAATGAAATAATGAATGTATGGGATCGATACACCTAAAGTAGGTAGCCTTCATGAAAGACTAATATGGAACCTTGAATAAGAAAATAAGGTTAATTATCAAGCCTTCAAGTGGTAGACCGTAGTGGTGCCTCCTTCTTGAGTGGAATGATGGACTTAGAGTTAGGTTGGATGGAACGGCATGAAACCATCTCTAAGAAAGTCATAAGAGCTATCAAAATTAACCTTGATCGGCAGCCCTTGTGTAACCCTTCTTGGAAATGGTATTATGAGTTGGTAGGGCTTAGTGATGGTACCTTCTCTAATGCACTAACATGATTGAACCTAATCTATGAGAACGAGGGAAAAGCACCGAGTGGATATACTTAAATAAGTAGCTTTACTTGATGTATGAGACTAGAGTACAACAAAGCCTTTTGATATCCCCTAACACATGTGCCAACATAGGATGTGTCCTAGTTCTACCGTTGGCAAGTAGAATACCCTACACGGGATAGGGTAGACTCTGGATTCCATACCTAGCTAGTATGGTGTATGTCAGTTAATGTATATTCTCACAATGTGGAATTTAAAATTTAGCTATTGGATAGGTTCTACAACGTGTAGGTACTGGATGGGACACTATATACACATGGCACGAGTAGGCTTTGAATATACTTGAGTGGGTTCCCTAGGTCTTCCAAAACCATTGTAATGACCCTTAAAATGAAATAGGTCAAACTAGAGCTTCTCATATGTTCAGTAAGTTAATAATGAGTTAAAATGATGCATTTTATCATTAGAAGTCTATAAGTGAAGTTTGGGGGTCAAACGTTAAGGGACGACCAAGACGTTCGGAAACTAGCCTTGTGTGCGGACTAGTGTGTCCTTGTATATTGTATGTGTTTTTTGGAGTCTAAAATATGTGGGTATGACCCTAGAACTTAGACGTACATTTTTAAGGTCGAGACGTCCGGGCACGACTCCCCAAGGACCAACCTAAAGGTCCTTGATGAGGACCCAAACATTGGCCAAGCAAGCTGCCTAAGGCAGCAAGGTTTTGCACCTAGGTGAAACAAGTGCGCTTCGCTGACTTGGTCAATCTAAGGAAAAAATCTTGGTCTCCGAAATGGAAACGTCGCGGGACTCCCCTGTCTCAAAATTATTTTCTAAATCTTGCGGGAGCAGCTCCGCGTCGCGGACTTCTTTCCCAACGATAATTCCAAAAATTTAAGTGAAGTTTGACTTCTCTAAATGGATCCTTTTAAAGTAGGGATGTTTTGGGTATTTTGGGGTTTGTTGTACAGTGATTATTGGTCATTATACACCTATTTTCCAACCAAAAATACCAAACCCTCAATTTGAAACCAAAATTTCAAATATCTCAAAAAGTTCTTCTTTCCCAAAAGCACTCACAAACACCATTGAAACTATAACTCAAGGTTGAGCTAGGGCTGAAAATTTTGGACGTTTTCTTCATCAAATCAGGTGTTTTTCTTCATATTGAGGTATGGAATGTCATCCTTGACTCTTCTTTCATTCAAGTAGCCCATTCAAAGACTTTTCAAAAAGGGTTTTCAAACTCCAAACTCTTCTATTTTCGATTCTAAGCATGGGCCTTGCATGAAAACTTTGTAATGAGTGTCATATGATATTATTCAATGTTATATTATGATTTTAAGGATAAAAACTCAATAAAACCATGATCATTCAATTTCTCTACTTTTGTCTTATGAAGTGGGTTCAATGTACATGATTTGATAATGTTAGAGCCATGGTTTTCTTATGTTATAATGTGAATTAGATACTACCTTAAATACTATTTTGTGATGCATTGTTGGAGAAATTGAGAAAAGGTGGTAAAGTCTTGGATGAAGGGTAAGTTGTTATAATCCTTATTAGTTCTTATTGTGGAATGATCTAGAGTGGTATGGTCCACCTTTGGTGGCAATGTTTACTTGAAATATATGTGTATTGTGAGTACGGTCTTGAAGGCATAGTGAGTAAAGTAAGATGGTAATTATGATGTATATGCATTATATGGTCTAAGAAGTTGAAAATGAATATCTTGATAATGTTATGGATAAATGAAGTTTATGTATATATGAAGCATGATAGTTTGTGAAGTATTATGAATGTGGGTATGAACATGTCTAGAAGTCAATGTTATGTATTATGTGGCTATGTGAAACATGTTCTCACATGTACACACACACACTTTGAATGTGTGAATGATGTTATGAATGAAATGGGGGATTTGTAGGTAAGACACTCTTCGTGAGTAGAGATGAAGTGTCTAGATCATCCCTAGCATTCCTATAGTATGAAAAGGGGGATTTCAGGGTGAAAACTTTTCGTGAGTTGAGATGAAGTGTTTAGTAGCAACCTGACTATTCCCAATGAGTTCTCAAAGATAGGTTAGAGGTTGATGCCCTTCTGAGTTGAGATGTGATATTCAAAATTAACCTTTAGGGATAAGTAATCTTCGTTTATTAAGATGTCGTACTATATATCTATCCCTTAAAGTATACTCTATCAATGTTAAGACTTCGTAGGGTGTTATGGTTAGCACCAAAAGAATTTGAGTGGATACACTTCATGAGTATAGATGTTTTATCCAATGTACCTCTTGAGATGAGTGTTCCTCATTAGTAGAGAATGATTTACTTAGTAGAGGTCTCTTTATCCCATAAATATGTGCCCGCATAAAAGTAGCTATTAGAGAATCCATGTAAAGGCCAAAACAATGACCCTACCTTAGAAAACTAAGGATCCCTCATCCGGTAGGGGTTGATACCATGATTGTCTATCTCTCATGGTCTATGTCAGTTTTAACTAACCCCCACAAATGAATGTTAAGAACTAAGCCTTCTTAAGGGTGTACTACGTAGGGTAAATAGTAGAATGGAGCGTTATCTATCCATGCACAAATAGGCATTTTGAGGGAGTCTTGGTGTGGTCTTTTATGAAATGTATGGATGGTCATTATATGATGAAATGAAACATGATGATTTTATGTTTAATGTCAATGAAGTAATGTGACTTTATGTCTAATGTTTACAAAGTATGTTTATTTTATGTCTATGTCATGAATAATGAGAGTCTTATGTCTAAAATTGATAAAAGCAATGTACAGGAAGTTATGGATGTGATGTGCCTACTCTAGGGTGATTACTAAGGAGCACTAAGTGGAAGGAGTACTATGGGATGAAATTTTCACATTGCACTAAGTGTAACTTGGGGTTTGTATTGGAGGATGATTTTATGTGAAGTTCCTAAGTACGTGTATGTTAAATCTAGTGTCCTTTTACCAAATGTTGATTTGTGAAATGAGATGGAGCATGTCAATCCTTTTTAGCCTTAAGAATCACTTTGTTGTGCATTGAAGATATCGTATGGGCGGTTCTACATGTCTTACCTTTGTGAGTCTATGGAGAACCTTGGATAGGGATAAACTTAATGATTAATGAGTTCTCCATAAAGTGTTATAATATGATAAAATTATGGGAAATTCTACTTTATGTTTTAAGTGATGATCCACATGATGTTTTGTGACTATATTCATGAAGATTTTACTTAATTTGCGTGAAATCTTTATTTCAATAAAATTGTACTCTTTTACATGTGTTTTTGCATAATGACATACCTAGTACAATGTTTGTACTAACCCCATATCTTTTTATAACCTATAAATAAGTATAGGTTTGAGGCAAGTGGAACTTTAGGAGTCAAAGGTTGGGAAAATGACTCTCTCTCAAGACTCGGTATGTCCTCATATATTCGGTATGTCCTCATATATTCGAGGACATAGTCTATGTTTCTTTAGTTTCTTCTCTTAAGACTTTTAAAGACTTGTTAAGTATTTCTTTCAATATAGAGGGCCCTGTCCCTAAGAAATTTAAGTTTTGTCTTTAAGTTGGCTTGTGACAATGAGACTTATTCCTTAGTATTTTATAAAAGATGTTTCTTATTATTATTGTGTTAAAATTTTTAATTCCACACTACTTTTCATATCTTATCTAACGAATGATAGCTAATAGGCTTGTGCAAGACCTCTATGAGGTCAAGTACGTCGTGTGACCAATAAAGAATGCTCCTTTCTCCTAGGGTTTACTTGTGTGTAGTGACAATCATTATATGAAGTCCCTTTATTGTCTAAATGTCTCCTTTAGGTTCTTTAGTATGGAATGTTGACTTGTTATGGTTGTGTGTGAAAGGAAATATCCTTATCTTTGGTAGCCTTAAGGAACACATAGGTGTTTATCGAAGAAGTTTTATGGGCGGTCTCTTCATGTGTTACTTGGGTGGGTCTTAGGATAACATTAGGTAGAGGTTGTAAATGGTAAAAAGGATTAATTAATGATTGTGTTCTTTCCTTATATGTGGAAATTGACTTTAAGATGTTTCTTATACTTGTCTTGTTAGATTTTTACCAAAAAGAGCATGAGAAGCATATTTCAACTGAAGTGTCCCTTTTTGCATGTTTCCTTGCATGTTCACCATACTAAGTGATTAATTGTACTAATTCCATATTTGTCCCTATGTCTACAAGTGTAGGTGGTGGCAAGTGAGGATTCCTAGAGTAGAAGCTTGGGAAGTAGATTTCTCTCAAGATTGGTACGTTCTCAAATATTCGGGGACATGGATTTTATTTCTAGTTTTCTTTTATTAAAGACTTTGTATTAGACTAAGTTTCTTTTCAATGTAAGGGTCGTGACCCTATTATTATGATATGTGTATAAGATAAATTATGATAAGACGTAGTTCTTCTTATGTTTTTATAAAAGAGTTTCTTATTGAATTTATTGTGAAAAATTTTAAATTTCCGCAAATTTCTGCACTATTTTATGACAATGGGATTAATGAATGCTAAGGGCTAGTATAAGACCTCCGAGAGGTCGAGTATTCCGTGTGGTGACTTAGGAGTGCTCCCCAATCGTTACAAACTTTATATTAGAGCATAAGGTTATGAAATGGTATTTAGGATCCAAAGTATAATGAGGCCACGTCTAGTATAGTCTTGATCATCGGTGTTAGTCGCGACACAACTATTAGCGAGAGGCTATTGGATGATTGAAGTTTCACTTTTTTAATTACTTTTGCTTCGTGCCATAAAGTTGAGTTCTACAGGTATCATTTCATAAAATCTTCTCTTGTGTTTATAAATATGAATACAAGAAGGACACCCGCAATAAGAGTGACGGAAGGAGTAGTGAATGAGGGAGTTCCTCCCTGAGATGATCAAGTTCATCAAGATGAAAAAATCTCTATATATAATCAAGGTAATGAGGTTTTGGTGGTTCCCCTTAAAATTACTAATGAGGAGGTTAGAGGACCTCATTTTTCCCTAGCCCGAGCCATGAAGACTCAAGCAAATAGAGATGTGGGGCTAGGGTGAATGCTATCGAGAGTACCATAACCTCTAGGTTGAGGGAATTTGTGAGAATGAATCCTCCTACCTTTCTTAATCTAAGGTGGGAGAGGATCCCCAATAATTCTTAGATGGTATTTATAGGGTGTTTAGTGTTCTGGGGTTGACTTCTAAGGAAAACGCAGAGTTGTCTTCGAACCAATTGAGGGAAGTTTCTCAAGTGTATTACACCCAGTGGAAAGGCAATAGGCCGGTTGAATCGAGTTCTTTAGGGTGGGAAGAGTTTAAAGAACCATTCTCATGAATGTACCCCGTGAGAAGATAGAAGTTAAGGTTTAGGAGTTTATAAGCCTTAGGAAAGGTAATATGAGTCTAGCGGAGTAGTCCTTGAAATTTAACCTATTGTCTAAGTATGATGCATCTTTATTGTCTAACCCTAGAGATGAGATGAGTAGGTTTGTGACAAGTATTGTCAACCTTGTGAAAAAAGAGTGTCGTACCGACATGCTGGATAATTACATGACTCTATGTAGGATTGTTGTGTACTCTCAATCAATTGAAAAGTCTAAGATTGAAAGGAGGGGTAGAGGTGTGAAGATACCAAGAACCAATGAGAAAAATCAACCTAGGTTTAAGAAAAGAGATCCAGACCAAGATGTCCCAAATGATCGTAAGGTTAACCATGAGAGGGGTAGTGGTTCTCAAATTGTTAAGCCTACTTGATCCACTTGTGGAAAGAAGCATTTTGGGAAGTGTCTAGCCGGTACCAGTGGGTACTATGGTTGTGGAAAGAATGATCATAGGGTGGGAATCGTCCTACTATTTCTACTAGAAGAAAAGATGTTAAGAAAGCTCCCTATAATTGTCTAGGTGTGGGTGAATAAAATAAGACTCAATTTTATGCTCTCCAATCTAACAAGGAAGAAAGTCTGGATGAAGCTGCTGGTAAGTTATAATTCCTTACCTTAGTAATGAGAGTTTAATATGTTGTTCGTGATAGAGTTGATGGGTTTCTCCAAAGTGGTGGAGTATGGTGAATAGGTGAGTTGGTGAATTTTATCTATTCTCCCCTATTCTATTCAAGCTTGAGATTTCGAATTTCCAAGTAGTATTTTTCATGTTTTGGGAGTCTTTGTGAAAATGAGTTTCCTTGATCTCCTAATAATATTGCATGATTTCATGAGTTTATGTTTATATGATAAAATGAGCTTTATTGACTTTATCCTACATCCCCTAATAATATTGCATGATTTCATTAGTTTATGTTTATATGATAAAAAGAGCTTTATTGACATTATCCTACATTTGGTTATGTCTTAATAGTAAATTGCCTAAATGTTGCATGAATAGACCTATGAGCGTGTTTAAAAGTAAATTTTTCAAAAATTTTGCATAATTGTGCATTTATGATTAATTCGAATGATAAATTTAGAAATTTTTTTATGAGCATGATGATATATGAATAGGGAAGTACCTCCAATGTGAAATAAACAAATGTGGAGTCTTAATGCATGATTTGTTTGTAGATGTTGTGCCTACCTTCTTGTTGTGTTTTGAGCGTCTTATATTTGGAGTTGATGTTCTTCCTAGTGGTGTGTAGTGAATATATTGTAGACTTTATAATGGTGGGCTTCTAGTTTTGATTCCTTAAACCTTGATAGTGTTTTAAGTGTTTCAAATGTCATCCAAAGACGAATGTTTCTAAGTGGGGGAGAATGTAGCGACCCTCAAAATGAACTAGGATAAATTAGAGCTTCACATGAGTTTCTTGAGTTAATAACTTGTTAAAATAATTAAAAGTAGTTTTGTATATATGTTTTAAAGAGTTTGGAGGCCAAATTTCATGGAACGACCAAGACGTTCGAAAACTAGTCTTTTATGTGCTAGTGTGTCCTTCTTTGTTGTATGTGTTTTGGTGTGTTGTTTGGAGTAAAACATCAGTGGGGAAGACCCTTAAAACTAGAGTGACATGTTTAGGGTCAAAAAGCCTGGGCAAAACTCCCCAAGGACCAACCAAAGGGTCCTTGAGCAGGATACAAGTCGTGGCCAAGGTGCTTCCAAGGAAGCGTGTGGTCAGAACCTAGAGGGAGCCAGTCCACGTAGCGGGCCTACTTCACCAATGACCAAAAAATTTGGTCCGCGTCGCAGACCTCATCGCGTACCCTTCTTTCCAAAAATTAATTTCCACAAACTTGTGGGAACTACTCAACGACGCAGACTTAATCCCCGACGATAATTCTGAAAATAAAAGTTAAGTTTGACTTGTTTAAAAAAATCCAATTAATATAGGGGCGTTTTGGGTATTTTGGGATGCATTATATATTTAATTTAAGTCATTTTGCACCCATTACCCCCAATCAAAAACCCAACACTCAATAAAAATCAAAAGAAAATAAAAGCTCTCACTTCTCTCTGAGTTTTCTCTCTACTCAAATCCTCCATTGAAGAACATTCAAGCTCCAAGGAAAAAGGTCAAATTATCCATGTTTTCAATCCAAATTTACTTTTATTATCAAGACTAAGTTATGGTGATTTCATCGTTGATTCTTTTCTCATTCAAGGAGCCAATTTTAAAGGTTTTTCAAAAGATCTTAAAAAACCCTAAAACCCCTATTTTGAATTCTAAACATGGGTTCTTACATTAAAAGGTTTAAATTGATTATTTATTAAGTATTCAATTTTAATTGATGGTTTTATGATTAAAAAAAACTACATGAACCCATGTATTCCTTGAATTCTTAATTTTATCTCTAAAGTATGTATGTTGATTATGACCTAATTATGTTGGATTCATCTTTAGATTGTCATAGGCTATTGAATTATATGTTGTCTATTAATGGAAATTTTCATAGTTTTCCTTATAGCATTGATATCTATATTACGTTATGTTGATTAATATGGATGAGTTAGGGGTATTAGCCTTATTGGCATTGTAATTGATAAGTTCTCTTGTTGTGTGGAATTGTTGGAGATGTTAAGAAATGGTAGTTCTGGACCTTGGAAATTTGCAGGTTGACCTAATTCCCTTATTTAAAGTAGAATTGACATTGAATTTATATTCATAGGTATGTTCCACTTATGGTGGTGCTTAATTTTTATAAATATTATGAACATGGCCTTGTCGGGATTATTATGTGAATTGTAGTGTTATCATGTTATGGATTATATGGGTGTAAAAAGGGAATGATGATATGGTATGTGTGAAGGTACTCATTTGATGTCTATATGATCTAGAATGGGTGCTATAATGATATGATTTAAAGTATTCCTTCTTTTCATGTTGATATATGATGATGAAGGACTAAGAAGAGTCCTTATTTGATGATGTTGTATCTTGTGTTGGTAGACATAGTTGTCCCTACTTGGTACTTGAATTATATTGAAATAATGAAAGTCTACGATCAGTATACCTTAAGTAGGTACCCTTCCATGAAATACTAATATAGAACCTTGAATAAAAAAAAAGGTTAATAATGAAGCCTTGAAGTGGTAGACTGTAATGGTGCCTCCTTCTTGAGTGGAGTGATGGACTTAGATTTACGTTGGATGGAATGGAATGAAACTATCTCTAAGAAAGTCATAAGAGCTATCCAAATGAACCTTCATTGGCAGCTCTTGTTGACCTCTTCTTGGAAATGGTATTATGAATTGGTAGGGCTTAGTGATGGTACCTTCTCTAAAGAACTGATATGAATGAACCTAATCAATGAGAACCGAGGAAAAGCACTGAGTGGATATGCTTAATGAAGTACATCTACTTGAATTATGATACTAGAATACAAAAAATTCTTTTTATATCCCCTAAACCATGTGCCAGCATGGTATGTGTCCTAGTTCTACCCTTGGGAAGTAGAACACCCTCTACGGGGTAGGGTAGACTCCGAATTCCACACCTATCTAGTGTGGTCTGTGTTGTTTAATGCTTATTCTGATCATATGGTACGTACACTTTATCTATTGGATAGAATTTACGTGTAGGTTGAGGAATTGGACGCTATCTACATATAGCACGACAAGACTTTGAACATACTAGAGTGGGTTTCCTAAGTCTTCCAAGACCATTATGTGAAGTCCCTTGAATGTATACACGTCTTCCAAGACCATTAATAATAGGATTTTTATTAATGAATGTTGACTTTTTGTGGTTTTGTTGTAAAGAAAATATCCTTAACTTTGGTATTCTTTAGGAACACTTAGGTGTGTATTGAAGAGGTTATATGGGAGGCATCTTCATATCTTACCTAGGTGGGTGTTAGAATAACCTTAGGTAGAGGGACTAAAGGTTAAATGGGTTACTTATTGATTCTCGTCTTGCCTTATATTTGAATGTTTACTTGAATATTTTTCTTATATTTGTCTTATTAGATTTTTACAAAAAAGAGTATGAGAAGCATATTTCAACTAAAGTGTCCTTGTTTGCATGATTTTCTTGGATGTTCACCATACTTAGTGCTTAATTGTACTAATTTCGTATTTCTCTATATATCTACAAGTTTAGGTGGTGGCAAAGAGTTAAAGCTTGGGAAGTAGATTTCTCTCAAGATTTTTATGTCCTCATATGTTCGAGGACATGGATTTTATTTCTAGTTTTCTTTCATAAAAGAGTTTGTATTAAACTATAAGTTTCTTTTCAATTTAAGGGACGTGACCCGATTATTATGATATGTGTCTAAGATGGCTTGTGATGAGACGTAGTTCTTTTTATGTTTTTTATGAAAGAGTTTTTCTTATTGAATTTATTGTGAAAATGTTTTAAATTCTGCACTTTTTATGAAAATCCCATGAATGAACGCTAAGGGCTTGAATAAGACCTCCAAGGGGTTGAGTATCCCGTGCGGCAACTCGGGGGTGCTCCTTGGTCGTTACATCATGCATTTTATGTATTGACACTATTTGGACTATATATTTTATGATGTGATGCAGGTAATCAAGATCATCAATCGACGCCCTAATGATCAAGTCGAGATCTAACTAGATTTTGTGAGCCTCCTTGCTTTCTAGTGTTTCACTTTGAGTTTTCTTTCAATCAGTTTTTTATATATTAGGATGTTGTAGGTCTTGTATCGGCGTGCATCTCAGTTAGCAGAGACTTCAAAGATATACAGTAGTAGCTCATGAGTCTTATTCAATTCCATTATTTATGTTGAGACTTGAGTTTCCTCTTTTTCCAGTTGAATGTTTATTTCTAAATATTATGAGTTTAAGTATTCATACTTTTGAGTTAAATCTTTTATTTGAGTTTATATAATGTTGAGTGAGTCTTCTTCTGAGAGTTGATTGAGGCCCAAGGGTTAGCTTGGGGCCAGCAATGGTTCTGAAGTGTCAATCGCATCTAGAGTATAGGCTTAGGGTGTGAAAAACTTGTTATCATAGTACAGAGTTACTAGTTAACAGTAAGAAGCATGCCACATCATTAATTAGGACACTACGACATTTAGGAAATATCTCACTTCTTTAATGATTTTCTATTCATTAGAATTCAACTCTATAAAGTTTCTTTCTAATTTGTGATTGCGTGTATCTTTCATATCATGCCTTCATAAAGAGCTATTTCATGTCATCCCGCTATAAGGAATGTAGATCTCAAGATCAAGGGGTATCCAATGCACCTAAAGTGCAACGAGGTCACTAACGCTAAGTTACGAGGTGATATCCGGATGTTGAGTCAAGTGCTGACCAACCAAGCTAGGCAATAGAGAGGGGTTCGACAGGATGTGGTTTATATATCTAAACTCTGTGAGTTCTCAAGGATGAATACTCTGGACTTCACCAGTTCAAGTGTCACTGAGGATCCATAAATTTTGTTGAAGAGTTGCAGAAAGTATTTGAGGTTATGCATGTTGTGGATGCTCAGCGTATGGAACTAGTTGTACACTAACTGAAGGGTTTTACTAGAGTATGGTACGATCAATAGAAAAAGGGCAGAGTTGAAGGTTCACAAATCGTGCGCTATGTTTTATTTGAAGATGTTTTCTTAAGGCATTTCTTTCCCCGTGAATTCAGAGAGGCAAAGGTAAGGGAGTTCCTCACTCTTAAGCAGGAATGTATGAGTGTGCATGAGTACAGCCTCAATTTCACCCAACTATCCTGTTATGCTCTAAAGATGGTTTGTCACATGATGAGCATGATGACTCTTTTTTTGGGGGTTGTCTCGCCTCTCAAGTAATGAGGGAAAGGCAACTATGCTGATAGGAGATATGGACATAGCAAGGTTGATGATCCATGTATAACAAGTTGAGGAAGATATGTTGAGATATAGAGAATAGTTCTAAAACAAGAAATCTAAGTCTATAGGAAATGAGTCTAGACAGTAGAAGAGTAATGCAAACAGGTCATCTTTTCTAGAAAATAAAACAAATGTACATGCTCTCTCATCTGCTAGTGCACCTGCACCAAGGAACAAAGGTGAGTTCAAGAATCAGAGTTCGCATAATTTCAGGGCCAGATATGCAAAGTCTCTTGGTAGTATTGCATAAGGAGGTAATGGGACTCATGCATATGCTAAGTTTGGTAGGAACTACCCAAGAGTGTGTCATGATGGCTCCACTTGTCTCTACAAGTGTATTCATAATGATAACTTCATGAGTGAGTGCCCTAAGAACTGGCAGGGTGGGGGTAATAAGGGACAATAGAGCCCAATATTCTTTAGTGGCTCCACCAGATAGAGCTGCATCTAGAGGAACTACTTTAGGGATAAGCGGAGGAGTGAACCGTCTGTATGTTATCACCACTAGCCGAAAGCAAGACAATTTGCGAGATGTTTTCACTAGTATGATCAAAGTCTTTACTTTTGATGTATATTCATTGCTTAATCCAAGAAAGAGTCTATCTTTTATGACTCCCTATATTTCCAGTAACTGGGATATTCTTCCTAAGCAACTTCTTGAACCCTTTAGTGCTTCTAGACATGTTAACTCGAGTATTTAAGTTCCAGTTTCTTGATAAGTCAGTTATTGAGTGCAAAAGTAGTTCAGAAGTGCCTAAAGGTAATTTTATTTTGTACCTTAAGGAGAGAAAATTTAGTTTCCAAGGGGTGCATCTACCACTTAGTCAGCATTAATGACTCTAGTGTTGAGACACCTCTTATTCAGGCAATTACATTTGTGAGTGAGTTTCCTGAAGTTTTTCCTTACAATTTTCCCAGAGTCCCTTCTAAGAGAGAGATAGATTTCGTTATAGGTATTCTTCGTGATGCTTGTCCTATTTTTATTCTTCCATATAGACTGGCTTTTAGCTGAGTTGAAAAAGATAAAAAAATCAGTTGAAAGACCTTCTTTAGA
The DNA here is from genome assembly GCA_027789145.1 of Solanum arcanum. Classification (NCBI taxonomy): domain Eukaryota; kingdom Viridiplantae; phylum Streptophyta; class Magnoliopsida; order Solanales; family Solanaceae; genus Solanum; species Solanum arcanum. The sequence continues at coordinate 66,021,365 of CM050933.1, forward strand.
AATGTTTCATTCAACCAAGTATCTCACCTTGGGGCGCTTCGGTCTTATTTGTGAGGTTTAAAGATGGTTCACTTAGGATGTGTATTGATTGCCGCTAATTGAACAAGATTACGATAAAGAAAAAATATCCTCTTCTTACAATTGATGATATTTTTTATGAAAAAGGGTCAAAATGCCCTTAGATTATCTGAAATAGCTCATATATACCCTTAAACTATATTTTGACTCAAACTACCCTTCCCGTCAAACTATTGGGTCAAAATGCCCTTCTAATTACCCTTAAACTATTCGAAATAGCCACATAGACTAAAAGGAAAAAGGAAAAGGGTCAAAATTACCCTTAAACTATTCGAAATAGCCATATTTACCCTTAAAATATATATCGGCTCAAAATTACCCTTCCTGTCGAACTATTGGGTCAAAAGTGACCTTTTTATTAGCAGAAGTTGTTGAATTCCACATGTTCCACATTGATTAAATCCCTAAATACTAATTACTCATTTTCCTCTCATTTCATTATTTCTAGAAATGATTTCACCCCTTCTCCCTCATTTCGCGGTTAAGGTTTCACAATTTTCTTCGTCGCTGGGTTTCAAAGTGGATATTCGTGGTTATACGTTAGTAAACTTTTTTCTTATTTTATTGTGCTTACAACCATAAAAATCCTCATTGAAACTCAACTCCGAAGAAAGTTATGAAACCTTGGCCGCGAAATAACGGAAAAGTTTTAAAAAAATATAACTATTATACTTTGAAATTGTAAACATAATAAAATAAGAAAAATATTTACTAACCTACAACCATGAATATCCACTTTGAAACTCAGCCCCGAAGAAAGCTACGTAGCCTTAGCTGCGAAATTAGGGAAAATTTGTGAAATCCTAACTATCATGCTTTGAAATCATAAACATAATAAAATAAGAAAAAATATTTACTAACCTACAAGCATGAATATCCACTTTGAAACCCATCCATGAAGAAAACTATGAAACCCTAGCCGTGAAATGAGGCAAAACGGGTGAATATATCATTTCTGAAATAATGAAATGATGGGGGGAAGTAATTAGGATTTAGGGATTTAGTCTATGTGGCAATGAAACCTTATTGGCATGCAATGTGGCATCCACATGGCATTTAACAACTTCGGTTGATAAGAAGGGTAGTTTTGAGCCGAAATATAGTTTAAGGGAAAATTGAGCTATTTTGGATAGTTTAAGGGTATTTTTGACCCTTTCTATTTAGTCTACATGGCAGTGGAATTCTATTGGCATGCAATGTGACATCCATATGACATCCGTGTATTTTAACAACTCCGTTTTTAAGAAGGGTACTTTTGAACCAATAGTATGACGGGAAGGTTAGTTTTGAGCCAAAATAAAGTTTAAGGGTATATGTGAGCTATTTCGAATAGTTTAAGGGTATTTTTTAGCCTTTTCTGTATTTTTTATAAAGTTCAGGGTGCCACTTGTTTTTCAAAGATAGACCTAAGATTAGGCTATCATTACTTAAGACTATGAGAGAGTGACTTCCCTAAGACAACATTAAGGACTCGTTATGGACATTATGAGTTTCTATTCATCTCTTTTGGTTCGACTAATTCTCCTACAATTTTCATGAACCTTATGAACAAAGTGCTCAAGGCTTACTTTATTGTTATCATATTCATTGATAATATTTTGATTTATTCAAGGAATGAGGAGTATCATGTTATTCATCTTAGAGTAGTTCTCCAAACTTTTAAGGATAGAGAGTTGTATGCTACAATTTCTACGTGTTAGTTTTGGCTTGAGTTCTTGTCATTCTTAGGCCACATTGTGTTTGGTGATGGGATTTTTTTTGACATCCTGAACATTGAGGCAGTGCATAATTAGCCTAGACCCACTTCTCCAATTGATATTTGGAGTTTCTTGGGATTGGTTGTCTATTATAGTAGGTTTGTCGAGGGATTTTTAATCTATTTCATACCCTTTGACTAAGTTGACTCACAAAACAATAAAGTGTCAATGGTTTGAAGCTTATGAGAAAAACTTTCAGGAATTGAAAACTAGGTTGACTACTGCCCAGTGTTGACCTTGCTATAGGGTACAAAAGGCTTTACTGTGTATAATGATACGTCCTGAGTTGGACTGGGTTATGTATTATGCTGATTGGCAAAGTGACAGCTTTTGCCTCCAGACATCTTAATATTCACGAGATAAATTACCCAACCCATGATCTAGAGTTGGATAGCATAGTTTTCGCTTTGAAAATATAGTATCACTATCTAAATAGTGTTTATGTATATGTGTTCACCGATCACAAGAGTATTCGGTATGTATTCAATAAAAAGAGCTTAATCTCATACAGAGGAGGTGTTGGGTTACTCAAGGATTCTGACATAAATATTCTCTGTCACCCAAGTAAGGATAATGTTGTTGTTACATCATTGAGCAGGTTATCTAAGAGTAATACTTCCCATATTGAAGAATACAATAAGGAGTTAGCAAAACATGTGCACAAACTTGCATGATTGAGAGTTTGGTTAATTGATTCCAATAAAGGAGGAGTGGTGGTGATGAATGGGGTTGAATCCTCACTTGTATCTTTTTTAATCCTCTTCATCTTTAAGAAGAAAAAAAGACCTTGTTTTTCTTGAATTGAAGTCAAATGTTCATAAGCATAAAGTGATGACTTTTGAAAAAATGGGAGATGGTGTATTGAGGTATCAAGGTAAGGGTGGATGAACTCCAAGAGAGGATCATGAACAAAGCTCATAGATCCATATATTCTATCCATCTGAGTTCCAGAAAGATCTATCATAATTTTAGAGAAGTTTATTGGTGGTGTAGTATGAAGAGGTGCATCGCAGTGTTCGTATGTGCCTGAATTGCAAAAATAGTCAAGGTAGAGCACCAAAGGCCCGGTGGTATAGCTCAGAATATAGAGAATTTGGAATGGAAGTAAGAGATGATCAATATGGATTTTATTACTGGTTGATGCGGTGTCGCGGGCAACATGATTCTGTTTGGGTGAGTGTAGATTGGATGACTAAATCATCCCACTTTTTGCCAGTAAAGACTACTTTTTCAGTAGAAGATTATGCCAGATTTTATATTCAAGAGGTAGTTAGAATTCATGGAATTCTGATGTCCATTATTTCAGATAGAGGTGCACAATTTCGGAAGTCTTTTAAGAAAGATTTGGATTTTAAAGTAAACTTGAGTACTACTTTTCATTATCAGACTGATGGTCTAGACGAGAGTATGATTCAGACTTTAAAGGATATGTTGAGGGTGTGTGTGATCGATTTCAAAGGTAATTGGGATGATCACTTACCTCTCATAGAGTTTTCTTACAACAAATAGTTTTGCAGAACAAGATGCAGATCTCATATTGGATGGTTTGAAGAGGGTGAACTGGATTGATAGGATTACATTTAGTTCATCAAGCTATGGAGAAAGTGGAGGTCATGTTTAAAACAACGCAAAGTTGTTATAAATGATATACATATGCTAGGAGAAGAGACTTAGAGTTTGAGGTGGATGATTGGGTTTATTTGAAGGTTTTACCCATGAACGGTTATGAGGTTTGGGAAGAAGGGGAAGAAAAATCCCCAGTATATTGGTCCTTACATATTATCCTAAAGGATCAGCAACGTAGCCTAAAAGTTGGAGCTGCCGCCAGAATTAACACCAACCCTTAGGGTATTCCACAATCAATGTTGAATAAGTGTATTAGAGATCCTTTACCTATTATACCAACTAAAGATATTGGTATTTAGGACAACCTATCTTATGAGGAGAATCATGTTCAGGTTCTGGATCGTCATGTTTGCAAGTTGAGAACCAAGAACATAGCATCAGTCAAGTTCTTATGAAGAAATCAGTTTGTTGAGGAAACTACTTGGGAGGATGGAAAGAATATGAAAAAGAGTTTCCCACATCTCTTTCCTCTTAAACAAGCTTCAATCAAGGTACTAATTCTTTTCTTGGTACTTTTAAGTCAAGATATTGTGCTAAGTTGCATCTTGGGTGTTTGAGTAGGGTGTTAGATGTTTCCACCCTTACTTCTACTTTAGAGTGATCTCAATCAAGGATGAATTTTCCCAAGGGAGAGATATTGCAACATCCAACCTTATTAAAAGATAAATTTGGAAAGCTCTAAATTTGAAATAGCTAAATGAGAATTTCTCAAGTTATGCTTAACTTGTGAGTATTGGATCAACTTAAAAAAACCATAACTTTCGGTATAGGATGAGTTAGGTGACCCATAGGGAGATGTGCCCATTTAAAATCTTGTTATCTAGTAAAGAAAATTTAATCGAATTAATGAGGGGTATTTTGGTCTTATCCTTACCCCATTATCTCAAAACGTTTTTAGTAAATACTTTAGGGTCAAATCTGGTTTGGTTAAGTTTTACAATCCTATCTTTTTTATGCTTAGGGTTTTAGAAGAGAGTTCAAGAAGAAAAAAGAGGGGAAAAGGAAGAGAGGTCAAGGTTTCTTGCCAATCGAGGTTTTTTTCACCAAATCCAAGTGTGAAAGCTTTCAATGGTGTTGGGTCAATTCACCCACACGCCAATCATAATTTACGTATTCAAATTCAATCATAAATACGAAAGGATTTAAGTCCTTGATCATTGCTCTTGAAGTATTGCTTTCGTTCTTGAAGTATTACTTCGGTTTGATGAATTCTAGAGATAAAATTTATCAAGTTTGAGGTTAGTGTTTGGTAGAATCTTAAGTACTTGTATTGGGTAGTTGAGTCTAAGGAAAACCTGAGGAAATAAATTGATTTAAGGTGAACTAGGATCATAAAACGAGAGGCAAAAGACATAGGATTAACCTAGAGAGAGGTTGGGGTGGCGCCCCACTAGTACGTCATTTTGGTGACTCAGTAGTTTAGGGCTTTGCTCCCCACGGCAGCAATGCGCCAGGGTCGCCTACCCCTACCCTTTCTCCATTGTCTGGTCCGTCAAAATCCTTTTAAGGTGTACCTTTATGTTACACCATCAAAATGAACTAATGAATCTAGAGCCTCACATGTTCCTAAGAAGGTTAATAACATGTTATTAAAGTGTTTTACAGCTGTATAATTAATTAGAAAAGGTTTGGAGGTCAAACATCCAAGACGTTCGAATGTTAGTATTTAGACGTACTAGTGTGTCCTTGTATGTTTGCCTTATTTTTATGTGTTTTTTGGAATTGAAAAATAGTGGAGGTGACCCTAGTGTCTTAACATACATGTTAAGGGTGAAAAATTTTGGTTAAGACTCCCCGAGGACCACCCCAGGGGTCCTTAAAGAGGACCCAAACGTTGGACAATGAAGTTGCCCGAGGCACTGGGCAGAACCAAAAAGTGATACCCATCTCGCGTCGCTCACTTGTTTCTTGGTATGCTTGTGCATCACGCGAGCTACACAAGTCTCATTGCCTCAAAAATTATGGGATGCAATATTTGGGGCTTACTCTGCGACACGCAGCAATTTCCCAGATACAGTTGCATCGTTTTAAAGTCAAGTTTGACATGTCTAAAAGTCTGTATCAGTATGGGGGTGTTTTGGTAAGTTTGGGAAACAATTACAAACTGCTTTGAAGACCTATTTAACCCTTTTCTCAGTTCCAAACCCCAAAACCCAATAAGAAAATCAATAATCCCAAAATCTTCTTCTCTCCTGAAACCCCAAAACCTCCATTGAAGACCAAGCTCAAGAACAAGTTATGGAGGTTGATTCTTGGAGATTTCTTCTCAGATTTTCGTGGTCTCTCTGATGTTAATTTTATGGTTATCATTCATCCATATATAACTATTCATCTATGGAGTCCTTTTAAATATTTTCCAAACATGATTCTGTGCCAATAATTTTAATGTTCAACCTAGCCATTGGTTCTTTCTCAAATTGATTACAAAAGAATGCTAACTATAAATATATGTTTAGCTAATGATTATATGAAGATTTTATATCCAATTTCATGGAGAACCCATGGTCCTCCTAATTTCTTAATTTAGCCTATAATATGGGTCTTGTGATCTTAATTTCATGTTTATAGAATTGTGATTTTGAATTTCTTATTGCTATTACTATCTATATCAATTGAATATGAATTGTGGATGAATGGTCAAACATGATCAATAGCTTGGAGATTCGGTTAGTTGACCAATTTCCACTTATTGGGATTAGAATTTAAATTGAATTGTGTTTATTGGTATGGTCCACTTATGGTAGCGATGTTTACATTCCTGTACATGTTTATGTGTCATGACCATGGCCTTGAAGGAATTAGATGCAAGATGAATTTATATGATGATTTCCATTTTTAGGAAGTTAAAGGATTAGCATTAATTCTAATATCATGTTCTAAGTGAATTGATGTTATCTGAAGTATCTGAATAGCCCTCTAACCGAGTTGCATGACCTAGGTGTGGGGATGATGTTATATGTATATGTGTAATGATCATGTTAGGGTTAGCTGTGGCCTATATTGCTAATGATGAAAGATATTCTTATAGCATGACCCTTGCCTATATGAACCCTATATGAATGTTGATCAAAGTATGATAGGAGCTTCTATTTTATTGTTGAATATGTACTTGCCTCCTATGATGTAATGTGAGCGTGTGTATTTTATAGTCTTAAATACTCTTGATGTATTTGACTCAATACTTCAAAGATTGTTGTACATGTGTTGTCATCTTAAAAGGGTGGCTTCCTCAATGTTATGTGACTGCCATTATGTGATCATGTTGACCAATTTACACACACATTTCATGCATATCTATGAGTAGGATAGATTCATGATGACTAAGGAAAGTATAGTTTTCCTATTCATCATTACCTATTTCTATGCATGTAAAGTATATTATTAATGAAGTTATGAAATATGCGCCTAAAGGTGTTTATGTGAAGGTAGATCTCACATGTATGTACACACACACAAGCATATATGAATGAAGTATGTTAATGGTAGTTTAATGAATAAGTGTCTCTTGAAATGTATTACTCTAATGACTCTAAATAGACATTTGTATAAATATGATATGATTATTTGAAAGGACATTCTCACATAACATAGTATCTATGATGAAAGTATATTTCTCATCGTAGATACCTTTGAGCTATATGATGTATGAGGGAGCAAGTCCGTAAAGCCTAATCTTTATGAACTAATGTTATATAAAGGCTTAATAATGTTTAAAAGGGGAGTTTAAGCTTAGCACCGAGTGAACATGACAAATGAGAGTGGGAGCTTCACGTTAGTAAGTTCAGCTTCCCACAAGAGAACCTTCACATTTAGCAAGTCCGGATTCCCGACCTAGATGTTGTCTGATGAGATGGAAACCTCTATGTTCAAGATTAAAGTTTTTCTAGAATCAAACTCCTTGTTCCATAACTACGTGCCCCCGTAGGTTATTGCTTGTGGATTACACAGAGATAGCTATGTACAAAAGGTCTTACCTTGGCAAGTAGTACCCTATCTTTTCGGTGTGGGAGTAGAACACCATATATTATGTAGCTCACATGGTCTATGTTGGTTATGGCTATGTCTCCCAAAGGTTAAGAAATGAACTACGATAAGTATATGAATTCTAATCAATTTCCTTGAGAAGTGTACTTAGTATAGGGAGGACTATGGATCTTACCTATGCACACTAGATGACTTCAAGAAAAGATAGGATTTGAGCCCCTTATGAAGTAAAGACTTATCTTAAGTATGACTTGTATGAATGTCTGTTAAGTGAATTTTTATTTCAAGACATGAATTATGACTATGCATCTGAATTACACTTATGACTTCTAAATGAATTTACTTAGTACATGTGTGGGTATGGGACTCTATGTGTACATTGCACAAGTAATCTTGTGAAGGGGTTATAAGGGTGGTTTACCAATGATATGAAATAAATGAGTTATGACTAAGGTTGTAGTAAAGGACAGAGTCCTTATACGATGCTATGAAATATGTGGCCTTATGTCCAGTTATGAATAACAGAGTTCTGACTTGTTAAGTGTGATATAACTAGACTAGGGTGACTTCTTAGGTACACTTGGTGGAAGTAGTATTATGGGATTCTACTTGCACATTGCACTAGTGTTACTTAGGAGTTGTCTTAGGTGATTTTCCTTATGTAAAGTTTATGTCTATGAGGTGCTTAAGATTTATGAATATATGTGGTTGTGATATGAATCATATTATGAAAGATTATTGTAAGGTGATGACTCAAGAGTGCTCCTTTCTCCTAGGGTGTACTTGCGGGTCGTAAAAAACTTGGTATCAGAGCATAAGGTTTGGAATTTGTCTTTAGGTTTTAAAGTCTCATATTACCACATATAGTATAGTCTCTTTCATCGGTGTGAGTCGTGACACATCCTTGAATGAGAGGCTACAGGACGATAGAGTTTCCCTTCTTCACTAATCTCATATCGTGCTATAAAATTTAACTCTATATGATCTCTCTTTTATATTTCCTTGTACGGTTTAGATTTGATTGCTTGGAAGGGATGATTTTTCAATGCTTGAGGGATGAAGGGTGAGTATTTATACTTTCCTTGGTGTTATGGTTTGAGGAGTATATGTGAAGGTGAACTTAGTTTCCATATCCGGGAATACCCCCTAGACATAACCGGCGTCGTCGTCCTCTTTGAGGACTAAGACTAGCCTCTAAGCTTACATCATTACATTCATAGTTCAAATTTAGCGGAAAATTTAAAACTTTTAACTACTTCTACATTGAGGTTTACATTGACCTCTACATACACGTAATATATATTGAGTATATATAGACCCTTCGAATAGGAAGATTACTTAGTCTTCTACTTTTATTGCACATAGATATATAGAATATAACATAATCTCAAAATATTTGTCTCATCTCATAACCATCTAATACGAGCATATCAAATTTAGCCTTTTCCATACATCAATACAATAAGACCTTATATAGGTCAAACAGTTTTTAGTATCCAAATGAAAAGTAAAGAAACATAAGAGTCTTAATACTAAAAAGCAAATTCATATATTGATAGTGGCATTGACCTTAGAAAGTGAGGACCTACACAACTTGGATGATCAGGAATTCCAAGTCTTCTTCAAAGTCGTCTCCAAAAGCCCTTCAACGATCGGAACCTAAAATGTTGTTGGAAAAGGAAGAAACGAGGTTAGTACACCACTTGTACTAAGTATGATTCCATATGCACACATATTACCAAATCATGCTAAAAAAAGGGATCTTTCTTGAAAACATGTTATCTTATTATTGAAAAACCTTATGCACATTAAAGAAGACCATACCAACCAAAAAGACATATTCCTTAAGTCATACGCAGGTAAACAACAAGACCAACAATACAAAGCATAGTCAAGTCAATGAACTTATCAACATACTTACATATATAATCAATACCACTTTAATCATCAAGTTATAACTTCAAAAAGTATGAATAAGAGTATATTTCAACATAAACAAACCAAGACAATTACCCATAATCCCTATCAAGTCAACAAATACAATGACCAAGTAAGGCCCCATAACCTTACTCAATCAAGTGACATAACATGAACCATGGCCAACATCCCACTTCACATAACATGGAATTTAAGAGTACATATCATAATACCTTAACAAAATAGACTAACACATATTCATAAGTGAGACTAATCAACATATAGTATCAACAATGTGCAAATTCATCATATACATGTCATGTACCATTATAAATTCATACATAAAAATATCCTCCTAAGACTTCACTCTAAAACAGTCTCATTTGGAAAGTTAAACTTCACAACCCTCGTTCTACAATTAATAGAGGCAAAGCAAGCATGCAACCAATCCATACACAAAAGGACATCAACATCAAGCATATTGAGTTCTACTAGTTCAACATAAGTTCATGCAAGATATCGGGAAAAATGTCAAAAATTTTAGCTACTATAGGAATAACAAAAGATAAGGTAGCATCGGGATCAAGTAAGGCATATACATCAATAGAGAATACTTTCAACATACCGGTCACCACGTCGGGAGAAGTCTCTTGCTCACCCTGGAGCGAAGTCCATTAAAAGTGATTCTTCTTCAGAGCATCATTTGAACCACTTACTTGAACACTACCCTTGTCTTGACCCTTCACATTAGGGCAATCCCTAACCTTGTCACCCCTATTTCCACAACAAATCAATTACCCGTTATAACTAAGCATTTTCCTACATGACCTTTACCACACTTGGAACAAGTAGGCTTCTTGTTTGGTGAACTAGTACCCTTCCCTTCTTAGGCTTAGTGTTAGACACCCTATCATCCCTAAACTTAGGGAACTTGGAAGGAAGTTGATTAGAAACCCTTTTATTGAACCTAGGCTTGTCTTAAATCTCAAGCCTACCCTTTGACGAACCACCTTCAAAAGATCTTTCCCTCTTTGCATCCCTACTCTTTCTCTTAGCCTGACCTCTTCCACATGGTGAGCATGAATCATGAGACGAGAAATGTTCATATTGTCATGTAGCATAGCCGAATGACATTACTCTTGCAAGTCATCTGACACTCCCGTCACAAACTGGTTCATTTCATCTCTAAGATCAGAAACCAAAGAAGGACCATACTTTGACAATTGAGTGAATTTCAAGGAGTATTCAAGCACATTCATAATTCCTTGACGAAGGTTGATGAACTGCAACACTTTAGCTTCCCGCTTCTCCCTAAGAAAGAATCTATCAATAAAAGCCTTGTTGAACACAACCTAAGTCATCGGTCCACCCCTTAACAGCCTATTGTTCCTCCATTGGACATACCAAGTTTGAGACACACCTTTGAGTTGGTAAGTGTCTAACTCGGCCTTCTCACTAGTAGTCAAACCCATGGCATAAGGAATTCTATAGAATTCATTAATGAATTCATGGGGGTCTTCTTTAACCTTGGACCCATAGAAAGTAGGGGGATTCATCCGAGCGAAGCCCCTTATACGAAGGCCATGGTAGCAACTTGTTGATTTGCGTGGGTTATAACCTCCCGATTATCTTGGGTCGTCATTGATTGAGTTTGAGTAGTGGCAGCTTGTGCTTGAGTAGTAATGGCTTGAGACATATGGAGAAAAGAAGACTTATGTCACCATTCGTCAAAGGAGGAGGATTTACCAGGGCTTGATCATCATTTACATATTCCTCAAGACAAGGAACTTGATCACCACGTGGAGGAACTCCCGCATAGGCAATTTCTTCTTCAAGTCTTCGTGTCGTGTTCCTTCGAGTATTCATTGACTATAATCACAATACAAGGATTAGATGCAAAAGCACATAGATCTAACACTCTAAAGGAACGATATTGAACTTGGAAGAAAGTAAGAGTTTCCTAAGCATCATATAGATTCTTAATCATAAGTTTGGCATACTTCACAATTATGAATACGAACCTACATAGACATGGTTGAGAGAGACATCGACTCAAAGATATTCAACCTCATGCTCTGATACAAAGTTTGTCACATCCGAGAATACCCCCTAGATATAACCGGTGTCGTCGTCTTCTTTGAAGACTAAGACTAGCCTCTCAGCTTACATCATCACATTCATAGGTTAAATTTAGCAGAAAATTTAAAACTTTTTACTACTCCTACATTAAGGTTTACATTGACCTCGACATACACGTAATAAATATACATCGAGTATACATAGATCCGTCGTATAGGAAGATTACATAGTCTTCTACTTTTATTGCAAATAGATATATAGAATATAACATAGTCTCATAATAGTCGTCTCATCTTCAAAGTTGTCTCCAAAATCCCTTCAACGACCGGAACCTAAAATGTTAGAGAAAAGGAAAAAATAGGGTTCGTACAACACTTGTACTAAGTATGAGACTATATGCACACTTACTACCTAATCATGCTAAAAAGGGGCCTTTCTTGAAAACATGTTATTTTACCCTTTGAAAACCTTATGAACATTCAAGAATAACATACCAATCTAAAAAACATATTCCTTAAGTCATAGGCATGTACACCACAAGACCAACAATACAAAGCATAGTCAAGTAAATGAACATATAAAAATACTTGCACATATAATCAAGACAACTCTAATAATCAAGTTATAACTTCAACAAGCATGAATAAGAGTACATTTCAACATAACCAAAGCAAAACAATTACCCATAATCCCTATAAAGTCAACAAGTACAATGACCAAGAATAGCCCAATAACCTTACTCAATCAAGTGACCCAATAATAACCATGACCAACATCCCACTTCACATAACATGGAATTTAAGAGTACATATCATCATACCTTAACAATATAGACCAAAACATACTCATAAGTGAGACTAATAAACATATAGTATCAACAATGTGCAAGTTCATCATATAAATGGCATGTACTATTATAAGCATATTCATACATAAGAACATCCTCCTAAGACTTACCTCAAGGATAACTAGTACAATGTTTAGGTAGAGTCTCATACCCCTACCTAGACTAAGCTAAACCCCTTAAGTTATCTTAGTTAGAGTTCACTACTTTAATTCATTTTACCTTTTTGGGAACATCTTGCCTTAAACAACATAGACCAGATGAGCTAATGTGGAATTCGGTGTCATGGAACCCTACACCGAAAAAAGGCGGACTACTTGCCAGGGTAGTACCAAGACATGAACATTGCAACTACGTGGATCCAATAGCTAGTATTCATGTGGGGGCAACATAGTTCAAGAACTAGGATTATATACTTGGGACTCACTTTATGCTACACGCATTATAGTCTCCAATCTCAAGAGTACATTAGTGATCCTACCTTCCCTATGTGAAAGGGACACTTTTCATTGTAGTTCACTCGGTGCTAGGCTAGAGTCCCTTTTGAAATGTCTTTAATGTCTTTATTAATCATCATAACTTATTGTAGGTCATAGGGTCTCACCTTTATATAATAATCATCATCATCATAGATCAATAAGAACTGCATGAGTATAATTCTTTCATTACAATTCATATAAGTGAGGTTAGCACATTTACATATCACTTCATAATAAGGCACATTGGTAAATCATTCACCATCCTTATAACATAAACATCTTAGACAAAACCTCACAAACCATAGTAAAGACATTTCAATTCAAAGTCACACACCCTATCAATCCTAATGCAACGCATACTCCAATACAAGATCATGAATAAATCACAATTAACCATAATTTGAAGCAAAGTATAGGGATCACAAGACTTACCAATTCTCCTTCATAATTCATAATCAAGGTATTACAATCAACCATTAAATCTACCCATTTAGGGTGTATTTAAATCATAAAATCAATAAATAAACATGATAATAAGGCTAATTGAATCAGTACATCACAATTCATCACTAGTTCATATCTTAGAACAAGATACTTAGGTCAATTCACAACATACTTCACAACCCAGATCAACTTCTTAATAACTAGCACGATAAGACTATAATTCATCCTAATATATTAATTATTGACAATAACATCATATATTAGTAATTCAACCAATAACCAAGTCAATTGAATCAACATTACCCAATTCATATAAAGATCACAACCTAGGGTTTAGGGGTAAAGGTCATCTTCTACAAACTAGACCAAACCATCAAGATATATCATAATTAAGTTAGAATACATTTTAAACTATTCATAGTGTCCAAATAAATCATAAAAAATTAATTCACAACAACAAATTCGTATTGGATGAAAATCCACTTGAAAACCCAACTTTTGAAATCAATTTGATGGAACCCTTTGAGGAATGAGGTCTCAAAGTGAAAGGAATATCATACCATAATAATCGATAAATATTAATGGATAAACTTGAATCTTTTAATCCCTTAAACCCTCCCCTAGCGTAGTCTTCAATGGAGTTCTTCACTAGAGAGAGAAAGAAGAGAGAAGGAAGAGACTTTTGGGTTTGTGAGTTATGAGAGTTTTGTTAGTCTTAATTAGGTTAGGGATTTATATAGGTGGTTAACCAACTTATTCAGACCTTCCCTAAACCCTAATTAACTTCCTAACTAATCCAATTAATTAATCAACCTAAGTGAAAACGTGCAGTGAAACTAGTCCTCATAAACGACACCACGATCGACGGATCATGGGTCAATCGACGACTAATCCCCCCCTTCCTTGCTACACATGAGTTGGTAAATGAACCTTATAGGATTTTGGATAAGTGATCATGGATGGAGGTCATCGATGCCCCATCAATTGACACACGCCCCGTCTACGGCACTCATTTGTGCACACTACCTTGATAGTCCTTCGACCCCAAAATGCAAAGATCATTCTCAATGGCCTTTAGTTGGTCCTTGGGGATTCATGTCGAGACATTTTGACTATGAATTAAATCTAATACATGTTAGACACCCTTCCACCAATTTTCATCATTTTCCGATTCCTGAAAGCTAGTCAAATAGGCTAAGGCATGCTAGTACCTCCTTAAACTAGTTTTCAGATGTCATGGACGTTCTTGGACATTTTGGTTTCTAGAATTAAAATGGACCTTAAAAAATTATCTACACCTTATGACACTTATGTTAGGCTCTAGAATACGTCTTGGATTTTTGAAGTGTTACATTAGTATATGTGGATGTGGTGCCATTTAAGGTTATAGGTGGTTTATGGAGAATGATATGTTATGTTGAGAATTTATGATTTATATCGTGTTAGTAATTTATATGGTTGAATGGATTTCCCCTTGGAATGATATATTGCCTTACGATTATGTGAGATGGTAGCATGATGTTATGATATAGGCTTTTAAAATGCTTCATAATTGTCCTTGTGTGGATTGGAATGTTTTGGATAGGCTTTCTCCTGAGGAGGGAGATAGTGTGTTGAACCTGTAAGGTGATTGTCAAGTACGCTAGTTAATGGAAGAACCCTTATGACTAGTTAATGATTCCCTCTATAAAATCTACTCTAAGAGTGGGGGAAAAGGGTGAAAGAGGAGTTTTATTCCATAAGTTGGAAGTATGATTACCCCAAGGTGACTTAGGGAGATGTATGGTTTGTACCCCTTAGCTCTTGAAGAGAAGGAGATAATTGAAGTTGACCTACTTTGAAATGGTTAGTTGTCTTTTAAGCTTGAATTTAAATATGGCCGATTGAGGAAGTGCTTAGATGGTACCTAGGAATGGTTGGTTGAAAGGTTCCATTAAAAGTGATGACCCTTGTAGGTTGGTCTTGACTTGCCTTGAGCTTTGGTTTAAGGGCATGATGTGATTAGGCTTACCCCAAGTAGGGGATAATGTGCATAGATGGTAAGAATTTAAGTTCCTTTTGATGTCCCTATGTTGAGTTCCCTTGAACTTCTCTAGGTTGAAATTTATTTTGAAGTGATGGTAAGATGAGTGTTCATAAGCTTAGATCCCGAAAAAGGGATAATGTGTTTACTTAATAGGGATGGTAAGCTAAATTTTCCCTAGAGTTGAGATAATTTACTCTTAAATGGGTTTATCCCAAGTGGGGGAGGTTGACTTGAGTTGTAAGGTTGTAGATATTCCTCTATTTTCTTTCTATTCTACTCAAGCTTGAACACAAAGAGTTCCTCAGTAGCTTGTTCATGACAGGAGCCTTGCATAAAAAGATAAGTTGCATGTTCTCTATTTGTTATGCATGTCTCAAATGACACTGTGTTACGAATATTATGAAAGGTCATTATTGCATGAAAAGAAAAAAGGAAATTTTGATAAATTTGCATGTTGCTCATGTTGTTGTGCATCCTTATATGATGAATGTGAAATTTGATTTCATGAGATTACTTAATGAGCATTCTTAATGTCACTTATAATATGTGGTGTTTGGCCCCACAATGAGAAATTAAGTCTAGTTTTAAATAAGAAAAGATGAGTCTCTTTGAAAAATTTGTGGCTTTTCAAATTTGTGGAGTTTTACTATAGGATCACTCTTGAGGAGTGATGGGTGGTTTAGCCTATGTCTTTTGGTGTGCCTATAAAATGTGATAAATTTCCCTAAATGATGCATGTTTAGAAAGCGAGTGATGTGCTAGAAATAGAAAGCTGTAAATTTACTTCCTAATGTTGTGATGTGCTTGGTGTGACCTACCATGATGATTTCCGAAGGAAGGAAGTATAAGCATAATGGGGTGTAATGTAATGAAATCCACCTTAATATGAATTAACCTCTATGCATTGCTTTTATTTTGAACTCTATGGTGCCATGTGTATATGTTGTGACTATGAGAAGGTAGTTCCTCCTTCAATAAAGCTAAGCAGGTAATGTAATATATGACCTTCATGGTATTATGTTTAGACTATAAAATTTGTAGTTATTCAACATTATTCATAATTCTTATGCAACTAAATGAATTGTTAAAATTTCTCATGAGTTGAACTGTGGATTATGCCTAAGTGTGTAATTGAAATCCATAGTATTTTAAACCTAGTGATGAAATAATGAAAATGCCTAAAGTTCGAGAAGGTAGTTCCTCCCAATGGCAATGAATATGAAGAAGTATGTACGCATGGAAAGGATTATAAAAATAGTCCATGTCTAATTATGTTTCTTTGAATGCATGTTAGTATGAATGTTGTTGTTCCTTGTAAGATTTGTGCATTGACTATTATGTGATAACATGTTGAACTCTTGTGAACTGCTATGAAAGTCATTGAGTCTTTGAAAGTGTTTAAAATGTTTCAAGTGTTATTCGAGGACGAATTTTTTCAAGTGGGGGAGTATTGTTACACCCTCAAAATTAACTAAGGTAGATAGAGCCTCACATGTGCCTAAAAAGGTTAATAACATACTAATAATGTGTTTTACAGCTTGCGTAATTAATTTGAAGAGGTTTGGAGGCCAAACGTCCAAGACGTTCAAAAGTTAGTCTTTGGACGTACTAGTGTGTCCTTGTAAGTTTGCCTTGTTTTTATGTGTTTTTTGGAGTTAAAAAAATGGAGGTGACCGTGGTGTCTTAATATACATGTTAAGGGTCAAAACATTCGGGTACGACTCCCCCAGGATGATCCTAAGGGTCTTTGAGGAGGACCGGCAGAACCAAGAAGTGACGCCCACCTCGCGTCGTGCATCTGGAACTTGGACTTCATGTGCATTAGGAGAGATACACAAGGATCACTGCCTCAAAAATTATGGGACTCAAATTTGGGGTTGCCTCCGCGACAAGCAGCCACTTCCCAGATTTGGTTGTGTTGTTTTAAATTCAAGTTTGACATGTCTAAAAGTCCCAATAAGTATGGTGGTGTCCTGGTAACTTTGGGAGACGGTTATAAACTGCTTTCTTCTTAGATTTTCATCGGCCCATTCATCTGTGGTGTCCTTTCATAGCTTTTCCAAACATTATTCTAAGTCAAAAATCCTATCTTTCAATCTAGCCATGGGTTCTTTCTCAAATTGATTACAATAGCATTCTAATGATGAATAAATGTTTAGCTACTGATTATATGACGATTTTATATCCAATTTCATGGAGAACCCATGGTCCTCCTAATTTCTTAATTTAGCCTATAATGTGGGTCTTGTGATCTTGATTTCATGTTTATAGAATTGTGATCACATTGTATTGAATTTGTTATTGCTATTACTATCTATATCAATTGAATATGAATTGTGGATGAATGGTCAAAGATGATCAATAGCTTGGAGATTTGGTTAGTTGACCAATTTCCACTTATTGGGATTAGAATTTATATTGAATTGTGTTGATTGGTATGGTCCACTTATGGTAGCGATGTTTACATTCTTGTACATGTTTATGTGTTATGACCATGGCCTTGAAGAAATTAGATGCAAGATGAATTTATATGATGATTTCCATTTTTAGGAAGTTAAAGGATTTAGCATTGATTCTAATATCATATTCTAAGTGAATTGATGGTATCTGAAGTATCTGAATAGCCCTCTAAACGAGTTGCATGACCTAGGTGTGGGGATGATGTTATATGTATATGTGTAATGATCATGTTAGGGTTAGCTGTGGCCTATATTGCTAATGATGAAAGATATTCTTATAGCATGACCCTTGCCTATATGAACCCTATATGAATGTTGATCAAAGTATGATAGGAGCTTCTATTTTATTGTTGAATATGTACTTGCCTCCTATGATGTAATGTGAGCGTGTGTATTTTATAGTCTTAAATACTCTTGATGTACTTGACTCAATACTTCAAAGGTTGTTGTACATGTGTTGTCATCTTTAGAGGGTGGCTTCCTTAATGTTATGTGACTGCCATTATGTGATCATGTTGACCAATTCATAGACACATTTCATGCATATCTATGAGTAGGATAGATTCATGATGACTAAGGAAAGTATAGTTTTCCTATTCATCATTACCTATTTTTATGCATGTATTGTATATTATTAATGAAGTTATGAAATATGTGCCTAAAGGTGTTTATGTGAAGTTAGATATCACATTTATGTATACACACACAAGCATATATGAATGAAGTATGTTAATGGTAGTTTAATAAATAAGTTTCTCTTGAAATGTATTACTCTATTAACTCTAACTAGACTATAGTATAAATATGATATGATTATATGAAAGGACATTCTCACATAACATAGTATCTATGATGAAAGTAGATTTCTCATCGTAGATACCTTTGAGCTATATGATCTATGAGTGAGCAAGTCCGTAAAGCCAAATCTTTATGAACTAATGTTATATAAAGGCTTAATGATGTTTAAAAAGGGAGTTTAACCTTAGCATCGAGTTAACATGACAAATGAGAATGGAAGATTCACGTTAGTAAGTTTAGATTCCCACAAGAGAACCTCCACATTTAGCAAGTCCGAGTTCCCGACCTAGATGTTGTCTCATGTGATGGAAACCTCTATGTTCAAGATTCAAGGTTTTCTAGAAGAAAACTCCTTGTTCTATAACTACGTGCCCCCGTAGGTTATAGCCTGTAGATTACACCTAGATAGCTATGTAGGAAAGGTCCTACCTTGGCAAGTAGTACCCTCTCTTTTCGGTGTGGGAGTAGAACACCATATATTATGTAGTTCACATGGTCTATGTCGGTTATGGCTATGTCTCCCAAAGTTTAAGAAATGAACTAAGATAAGTATATGAATTCTAATCAAATTCCTTGAGAAGTGTACTTAGTATAGGGAGGACTATGGATCGTACCTATGCATTGCACTAGATGATTTCAAGAAAGGATAGGATTGGAGCCCCTTATGAAGTAAAGACTTATGTTAAGTATGACTTGTATGAATGTCTGTTAAGTGAATTTTTTATCTCAAGACATGAATTATGACTATGCATATGAATAACACTTATGACTTCTAAATGAGTTTACTTAGTATATAAGGGGGTATGGGACTCCATGTGTAATTGCACAAGTAGGCTTGTGAAGGGATTATGAGGGTGGTTTACCTATGATATGAACTAAATGAATTATGACTAAGGTTGTAGTAAAGGAAAGAGTCCTTATATGATGCTATTGACTATGTGGCCTTATGTCTTGTTATGAATGGAAGAGTTGTGACTTGTTAAGTGTGTTATGCCTAGTCTAGGGTGACTTCTAAGGTACACTTGGTGGAAGTAGTATTATGGGATGCTACCTACACATTGCACTAGTGTGACTTAGGAGTTGTCTTAGGTGATTTTCCTTATGTGAAGTTGATGTCTATGAGGTGATCAAGACTTATTAATATATGTGTTTCTGTTGTGAATAATATTATGAAAGGTTATTGTAAGGTGACCTCAAGGTAATACATCGAACTAAGTACAGTTGAGGTTTACCTAAGGAAAGAAGTAGGATGAAAGAGAGGTAATGTATTGTATGGATTGAATATGCCTCAAAGTATGATAAATTAATTTATGTGCTATTATGAGTTGTATCCATGTCTATATGATGTATGTGAACTATATTGAGCTTATATATGCCAATGTTTATGAAGTTCATAAAAAGACATGATGCGAGATTTCTAACTAAATGTCCTCTTTAAATGCATATGTTTGCATGGTTGGCATACTTAGTGCATTCTTGTACTAATATCATTCTTCTTCATATTTTTACACAAAGTGTAGGTGGTGATGGCTAGAGGATGTCTCCTAAAAGATGAGCTTGGATTAATCTCCCAAGTTCAAGTAAAGAGACCATTATAATTCAAGGGTTGCCTATGCCAAGATGTTTCTTTATGTTGATATAATAGCTTAAACTTATATTTCATGTTGTTAAGGGTCGTGTCCCTATTTTATCCTATTGAGTTTTGTCTTACGATGGCGAAGAGACTTAGATTCTACTTATGTACCTATGCTTTTATATATATATAAATAAAGTGTTGTTCAATCATATGATGTGCTATGAAAAGTTCTAAATTTCCCTATTTTTATGATTATTCAATGAAAGATGTCTAGGGGATTGTCTTAGACCATTGAGAGGTCGACGATGCGTGGGAAGATTTGAGGATACCATATCTTCTAGGGTATACCCTCGGGTTGTAACACTTTAGTTCCTCTTGTTTCTAACTACTATAAATTGTATCTAAACCTAGATAGATAATTCATATCATAAATCATAACCTTGCATTCATATGTCAAATTCAAGGTAGAGTTAAGAGTTAAGTCTTGAGAGTTATTTTGATTCATTTTAAGAAGTATTTTAAAAATTTTCTTAAGACTTAATCACTTGAGTATGAGGATGAGTATAGTTAAGTTTCATTTTTAAAAATGAATATATGGGAACTATGTATTCCAAAGAGTTAATGTTCATACATTTCAATCAAGGGAAACACCAATTTTCAGTGGAGTTCATGGGGACTTTTGAGTACTATCTATTTTACGAGAAACCTTTTGAGTAATAATCTCAAATTTGAGAATGAGGAAATGTTTATAAACATATAAGCTTAGTTATATTTTTGGGGTAGTATTGAGCATTGATAGTGGAACGAGTTTAGATAACTCAAAGTCCTCATAAACCATGTAGTCAACGTGGTATAAAGGGTCATACTTCTTAGATGATTCCTTATTGCTTTTGAAGCATCACTTAGTGGATCATGTTTTTTAAGGAGTTATATAGCCCGGCAATGTGTAAAAGAGTTCTAGAAGCGTGGGCGAGACGTTGTATCATCACATAGATCAGAATGATGATTTTTGGTTAGAGAATCTCTCAAACAAAGTTTATTTTGTATTTTTAAATACAAACTTATTTAAGTTACATTTTCCAATACATTGAGTTCTTATCTACTGTTTTAAAATATTTTCTTTATATCAAATTATTGTTCTTGACTTTATATTTAAATGAGTTGTGATTGAGTTAAGTTAAGACGAGGTAAGTTGTTTCTTCAGTTCCAGTTCAATATTATGTCATGTTTTAGATTTCCCCTTGCATGCTCGTACAATTTTTTGGCCAAAAACATCTTTTAACTATTATCCCAAACTTAAACTACATCCTTAAAGTATCAGTTCTAGCAAAAAACATCCTTTAAGTATACCCCAAACATAAGATACATCCTTGAAGTATCATTCTTACCATAAAACATCCTTCAAGTATTTTAAACAGAGCAATTTTCATTCCTCTACTTGAATGTCTCGTAAAACTACCCGATATATCCCACAAAAATGAAGTCGTCCCTTCCTAACTATTATTCAATGATATGCCACGAATATTATTGTGAACTTTTTCTTAATTGAGTTAATAATTATGCAAAAGTTTTAATTTGACCATTTTTTCATTCATTTTTTGTGTAATTTTAATTAAAAATATTATTAGTTTAAATATGTTTATTCTCAAAGAATATGCTAGAAGCAACATTTGGAGACTTCGCTTCTAATAATGTAGAATGAAACTCAAATACAAGACATAATGAATATTTTGGTCACATCAATATTAGATTGACCTAAAAATCTATTGATTTAATTGGTTAAGAAAAAGATAAAAATATTTAATCTCCAACTTCTTTCCGTTACGAAAAAAGGCAAATTATGTACGCTCACACCTTCCAATCATTCTTAGTTTCCAAAAGCAACAATGTCTAAGAATTTTTATATTTTCCAAGAACTTCTTATAGCAAGTAATGAAATTATGCTGAATATCATACAAAAGGATGAGAGTCATTCATTTATAAATACTTAAAGGATTTTTTCTACTAAAAATGATACTTTAAAGATGAAGTTTAACTTTAGGGTATAGTTAAAAGATGTTTTCTGTTAGAAATGATACTTATAAGGATGTATTTTAAGTTTTGGCAGAGTTAAAGGATGTTTTTGGCCAAAAACTCATGCTCGTATTGATACGCTCAAACTTACTTCTCAAATAAGAAGTAAAGCGGTCGTGTCAAGTAAATAACCCAACTAGTGAGGTTGGGATCGTTCCCACGAGGAAAATAGTCTAGACCTAACTTCAACCTGTTATTACTATTGTTTGGTCAATGACTTCCTTGGAAAGTAAAAACAATAAAAACGGGGTTTTTATTTCTAAATGAGTGAAAATAACTAATGAACTCGAAAGAGACACTTAACAGCTTTGAATGTTGGATTTTAATCAATTAATCAAAGTAACTAGGGTTTACGTGTTCCCCACAGGTTCATAACTTGATAATTCTAACTATAACAATTCTTTCCTAGTATCTTGCATGCAAAGTGATAAGTTATGTATTTCTAAATCCTTGGTCCGGCATCTAGAAAATCTCACTCCGCACCTTGGTCCGGCTACGTGTGTTGCTTTCCTAACCCTTATCTTTACCTCATATTAAGCATCGTATTCGATATTTGACTAAGTTATTACCTCGTACCAATCAACACTAGCCTATTAGATAGTATACACTAAATCTATGTTAATAATTATTTCCCTATTATCTACCTCCTTGGTCCGGCAAGTAGCATTAAGGCGAGTTCTAACGTTGGTCATCCGTTAAAAGGACTTTTAAGCGAAAGAATTATTAATACATGCAAGACACTATTTTATAATTGTTATTTTAGTTATGTTTTATCTCATTATTTGCCTATGGTTCCCACAACCCTAGTTATGGAGTTTAGTTACCCATAGTCATAATCACAATATTCAAATATATTAAATAAGAATTCATGTACTTACTTCAATGAGAAAGTGTAAAATCCAAAAGTTTGTTTGATTAATCACCACGAATCACCAACAATCAATGATAATCAAAAGTCTACAATTATCAAGAATCTCACACTAATACACAAAGTCTAATAGTATGATGTCTAACAATCCAGAGTCTCACCTCAAAAACGAGGTTTTTCGAACTATTTATAAAAAAAATAAAAACCTAATTAAACAAGGACTCTATTTGCTGAAAATCTGCCAAAACGCGGCTGGGTCGACGGACCTCGCGATGGATCGTCATGGTCATGACGGACCATCATGGACTCTGTCGTCCCATACTTATGCAATTTCTTCAGCTGCTCTTCTTCATTACCCTCGACGGCAAGTATGACGGACCGTCATAGGCACAACGGTCCGTCAGATCCTTCGTTTCAAAACACTTCAACTCTTGAAATATGGGTACTAGGATCACTTCTCTGAACTTCATGACGAACCTGTAGGACGGACCGTCATAGACACGACGGACCGTCACAAGCTACGTAACCCCACACTTGGTCAGACTTCCCCATCTTCCTTCAGCAGCTGCACTACGCTGCCACCTACGGACCGTCACAAGCACAACGGACCGTCATAAGCTCCGTAGGTGGTCTCTTCTGCATTTCTTCGCTCAAAATCTCCGCATTCATCTTTTGACATATTTCCTGCAAAATAAAGAGAAACTTATATAAACATTAGCACAAAAGGCTTTTGGACACACTAAACTTAAGGAAAAAGTATTAATAATACCGTGATACCACGGTATATCAACACCCTCAACTTAAATTCGTTGTTTGTCCTCAAGCGACGCACTATGACTCAATACAAAATCTTTGTACAATAGTATCCATGTTTTATCCTTTGCAATCATTTGGCTATCAATCCCGATTAATCTCATCAAATCTATGCATGCTATCATTATTAGGCTTGAATTATGTGGGATCAGAACATGGCACAGACTCACCATGCACTAACACAATTATGTGGGATCAGAACATGGCACAGACTCACCATGCACTAACACCTATCCTCTTCAATTTCTCACCGAGGTGCTACCAATTCCGGCATTGCAACTAGTATCCTCACTTTAAACAAAATCCTCATTTTTCACACAATGATTTCAGTTTGAGTATAAGGATTACTTTTCAACACTCGCTCTCATAACAAAGTCACACTCATTCATACCTATTGCCATAAGCTTGACCTTATTTTCACTGTCATAAGTTCGCTATACAACCCTTAGGATCACGATAGGACTTTCTTAGCTAGTAACATAGGCTCAGGGTCAGGTAGGGTATATTTAGGTATACTTCAGTGACTTTTTGCCCTCCTTGACATGTCGGCTAAACCTTCCACTTTCTATCATTTTATCTCGCCCAGTTTCTAATATTCTTTCACCTTGCTATTTTCTCTTCTTTCTTCATTTGTGTAAGTGACTCTCTTCTTTTCTTGCTTGTATTTCTTGTATATTTTTCTTTTTCTTTACTTTTCTTTCAACTAATTCTTGAGTCAATTTACTTTTGTTCTTTCTCTCTCCGTGTTCTTTCATCCCCACTTTCCAGAGCATTCCTCATAATAGCCACCCTTAACTCATGGCTTTGCCATGAGTCAAGGTACACAATACCCAAAGTTGGGTCAGGGCCATAACGAAGGTTGTTTACTACATTAGCCATCCTCAACTTATGCTTTTGGCATAAGCTGAGGTGCACATGTCCAAGGAGGGACCAGGGCCAACACATTGTTCCCAGAAAAGATCAGTTTGGGTGAAAAAGAAAGGTCAAATTTAAGCTCAGATCATTTGGATCAAAGAAGGATAAATTTCATTTGTTTTCTTTTATTTAGGCTAGAAATGGGCTATATTGAATAAGGGCCTATGATACTTTCCTAATTGTCTATTACAGCTACTTTTAGCAGGACTAACCAGGCAAGTTGTAGCTCAGTATCAATAGTGGACTATTCAAATCTTCCTCACACTCACTTGACATATCATCACTATACCAGATTATCAGACACCTAGTTCGAATTTTAGACTTAGGGTAATGCAATGGTGTACCTCTATGTCATGCTCAGAGCCACACAATTATCAGTTACTATGCCTAGTCATGCATCATTTTCTAGTTTATCAGGATATCATTTTAGCCATCATGCTCCAGAATTAAACTATGTACAAAAGATATAAACATGTCGGTTCAACAGAAAAAGTAATCAGTCTCTCGGGGAAAAAGAACACAGGCAAGAAAACCCCAAAAGAGGATAGTGAATTGGGCTACTCAGACTTCACCCTAGCACTCACTTTCCATTTACCCCACCCCCAACAAAAAGACATGAAATTGTCCCTAATGCATAAAAAAAAATTGAAATACAAGAGTGGTAGGTGAAGCAAACCTGGGGCGCAAAGCGCCGACAATCAGCACGGACCGTTGTCGATGTCCGTCGTGGGACACTAAAAAAAATAGAGACCCTTAAGAGAGGGGTCTCTGACCGTCATGACGGTTATGCAGGACGGACCGTTGAGAGTATGACGGTCCGTCGTAGATGTCGGTTGGAGGATACTTAGAAAATGTGAGAGACCCTTAGGAATAAGGTCTCTGACAAGCAGAACAATTGTGCAGGACGGACCGTCGAGAGAATGACGGTCCGTCGCATGTGTCCGTTGGTGACTGTTGTAGAGTGATTTTCTGCAGAATTTCCTGGTGATGTGCCTGCAAATTTAAAACCCGTTAGTAGAAAATTCTACCATTACTAGAAAGAATGAAAGGAAAAAAACTATAAGTATTGGGTTGCCTCCCAACAAGTGCCTGATTTAATGTCGCAGCACGACTGAGGACACCTGATTACTCGGCCTTCATCAAGATGGTGTGCATCTATCACTTCATTCCCCGATGCTTTATGCCCAAAATAGAGTTCTATTCATTCTCTATTCATTTTAAGCCGCACTCCCTCTTTGGCTTTTAACTCAACTGCTCCATGAGGGAATACTTGGGTAATCAAGTATACACTAAATCTATGTTAATAATTCTTTTCCTGTTATCTACCTCCTTGGTCCGGCAAGTAGCATTAAGGCGAGTTCTAACGTTGGCCATCCGTTAAAAAGACTTCTAAGCGAAAGAATTATTAATACATGCAAGACACTATTCTAAAATTGTTATTTTAGTTAAGTTTTATCTCATTATTTGCCTATGGTTCCCACAACCCTAGTTATGGAGTTTAGTTACCCATAGTCATAATCACAATATTCAAATATATTAAATAAGAATTCATGTACTTACTTCAATGAGAAAGAGTAAAATCCAAAAGTTTGCTTGATTAATCACCACGAATCACCAACAATCAATGATAATCAAAAGTCTAAAATTATCAAGAATCTCACACTAATACACAAAGTCTAATAGTATTATGTCTAACAATCCAGAGTATCACCTCAAAAAATGAGGTTTTTCGAACTATTTATAAAAAATAAAAGCCTAATTAAACTAGGACTCTATTTGCTGAAAATCTGCCAAAACACGGCTGGGTCGACGGACCTCGCGACGGATCGTCATGGTCACGACAGACCGTCATGGACTCCGTCGTCCCATACTTATGCAATTTCTTCAACTACTCTTCTTCATTACCCTCGACGGCAAGTATGACGGACCGTCATAGGCACAACGGTCTGTCGAGGGCCTTCATTTCAAAACACTTCAACTCTTGAATATGGGTACTGGGATCACTTCTCTAAACTTCATGACAAACCTGCAGGACGTACCGTCATAGACACGACGGACCGTCACAAGCTACGTAACCCCACACTTGGTCAGACTTTCCCATCTTCCTTCAGCAGCTGCACTACGCTGCCACCTACGGACCGTCACAAGCACGACGAACCGTCATAAGCTCCGTAGGTGGTCTCTTCTGCATTTCTTCGCTCAAAATCTCCGCATTCATCTTTTGACATATTTCTCGCAAAATAAAGAGAAACTTATATAAACATTAGCACAAAAAGGCTTTTGGACACACTAAAAAGTATTAATAATACCGTGAAACCACGATATATCACGTACACTCTAAGTACTGACTCTATTTGGCATGTATCTTTTATTATGCAGATACAGGTAATTAGGATCATCAACATGTTCTCCGTTGATCTAGTTGAGTTCCAATTAGAGTTGGTGAGCCTCCTTGCTTTTCAGAGGGTTCCACTTTGAGATTGCTTTTCTGTTAGTTTTTGTTTATTAGGATGTTGTGGGTCTTTTCCTAACATCCATCTCATTTAGTATAGATAGACGCTATAGTTCATGAGTCTTTTTCATTTCCATTGCATATGTTGAGACTTAAGTTGCCTCTTGGGCCAGTTGAATGTTTATTTCTAAATATTTTGAGTTTAAGTATTTGAGAGTTTTGAGTTAATGCTTTTGTTTGAGTTTTATCTAATGTTGAGAAAGTCTTCCGCTGAGAGTTGAGCTAGTCTAAGGGTTTGCTTGGGGCCAACGATGGTTCTCAAATTCCAATCGCATTAAGGGTGTAGGCTCGAGGAGTGACAACTTTAATGTGACATGAATCTATGGAACATTTGACACCAAAAACAAAGGATTATTACAAGTAACCAAGTATGTTTTTTGTCAATATGATGCCATTTTGTGTAAATGAGAAAGAAAAAGGCTGTAAAATGAGTTGAAAGAGAAAAGCTTGAAATGATAGTGAAATAGTTGATGACGAATAGCTATATGAGCATGGACCTCTATATGAACAACGAAACCAAGTTTGAATATAGACTCAGGGAAGAAAAATCCATGTGCAACTGAACAAGACCATGTGCGGTCTGTGGTGACTTAAATGAGAGGACTCAGGATCCGTGAAGTTGTAGGCCAAAATTAAGTTGAAGTCTAAATTTAAGGAAACTTGAATGAGACTTCATACGAACCATGGAATGTAATACGGTCCTTATTGAGGATCATGGGAAGTTGAGGTAGAAGTTGAAGGAATTTTGATATGTGATGGACTACGAATGGCTTAAATGGACCGTGAAGAGCTGCATGGGCTGATTTAATGTCCATTTATGATTGGGATAGAAGCAAGAAACATTTCCTACTTCTACAAGAGTTCATCCTTTAGACTACAATTAGTTACTTAAGGTTTTATTATTACTATTCACGTTTTGGAGACAAGTTCTTATCGACAAAGATGATAAATTTTCTTGATTTGGTTTTACATTTTGGATAATTGAACATTGTTTTTATTCTAATTTCTACTCAGAATCAAAATCAAGTGAATTCTATTGTCGTGAGATTTTCATGTTTGATTCTTCATAATGTTTCACTAATGTTTTATTGAGAACATAAGAAGTTAAACATAACAACTATGGTTGTGGAAATCATGACAAGGGAGAAATATTCGGATCAACTACGAATAATTGTCAATTGATCTCTTGCATGCTTCATTTTTTATATTCATATTGATTGCTCTCTAATGATTGCACGCGTAAGATCCTACCTCTATTCGTTAATAGCTCGAGAGAGAAGGATATGATTAGGAAAATCTAGAAATGAATGAACTTTCACTCTACAAAATCATTTTTAAGATTTGAGACCGGGGAGATAGTTTCTGTCACATTGATGAGTTCACAAATTGGACTCATTTAGGGATTTATTTTGATAGAAATAGTGTCCTTAAATGCTTATTAAGTCTCAATATCTTATGAAAACTCTTAAGTTTCAGGTATTTTAAATTTGAGTGCAATCATGGACACTTACGCGCAAAAGGGGAACAAAAAGGCTGAAAAGACGAAGAGCATCGCCAAGCTTACATGGTGAGTGGACGAAGGAACATACGCCGCCTTTGTTCCAGCAAGAAAAGCTATGAAGAAAGAGGATCAAAAAAGTGATGAAAGGAGCATTTGTTGTGTCGCAAAATAGTTTTGCAAAGCAGTGCTATACCGCCTAGTGGTCCAGAACATAAAGATTTTGAAGGCAAGCACAAAAAAGTAACGAAACAAAAAAAGGGCAAGTCGCCGAGTCATTCGGTGATCTTGACTAATCTTACAGAATGGTCTACCGCAGCACTTAATCTGAAATCTATAAATACAAGTCTTAGTTATTAATTTTAAAGGATTTGAACATTAATATAGTTTTTCATTTAAGAATACTATTTTCTTGTATTTTATTTCATGTTTGGAGAGGGTTTAGGAGACTTGAAGAAAAAAGGATTTCATCTTCCCCAAGTTGGAAATGGGTATTCTCCATTCTTATTCCTTTGCTTAAATTAAGGTTTTATTTCTTATACACATTTAATTTCAATATCATTTTAGGTGTAATTTGTTTTTTCTTGATTTGTGGCAAAAAAAACCATTCTTGGGGGTGTGATTTAGCAAATATATGTTGATATTATTGTTGGGTCTTTGTTAATGATAGGTTAGATTTATTTAATTTTCATTTGACCTAGTGGTTGTGGTTTAACTTAATGGGTTTATAGTTGCAAATACAAACCCACCCATGTGTTTTCAGCTTGCTTGAGAGGGAGGTCGCGAAACCAAGATCGCTAGAATGATGGCTTAAGGAGTGGGTCGACATGAGGTTCACCTCGAGAGGGTTATCCGTAGTCACATATCCTAACACTCAGCTCGAGATTGAGTGGGGAAAGGCATAGGCTGGTCTTCATGCAGAAAATTGATGTCTGAGAGGAACACATTTTAAATAGGGTAAATTACTCAGGAGAGAGCTTATTTTCATCTAAATCTTAGCCTACTCACTATTATGTTGCAAATTTCCTATCAAAATCATGAATCCAACGATTTATATCAACTTTTATTGCGGTCACACCCCAAGAACTTCTCCTCATACATGATTTTCCTTAATTTTTACCATATTTATGATACTTGTGACAAACCCTTGTTGATATTTGACACTTCGGTGTAACCCCTTTTAACTTATAATGTGTTTTATTCGTAATATCTTTAGCTATGACTAATAAGAATGAAATTTTAATTAACTACACATTCTCAAAACCGCTCTAATGGGAAACGACCCCAACCCATGGTTGGGTTACTATATTATCAACGATTGTAAACACTCAAACCAAAGGTTAATGTCATTGGTCACGATAGGAAAATCAAAATGGCACCGCTGCCGGGGAGTGGTTTTACTTGAAAATTTATTGTATTATTGAATTCTTAATCGTATTAGTTGTAATTACTTACTTAATTTTTAGCTTTGTTTTAAGTGTCTGTGTTGAAAACAAGAGCCATGAGTGTAAATGGCAGTAATGGTAGCCAGGTGGCCCATCAGATGACATTGATAACCTCAATGATGTCCAAGAGCAAACTGTCAATGACCCCCATATCATGAGAGGTGTTGGAGATATGCACTTACCCTAGCTGAGGCGAATGTAGTGTTCCATATAAGGAGCACTATGTTGCAACTATTGCAACTAAAGGGACTATTCAGCGAATTGGCTCATGATGATCCTCATGAAGATCTTCGAAACATCATACATGTTTGCACGCCTTTCTCTTTCAAAAACATATCTCAAGATTCAATCAGGCTATGACTATATCTATTTTCTCAGATGGGGGAAGCTAGCAAGTGTTAGTTGAATTGCCACGAAATTCGATCACTCCATGGAAGGAGCTGGTCACTACATTCAATGTGCGATTTTTTTCTTCCTTCGAAGATGATGTCACTCTAAGATAGCATTCAGAGCTTTAAGCGCTTAAATTGAGAGCCTCTGTATGAAAATTAGCTGTGGTTCAAACAGATGGTGATCCAATGCCCGACTCATGGTCTACCTCATAATGTCCTCCAATACTTTTATTGTATCTTAAACTCTATAACAAAAGGAGTGAATGACCAACTCTCACCTAGGGATTAATTCAACAACCATATGCACTAGTTTCTGAAGTTCTTGATGGCAAGACAACCATCATCAAGGCATGGTACACTCGTGAAGTACAGGTCTCTCCTAGTACCTTCCATATATCTAAGGAGAGGATTGAAAGGACAATGAGAGAGACCAAAACATGTCCAAGATTATGACACAGCTTGATATTCTGTCAAAAAATGTCATGGGGGATGGCGCCCATGGTGGCAATGTTGTGGTGGTCGAGAGCACAAGTATTGAGGAAACAAAGTTTGAAACATTTTATAATGAGGAGGTGAACTTTTTAGCCAAGCAATGCGGTGGTTATCGTTCAAACTACCCAAGTCAAGGTGTGAATCAAGGTTGGGGTACAGACGAAGGCTGGAAGGATAGAGATTGTAAATGGATGGATCGCAATCAGAATTGGAAGGATGACGAGAAGGATATATATGTGGCTTGCCATGAACACCAAAATCCCAAGAATTTGGGAGGTGAACGGTCTGAGGATATTCTCTCACGTATCCTTAACAAAATTGAAGGGTCGGACAAGATGTTGAAAGGCATGAAGGAGGATGTGTCATTCTTAGTCAGACTGTCACCTCCCATTTAGTTTCAATCAAATAACAGGAAACCCAGATGGGTCATATCTCGTCTCAACTAAATTCGGCATGGCAAGGGGGTTTACCTAGTGATATCATGGCTAACCCCAAGAATGAGGTTTGAAAGTGGACTTGTGCGTGCCAAAATGTTAACTATGGCGCTGTTTGGGAGGAAACCCAAAACCCTTTAATTTTTTTTTTTAATAAAATAATGGTGTGACTTTTGTACAAGGGTGGAAGTAGAAAAATGATTCAAACAGTGCATGCAGGCAGAAAAAAGGGTACAGTAGGTAAACCATTGACTAGGTTGGTGAACCCGATTTCTTCCACCGTTTGACTCAAAGCACCTTCAGTTTTGATCCAATAAAACTCGGTGTTCTGTAAAAATTTAGTGGGGCATCACCAACATGTTGTATATCTCGATGAAGACTGCAATTGGGATTCCTATTTAAGTTGAAGATCCTGCAAAATTTGGCAAAGACACCAAATACTCAGTGCTTCGCCAGGTGGATGGGTGAAATTAATAAGCATCGCCGAATGTAAAAAAATGAAATTTTACTCCGAGAAAGAGGTTTAAAAGTTCATTTTCAGTTACTTTCTCTCATTTTTATGTTTTCTATGCACAAACTCACACCAAGCACTTTAGTTTTATGTTTTTTGCATTTGGAGTATTTTATTTGTTTAATTGTGCTTGGATTTGATTGCATTGTAGCCTAGCATTTCACAACATTTTATTCAGATTCAAAGGTTGGTAACTCAAACCTCGTATTTATTTCATCGATGTTATACTCATTTGAATAATTTAAATCATTGCAGACTCTCTCTAAATTGATTGAAGAGTGTGTGCTTTTCTATTCCTGTTCGACAACTCTTGTTTTAATGATAGAATTTCGTTTGATTGTTCTTTGAGTTGAATTGATTTATTGTGGAATAAAAATACTGAGAATCCACACTGAATTAGTGCTAAATATCATTAGATTGCAGTCCCAAAGGTTCTGAGGTTGAACTTGAAAGGATGGGTCAAAAATAGGCATGTCTAACTATTTGGCGAGCTGATGATAGGTCACCGAACGGTTCGGCATTTCGCCTAATGTCCCCATTCCGTGTTTAAATTAATGTCAAACCTTTAGTTGAGTATATAACTTTCGGCGATCTATTTTATGTCGTCGAATGCATTTGGCAACACGCCAAAAGACTTCATGTTCGCCCTTCTACCTGCATCCTTGTAACTACAACGCATTATTTTGGTGAATCGCCTAAGTTAGGAGAACTTCGTCAACTAGTTTGGAGCCAAATAAGGTAGGGGGATTCATCCTTGTAAAATCCCTAATCCGAGGAGAGGTTGTGGTAGAATTGGGGTTCAGTTGCACCCTAGTGTCCCTAGTAACTTGTGTTGCCAACACTTGAGTCAAACTCTGGATAGCCGCCTTTATCTTGACATTAGACATAGCCCCTTCTTCAATAGGAACTTGAGGGTTTTAAGGAGCTTGAGGGGGAACTGCCTCTTTCAAATTCTCCTCTTCGGCCCTCATTGCGTCACTCCTTCTTGTTTTCATTTCCTATAATCACAATAAAAGGTTAGAAGATAGGGCTAGATAGAGTTAAGACTCTTAGGCGCCACTAATGAATATAAAAAGAGTGAAAGTTCCTAAGCATCTCATAGCCTCTCATTCAAAAATGTGTTGCTCTTCACACTCATGAACAAAACTCTACTCGACGTGGTATTTTGTGACATCAATCCTACATTATTCTCGATCTTATGATCTAATAACAAGTTTGTGACGACCTGAGAGCACCCCCTAGACGTTACCAGCATATATTACCTCAAAGAGGACTTATATAAACCGTTAGCATTCGTCATAGCACGTATCATAAAATAAAAATGCAAAAAATTTAAAACTTTTACTTTGGAGGTTTAACTTCACTTCATATAAGAAAAATAGAATCTAAATTCATAACAACGTACCATCTAGACATAAAATTAAAGTAATTAGGGACTTAGCCCTTAAATCAATAGCAGGTCTAGAAATAGGAAATACAACATAGTCTCTCAATAGACAAAAGAACAAAAGCTAGAATCATAGGTGTAGTGTCCTCGGACTTTAGGACTCACCAACTTGGAGAAAGTAGATCCAAGTACCTTGAGAAATGGCCTTGAATCACCTCAATGGCCCGAACCTACATTGGTTGGGAAAGAGGGAAGAAAATATGGGTTAGTACAACACACGTACTAAGTATGGCTACTATGTATAAGAACCATTGAAACCTACAAAGAGGACATTTTATTCAAAACCTTATTTTTATCAAGTAAACCCAATACGCACATAAGGTAAATATCACAAGCCAACCCAACATAAAATCATCCCAACATGTAGTCAACCCAAGCAATGCTAATGCAATGCAAAGCATAGAATCCCATAACCCTATCCAAAGCTAAGTATCACATTAAGCAACCCACTTCATACATACAATCATAATATCATATTTCATGATAACTTTTCATATTCATAACAATAATATATATATATACATTACCATACCTAGGTCATAACCAAAATAGTCCTAAGAGAACACTACTACAACCATCTCTTAGGATCCCACAAGTGTGATGTGTAAGAGAAGTCACATACCCTCCCTTTCACTATGTAGAACCCCTTAAGAAACCCCTAGAAGAGTTAATACATTTCATTCATTGATTTACTTTTACATTAGGGAAAAGGTTTCAATAACCGACATAGGCCATGTAAGCTACATCAAATCCGGTGTTCTACTCCCACACCAAAAGGAGAGGTTTAGTACTTTCCTAAGGTGTAACCTTTCGTACATAGATATCTAGGTGGATCCACTGGGCTAGAAATCCTAACTTGCTAAACGTGGGGGTTTCCATATCATGAGACAACACATATCTTGGGGAATCTGGACTTGCTAATGTTAGGAAATCCATGTCTGTAGCCGGACTTACTAAACGTCAGACCCTCATCTCATTTACATGCCCTTTCGGTGCTAAGCATCAATTCCCTTTAGTAATCATCTTAAGTAATCACATTAGTTCACACTATCCTTTAATAGACTCTTATGTACACGTATTATCACAATACCTCATATGTGTTCATGAATGAGAAGAATCCTTTCACTTTAGAAACACTAGCAAGTGAGTAAACCTTTCACTTTAATTTTTAATAATAATCATGAGAACTACCTTTCAATGATATAACAATCATACCATAACATACATACATACATGAATACTTCATAGATAATTCAAGTGTATAAGGTTAAGGATGAGGGAATCTTGTTAGCAACACCACCATAACACATTAGATATAGCATCATTACTATCTAAGTAATTCATCTTTACTTGAGATCAATGAAGAACCAACATTCGTACCTTCTTTCCATTCATGGGACTTCATAATTCAATTACCCAATAGTGCTTAACCAATACGTAATGTAAGGTAATTGGTGAAGTAATAACACAATTCACATCAATACAAGCAATTGATATATTGATCCTGTTCAACCAACTCACCATATCAAATCTAAGATTTAGGAAATTAGGGAAGACCATGTGTCTAAGGGAATATCAAGTGAACAATAACAATTGCTCATTATTATACACATAATTAACCCTAAACAACTATGAAAAATCATAATTAATCCATGAACTTCATTTAAGAAGGAAACACATGTGTAGAGAAAAACCCTAGATTTTGGGGGATTCCAAAAACATCTTTGCAGGGACCTCTAAGAATACTAAGAGTGAAAGAACCCATACCTTAATGGAGACTTATCAACGAAAAAATAGCTAAAAACTTGGAGAACTGATCCTCTTGTTGGAGCTTCAATGTTCTTCAATGGAGTATTTAGGTAGAGAGAGAACTTACAGAGAATGGAGACCTTTTTGATTTTCAATTTGGGAGGTTTTTGTTTTTTTGAGTAGTAAATTGGGGTACAA
The DNA here is from genome assembly GCA_027789145.1 of Solanum arcanum. Lineage (NCBI taxonomy): Eukaryota > Viridiplantae > Streptophyta > Magnoliopsida > Solanales > Solanaceae > Solanum > Solanum arcanum. The sequence goes on from CM050933.1 coordinate 66,056,779, forward strand.
CTAAATTAAAATCAATATATACCCAACCCCTAAAATACCAAAAACATTCTTCACTTAGTTCAACCTTTTAAATAAGTCAAACTTGACTTTTATTTCTGGTATTTTTGTTGCGGAGGTGTTTCCTGAAGTTTTATGAAATTAAGTTTTGGGACACAATGGTCAGTGACGCGCCCTTGTTCCCCAAGGTTTCTGTTCGAATTTTTCTTCTTCATTTGTAAATACCCCTTTTAGGTCATAATACATTAGGTAATATCTCTAGCTTAGGTCATAGAATTTTTTGGGTGTTTCAATACTTCCCCCCCCCCCCCCCCCCACTTAGGAACATTCATCCCCGAATGACACTTGGATTTTTCCTAGGGAAGACAAAGACTCAAACAATTAGCACAACACCATACAATATCAAAAAGAGTCACAACTCATAGGAGAAATTCTCTGCTCCTTTCAACTCAAAATCATAGCTTCTAAACATAAGAACTTAATTCACAACTCATCATATACAAAGTTCATCATTTCATATCATATAAGGAGGAACTACCTTCTCCATATTCAATGAGTATCAATTTGTACATTAAGAAATTCAACATGACATTTCTTCATCAAGACAACATCAAGCATGCTCAATTCCACTCTCTCATGAAGACAACATAACACAATACATATGAGTGCAAGTCAACCATGATAGACATAATACATGAAAACTCAAAATATAATTTAAGCATGAATTTCCACAATAATATGCACATATTACAAAACCATGATAAGTTCAACAGTACACATGACTTTCAATTTATACTACATTATAAAAAATACTAACCTCAACTTTTGCCAGGTGTAAGAGGAAAAAGATGAGGATAACGGGATTTCATTTCGGTCTCAACCTCCCATGTAAAACCCTCAAATAGATGGTTCCTACATATAACTTTCATAAAGGCAACCTGTTTATTCCTCAATTTCTTGATTTGACGATCTAAATCTCAACTGGAACTTCTTGATAAGAGAGGTTCTCATTCACCCCTAAACCTTCTAAAGGGAGAATAGACATTGGGTCACCTACACACGTCTTGAGCATAATAACATGGAACACTGCGTGAATCGAGGCCAATTCATTGGGCAATTTCAACTCATAGGTAACAATCCCGACTCGCTTCAAAATTTCATAAGAGCCCACATACCTGGGAATAAGTTTCCCCTTCTTACCAAATCTTATTACTCCCTTCATAGGTGAGATCTTCAAGTAGACCCAATCACCTACTTCCAAATCAAAGTCACTCATTCTATTATCGGCATAAAACATTTTCCAACTTTGAGACATTATCAACCTATCACTTATAAGGCGAACTTTCTCTATTGATTAATAAACCATTTTGAGACCAATAAGAGAAAACTCTCCTACTTCAAACCACCCAATCTGAGATCTACACCTCCTACCATAGAGCAGTTCATTGATGCTCGGCTTTAAGTTGTTGGCAATTTGGACACTTGGACATAAAGGTTGCTATGTCCCTTTTCATTCTGTTCCACCAATAATTCTCGAGTAAGTCACGATACATTTCGGTGGCCCCAGGATGGATGGAATATTGGGAACCATGAGCCTCTTCGAAGATTGTTTCCCTTAGACCATCCACACCCGGTACCATAATCTTCCTTGGTGCCTAAGCACCCATCCTCTCCTTGAGAGAAGGTTTATATAGTTTTGTTGAGAATAGAATCTTTTAGTTCTATCAAAATAGGTTCAAGGTGTTGCTTAGACTTTACATCAACAACAACAGATGACTCAGAATTATGACGTATCATTACACCCCTATTTAATGAATCTTCTAGTTGAACACCCAACCGGGCTAGCCTATGTACGTCACGGGCTAACTATCTTTTATCTTCCCCCACAAGGGACATACTACCCATAGATACTCTACTTAAGGCATCCGCAACCACATTGGCCTTGCCTAAATGGTATAGGACACTCATGTCATCGTCTTTCAAGAGTTCCAACCACCTCCTTTGTCGGATATTCAATTCTTTTTGCTAAAGACATATTAAGACTCATGTAGTCGGTAAACACATCAAAATGTACCCCATAAAGATAGTATCTCCAAATCTTTAATGCAAAATCTTTGGCTGCTAGCTCAAGGTCATGAGTAGGATAGTTCTTCTCATGCACCTTGAGTTGTTTCGAGGCATATGCTATCACCTTACCATGTTACATGAGGAAACAACCTAAACCCACTTTGGAAGCGTTACAATAAGCCAAAAACCCTTTGGTACCCTATGATAAGGTCAAAATCGGACGGTGGTAAGTTTTTCTTTAAATAATTGGAAGCTCCTTTCACACGATTCCGACCATTATACCTTGTACATCTTTTGGGTAAAAGTCGTTAATGGAGATGTGATAGATGAAAATCCCTCAAAAAACCTCCTATACTACTCGTAAAATCCCAAAAATCTTCAGATATCAGTAGTACTCAAAGGTCTAGGCCAACTTCTAACCGGATCTGTCATCCTCGGATCGACCTCTACACCCTCACTAGAGACAGTGTAACCAAGGAACGCAATCGACCATAGCCAAAACTCACACTTACTAAATTTGATAAAAAGTTAATGATTTTTGAGGACTTGCACTGGTAGGGAAAAGGCCCCGATTATACCTAAATTGTACAACAAAAGTAAACAACCTATGAAAGCTCTAGGAAGAGGTGGATCTTACCAACGCACAGCTAAACCTCGTATCCTAGTGGAGGGGTCAATAAGAATCCCTACATGGACTTTCATGCATGAAACAAAAATGTAGCTTCCCTAGGTGACTTGACGTCAGCATGAATAAAAATGTACTAGTATGTAAGGCAAAAAGAGAATCATAAATAGTTGTTGTAAAAATGGTATTAAAGACATCACATGAACCAGAAACTCTAATATCTTCCATGTTTGACATCCACCTTATAAAAATTAAATATGCATGGTATTCTATCCTAGTCGTATGTCATGATATATACATATATATATATATATATATATATATATATATATATATATATATATATATATATATGTATGTATGTATATATATATATATGTATGTATGTATGTGTATATATATATATATATACACATACATACATACATATATATATATACATACATACATACATACATACATATATATATATATATATATATATATATATATATATAGTCAATATGCCTTATACCTTCAAATTATAGATCGAAAGTATAATCCATAGCATGTCATGTCATGGATTTGTAATGCATTTATGTTACCCTAGTCATATTTCCTATCTTGGACCATTGGAACTCTTGTTCTTATAATCTCGTAATCACTTCCCTATCATATGTAAATGTCTCGTAGAGCCTCATATATTTGATCAAACCGAAACACTTAACACCGATTTAGATTTTATATATATATATATATATATATATATATATATATATATATATATATATATATATATATATATATATATATATATATATATATATATATATATATATATATATATATATATATATATATATATATATATATATATATATATATATATATATATATATATATATATATATATATATATATATATATATATATATATATATATATATATATATATATATATATATATATATATATGTATGTATATATATATAGTCAATATGTCTTATACCTTCAAATTGTAGCTCGAAAGTATAATCCATAGCATGTCACGTCATGGATTTGTAATGCATTTATGTTACCCTAGTCATATTTCCTATCTTGGACCATTGGAACTCTTGTTCTCATAATCTTGTATCACTTCCCTATCATATGTAAATGTCTCGTAGAGACTCATATATTTGATCAAACTGAAACACTTAACACCGATTTAGAAAGGTAACTTAAACCTAAAGATGTTCATAAAGAGCTTATAGTTCTTCACGTAGGTTCTATATATGTTTCCTTAGTAGTTTGTAAAATACAATATTTCAAAAATATGTATCCTTTAGTAGTTTAAACATATGAGTTACATTATACAAGAGTTTTGGACATTAACATATTATTTTAAAGTTTTTTAAAAAATAATAAATTAGCAAGGAAGGACGACTGATTTCAAATTCATATTGTTCATGCCTAATATTTTAAGTTACAACACCTAAAGAAGAATAAGAGTTTGTACACATGGACCTATACTCAAGAAAATCAACAAAATGACATAAAGATGTCGACAACACTATATAAGCAAACCAGTGGAATAGAAACATAATGGAGTCACAAAAATATGCCAGTTGAAATCTCAATGCCTTTCACAAAAGGTCTTTCAAGCAAAATAATAGTAAAACAACATTTGATGATTTAGGATTCCAAAATTTGTGCTCAAAGAAAGCACATCGCTTAACAGTAACATACCTCAATTACGGTTCTTCAAGTATTAATATGGATTGTAACTCTTCCTTACAGCATGTATTCTATAAAAATCATGTCATACAGTCATTAAAGGCAGAATATTAACATTTTAGGGTCAAAATAGCAATTTAGAGCTTACTTGCAGATTGATAGCTCGCAAAACCCTTTTTAAATGTGTTTTATTACATATTCTTCTACAAATTACAATCCCAAATTGATCAAATACATACATTTTTGTAGCAGCTTTTAACAAGTGGAGGACTACACAATAGTCAACAACAACCAAATAGATTATGCCTGCACAATATTAAAAGCTCGGAGTATCACCACACCCCTCCTTTCCAAACACAAAAATAACCACAACCAAATCTCAACCATGATACTTCAAACTATTAATTCCAGAAAAAAATATGTAATCAATCCTCTAATTATTCAATATAACAATAATAACTCAAACTTACGGATTCTAATCACCATCATATGAGTTCGTCCAACAATTAGGTTAGGAATCATGTATTTATCTTCATAAGAAATAGGAAAATGAAAGGGAAGAACCTTAACTTAAAATTTTTGGAGTTTATAGTATTTTAGCATGTCTTCTCAATAACAAAAACTATCTTCAAGAATAAATGGTCCCCTCAAACTAAAGATGTTGAACCAAGAAAAAACCATTCTAAAATTTTAGTGCAATAATAGAACCAACGTTACATTTATTCATCTTACAATTAATTACACATCTATAATTCTCTTGTCATCCAGACTCATATCAACAACAACCATACACAAAAAATCATTTCAAAAAATTCCATCAACAACAATATCAAATAATACTTCGAAAATAGTTCTGCATCACAAAAACAGCTCAACGATTTTCCAACCGTCTATTTGGGTTCTTAAATATATGGCATAGCTATAACTTGGACTCACACATTAAAATTAAGGGTAAGAATTATTACCTCCAAACTGTAACATCCCTAAAAACAAGCCAGGTTAAACTAGATCCTAACATGTGTGTCATGAGGTTTTAGAGTCCTAAAATGGTTAGTTATAGTGTTTAGAGTCAGTTTTTAAAGTTTGAAAGAGTTTGGAATTGAAACGTCCAAGACGTTCGAAAACTAGTCTAAGTTGATCTAGTGTGTGTTAGTGTTTTATAGTGGAGTTTTGTGGTATGGTATGAGGGTGGAATTGGGTATTGATGGTTCCTATACATAGAATTACATGTAAAGGGTCTAAAAATCCGAGAATGATTCCCCAAGGATTATCCAAAGGGTCTTTGAGGAGGACCCAAAAATGGGCCAAGCAAGTTGCCGAACAGCCTATTTTTGAAGGTGGCGGCGCGTCGCGCCTCCTACACTTAAAGGGAAAAAAATTTCCTGCAACACAGTTCCATCGTGAACCTTTCTGTCTCAATAATTCCAGAACCAAGAATTAGAGGTGACCTCGCGACGCGCAGTGACTTTCCTGATTTGGTTGTGTCTTTTTTAAGTCAAATTTGAATTGGTTAAAATACCCATAAAGTTCAAGGATCTTTTGTAAAATTTGGGTATGTCTTATTGACGGTATTGACCCTATATTCACTAATAAAAGCTAAACCCTCAACTCAAAACAAAAGCTCTCCATTCCTTTTCTCCAAAACCTCCAATGATGAAGCCTTGAAGCTCCAAGGAAGAAGACTGATTTTTCCAAGTATTCTCCTTTCAATATAGTAGGATTTTCTTCAATATAGGTATGGTATTTCATCCTTTAATCCTCTTTCATTCATGGAGTCAATTCCAATGGTTATCAAAAATGATCAAAAACATGAATTCTATTTCAACTTCTTGTCATGGGTTCTTGCATAAAATGATTAGAATCAATTATTTATGATATAATTCATGTTAATTGAATGATTTCAGATCAAAATTCCTATAAACCCGTGCAATTTGTGATTTTCTAATTTTTGCTCTAATATAGGTGATTTGATCAAGTCTTAATAGTATTGAATTCTTATGTAGATTATGTTGGGCTAATGAAATATGTATGAATCATGATAGAATTAATTTATAGGCTGCCTTAACTTGGTGATTTTGATATTGTATAGTGTTCTTTCATTGTATGGTTTGATTATTGGTTTCGGTTGGTGTTATTAGCTATTGGTAAGAGACTTTGTGAATTGAATAGGTTAGAACGGTTATGGATTGGAGGTGTTCTTAACGAAATGGTGGTATGTTGACCTAATATCTTATATATTGTGTAGTATAGGTCTTGAATTGTGTTGATTGGTATGGTCCACTTATAGTGGCGATGCTTATGTGTTATAATTGTGAAGAACATGTCCTTGTCGGCATTACTTTATGAATTGTGATATTATCATGTTATAGCTTGTGAAGTTGATTAAGGTGAAGTATAATTATGTATATGTACATGTATAAAGTGAAAGCATGAGTACTCCTATTTGATTATAGGTGACCATGATAGACTATGGTGATGTCGTTATGTGTGTATACTTGATGTTGAAGTATGATTTTTCCTAATTTATTATGTGAGTCTTATGACGGAACATGTTGATGTTTCTATAGAATTGAATAGGGTGACTTGTAGTAGATTTAGTTGTCCTTATATGATATTTGAATGTTATGGTACATGTGACAAGTTGATGATATGTGTCTGTCTTTTTTTTGGTAGACATATGTCCCTCTACTTGATACATGAGAATGTGAATATGAACTCTTGACTTAGTAAGCTAAATCACCTTTTGTCATGTATATGTTTGTATAAGTGAAATATGACCTTGAACATGTTAAGAGGGTTAACTTGGAACCTTCAAACTAGGAAGGAGGTTGACATATCCTTGAAGTCGAAAGTTGTAAAGGTATCCTTCTTGTGTGAATGAATGAATTAGGGATAGGTCGGCTGGAACGGCATGAAACCATCTCAAAGAAAGAAATGAAGTTATCCCATTAGCCATTGAGTAGCATCCCTAGAGGACCTATCTTTGGTAGAGGCATTATAGTGAGGTATGGATAGAAGTGTTACCTTGCCATATGTCTTGTGTTCTTGAGCTACTCTATCAGAAAAAAGTCTAGCACCGAGTGAGTATGCTTGGGGAGTGACTCTACTAAAGTTGAGACTAGAGTACAAAGAAACCCTTGATATTCCTTAACCATGTGCCTGCATTGTATGTATCCTAGCCCCTTGGCAAGTAGAACCCTCCATCGGAGTAGGGAAAACTCTGGATTTGTCGATTATTTCCTATTCTCATCATGTGGGATACATTCTTGTATTGGATAAAATCTACAATGTTTAGGTAGCGGAATGTGACTCTATCTAGACATGGCACAAGTAGGCTGGTACGCTCAAATTACACTTCCCTAAAGAAGTATAAGTGGTCGTATCAAGTAATGAACCCAATTATTAGGTTGGGGTCGAACCCACATTTAGAATAAACTTTAATGTACGATTACCTCTATTTAGTCAAGTCCTATCCAAAAACTAGTAATTAAGGGGGGGTTGTGAAACCAAAATGTTGTAATGTTGTGAAATCAAACAAGTGCAAGAGTGAATTGTCAGTGTTTATCAAGTTGTTAGAGAAACTAGGGTGCAAGTGTTCCCCATAGGTTCATAACGCCATAATCCTAGCTATAACAATTCTTTTCTAGTATTTTGCATGCAAAGTGATAAGTTATGTATCTTTAAATCCTTGGTCCGTCATTTAGAGTATTTCACCCCGTAACTTGGTCCGGCTACGTTTGTCTAAGTTACTAACCCTTACCTTTACTTCATATTAAGCATCATATTTAATGTATGGCTAAGTTATTACGTCGCATCAATCGAAACTAGCCTATTAGATAGTATCCACTAAATTTATGTCGATAATTCTTTTCCTATTAACTACCCCCTTGGTCTGGCAAGTAGAAATAAGGCGAGTTCTAACGCGTGCACTCATTAAAAAGACTTCTAAATACAAGAATTATCGATGCATGCAATAACCTATTAGAGAATTGTTATTTAGCTAGGTTTGTTTTGTTAATCACCTATGGTTCCCACAACCCTAGTTGTGGATTTAGTTACCCATACTTAGAAGAACACAATTCATAATTGATAAATAATAAATCATGAACTTACTTTGAAAAATTCAAAGAAAATCCAGAAATTCAACTTGAAATCACACAATTATCTTAAAAAACAAATCCGAAAATCTGAATTAATGTACAAGTTGCAAAAAAACATATCTTAAAGAATAAAAGTATGAAATTAGTAAAAGAATCCAACACTAAAAATGAGGTTTTACACCTTATTTATAATAAAACAGAGTCCTAAATTAAAAGGAGTTCAAATAAAGAAAGTTTGTCCAAAATGCGCCTTCAATCGATGACCCCAACAGACGGTCCGTTGATGAAATGACAGACTATCGACTGCCTCCATCGGTCCATACTTAGCATCTTTTTTCAGACTTCACTTTGCATCTTCTCTAATCCAATTGATGGATAAACAGCACAGTCCATCGATACACCTATGGTCCATCGATTCTTCTCGTCGTTCCATACTTATCTTTTCACCAACATCGCGTACTGTGACATTCTCTAATCACATCGACGTTTTTCCAGGACGGTCCACCGATCAACCGACGGATCGTCGATATTTTAGTAGCCCCACACTTGGTCAGAATTCCCCGAGTTGCTTCCAGATGGCTAAACCTCCAATCGACGGTCGCCACCTACGGTCCGTTGATGGGACGACAGGTCGTCGATGGCCTCGTGGGTCACTTCTACACTGATTCTTCACAGTCTTTTACATTTAAGTTTTGGATAACTTTCCCACTAAACAAAGATAAAACACATTAAAATTACTACAAAAAGGCTCTAGACACACATCAATCTTAAGTAAAAAGCATTGAAAGTACCGTGAAACCACGGTATATCAACACCCTCAATTTAAATTTGTTGTTTGTCCTCAAGCGACGCACTATGACTCAACACAACACTTTGTACACAAGTATCCTCTTTTAAGCTTCTGCAATCACATGGCTATCAATCTTAATTCTTTGTTGTTGTTTTTTGCTTTAGTGCATGTTTCTTCTCTTAGGATTGATAGGCTTACTCATGTGGATTAGACCATGACACAAACTCACCATGCACTGACACCTCTACTTTTTTATCTCTCATTAAGGTACCAACTTTCTGATATTAAAACTAGTGCCCTCACTTCAAAAGATATCCTCCTTTTTCACACAGTGATTTTAACTTTGAGTATAAGGATCATTATTCAACACTCACGCTCAAAACAAATTCGCACCTAGTTGGTGCTATTCGCCATAGGCTTGCCTTTATTTTCACTGCTTAAATTCACCATATCAGACTCTTAGGATCACGATGGGACTTTCTTGGCTTGTAACGTAAGCTAAGGGTTAGGTATGGTACATATGGGTACATTTTACTGACTTGTAGCCTTTCTTGACATTACGGCTAAGCGTCCTACCTCTTCGATTATCTATTATACCCTACTTTTCTTGTCATCTTTGCTTTATTTTCTCCTTTATTTCACTTTTCTAGAAGTGACTCTTACTTATTTTTGTTCATCAATCTTTTATCTCTCTCTTTTTTCTTTATATTCAATTGACAATTTTGACTGAGTCACTTATCTTGTTCACTGTCCCTTTTCTTTTCCACATTACTCTTTTTCATACCCACTTTTCGGGTCGTCAGTCATAATAGCAACCCTCAACTTATGGCTTTGCTATGAGTCAAGGTACACATTACCCAAGGTTGGTTTAGGGCCAATACAAGGTTAGTTTCTGCATTAGCCACCCTCAACTTATGCTTTTGGTGTAAGTTGAGGTGCACATGTCCAAGGAGGGACCAGGGCCAACACATTATACTCAGGGAAGTTGAGTTGGTGAAGAAAAGAAAGGTCTATTATAGGCTCAAACTATTTGGATGAAAAAGGAATAACAATTTAATTCGGATCACTTCACTTTAGGCTAGATGTTTGCTAATTTGAAAAAGGCCCTATGATCCTTTACTAATTGTCTAACACAGATTCTTTTTGCAGGACCAATCGGGCAAGTTCTAGCTAGGTACCAACATGGGAACAATAAAATCTCCTCACACTCTCTTGACACCTCATTACACTATCAGATTATAGGTCACCCAGTTTGAGTGTTAGAGTGGGGATGATGAAGTGGGTGCAACTCTATGTCATGATTAGAGTCAACATTCAACATTCATTAAACCTATTCATGCAAGAACTTTCTTAGAACAGGATATCATTCAATTTTATCCATCATGCTTCATTTTTTACTTTCATACTTTTTACAAGTTATGACACATGCCGGTTCAACAATAAAGTAATTAGTCTCTTGTGGCAAAAGAACATAGGCAAGAAACCACCAAGAGAGGATCGTGAGTTGCGCTATTAAAACTTCACCCTAGCAGTCACTTTCCATTTACCCCACCCCCAACAAAAAAAACATGAAATTGTCTCCAATGCATAGGAAATATAAAGATAGGGTGGTAGCTGAAGCAAACCTAAGGCGCAAAGTACCGAAGATCAACAAGCAGGAGGGTTTGGTTTCTTGAAACCCGCACCCTTAGTAGGGACACCCTTATTAGTACCCACAGCAGTATATGCACCCTCGGTGGTGCTCCTCTCAACAACCTCCACTCCGGAGCTAGACGCCCTAGCAGCCAACTCTCTAGCCCTCATATGACGGGCCTCATCATCAAGCAATGAGACTCTCTTCACATCCTGCAAATCCGTCCCCTCCTTCTTTCGAGCAGGAGCATTCTCACCCTCACTGGTACGGTTGGAACGATACCTCTTGGCACGCTCATGTGGCGCAGACGGCGGTGTAGTGGTAGTAGTGTATAGTGCAATAATAATTGTGTTCTCCGCGAGCTCCACAGGTGCGCTATCAGGCTCGGGTACCCTTATCTCAAGTATACCATCCACGCTCGCCTACGACTGCGCCACACCTCTCAAGAGTCGCCAAATCAATGGTGAAATTTGGGCGTGCGTAACTCTCAGCTGAAACACATCGAGGTTCTAGTGGACTGCCTGAATCTGTCGCTCCGTCTGCTGAGCGACCCTCTTCTTAATTTGGTCCTCAGCCTCGGTAATAGATCTCTACAACTAAGGCTGGATGTGATGCAGCAAGGTGGTCATCTGGGCCTCTAACTTTTGGAACCTAGCACGAGACCAGTGTTAATGATGGTGGTGTAGACCGGGAGGAACTAGGTGCCCTACTAGTGCTAGGGGATGACTCGACCGGGGTGGTATCAGTAGGCTCAGAAGTGGAATGATCAGCCAGTTGGGATTTATCTATCGTATCTGCCAAGTTCTCACTCAGCGGCTGCAAATCAACTTTGGGCCCTTGCCGTGGTGCTGCCACATAGGCCTCATGCCTGATGAGACCAATATCCACAATCCTGATCGGAGTACGAAGGACATCACAGTGCCAAAGGGTCACTCCAGCATCCCTGCATAACTGGAAAAATCATACAAGAGAAAGGGTAAGTGGAAGAGGTTTTAAAGGCCCTCTCATGTATCACGGAGATCAACAACCTCGCGAAGTGGATCTCCAACCTGGCTACCACAACTGCTACCAAGACCGCTCTATCCCAAGTAAGTATATTATCTGCAGCCGTGGGCGATAGGTGGTGGTAGACTAATAGCCAGAAGAACTTGGCTGCAAAAGTGAGGTTGGCCTTCTTGATAAGGCCTCTGGGGAACACCTAGTCTTCTCCCTCACCGTCAATGGAGAGTTTCGTTGTAATCCACCTCTTGGTGGACTCTCTCAGATCTCTGCTCCACTGAAAATAGCCACTCTTGACCACGTCCCACATGTAGTCAAACACTGGGATGAGGGGAACTCTCACGGCATCAATGGACCCATCGTATAGGAAGCGGCGGATGGAAGTAGAAGAAATATCCACCCGGCAGCCTCAAACTCGAACATCTGTGAGTGGGGCATCTTTGGCAGGGTTCGACCGCCTGTCCAAAGAACCTCAGAGAGTCGCTATGTATGAAGCGTATAAATCTCACACAATAATCTCACTGTAGGACCCCACACTCATCGCCATCCACTCGAGCCGTTGGCGGGTAAACAAGTCATGCACCGCAGGGACTGTGTGTAGGCTCCCTGTAAAAACTCGTCGCTTGACGGTCAACATTCCAGTCATCACCCCCTTATCATTCAACAACTTAGCATCCCTTTATACCTGGTACTGGACATGTACGCACCACTGGTTGGGCTCATCAGCAACCAATACAGGGACCTCATGATGGGGTGCCGGAGCAGACTCCTACTCTAGGCCTCATCAGACGAGGCATTGCGGGCAGACACGTCTAGGAGAGTGGCTCCCTGTGATCCGGAACCAAAGGCAGTGGCCTCATTTGACCCTGTAGAGTGGGCCGACTCTGAACCTAAAGACTCTTCGATGCAAGATGCTCCCTCAAAACCTGAGGCAGACCCAGACGATGTGCCTATTAGAGTGCGCTCCTCATCAGAATGGGAGGCAGTGACTACACCGGGTGCCACCTTCTTGGGGGTGCCCTAAGTGTATCTAGCAGCTGGTGTAGGGGTCCAGGTGTTAGGGGGCACGTATTTTTAATCCTGCTCATCATCCGACATACCTATCAACCGTTGGGAAGGATCCATAGACTTGGACCTCCCCCTAGAATAGACGATGTCCAGTTTTGGGGCCATAAGTATCTAAAAGCACCTTGTTAGTCTCATTGTAATCAATCTACACTAGAAACATAATCAAGATGGAATCTTAAAACAGAAGATACAGGTCATTGCAAAATTGGGAGACGATCACTATAGACGGCCCATTGATGAATCGACGGTCCATCGAGAGTGTCCGTCGATGGACACTTAGAAAATTTTAGAAGTTGACATTTCACATACGTCTCAATTAGAAACAACAGAAATGCAGAACGGCTCATTGATCAATCGACGAAGGATAGTCCACTTCCATTGTCTGACACTTAGAATATAAGAATTGTTCAGAAATAAGGGTTGCAGTTAAAAACGATGGACGTGCAGAACAGCCCATTGATCAATCGACGGATCGTAGTCAACTTCAGTCGTTCTAAAGTTAAGAAGATTCAGAGTTTATCCATCGATGGACCCCATCGATGGTCCGTCGATCAACTGACGGTCTGTAGATGGGGTCACTTCCTATTGGTCATAGACAGGGTCTTAGGAATTTATTTTAACCCCACATATGGACAATTTCAAGCACATCACAAGTTACACCCAACACATAATATAACTTAAAGGATCAATTTTTCATCCTTAGGGCTTCGATTTCGCAAATTTCAAAATGGATTCTACGAAACTATCAAGCCTAAGTCGGAAAACAACAAATAAATTGCATTTACACATGTTCTACCCCCAACCCATTCACATTCTATCATTCTAAGGGACATAGAACCCAATTTTAATAACATTAACATGCAAATTTGTCCCTAAGTCAAAACCCACATACAATTTATTCCACAAGCAAATGAACGAGAATTCATTAAAAAGAGAGAAATGAAATACCTGTAACCTGTAGTGGAGTGAATGAGTGGGTGATTTCGCAACACCAACCTAAGTGTCCTCCTTCAAACACCGACCGGAGAATACACAAAAGAGAAGGAGTAAAAACTGGGGGATCAGGGTTTTGGGATTTCTGGGAGTTTGGGAGAGTTTGATAATTTTTGAAGAACATGGAAGGAAGTGATTGTGGGAGTTAAAATAGAAAGGAGAAAAGGAGGGGAGGGAAACGGTTGGGAGAGAATTTGAAAAGATGTCGGGGGTAACTAAATAGGTGCATTCTAATATAGTTGGTCGGTTCGGGTCGGGTCATTGGTTTTTGTGAACTGACGGTACCCTATCGACGGTCTGTAAGTCACTAGATGGACCGTCGACTGGATCATCAATTGTGCCCTAATATTTGATAAAATTTCAAGACATACATGGGATCTACGGACACCATCGACGGTCCATTAATTGAACGACGGCTTGTCAGTTGGTCCGTAGATTTGTGCACCAGACCAATTTATGCCTTGTGGTTTGGTCCCTACACATTGAGCACCCATTAAGCCATTCTTTTTTGTGTTTTTTGGCAATTTTTGGAAATCTTCACAATTCTCAAATGTGGCCAAGATGTGTGTAGCTTACACTGCAAAGGTGTTTCTCCCAGTGTCCGACTTCCTAGTGCTCCAAGCCTTATTGTTGCCAGAGATTTTCTCCAACTTTTCTGCGATCTTTGCATAGGTTCACTCACCATAAGAACCACCTGCAATAGTATCAATCACTGCCTTATTATTATCATCTTGCCCTCGATAGAAGTACTTTTTTAACGACTCATGATCAATGTGGTGGTTTGGGACACTTCTTACGAATGAGGTGAATCTATCCCAAGGCTACTCACAGACTCCCCAGGCAATGCCACAAAGTTGTTCACTCTATCTTTGTTGTTGATCTTTTTAGACACCGGGTAGTACCGTTCTAGGAACACATACCTCAACTGGTCCCAAGTATAGATCGAATTATAGGGCATCTCAGTGAACCAAATTACGGCCTCTCCCATTAGTGAGAGAGGGAACACTCTTAACCCCATGACGTCCATTGTCCAAGTTTGGCCTCCCTACACAACTCTTACACACCGACCTCAGTTTGGTGATGTGAGCATGTGGATCCTCAGATTATAGCCTCGAAAACAAACCTCTGGAAGTGAGCATCTGCTCAAGCTACTAGTTACCACAAATGTGTGACCTTGTGGTAGAGGAGGTAGGACAAGAGGCCCATCAGAGTCATTGATGTTAATGTTGCCCTTATAGAACTCGTGAGGGCATGGAGCAGGAGGTTGCCTCCTCAAAGCATCATCTTGAAAATTCTTGGACGTTTCACTTCTAAACTCTTCCAACCTCAACACACTAACTTATAATACTATAATTCATCATTTTAAAACTTTGTAAACTCATGAAACACATGTTAGGCTCTAGTTTGACCTAATTCATTTGGGGTCCTTACAATATCCTCCACTTGGGAAACATTCGTCCTCGAATTACACCTTCCTAAGCACATCTTTAAAGGACCAACTCTAGACTAGCGGCCCATCGTGTATAATTTTTTTTGAATGCACACACCCAAATCAAGGAAAACTCAATTCCTAGCTAAGCATAGCTACACATAACCATATAAAAGAACTTATGTAGAAAAAGATCCATTATCCCCCACTTAGGAGTAAGTCATACATATGAAATTTTTAAATTCAAATTTACCATCATTAGGAAAACATCATAACCAACAAGGCAAATCATAAGTATAAGAATGTCTGGAAATTTTCATAAATCATCAAAGAAACACCTACCGAAAAGGGACATAAAGAGATCAGTCGGGGATCATCCTTGGATCGTAGAGCATAGAACTTATTCCTCATTGTAGGGCCATCTTCCACATTACTAGGAGAACTTGCTTTTCTTCCCTCACACTAGACTTTGCCTTAGGGCAATCCTTCCTCATGTAGACACTCTAACCACACCCATAGCAACCATCCTTATCGACCAAACACCTACCCTCATGATTCTTACCACACCTAGAGCAAGTAGGCCATGAATACTCATTGCTATTTTTTTGAGGCTTTTGGTTAGACACCCTCTCATCCTTATACCTAGAAGCATTAGAATGACCTTGTCTGGAAAACTTTTGTCAATTCTTAGAACGGCCATGTACATCGGACTTATTATAGTCCATCCTACTTCTCTTTTTCTCCTTCTTAAGTTTGGACTCTTCTATTTGTTGAAAAAAAACCATTAGTCCGGAGATATTCAAATCATTAACAAGAATTTCCATACGGCACTCTTCTTCTACTAGTTTAGACACACCCCGTCATAAACCTATTCATCAAGTCTCTGGGGTTTGGTACCAAGCTTGGAGCATACTTAGACAAAAGAATGAACTTCAAGGCATACTCCGTAACACTCAAATCGCCTTGCTTGAGGTTTATGAATTCCTCCAACTTAGCTTCCCTGAATTCCGTAGGAAAGCTGACTTAAAAGTCTCCCACTCTATGGGAGTCGCCCTTACCAGCCTAGAATCTTTCCATTGTTCATAGCACACTTGTGCTACATCTTTCAATTGGTAAGCAGCTAGTTCTACCCTAGAAGTTAATCCCATAATCGCAAGAGTCTTATAAACCTCATCTATGAACCCACTTAGATCCTCCTCAACCTTGGAACCACTAAATTCTTGAGGGTTAATCCTCAAGAACTCTCTAATCCTATACGCACTAATTACCCCTATAGGATTTTCCACCACCTCCTAATTGTCTTGGGCAATCAAGGCTTGAGCCAAAAAATTTGTAGAAGTCCTAAACTCCTCAAGACTAACATTCCCCACTTGTGTATCATTATAAACTTGAGGAGGAACTTGAACTCCTTGAGGAGGAATATATTTATCATCATTTCCATCTAATTCCCTTCTAGCATTAGCCTTGGTTTTAACCATAACCTGAACAAAATCATACGCAAACATTAGAAAAAGGGCATACTAAAGCCGAACTCTATGGCACGACTTGAAGAATGAATAAGTGAACTTTCCTAAGCATTCTATAGCCTCCTACTCATAGATGTGCCGCGACTCACGCCGATGAATTATACTCTAGTAGACGTGGTTTTGAGACATCCTAAGACCATTTCAAAACCTTATCCTCTGATACCAAGTTTTTCACGACCGAAGAGCACCCCCTAGAAGTAACATGGCATACTTGACCTCTCGAAGGTCTTGTATAATCCCTTAGACATATTTTATTCCATATATATGAAAAGTAGCACGGAATTAAAAAAATTTCTCATAAACATAATGCGAAAGTCATTTCATAAAATGGAAGTCTTTCTAACGTATGTCTCAAAAATCATCTATGATAACATGAGTAACAATGTCCTGGGATGCAGCCCTTAAAAGTCTAAACATAGTTAAGAACATAAAGGCGGTGACCTTGAATGCTATGAGGACTCACCAATCTTCACTTCTTGAAAACCTTGGAAAGTCTACTCTTCCAGCCACTCAGTATCCTTAAGACCCTACATTGAATTAGACTGAAGGCAAAATATGAGTTAGTACGAAATGTACCAAGTATGGAAACTATCATACCAAACATAAGATATCTCAAAGGGTTAGTCAAAAATAGACATAAGCTTAAGAGATAATATCATAACATAACATGAATATCATAAGCATAATAAATCATCATAATGCATACTTAAGTTCATAATTAAATCATTTGTCCTTCTTACTCAGGTGAACTACTTCACAAGCCACCTCCAAGTATACTTTTCCAAGGCTAAGGTAGCATCCCATACTACTACCTAAGCTAAGTAACTCTCTTTGGTAATTCTTGATCATAATACACTTTCATAATTAAGGCCTAAGTTCTTCATGTCATATGAGCACTATACCCCTAGATCACCTCAAGTCACACTTGTGCAAAGCATGTGAGGCATCCTATGCTACCTCACACACTAAGCATATCTTGAGATCACCCTAAATTACTTTCATCAACATTACATGTCAATATTATACCTAATTCATGTTGACAATGAACTATCACCTTAAGTCAATCATAACATGTAAAGCAACCATAGCCACTACCCAAGCTAAACATACATCACATAGGGGTCATGTCATAGCTAGTTTCACGTCATACTTGTGTCATGTAAGAATGGCATCCCGTACTACCATCCATACTAAGTACTTCTATAGGCTATTCTAATCCAAGCTAACTTATCCTTTATTCTTGTCTGCTAAGCTTAACATGTTAATATAATAGACCTCCTACCATGGAGAGCATCTTAACATACCATCCAAGCTAAAAAATAAAGAATACAAAAGTACCAACCTAACCACCATACAACTAATCATGCAGATGCAAGCTAACCATAAGGAAGAATTAATCCTCACCCCTAAGAACTATTATATAGTACAATTATTAGTATATTTTGTGAATGTAACAGCTAAAAAAATATGGATAACGCGAGGTTCACAAGTTATAGAATTGGATCAAGGCTATTGAAAAAAAAATCTTTAATCATTCTTATTAGCTGGAATATATGTTAGGTGTGGATTATGTGAAATCTTCTTTTATTATTTTTTGACTAGTCTCTATCATACTTATTGAACTTTTTGATATCATATTATTATTATAAAATATTTCACATTCGTGATATATTTTTGTATGAAAAGTTATTTATATTGGATTTCTTTAAAAGAATTATGTTACAAAAATTTTTATTTGCATATCATACAATTAAATTTTTTTAATTAAATGTAAATAATTTTTTAAATTGTTGAAATGATTTTTATAACAATTTATTAATATAATATTTAATTTTATATGCACATTCTTAATATTCAAATGTGTATTCAGATCTAGACATTTATATCTTAATGCACATCTTAGTTTTCATATGTTTGTTCAACTCCACACCTCATGATCTTAATGAAACAAATCCTTTTATTCCTTATTATTTTAATCTAAAAAAAATCTCTCAAAATACAATCAATTTAGAAATCTGCTACCTCAAATAACATGAAAAAAATTGTCGTCATCAATCTTGTTTGTTAATATGATACCAGTGGTATTATGGACTTGCAATAACTTATTAACAGTTCATCTTATACAGCTAAACTTTGTTTTTTTCTTATTTAAGTTGTCCATTAACCTCATGTATCTTAAAGTTTCTTATTTAAATTGTTAAGTACCATTTGTGCTTCTTTGTCACTTTTTTGCTATGTGTTTGTTTTTGATATAATAATGAGTCTTATTGATTAAGGGTTGTACATCCGATATATATAAAGAAAACATGAATAAATAATTACACATGAGTCACATAATTAGTGCTAATTATAGTTACTCCTATTATCCCCCCTCAAGCTGATCCACGGATACGAGGGGAAGCTTGGTAGCGAGGTAATGAAACGCAGCCGGTGGAAGAGGTTTGGTAAGTATGTCTGCAAGTTGTTCGGAAGAAGGAACATGATGTGTGCTCATAGTACCAGCCATGACCTGTTCACGAACAAAGTGCCAGTCAGACCCAACATGCTTCATTCGATCGTGAAGGACTGGATTTTTTGTAACACAAATGGTGGACTCATTGTCACAGTAAATCTTTGGCCGAAAGGGAGGAAGACCAAGTGCATCCGTAATGTGATGAAGCCACATAGCTTCGGCAACTCCAGTCGCCATAGCTCAGTATTCGGCTTCACTGGAAGAGCGAGATACCCGTGTTTGCTTTTTGGTGCACTAAGAGATTAAATTTGGTCCAAGAAATAGTAGGTACCCGGTGGTGGAGCGACGATCATCCTTGTCGTTCGCCCAATCAGAGTCGGAGTAGACGGAGAGCTCTAGATTCCCTTTTGTGAAAAGAAGTCCACGACGTAAGCTGCCCTTTAGGTAACGAAGAATCTGTTTTAATGCCTGAAAATTTTGTTCGGTTGGAGCTTGCATGGATTGAGAGACACGGTTGACAGCATGTTGAATGTCTGGACGAGTAACAGCTAGATAGTGGAGACCACCCACTATGCTTCGATAGAGGGCCGGATTGTTGAATAGACGGCTGTCGGAGTTGGATGGTGGACGGACAGCCATTGGAGTGGGTGCAGTTTTAGATTCAGCCATTCCTGCCCGAGTGAGAAGCTCCTCAGTGTATTTTGACTGATGAAGTAGGAGACTGGAGGAGGTACGAAGTACTTCAATGCCAAGGAAATAATGTAGAGGGCCACGATCTTTCAACTGAAAATTTTGATGCATGGATTTAGTGATGGTGGAGATAAGAGCAGATGAGCTGCCGGTAATCACAATATCATCAAAGTAGAGAAGAATTATGACTAGGCCATGAGGATGCCGGAGAGTGAATAAACTTGTGTCATGAGTGCACGTTCGGAAGCCAATATCCTGCAGAAAAGAAGAGAAGCGATTATACCAAGCACGGGGGCCTGCTTGAGGCCATAGAGGGACTTTTTGAGATTCCAGACAAGATGTGGATGGCGGGAATCAACATAGCCAGGCGGCT
This sequence comes from Solanum arcanum, assembly GCA_027789145.1. Taxonomy (NCBI): domain Eukaryota; kingdom Viridiplantae; phylum Streptophyta; class Magnoliopsida; order Solanales; family Solanaceae; genus Solanum; species Solanum arcanum. Next base: position 66,077,216 of record CM050933.1, read on the forward strand.
GATCCATATAAATGTCCTCGTCGAGAGTGCCATGAAGAAAAGCATTGCTCACATCTAGCTGGTGTAGGGGCCAGTCATTATGAAGAGCGAGAGACAAGACTAGACGGATAGTCTGCTGCTTGACGACTGGGCTGAAAGTTTCTTTATAGTCAATGCCATACTCTTGATGATAACCCTTTGAAACTAATCGAGCTTTGTAACGAGAGATGGATCCATCGGCATTACGTTTGATGCGGTACACCCACTTGCAACCAATTGGTTTTCGATGTCTGGGTGCTGGCACCAATTCCCAAGTATGCTGATTAATAAGAGACCTGTATTCATTATCCATAGCCTGACACCAAAGGGGGTTGGTAGATGCTTGTTTGTAGGTAGTAGGTTCAGAAGGAGAGGGAGCAAGTGAAGTGGTGGTGTAGACTTTGGGCTTGAAAATGCTAGATTTGGATCAGGTTTGCATATGATGTAAAGGGGGTGGGGGTGGGGGTGGAGGAGGTATTGTTTCGGCTGGTGGAGGTTGTTGGTGAGGAGGGTTGTAAGTTGGTGGGATGGGTGAATTGTGGGTGGTGGGTGATCCAGATGGGATGAGAGTGTTGGGATTGGGTGGTGTGTGTATGATGGATGGGTTAATGGATGTCGTTACAAGGCCATGTGAGCTCGGTGGAAAGATTGGAATAAGACCAAGTGGGTTGTACGTGGCAGTGACGGAGCTTAATAGGGGATAGGGAAAGTCCTCCTCGATAAAATGAACATGACGAGAGACATATGCTTTTTGAGAGATGGGTTCAAAACATTTGTATCCTTTTATGGTGGTATGGTAGCCTAGAAAGATGCATGGTTTAGACCTGGGTTGAAGTTTGTGTTGAGTGAGAGGGCGTAGCCAAGGATAGGCAAGACAACCAAATGGTCGAAGGTGAGTGTAATCTGGACGGTGTGTGTATAGACATTCATAAAGAGATGTGTTAGAGAGGGAGGGTGTGGGCATGCGGTTGATGAGATAGTTGGCAGTGGCCAACGCCTCGACCCAGAAAGGTGCAGGGAGATGAGACTCATGAAGAAGAGTGACGACGGTTTCAATGAGGTGACGGTGTTTGCGTTTGGCAACACCATTTTGTTCAGGAGTATAGGGGCAAGATGTGTGATGAACAATACCAAGAGATTAGAGAAAAGAGCCAAAGGCATTGTTTAAAAATTCTTTTCCATTGTCACTGCGAAAGATTTTGATGTTGGAGTTGAATTGGGTTTTGACCATGCGTTCAAAATTTACAAAAACCGAATATGCTTCAGATTTGCGTTTTAAGGGATAAAGCCATGTAAATTTACTATAATCATCAAAAAAACATATATAATAACGAAAACCATTAAAAGAGGAGATGGAGGTTGGACCCCAAACATCAGAGTGTATTAATTCAAATGGCGCTGTGGCCTTAGTATTAGATAAGATAAACGGTAAACGACTCGATTTGGCTACATAACATGACTCACGATGGTCCTGGAAAAAGAAAAACCTAAGACAGACAGAATGGACTTAGTGACTTCGGCACATGGATGACCAAGTCGGCGGTGCCAGGTTCAGGAATGAATGGCTTGATTAGCAACTGATGAAGATGAGATTGACGCAGATAGCTTGGAAGGAAGAGTGTATAGACCTTGCTCACAGCGGCCCTTGTACCGGATCTGTTTGGTTAAATTGTCCACTATCTGAAAATTATGGGCATTGAAAAGAAGAGTGCGGTTATTTTCTTTGGTAAACAGATAGACAGAAAGATGATTGGATGTTACGGATGGGACATGATTTAGCGTGGATAATGAGAAAGTACCTGTGGGAGTGTATACAAAGCCAGAACCTGTATTGGAGATGGGTAAAGATTGTCCATTACCTACAGTTATTGTGTCGGCGACGGAATATGAAGTCGGATTATAGAGTTGAGAGTAATCAGGCGTCACGTGAGAATTTGCACCAGTATCCAAATACCAATCACTTGAAGAGTTGCTTGTAGATGCATGCATCGCACGAGTGACGCCGTTTGGTGCAGGAGCAGATTTCTCATCATAGCGATACCAACATACGCGAGCCACGTGGCCTCGCTTTTCACAAATTTGGCACACGGGCAGTTCGCGATTGGAGGATAGATTGTTGCCGCCACCGCGTCGGTGATCCAGGTCGGGTCTACTGTGGCCAGAACTGCCGCTGTGGACGAAGGGCTGCTGGCGTCCTCTGCCGCCGCCAAGGTGTGCGCCGCGTCTGCCTGGACGGCCGCCACCACGCTGTCCAGCGTAAAAGCGGCGATGTGGATTGGCTGAGCTGTCGAGTCGGCGAGGGCCAATTTGGATTCCATGGCAAGGTTTAATTCTTCTGCATTCAACCAGCCCGAAATTTGATTTAGTGTGAAAGGACCATCGTGATATCGGATATGCTGTTTTAAAGAGGAAAATTCAGCAGGCAGGCCCCGAACAACAGCATTGATGACATCTCGTTCGGGAACAACTTCATTAAGGGCATCAAGATCAGAGATGATCGAGGCTGCTTCGTCCAGATAATGGACCATGGTGCGAGTGCCCTTGCGAAGGGTGTGAAGTCGATCACGCAACTGAAAAACATGGGCTGTAGATAGGGAATTAAAGCGGGTAGCAAGAGCATTCCAAAGAGCCCCAGAAGTAGCAAAACCACGAGCGTACTTCTGAATTTGTGGGCTAATCACAGCGAGAAGGCAGGCATGAATTTGAGTATCGATAAGAGACCACGACATATGATCGGGATTTGGTTCTGTCAAGTTTGTACCATCTTTGTCCGTGACGGTTACATTGACTGGCGGTACTATGCCGGTACCGTCGACCCAACCAAGAAGAAGATTTGTGGAGAGCGTCGTCGTGACGCTATTCGACTAGGCTGGATAATTATGATCGGTTAATTTTTCTGGGATGAGATTGTGAAGATTGCGAAGGAACAATTTCACACATGAGGGAAGGGTGGCAAGGGGATCGGCTGCCATTGTTGATGAAGAGAGGCAGCCGAAATTTTTTTTTTTTTTTGTTGTTGTTGATCGGCGGCAATGATATACCGTGGTTTCACAGTATAATTAATACTTTTTCCTTAAGTTTAGTGTGTCCGAAAGCCTTTGTGTGCTAATTTTGATATAAGTTTCTCTTTGTTTTGCAGAAAATCTGTCCAAATCAATCACGGAGATTTTGAGCGAAAAAAATCTGCGTAAGAGACCACCTCTGGAGCTTATGACGGTCCGTCGTGCTGTGACGGTCCGTAGGTGGCAGCGTAGTCTGCATTCTTGAAGGAAGATGGGGAAGTCTGACCAAGTGTGGGATTACGAAGCTTGTGACGGTCCGTCATGGCCATGACGGTCCGTCCTGCAGGTCCGTCGTGAAGATCAGAGAAGTGATCCCAGTACCAAGATTCCAAGAGTTGAAGTATTTTGAAATGAAGACCCTCGACGGACCGTTGTGCCTATGACGGTCCGTCACACTTGCCGTCGAGGGGAATGAAGAAAGCAGTAGAAGAAATTGCACCAAGTATGGGACGACGGAGTCCACGACCGTCCGTTGTGACCACGACGGTCCGTCGCGTGGTCCGTCGACCCAGCCGCATTTTGGCAGATTTCCAGTAATTAGAATCCTTGTTTAATTAGGTTTTTATTTTTTATAAATAGTTCGAAAAACCTCGTTTTTGTGGTTAGACTCTGCTACATTAAACATCATATTGTTAGACTTTGTGTATTAGTGTTTGATTTTTGGAGATTCTTACAAGTGATTTTTGGTGATTAATCAAGCAAACTTTCGGACTTTATTCTTTCTCATTGAAGTAAGTACATGAATTCTTATTTAACATATTTGAATATTGTGTTTATGGCTATGAGTAACTAAACTCCATAACTAGGATTGTGGGAACCATAGGCAAATAATGAGATAAACCCTAGCTAAAATAACAATTCTAGAATAGTGTCTTGCATGTATTAATAATTCTTTCGCTTAGAAGTCTTTTTAACGGATGATCAACGTTAGAACTCGCCTTAATGCTACTTGCCGGACCAAGGAGGTAGATAATAGGAAAAGACTTATTAACATAGATTTAGTGTATACTATCTAACAGGCTAGTATTGATTGGTACGAGGTAATAACTTAGTCAAAATATCAAATACGATGCTTAATATGAGGTAAAGATAAGGGTTAGGAAAGCAACACACGTAGCCGGACCAAGGTGCGGAGTGAGATTTTCTAGATGCCGGACCAAGGATTTAGAAATACATAACTTATCACTTTGCATGCAAGATACTAGGAAAGAATTGTTATAGTTAGAATTATCAAGTTATGAACCTATGGGGAACACGTAAACTCTAGTTACTTTGATTAATTGATTAAAACCCAAAATTAGAAGCTGTTAAGTGTCTCTGTCAAGTTCGTTAGTTATTTTTACTCATTAGGAAATACAAACCCCCCTTTTTATGCTTTTACTTTCTAAGGAAGTCATCAATCGAACAATAGTAATAACAAGTTGAAGTTAAGTCTAGACTATTTTCCTCGTGGGAACGATCCCAACTTCACTAGTTGGGTTATTTACTTGACGCGACCGCTTTACTTCTCATTTGAGAAGTAAGTTTGAGCGTATCAAATTTTGGCGCCGCTGCCGGGGAATTTAGCTTTTAGATTAACTTGAACGTATTACTAAAGTTTAGTTGATATTTTCTTGATTTTACTTTGTTTTATTGTTTTTGATTTCCTTTCAGAACTATCCTCCTTGTATGCCAAATACACGGAGAGGAAGAGAACCCTTGTTTCCCTACGATCACGAGCTAGAGCGTACACTGCGCAATATGAATCGAAACTTGGGAATTAATGATGAGGATCCAAACCAGAACATCCCAAATCCAGTGGATGTTCATGGTCAGATGTTACCCGACGCTCCGCGTGAACATCAACAGAGGGGAAAAAATCCCATTCCACGGCCCCAAGCATACTACAAAGGGTATGATAACATCGCAGACTCGGATGGGCCACTTGTCTTTCCCCCTCTACCCACAGGCCACACTTTTGTGGTGACTAGTAGCCTGATGCAAATGCTCACTGCCAGAGGTTTGTTTTCAGGGCTACCTTCTGAGGATCCACATGCCCATATAGCTAAGGTAAGGGCAGTGTGTAAAAGTTGTGTGGGGAGGCCTGATTTGGATCTAGATGTAATAGGTCTCAGAGTGTTTCCTCTCTAACTGACGGGAGAGGCTGCTATGTGGTTTACTGAGCTCCCATACAACTCCATCTTCACTTGGAACCAACTACGGGATGTCTTCTTAGCACGCTACAATCCGGTCTCCAAGAAATTAAACCACAAAGACAGGGTGAATAACTTTGTGGCACTACCAGGAGAGTCAGTTAGTTATTCTTGGGATAGATTCACCTCATTCTTGAGAAGTGTTCCAAATCACCGTATTGATGATGAGTCACGGAAGGAATACTTCTATCGGGGACAGGATGATAACAATAAAGCGGTGTTGGACACTATAGCAGGTGGATCTTATGGAGAATGCCCTTATCTTTGAGATTCTTTGAGAAATTAGAGAAAATCTCCGTAACAACAAAGCTTGGAGTACTAGGAAGTCCGATACTGAGGAGAAACACTTTCGCAGTCGATCCACTCACAACCCACCACAGATGATATTCATGAAGAAATGGCTCGAGATGAGAACCGATCTTGGGTCGGTACTAAAACATGTCACCGGGGTGCGAGAAAAAGATTAATGCAGTCAACTACTTGGCTAAACCACCACCTCCAAACGATGAGTGTTATTATGAGGAGGATTCCTATGCAGTAAATGAACAGATGGGGGGTTTCCGACCAAGTGCCCAAGGCTCTAATCAGGAAAATTGGCGCCAAGGTCAAGGGAACCAAGGTCGGAACTATGGTAACTACAATCGTGAGGGTCATTATGTCCGAGATAGAAACTACAATCGCGACAACAACTTCAACAGGGGTAGCTATGGTAACAGAAACGACAGGAATGGACCCTATGTTCCTCCTCAAAATCGTGAAGTTAATCCTAGGGATGGCGGAGGTAGTATGTCGCGAGTTGAGGATATGTTGCATAAGATGATGAGGAGGTTCGATGCTAGTGATGAGCACAATAAAGAGTTGAGGAATGATTTAGCAGGTATTGGGAAAAAAGTTGATACACATGCAATATCGATTAAGCAACTTGAGTTACAATTGGCCCAATTATCTGCAACTATGAACACACGGCAACCGGGCACTCTTCCTAGCAACACTGTCCAAAACCCGAAAAATGATGGACATTGTATGGCAATTACTACTCGCGGTGGCAAGAAAACCATTGACCCACCTATGCCATCTAATGAGAAAAAGGTGACAAAAGATGCTGATAAAGTGGTAAATGTTGATGCTGAATTAGAGGATGAGACTGAGAAAGATGCTGAAGTGCCCAAAAAGGTAATTCCTATGCCTAGGCCACCACCCCCATTTCCTCAAGATTAGTGAAAAAACCGAGGATGGCAAATATCGACGTTTTATAACAATGTTGAAGCAACTTTCTATCAATGTCCCTTTGGTAGAAGCTTTAAAACAAATGCCCGGTTACGCCAAGTTTATGAAAGATCTGGTCACAAAGAAAAGATCGGTTACTTTTGAGGATGATGATAGAATGCAGCATTGTAGTGCTATTGCTACAAAATCTCTGGTCCAAAAGAAAGAAGATCCGGGTGCGTTCACTATTCCTTGTACAATCGGGCTATTACATTTTGCGAAAGCATTATGTGATCTGGGGGCAAGCATAAATCTCATGCCCCTCTCGATTTACAAGAAGTTGGGTTTGGGTGACCCAAAGCCCACTGCGATGCGGCTACTGATGGCTGATCGAACAGTTAAACGGCCCATAGGGATACTTCATGATGTGCTAGTAAAAGTGGAGTCATTCATCTTTCCGGCTGATTTTGTTATTCTTGATTGTGAGGTTAATTTTGAAGTGCTTATTATCCTTGGGAGGCCATTCCTAGCTACGGGAAGAGCCTTAGTAGACATGGAAAAGGGGCAGATGAAATTTCGGTTGAACAATGAAGAAGTGACCTTTAATATTTGTAGGTCCATGAGGCAGAGTGGTGAGCTCCAATCGGTATCTGTTATATCCTACAACATGGGTGAGACATCTGAGACGCAAATAGAAGAATGTCTAGGTGTCGAAGCACTAGCGGCAGTGATAATGAACTTTGATAGCGATTGTATTGAAGAATATGAGTCATTAGTCGCGGCTCTTGACCGAGGTGATGTTCGGTTTAAACCGAAGAAATTTGAGCTTGATATGAAAAATCGCGAGTCCCCACCCGCGAAACCATCGATAGAGGAGGCTCCAAAAGTTGAATTAAAAGCTCTCCCACCTCATCTTAGGTATGAATTCTTAGGAAATGGTGACACTTTGCCGGTAATCATTGCATCAGACCTGGATGAACAACAAGTTCAGAGTTTGGTGAAGGTACTAAAAAGGTTCAAAAGAGCTATTGGGTGGACCATTGCGGACATTATTGGGATCCCTCCTGGTATTTGCTCTCATAAAATCCAAATCATGCCTGATCATAAGCCGAGTATTCAGCACCAGAGACGCTTGAATCCTCCTATGCAAGAGGTTGTGAAGAAGGAAATCATCAAGTGGTTGGATGCCGGTGTAATCTATCCAATCGCCGATATTAGTTGGGTATGCCTGGTTCAGTGTGTACCTAAGAAAGGGGAATGACTGTGGTCCCCAGTGAAAAGAATGAACTTGTTCCAATGAGACTGGTTACTGGATGGAGGGTTTGTATGGATTACCGTAAACTGAACTCATGGACTGAAAAAGACCATTTTCCCATGCCCTTCATGGATCAGATGTTGGATAGACTTGCCGAAAAAGGGTGGTATTATTTTCTTTATGGGTATTCGGGGTATAATCAGATTTCTATAGCACCAGAAGATCAAGAGAAAACCACTTTCACTTGTCCATATGGGACTTTTGCGTTCAGAAGAATGTCGTTTGGGTTGTGCAATGCACCCGCAACCTTTCAGAGATGTATGATGTCAATATTTTCTGACATGGTGGAGGATACTATAGAAGTTTTTATGGATGATTTCTCTGTGGTTGGTGATTCATTCGAGCGGTGTTTGACCAATTTATCTGAGGTTCTTAAGAGATGTGAAGACTGCAATTTGGTACTAAACTGGGAAAAGTGTCATTTCATGGTGAAAGAGGGTATTGTGTTGGGTCGTCGCATTTTAGAAAAGGGCATAGAGGTTGATCGAGCTAAAGTTGAGGTAATAGAGAGACTTCCCCCGCCAATCTCTGTGAAAGGTGTGAGAAGCTTTCTTGGGCATGCAGGTTTTTACCGGAGATTCATCAGACTTTTCAAAGATTGCACACCCATTGTGCAAATTGCTGGAGAAAGAATGTCAATTTTGTTTTGATGAATCCTGTCTTAAAGCATTCGGTGAGCTAAAAGAAAAGTTAGTGTCTGCGCCTATCATTATTTCTCCGGATTGGAACAGTCCATTTGAGGTAATGTGCGATGCTAGTGGGGTGGCTCTTGGTGTAGTATTGGGACAGAGAAGAAACAAAATCCTTCACCCAATTTACTATGCTAGTAAAGCCCTCAATGAAGCTTAGAAGAACTACACAGTGACTGAGCAAGAACTCCTTGCAGTAGTCTTTGCTTTTGAGAAATTTAACTCCTATTTGCTAGGGACTAGAGTTATAGTGCATACTGACCATTCAGCATTGAGATATTTGATGGCAAAGAAGGATGCGAAACCAAGGTTGATTCGTTGGGTATTACTGCTGCAAGAATTTGACTTTGAAGTGCTGAATAGAAAAGGGACTGAAAATCAAGTTGCTGATCATTTGTCTCGTCTAGAGGATGAAGCTATGAGAGAGTTAGGGGATAAGACTGACATTGATGATACTTTCCCCGATGAACATGTATTGGCTGCTTCACAAGACTTGATTCCATGGTTCGCAGATTTTGCGAACTATCTGGCTAGTGATATTGTTCCATCAGACTTGTCCTTTCATCAAAGGAAAAAGTTCATGTACGATGTGAAGAAGTTCTTTTGGGATGAACCATACTTGTATAGGAGTTGTGCCGACGGGCTTATTCGGCGTTGTGTGCCAGAATGTGAAATGTTGAGTGTGTTGGAGGCATGCCATTCTTCACCTGTTGGCGGACATCACAGTGGTATCCGAACCGCTCACAAGATATTGCAATGTGGTTACTATTGGCCAACTCTTCATCAAGATGCTCATGGGTTTGCTAAAGCATGTGACAAATGTCAACGAGATGGTGGTATTTCAAGAAAGCAAGAGCTCCCTCTAAACCCCATTCTTGTGATTGAGTTATTTGATGTTTAGGGTATTGACTTTATGGGCACTTTCGTGAGTTCTCATGGGATGAAGTACATTCTAGTAGCAGTTGATTATGTATCTAAATGGGTCGAAGCCATAGCCCTCGCAAACAATGAAGGGAAGAGTGTCACTGCATTCTTGAAAAAGAATATATTCTCCCGTTTTGGCACCCCAAGGGCCATTATTAGTGATGGGGGCTCCCACTTCTGCAACAGATTATTCAAGGGGTTATTGGAGAAATACGGGGTTCGCCATAATGTGGCCACTCCTTACCATCCTCAAACTAGTGGGCAAGTTGAAGTATCGAATCGGGAGATCAAACAAATATTGTCCAAAACAGTGAATGCTAGTAGAACGGATTAGTCAAGGAGGCTTGATGATGCTCTTTGGGCCTACCGGACAGCATATAAGACTCCCATAGGTATGTCTCCATACAAACTTGTATATGGGAAAGCTTGTCATCTTCCGGTTGAGTTAGAGCATAAAGCCATGTGGGCTATGAAGAAGTTAAAAATGGATTGGAGCGAAGCTGCAGAGCAACGGTTAAATGGGTTGAATGAACTTGATGAATTTCGTTTGAAAGCCTATGAAAGCTCAGCCCTATACAAAGAAAAGATGAATAAGTATCATGACAACAAAATTGAAAAACGAGAGTTCATGGTCGGGGATTTGGTGCTTTTATTCAATTCCAGATTGTGCTTGTTTCCAGGCAAACTCAAGTCCAAATGGACTGGTCCTTACACGGTTACCCAACTATTCCCTCATGGAGCAGTTGATTTGGAAACTAAGGAGGGTGTGCGGTTCAAGGTGAATGGACAGCGCATAAAAATCTATCTCGGGCATGCTGAATCGGCGAATGAAGTAATCGAGGCATACCATCTTGATGAAGTCTGAGTAATCAAAAGGCCCCAGTCGTGCCGCGACACTAAATCAGGCGCTTGTTGGGAGGCAACCCAATACTAATCGTCTTTTTAATAATGGTAGCATTTTTCTATTAATGGGTTTTAAATTTGCAGGCACATCACCAGGAAATTCTGCAGAAAACTACTCCGCAGCAGCCACTGACGGTTATATCGACGGACCGTTGTGCATGCGATGGACCGTCGTATGCATCCTTCACACCAGGTACGTTTTTCTGTCATTTTGAAATTAGGGCACACACGACGGAACCCACGACGGGTCGTCGCAAATAAGATGGACCATCATCGGGGAACCGTAGCGCGATTAATGAATTCTATCCGACCCGACCCGGGTGGACCCTTTTCAAAATCTGACCGTTTATACTCCCCACCCCTCCATATTTCACCCCATTACTTCCTTATTCCTCTCATCTCCCCTCTCTTTTCAACTTCCACACTCCCCCCCCCCCTGATCATTGCTCTCAAAATCCTCCTAAGCCTTATACTTATCATCCACTAGTCGATTGTTCTTCGGTAGGTGTCTACCTTGCCAACTGAATCATTCTCCATTTGTTTTTCTCCATTTCCAAGGTATGTGTCTCTAAATTTATACTCATTTATCTTGCATTTTGGTTTAGTAGTTAGTATTAGCTTAGTTCTTAGTCGTATACTGTTTCCTTTATATGATTATGTCTAAACCTAGGCTCAAAATGTTCGTATGTGCCATGTTGATAACCCTAGGCATAGGTGATTTTGCATTGGTAGTTTCCTAGGTAGTTGGGATAGACACATATAGGTCCACAACACTACAAGACCATGTGGGTTCATCGAGGATGCATAGGGTACCCCCAGTTCTATCACTGTTACTCAGAACGAGACCCCGATGACGGACCGTCGCACACACGACGGACCGTCGTAGGGTCCGTTCCAACAGCCCTAGCACTCTGTCCCAACGACGCCTGTGACGGACCGTTGTCTTCACGACGGTTCGGTCTGCACAACCGTTCTGGTTGTCAGAGACCCTGTTTCTAAGGGTCTCTCAAAATTTTCTAAGTGTCCTAAGACGGACCGTCATACCCACGACGGTCCGTCCTGCACGACCGTCATGATGGTCAGAGACCCCTCTAATAAGGGTCTCCCAAAATTTTCTTAAGTGTCCTACGACCGACTCTTACGACGGACTGTCGTCCCCTCGACGGTCCGTCCTGCACGACCGTCATGATGGTCAGAGACCCCTCTGATAAGGTTCTCCAAACATTTTCTAAGTGTCCTACGACGGACTCTTACGACGGACCGTCGTACCTACGACGGTCCGTCCTGCTCGACCGTCATGATGTTCAGAGACCCCTCCTTCAGGGTTCTTTATATTAACATAGACCAAGTACAACACGACCGACCTCATGACGGTCCGTCATAGCCACGACGAGCCGTCATCTGGCCCGTCGTGTGATACAGTTTCAATATCACTAACACACTATTTTCAATTTTTTATGTCGTATGGGCTTGCCTGTCTTATTTGCCACTACTCATACTAATATTGATCCTTTACAGGTACTATCTACTATGGCACCCAAGTAAGACCGCACCTACGCACGCGGGCGATCTAAGTCTGTCGCTCCGTCTGCACGCTTGATCATCGGCTCTGATGATGAGCGGGACCCTGAATATGTGCCCCCAGGCACTTCCGCTCCTTCCCGTGCACGTTCCCGAGGCACACCCAAGACGGTGGCGTCTGGCGAGTCACCGCCTCCACCGATGAGAAGCGCACATCGACCGCACACCCTGGGTCACCCACAAACGAGCGGCGAGCGTCTGGCTCCTTAGGAGTATCCTGGTCCGAGGAAGCTTCAGGCTCTGCTGAGGTTCCTGCACCCGCCACTGATGCAGCGTCGGCCTCGTATGATGAGGCTGACAGTTCAGACTCTACATCCGGTGCACCAGCCCAGGTCCCCACCCCAGCCTCTGACCAGCCAAACCGGTGGTGTGTCGAAGGCCAGTTTCAAGTTTACTCCGACGCTAAATTCCTGACTGATAAAGGAGTAATGACTCGGACACTCACCCTGGAGCGGCGGGTACTTACAGGGAGTCTCCCATCGATGCCGTAGATCCACAACCTATTCACCAGGCATCGCTTAGAGTGGACAGCCCGTCCGTTGGGACGATACAGTGAGGAAGTGGTCCGAGAGTTCTACGCATCCTACGTAGCGACTCTCCGATCACAGATCGATAAGCCGGTCGCTTCCCGCTAAACAGGCCCCACTGGAGCAGGTTCGAGTCCAGGGCGTGCAGGTTGACATTTCCATGCCAGCTATCCACCGGTTCCTATACGGCGAGAGTGCAGATGCTACGCGGACCCCCATTACTGCCGAGTTTGACTACCGCTGGCAGATAGTAAAGGATGGACAGTTCTTGCATGAGCAGGCACTGAGAGAGACCACCAAGAGGTGGATGGCCCTGCACCTATCAGTCGACGGAGAGGGTGTCGATTGGGTCACTGAGCCGAAGGGGGCCATCAAGAAGGCCAACCTCACGTTCGTCGCAAAGTTCTTGTGGCTGGTCGTCCGTCAATCGCCTTTCCCCCACCGAGCGATAACATCGTCACCTGGGATCGGCGGCGGTGTTGATGGCGGCGATGATAGCCGGCCGAGGTGGACCGCGCGCTTCTCCAGCGGTCATGCACGAGAGGGCATTCAAGGTCACTACTACATACCCCTTCCCGTGTATGATCTTTGCCCTTTGCAGGTCTGCAGGTGTGCCCATATGGCACATAGATCAGTTAAAGACCCCGCAGGGCACCGTTGACGTCGGCCTCATCAGAGACGAGGCCAATGAGTTGGCGCCACGCAGAGGGCCCCGTCCAGAGCTGCCCCATCTTGCTGATGATCTTGTGGATTCGGTAGCCCAGGCCCGCACAGCTACACAGGCATCCACTGACACTACCCCGGTCGAGTCTATCCCGGGTAGTAGCACAGCCCCTCTAATCCTGCATATGATTAATAAACATTTTAAATAAGGAATTTCAAAGTTTTGTTATATATGATGGACTTTTAATGAGTTGTTGCATATCCAAGACCTCATACGTACAATTTTAACCTACAAGACTTAGCAATAGTAAAACATTTTCATGTTTATTTGAGGTAGCAGCCTTCTAAAACTGATTGTATATTTTGAGAGAATTTTTAAGGTTAAAACAATAAGGAATAACAAGTTTTTTAAAAAAAAATAAATAGGAAAAATATTAGTACTGAATTCCTAATATTTTATGAAAAAAACAAATATTTTTTATATTTATATAACTCTTTTGGGGAGGAAAATTTTTTGAACTTCTATAATTTGGGAACTACTAGGGCATCTCCAATCATACTCTGTATTTTACTCTTCAAATATAGAGTTCTCTATCTTTTCAGAAAATCATCTCCAACCCAATTTTCTATTTTACTCTTTAAAAAGGAATCTTTTTTTTTCTCTTCAATATTATATTATTATTTCTATTTCATTCTTATTTTCTTATTTCATAATATAAATTCCTTATTCCCCCCCAATAATTACGTTATATAATTTTCATGTGATATAACATTTTTTTATTTAATATAAAATGATATTTATTCTAAATTTTTAAATAACATAAATTTCAAAAAAAAAATGTTATAATATACAAATTAATGAACAAAGTCTAATAAGATTGAAATACAATTACATAAGCACTCATTTTTTAAAATTATTACGTTGCTTCTTTAAATGCTCTATTAATGCATACAGAGTTCAAAATGAGCATTATCGTCCTTAATTTTTATGTATGACTAAAAATTGTTCAAGTCGGAGATTTTCATCTACCACCATTTCCGTCGTTGAGTTGAAACTTCTACGACATCTTGAATTGGTCACGTTCACCCTCAATTATAATGTTGTGCAATATAATACATGTAGTACTTCATTTCCTAAAAAACACATGACGGTCCTATTATAGTTGCAACCCGTGATTGTAAAACTCCGAATGCACGTTCAACATCTTTTCGGCATGATTCTGGCTTCATTCCAAATTAATTATTATGTTATCTATTGTATTTTATCTTGTATTTAAATTGTAATGTTATGTGTGTATTATTATGTTGTATTTAAATTATCATATTATGTATTTTATTTTTAAATAAAAATTTTCATCTTATCATTTTAATTGTGTTTATTCTTTATAGTGAAAATTAATAATAAAATCAAATATATCATTGATGAAAATTAAAAAAAAATCAAAATACTATTAATTCGGGATGAATGTACTATATATTTAATAATATATTCAAATATTATATTACATTTAAAAGAAGTATGAAGATTATATACTTAATTAATGACATTATATGTAAAATAATATGTTAATTAGAAAGTAATAGAAATAATAATAAAATAGTCAAAAAGTAAAATAGAGATTGTGAATAGTACTTTTTCAAATTTGGAGAACTACTATTCACATCTCTATATTTGAAGAATAGAGAGTGATATAGAGGTGGGTTGGAGTGTCTATTCGAGAGTAAAATAGAGGTGGATTGGAGATAGTCTAAGCATGAAGATTCTAAGAAATGTTGATTGAAATTTTTACACTTCATTAAAATTTTAATATATAAAATTATCATTTACTATTTTCTTACAATATATAATTATTTAATTACTTATTACAAACAAAATTTCACATAGAAAAAAAGCGACAAAAAAGCACAAGTAGGTTACTAAACAATTTAAACAAGAAACTTTAAAATACATGAGGTTAATGGACATTTTAAATAAATAAATAAAAAGTTTAGTTGTATATGATGAACTTTAACCTACAAGACTTAGCAATAGTAGAAATTTTTCATGTTTTTTTGGGAAATATTTGAGGTAACAGTCTTCTAACATTGATGGTATTTTGAGAGAATATTTAAGTTTTAAACAAAAAGGAAGAAAAAGTTTTTTTTTAAAAAAAAAGAATAAATAGAAAAAAATATTAGAATTGAATTCTTAAAATTTATGGGAAAAAAATCTTTTATATTTATGTAATTCTTTTGGAATTTGGGGAGTAAAAGTTTTTGAACTTCTATGATTTAAGAACCACTAAGAATGAAGATTCTAAAAAATGTTAAATTGAACTTTTTTACACTCCATAATAGACAAAATTGTTATTTTTATTTTCTTACGATCATTATTTAATTACTTAGTAAAAACTAATAGGAGTAACTATAATTAGCACTAATTATGTGACTCATGTGTAATTATTTATTCATGTTTTCTCTATTTTTATCGGATGTACAACCCCGAATCAATAAGACTCATTATTATATCATGATATCAAAGTAAGGTTAAACTCTTCCAAAACCTAAAAAAAAAAACCTAACCTTCTACTTCTTCTTTGTTGCTTGATACGCTCAAACTTACTTCTCAAATGAGAAGTAAAGCGGTCGCGTCAAGTAAATAACCCAACTAGTGAGGTTGGGATCGTTCCCACGAGGAAAATAGTCTAGACTTAACTTCAACTTGTTATTACTATTGTTCGATTGATGACTTCCTTAGAAAGTAAAAGCATAAAAAGGGGGGTTTGTATTTCCTAATGAGTAAAAATAACTAACGAACTTGACAGAGACACTTAACAGCTTCTAATTTTGGGTTTTAATCAATTAATCAAAGTAACTAGGGTTTACGTGTTCCCCACAGGTTCATAACTTGATAATTCTAATTATAACAATTCTTTCCTAGTATCTTGCATGCAAAGTGATAAGTTATGTATTTCTAAATCCTTGGTCCGGCATCTAGAAAATCTCACTCCGCACCTTGGTCCGGCTACGTGTGTTGCTTTCCTAACCCTTATCTTTACCTCATATTATGCATCGTATTTGATATTTGACTAAGTTATTACCTCGTACCAATCAATACTAGCCTGTTAGATAGTATACACTAAATCTATGTTAATAAGTCTTTTCCTATTATCTACCTCCTTGGTCCGGCAAGTAGCATTAAGGCGAGTTCTAACGTTGATCATCCGTTAAAAAGACTTCTAAGCGAAAGAATTATTAATACATGCAAGACACTATTCTAGAATTGTTATTTTAGCTAGGGTTTATCTCATTATTTGCCTATGGTTCCCACAACCCTAGTTATGGAGTTTAGTTACTCATAGCCATAAACACAATATTCAAATATATTAAATAAGAATTCATGTACTTACTTCAATGAGAAAGAATAAAGTCCGAAAGTTTGCTTGATTAATCACCAAAAATCACTTGTAAGAATCTCCAAAAATCAAACACTAATACACAAAGTCTAACAATATGATGTTTAATGTAGCAGAGTCTAACCTCAAAAACGAGGTTTTGCGAACTATTTATAAAAAATAAAAACCTAATTAAACAAGGATTCTAATTACTGGAAATCTGCCAAAACGCGGCTGGATCGACGGACCACACGACGGACCGTCGTGGTCACAACGGACGGTCGTGGACTGCGTCGTCCCATACTTGGTGCAATTTCTTATGCTGCTTTCTTCATTCCCCTCGACGGCAAGTGTGACGGACCGTCATAGGCACAATGGTCCGTCGAGGGTCTTCGTTTCAAAATACTTCAACTCTTGGAATGCAGATGCGGGATCACTTCTCTGATCTTCACGACGGACCTGCAGAACGGACCGTCATGGCCATGACGGACCGTCACAAGCTTCGTAATCCCACACTTGGTCAGACTTCCCCATCTTCCTTCAGCAGCTGCACTACGCTGCCACCTACGGACCGTCACAGGCACGATGGACCGTCATAAGCTCCGTAGGTGGTCTCTTCTGCATTTTTTCGCTCAAAATCTCCGCATTCAGATTTGGACAGATTTCCTGCAAAACAAAGAGAAACTTATATCAAAATTAGCACACAAAGGCTTTCGGACACACTAAACTTAAGGAAAAAGTATTAATTATACCGTGAAACCATGGTATATCAACACCCTCAACTTAAATTCGTTGTTTGTCCTCAAGCGACGCACTATGACTCACTACACAATATTTGTACAATAGTATTCATGTTTTATCCTTTGTAATCATTTGGCTATCAATCCCGATTAATCTCATCAATTCTATGCATGCTATCACTATTAGGCTTGAATTTTGTGGGATTCGAACATGACACAGACTCACCATGCACTAACACCTATCCTCTTCAATTTCTCACCGAGGTGCTAACAATTCCGGTATTGCAACTTGTGTCCTCACTTCAAAACAAAATCCTCATTTTTCACACAATGATTTCAGTTTGAGTATAAGGATTACTTTTCAACACTCGCTCTCAGAACAAAGTCACACTCATTCATACCTATTGCCATAAGCTTGCCCTTATTTTCACTGCCTTAAGTTCGCTATACAACCCTTAGGATCACGATAGGACTTTCTTAGCTTGTAACATAGGCTCAGAGTCAGGTAGGGTATATTTAGGTATACTTTAGTGACTTTTTGCCCTCCTTGACATATCGGCTAAACCTTCCACTTTCTATCACTTTATCTCGCCCTGTTTCTCCCATTCTTTCATCTTGCTATTTTCCCTTCTTTCTTCATTTGTGTAAGTGACTCTTTTCCCTTTTTTTTTTTTTTTTACTTCTCTTTCAACGAGTTCTTGAGTCACTTTACTTTTTTTCTTTCTCTCTCTTTGTTCTTTCAACCCCACTTTCCAGAGCATTCCTCAAAACAGCCACCCTCAACTCATGGCTTTGCCATGAGTCAAGGTACACAATACCCAAAGTTGGGTCAGGGCCATAACGAAGGTTGTCTATGCATTAGCCACCCTCAACTTATGCTTTTAGAATAAGTTGAGGTGCACATGTCCAAGGAGGGACCAGGGCCAACATATTGTTCCTAGAAAAGATCAGTTGGGGTGAAAAAGAAAGGTCAAATTTTAAGCTCAAATTATTTGGATCAAAGAAGATAACTTTCATTTGGTTTCTTTTATTTAGGCTAGAAATGGGCTATTTTGAATAAGGGCCTATGATCCTTTCCTAATTGTCTGTTACAGCTTACTTTTAGCAGGACTAACCAGACAAGTTCTAGCTCAGTACCAATAGTGGACTATTCAAATTTCCTCACACTCACTTGACATCTCATCACTATACCAGATTATCAGACACCTAGTTCGACTTGAAGATTTAGGGTGATGCAATGGTGTAACTCTATTTCATGTTTAGAGCCACACAATTATCAGTTACTACGCCTAGTCATGCAACATTTTCTAGTTTTATCAGGATATCATTTTAGCCATCATGCTTCAGAGTTAAACTATGTACAAAAGATGTAATGTGCCGGTTCAACAGAAAAAGTAATCAGTCTTTTGGGGAAAAAGAACACAGGCAAGAAAACCCCAAAAGAGGATAGTGTGGGCTACTCAGACTTCACCCTAACACTCACTTTCCATTTACCCCACCCCCAACAAAAAAGCATGCAATTGTCCCCAATGCATAAAAATCTAAATATTAGAGTGGTAGGTAAAGCAAACCTGTGGCGCATAGCGCCGTCGATCGGCTGGTGGTGGGTCAGGTTTCCGGAACCCACGCGTCTCTAAATCTGGACACCCTCAGTGGTGTCCTCAGCAGCAACCGCACCATCAGTAGTGCCTCCTGCTGTCTCTACAGTGCGGGAGCTAGACGCCCCAGCCGCTATCTGCGATGCTCTGATTTGGTGTGCCTCCGCCTTAGCAAGTGAGGCTCTCCTCGCAGCCTCCATCTCTCGGCGCTCCTTCTTCCTTGCTCGCGCCTCATCCTCTGCTCGACCCCTACGCCTCTTGGCACTCTCTGGAGGGGGAGGTGGCGGAATTTCAGAAGTAGTAAACAGGGCCGCCAATACTGTGTCCTCAGCAGGCTCGACAGAAGGGTCCTCAGAATCCGGCACACTCGCCGCTAGTATCGCGGCGATGTCTGCACGAAGACTGTCGACTGCAGTCTGAAGAGTGTTAATTTCTTAAGTGGTTACCGATTTTGTTGACTTATTTGTAGCTTGAGGATTATCAAGAATACAAATTCTTACTTTTACCTTTTATTACATTTCAATTTTATTCTCTTATTGTTGAATTTCTCAAGCTATCTATAATGATTCATTTTGTCGTTTTGAGTACTAGAGTTTTTATGATATAAAATCCTTTCTGATAGATTTTAAATGGATATTTTGGACTAGTTGTAATTATAATTATAAAATTAGTGGGGTAGTTTTAATAATTTATTTTGTTGATGGTTAAAGAAAATAACATTAAAATTAATAGTGGGTCACTTTTACTACCTTTATAATTAATTAAGTATACAATTAGGGTAATAAAAAATAAATCAAATAAAAAAAAGGTTTTTATTATTTTTATCCCCATAAAATTGATGTGCGGCGAAAATTATTGTGCGAGAGAGCTCAACTTTGACATCGTCGGAATGTGATAAAAACTTCTCGAGGTAATGCATAATTAAGCTTCAATATTACTTTTCACATATTAATGGTTGGGGGAGGGGATTTATATTATTTTAATATTATGGTGAGGATTGTTATTATTATATATGTTGGATGGACCATTGGATTGAGGAACTAAAGTCGTATTATAATGTTAAATAAATTAGGAAGAATTGAAGTTATAATTTATGGCAACTTCTGGATTGATTCTCTTAGTTTATATTGTTAATAAATTGTAAAAGATAATTATGATAATGTATTGTCCAATAATTTGAAAGTTAATGAATATAATATGTTTGTGTAGGAATTTGTTATTTGAGAAACTTGACGTTACAGTGATTATACAATATTAGTTGGTAATTTTGGTTAGTGTTAATGAATTAAAATGGATTAAAACATTGTTTAGTGATTCACGTGAGTTTGTGTTCTTGGCATTATTTTAAGACCTCTTAATGGTCAATTAATTATTGACAATGGACTAATTCATTACATACATATGTACCAGTATTGAAAGTGAGGGTCTTGGATGCAATATAATTTTAGTATCTCGTTATAAATTAAGTTTTGAAATATAAAGATGGTAATTAAATATTAGGTATATCAAATTATTTAAGTACCATTAAGATAATGTTAATGGAAAGAACTAAGACTTAACTCTAATCTTGAATTTGAGAAATGAGAAACTTAGCATATTAATTGATCTCAAGATTAGTAACTTGAATATAAATTTGTGTTTGATAACTTGTAGGATCCAAACTAGAAATATAGCAATATAGATTTCTATGGACTCGTATTTACAAATATGGTATACTTGATAGATTGAAAAAGATCGGAGGCTTTGAGGAAAGGAAAAGTATTGAAATTCTTGTCTTCGATTCTTAGGTGAAGGTAGGTTATGGTTTATGCTATTTGATAGTAAACTCTTAATAGTGATTGATATGCATTAAATGATATTGTGAAATTTTGTATGTACTTTGTGTGGCTTGGTTGTGTATTTTGTGATCGGTCTGAAATTCTGAGACCGTGGAATTTATATTCTTGAACCCTCTTTATTGAAGTGCTGCCTTGAATAAAGAAGGCTCGATAAAATATTCTTAATGAATGAAAAAATGGTGAATTTAAATGATAAATTAATGATGTTATTGGATTGGAGTGTCACGTTTCGACACGGTATTCTTGGATCAGAGTGTCACGTTCTAACACGATATTCTTGGATCGGAGTGTCACGTTCCGACATGATATTCTTGAATCGGAGTGTCACGTTCCGACAAGGTATTCTTGAATCGGAGTGTCACATTCCGACACGGTATTCTTGGATCGGTGTGTCACGTTTCGATACGATATTCTTGAATCGTTGTGTCACGTTTCGACACGGTATTCTTGGATCGGAGTGTCATGTTTTGACACGATAATATTAAAGCAAAAACATGTTGAATTAATGGAAGGTACTCAATCTCAAAGAACTCAACTCCCAAAATGATTTGGTTTAAAGGCATGAGTCCTCATGTGTGATCTTTATATATTGACTTATTACGTACTTACTTTAATGTTGTTGACACTTGTTCATGTTGTTTGTTGCTTGCTACCGGTTAGGTGTCATAGTTGATATCATACTATTATTCATTGTATATTAGTTTCTATTTTTGGTTGACCGATGATATCTACACAGTACACGTTGCCATGTACTGAGCCCTACTTGTGTTTCCGTTTTCATTTTATGGAGTGCAGTGGGTGTACCATCGACTTTGACTTGCCCTTAGCTCTAGTCAACCTCCAGCATATCAGGTTCCAGGGTGAGTTATTCATTCAAGAGCTTGTTGGATTCTCTTGGTCATGGCAAGATGTCCTTAGTTTTCGGACATAAACTGATTTATTTATTTTCTTTGGTGTCTTTGATACTCTTAGACTTAGTAATTGGAGATTAGATGTCCTTGTTGTGATGACTTTCAGGTTTTGGGAAACGATATAAAATCAAATGTTGAGTTACTGCATTATTCTTGTATAATATAATTTATGGTTGAATTCGTTGGTTCGCCCACCTAGGAAGTTAAGTGTGGGTGTCACTCAGGACCCAATTTGGATCGTGACACTGTCAAATCTTTTTTATTATACAAAAAAGTTGATCAAACCTATTTTAAGTCAATTTTAACTTCTAAAAGTGTATGACAAATATAAAAATAATTTAAAATAAGTTAAAAAATGACTTATTAATAAGCTAGGAAGCGTTTGACAAGGTTAAAAATAACTAATAATTAGTTAAAATAATAAGTAGTCCCCCTACTTTTTATCTTTTGACTTAAAAGTCATTTAAGTTTAGCTTTTTACTTTTGACTTAAATGTTACTTTGTAAGTCAATCCAAACGAGCTCAAAATCTGTTGTTATGTGCTTATTAAAAATCCGATTTGGTTTTCGGTGTATACTTTTAATTTCAAGCACTACAACAAATCAATACTATTTTAATATTATCATATCATTTATCAAATTCAATGCAACTATTTCAATATCATAATATAAACTTTTTAATTTTTTGAAACAGATTTTATTAAGTTAACTTTATATAATATTTTCTCATTACAAGTTTTCTTTCTTTACATTCTTATTTTATAAGGTATGTGTACATCTTACCTTCTTGAAATCATTTCATTTATAGGATACATTGAGTATGTTAAAGTTATTCAATTTATATATTATAACTAAAAGAAATCTCTGTGAAGTTTGGCTTTAGCCCTCAAACTTCTTGAGACGGCTTGACCTTATGCATCTTCAAATTCCTTTTTAAATGGTTTATTAACATATTGTGCTTCTTTTCCACTTTTTTACAATGCGAAATTTTACTTTTACTAAAAAATTAAATAATAATTATAAGAAAATACTCACGACAATTTCATCTATTATGTATACTTTAATCATGAAAGGTAAAAAATTTCATCCAACATTTTAAGGACTTCAATGCTTAATAGTTCTCAATAAAAGTTCAAAAAAAGAATTCTAATAAAGAGTTACGTAAATATAAAAGTTCATTGATATTCTTTTTCATATATATTAGGAAAATATTAATAAGTTCCTACGTATTCTCCTAATAAAAAAATTTTCTTATTGTTTTAACCTTAAAATATTGTCTCGGAATACAATTAATATTTGAAGACTTTTACCTCATATATACATGAAAATTTTCTATTGTTGCCAACTCTTGCAGGTTAAAATGGTAAGTGTGGCATTTTTTACGAGCAACAACTCATTAAAAAGTTCATTATATATACAAAAAAAAAAACTTTGAAATTCCTAATTTAAATCGTTTAATAGTGTACTTGTGTTTCTTTTTTCATTTTTTTCATGTGAAAATAGTGTATTTGTGTTTAATTTGTTTTTACAAAATAACTAAATAATAATTTATAAAAGAATAGTAAATGAAAATTTTGTCTGTTGTGAATCTTTTAATGAAAGATAAAAAATTCAATTACATTTTTAAGGACAGAAACTTTT
Source organism: Solanum arcanum (assembly GCA_027789145.1). Taxonomy (NCBI): domain Eukaryota; kingdom Viridiplantae; phylum Streptophyta; class Magnoliopsida; order Solanales; family Solanaceae; genus Solanum; species Solanum arcanum. The sequence continues at coordinate 66,100,397 of CM050933.1, forward strand.
TAGTAGTTTTTATTACATAAATCTCATAGTGTAAAATCTAAATTACTTTCTATTCCTATTTTTTTATACGTTACAAAAGTCCCTTAAAATATCAATCATTCGGATATATGATTGATTGTTTGGATACATTAATTGTGATACATTATAAATGTGGTTGTTGCGCTTAAAAAGGAAAACAAAACAGAAAATCATATTAAAATCCCACGATTTATGCTTATTCAATTCCTCTTTAATGTGTCAATCGGAGAAACTAAACCCTAAAATAACAAATCAATTCAAAATCCAAAATCCCTTTTCATCTTTGTCCCTATTTGAACTAAAAAAAACTCAAGAATGAATCAAAACTTTTATTGAAAATTTGATAAGATACACGATGAATTTTTAATTTTTGACATACACTCTCGAAAGAAGAAAAAATTGAAGATCGTAACTTTGGAGTTCTTCAAATTCTACTCAAATCTCATGATGATTGACGATCAGGTCTGAATTTTATTGACAACTTTCTTGGTATCTTTATTTTTGTGTTGGTGGTTGCTTACGAGTGATGACATAACTCAAATATGAAGGCAATTGAAAGTTGTTATTTTATAATTAACTTGGGAAAAAATAGTTGTGGTTATTTGCCATAACTTCGATTTTCGAGTTAAAAGAGTGATAACAAAAAATATGCAACACATATTCATGTGCTTTAATCATTGTTTTTTCATTCATGAATTTGTATATTGACCGATAGGTCATGATACATTATTGGTTAGAACTTGATACATTAAAGTTTTGGCGTATGTTTTGTGGGTTTGCAGATCTGTGGGTTGTGTACTATTAATACAAAGTATCATATATGTTCATTTTTTTTAATTTTTAAATTTGTATAAGCATATATAAATTGTGATATATTACTGATTTCAACTTTATTCAATTCTAGTTTGATGTGTATGTAAGGAATTTTCTAGGTGTGAGTCAGTGCGTTGTTATTTTAACGTTTAGATACATATATTTTTTTATGTATCAATATATGAATTTCTTTATCAGTATACGAAAGTATGTATCAATATACAAATTATCATGTATCTGGAGTTAGTTTTTATTAGGCTATTGTGTATCTTAAATTGAGTTGATTGATATGAAATGTATCTCTAACTTTCAGGTGTCAGCAGATGGTGGAAGTTGTGAACGATAAAGTCACAACTGAAGAATGATAATTGAAAATGATGTATCTAATACAATAAGGTTGTGAAAAAGAATTATATAAAATTAAAAAGAAAGTGTATCTTTAAATGTATCACAATAAGTAAGAATTAATTTATCAATTAGATACATGAATGAATTAGGAACTAACTACGACTAATTAGCCAATGTATCAACATAAATCGATACACAACTGACTAGAACTAAGTTATCAAGTAAATATATAATTAAATCAACAATCAAGTTATAAATTACATTGTTTAGTTAGGTGTCAAAATGTATCAGTAATTAACTAAAACTAATGAGAAGAAATAATATTGTGTATTTATATGCATTTATAAATCTGATACTTAATTTTACCCAAATTTTGTATCGTTTATATAGACAAATATGTAGGACAATCCATACTGTAAATAACAACTAACAAACAATGAAAGTTAAAGTCAAAATAAATAACTTTTAGAGAAACACTCTAAAACTTGAGTATGACTATCTTAAAACAATAAAAACAAAAAAATTCTAAAACTAGAGTTATGTATCTCAAAACCAATAACAATATAAAAAAAAAAAAAGTGCCTAAGAATTTATAGATAATCTCTATTCAACATTAACTAAATTGTCTTGAGCAAGTGCTATGAATTGACTCTTAGGCCTTAGTTGATACTTAATGATAATAAATAGTAATTGATACCCAATATTAAATGATGTTGTATACAATTTTACAGATTTTTAAATCTGCTACAAAATGTAACATCGTATGTTCATAGTATGATATTTAAGTATCATGTGTTCAACTATTTTAGACTATGATACATTGTTCTGCAGTTTACACCCATAATATAATTTGAACTTTAGTCTTTGATACTTTGAACATAAATATCAATTAATGGACTAAATTCAGGATCTTATTTGTAACAAACTTATATTTATTTGCATGTGATATAAAATGTAAGATCATATATTCATTAAATGTAAGTAAGTATCATATATTCAACTATTTTAGATTATGATACATTGTTATGGAGATTACATTCCATCGTATAATTTGAACTTTAACCTTTGATACATTTATCATAATATATCAACAAAATAGATTACAATTTAGGACTTAATGTGTAAATGCGAAATTTAAACAAGATACATAACAATATGATATTATATCTTCAGCAATAATATATCATATTTAAAGCAACTAACAACAGGGGAAGACAAGAATTTAAAACAAAGAAATAGATACTAAATGAACTGATATACTTGAATATCTTGATATAAATATATAAGTCGAATACATTAACACAAATATATATCAACAAATAAATATATTTGATTACTTTGGTACAAAAAGTACAATAGTGAATTGATACCCTTAAATATATTGATACAAATATCTCAAAATGAAAAAAAATACATAAAAATTTCATCAGAAAAAACAAAAATACATTTCGATCTAAAAAGAAATAAAAAATACATAAATATGTTGTAGCACATACGCAAAATGAAACACTTACCCATAAACATAGTCTATTAAAAACTCATTTGATCACACAAAACAAATAAGAAAATACACAACCATCGTTATAATATTATGGTACAACGAAGATGATGAAGGAAAAAGAGGTACAATGGATGAAGAGGAACGATGATGAATCAACTGAAAAAAATACAAACAAAAAAAAAGTTATTTAATGTGAGATATTCTAAATCATTGGAGATTCACGTTTACAATCCGAATCAATTTGAAAAAGTTTCTAAAAGATGGAGCCTAGTGTTGTGAATGGCGAGCGCCTCGTCGCCTTTGGCGAGAGGCAAGGCGAGGCGAGGCCTCCTCTCCATTCACCACTGAGGCGAGGCGAGTTCACAAAGGCGGTAATGGCGACCCAATGAAGACAACAAAGGCGCCGCATTTTTATTTAATTTTTTAAAAAATATTTGACTTAACAATATTAGTGAAAATTAGGGTTTTTTTTGTATTTCAAAATCTGTTGTTGCGCAACTCCCTAGCGAAACTCTTTCTCCCTGGCGACACTTTCTTCTCCCTCGCGAAACTCTCTTCTCCCTCGCGACACTCTCTTCTCCCTCACGACAGTCTTCTCCCTCGCGACTCTCTTCTCTCCTCGCGACTCTCTTCTCCCTCTACTGCGCAAAATCTGTTGCTGGCTTGCTGCTGCTGAAGACTTGAGGTATACCGTATACCTTTTTTTCTATTCTTCTTTTTTAATTTTTCATTTCAGTTCTGTATTTTTTCTTCATCAGTCATCAGACTCATCAGTGGTGACTGATGATTGCTCTATTTTTTTATTCATTTTATGCTTACTGCTTAGTGCTTACTGCCTATGATTTAAAAAAAAATCTTTCCTAATTATTTATTCATTTGTCCATGAAGACATAAACATTGAATCGATTGAATTCAATAACCAATGACGGATGCTAACAAAAAGAGGGACATTGGATGGAATTATGACACTTAAGGAGTGACGAAAGATTCAGTTAATTGTAACTTTTGTGGAAGTACATTTAATGGTGGAATAGCTCGACACAAACAACATTTAGTGGGTGTTCTCAAGAATGTTAAATAATGTACCGCTTGTCCGTCGGATATTAGGGAAGAAGTAAGGGCTTATATGCAAAACAAGATCGCCAATAACCCCAAATTTCAAGTGAGGCAGCCGGAAGAATATATTGATATTTATGATCTTGATGAAATGGATGATTATCCGAAAAATGATACCTCTCTCAAAAACTCAAAAGATATCTTTTTAGTGGAGGTTCATCATCCACCGCATGAAATGTGACGAAAGGACCTTTGAACCTCTATTTTTTACAACAATCAACACAAAAAGGAGGCTTTGAAAAAGGAGGAGGAATTGATGAAACAAAGAAAATTCTAAGAGAGCATGCGGTAAGTGCTTTTACAATTTGGATGTATGATGTGGGGATCCCTTTTAATTGCGTCAATCACAAATCATTCGATAAATTTATTGAGGCGGTTAGACAACACGGCCCCAAATGAAGCCTCCTACATTCCATGAAGTTAGAGTCACTCACCTAAAAAAAAGAGGTGGAGAAAGTAGAAAAAATTGTTGATGAGCATAAAGTGCAATGGCCAAAGTTTGGATGTTCCATTATGATGGACAAATGGACGGCACGAAATGGCAAAATGATCATCAATATTTTGGTGAATTCTCCAATCAGTAGTGTATTTCTTGGTTCTGTTGATGCTAGAATTTAATCTACCGATTCCATCAAAATGTACAAGTTATTTGAAAGCACTATCGAAAGAATTGGATCGGAAAATGTTGTACAAATTGTCATTGATAATGCTAGTGAGAATGTCAAAGCGGAAAGTATGATGATGGGTGAGTATCCACACATTTATTGGACTCCATGTGCCGCTCATTGCATCAACTTGATATTTGGTGAATATTCAAGGTTAAGTCATATGCTTCCGGTAATCAATCTATCCTTTAAATTCTTTATAGTCAATAATTCATTAGCTACTAATTAATATAATCTAATCTTTTTGTAATAGTTTTTACGAAGGCCATCAGAATCCATTCTTACATTAGTCAAAGACCATTGTTGTTAAACTTGTTGAGAAAATATACCAAAGAAAGAAACTTAATGAAATCGGCCAATACAAGATTTGCAACGACATTCTTAACTTTGAGAGTTATTTACATACAAAGAAAAAACTTGAGAACTTTAGTCCTCTCGACCGAATAGAATTCAAGTAAATTTGCAAAGGAAACTTTGGGGAAAGAAGTTGCCAATCTTATTATTTCTGTCCACTTTTGGAATGATGTTGTTCGAGCACTTACAATTTGTGGCCCTTTGACAAAAGTACTTCGTTTGGTGGATGTAGAGAAAAAACCACCAATGGGTTATATTTATGAAACAATGGATAGAGCCAAAGAAGCTATTGCACATGATTTTCGTAGAGTTAAGAAGCAATATGAGAAAATGTATGAAATTATTGATGCAAGGTGGTCTGAACAACTCCATCGGCCTTCGCATGTTGCATGTCATGTTTTGAAACCAAGATTATATTATAAAGCTCAAGAAGAGGGAACTTAAGCAAAGACTTTGTGGACCGAGTATATTGCATGTGTTGAGAAGTTGGTCCCTGATAAAACAATACGAGATGCACTAGTCGCTGAGCTTCCTAAGTATAAAATGGCGGATGGACTATTTGGTTGAGGTCCGGCTAAAAGAGCTAGAGACACAAGGTCACCGGGTAAGTGGATTGATTTAGATCTTAATTAAATTATTTGACTTATTTTATAGTCACTAACCTTTAAATTTATTTTATTATAGTCGAATAGTGGTCACTATTTGGTAGTGAAACACCAACTTGCAAAAGTTTGCCATGAAAGTATTAAGCCTAACTTGTAGCTCATCCGGGTGTGAGCGAAATTGGAGTGTGTTTGAACAGTAAGTAAATATTTATAACCTGATTTTCATATTATATTATTATTAATATCAACTAGTTAATATCAATAACTTATGCACAGATTCATTCCAAAAAGTGGAATAGGCTTACACTATCACTTCTCAATGATCTGGTGTACATTAAGTATAATAGAACATTGAAACGTCGTTATGATGCTCGTGATCTTATTGATCCAATTCACTTGGATAACATAGATGATTCAAATGAATGGTTAGTTGGATGCCTCGAAGATCAAGATGATGAGCTAGTATATGAGGATGATGATTTTACTTGGGCTAGTGTTGTTACGACAATTGGAGCGGATGAGAGTATCTATCATCTTAGGGGACTTTCTTCAAGATCAAGAGCACTTGACAAGAGCAAATGAGTAGAAAGTACATCTACAAGTTCATCTTCAAGCAGGACTCGGACACTAATTGATGAAGAATACGAGGAGGAAGAAGATGAAGAACAATATAATGATGTAGAGGATTTTGATCTTCGAGAGTTGGATAATTTTGAAGAAGAATAGACTTTTAAAGTTTTAGTTTATTGTATTTTGAATTATTTGGTCTTTAAAGTTTTAGACTTTTTAGTATCTACTATTGGTTTTTGAATTGAATATTTGCTAATATGTGTTATTACTATTAAGATTTTGGATAAAATATGTAATTAAATAATTTTAATTTTTTATATTAATAAGCGCCTTGATTCAAAAAGGTAAGCGCCTCGCCGTTCGCCTCGCCTCGCCGCGTGGCGAGGCAGGCCCTTGTCGCTTCTCGCCGTCCACAACACTGATGGAGCCTGATTCATATGTATCAAGAACAAAAACTTAACAATTTTTTTTAAAAGAAAAAGACAGTGATGAAGCACAATCCCTACTTACTCATATGTTTGAAATAGATTGATCGGATAGAAAATCTTTTTGAAAATAAAATTAATTTGAAAATTGTAACTGCTAAGAATGTGGAATGAATTTAGGGAGTGAAAAAAAGAATAGTAAAAGTGGGTTTGGCTGGTAGATTTAATGTATCAGAAATTTTTAGGAATTGGAAGAAATAAGGGATTTATGAAATATTTTAAAAAGATAGGGATAAATGGAGAATAAGATAAGTTAATGTATGTATATAAGTAATTTTTCCTTAAAAAAATTAGTCATATATATACATGTCAATTATAAAATGGGAACCCTTACATAAATATATTATAATAAAAAAATATTAACCATTTATAACAATAATATTTTTTTTCATTTGATCACTTTTAGTTCATTTATAATACAAGTTTAATATATAATACAAAGAACAATTTATTATTCACATATAATACAAATTTTAATGATGAATAATACATTTTCACATATTATAATACACTTATAATACAATGTGACAATTTTTTACCAAACAAACATGACATAATTCAAAAAACAATTATAATTCATATATATTGCATACATAATTCGCTTTTAATACATATTACAGATTTAACAAAGTATTGCTATAAATGATAATAAATAAAAAATATCGCTAAAATCAGTAATTAATTTTTTAAAATATATTAATTTATGTAATTTTTCCTTATAAAATTTTCTCAAAATTAAACAGCACCCAAGATTATGGAAAGGAAAAATTAGTAAACTAGTCAAAATAAATAACATATTTTGTAAAAATATCCATACTTTATAAATATTAGCAATAATGTCAAAAATGTCATTATTTTAAAAAATTTATGTGTCCCAATTTTCTTCCTATTTTATCTATCTTTTTCAATTAATTCTATATATCTTTAAAAAAAAAATCATTCTCTCTCATATTTATCTTTTCAAATTGTTAATTCTCTCTCCCATTTAATTTTTTTTCTCTCTCATGGTTATCTTTTCTGATTTTCCTCCAACATTCAAGTTGCAAATATTTTTTTGCCATATATTTTGGTTGTTTTTTTAATCCAAAATTGAATCAACAAGAATCCATTTGATTAATATATCTCTAATCTTTTTTCTATTTTCAGATTTCTTTTCTAATTTTATTTTTGTTTAAATCTTAAAAAAATGTTGTTTGTATTTTTCAATTTCCGTTATGATTTACTCTCCAATGGCTGAATCTAAGAGGCTTACTAGAGGTATTCATCTTAATCAACCAATTCTGATGATTTTTCATCCTTTAATTTATTTAAACTTAACAAATAGTGTATAATATTTGATCCGCTACTAAAATGAGGGAAGAAAGAGGGTAAGAACATTTACAAGACTCATTGGTGTGCAAAACATTCCTCAAATTCAGAACGCAAATGTAGAATCTTTGTCTACTCGTGAGGATCTTGAAAAAGACGACGAAGATCGGATAGTTGTCGAACAATTTTCTATTAGTTTGTTTTGTATTTATAGTTCTTTTTAGAATTTGGTATGCTTTCTTAATTTGTATTCAAATCACTATGTATACTATCAATATTTGTATTTATTAAAAATTTCATGTTGCATGGTTTATGAATCTTGTATTTGTCCCTAATTTGTATTCATCCAAATGTATGTCAACTAGTTATGTATTTTATTTATAAGAAGAACAACTTTCTATTAGTTTATTTGTATTCGAATACAAATACAAATAATAGACATATTGGAATGAATACGACTTAGAAAAGGAAACAAGATTTTGAAAAGAAAAATAAATACACAGTGAAAAATATATACGAATACAAATGTATTCCTTAAATAGCTACATTTTATTTGACATACATATTGGAATGAATACAAACTAATAAAGGTATGTCAACTGAATTTGACATTTTTTTCTAATTTGTATTTATTCTAAATGTATGTCAACTAGTTATGTATTTTATTTAAGAATGAGTACACCAAATATTCAATTATTTCTTTTCAATTTTATATTTCATTCACTTTTTCATCATACTAATTTTTTGTATTTTATATATTATTATACAAAATTCTAAATAAAAACTAGAATAATTAGAAATACAAATAAAATACATATTGAAATGAATACATACAGAATTTTTGAAGAAAAATATAACTATATAAGGAAAAAATATATGAAAATACAAATATATTTCTTAAATGACTATATAGATAAATTCGGCATACCTATTGGAATGAATACAAACTAATAAAAAACTATAATAAATATAAATAGAATATATTGTGGAATGAATATAATTTTAAAAAGGTAAAAATTCTGGAGAAAAAAAACAAAATTTAAATTTTATTTGAAAATGTAACTGATGAGAAAATTAAGGATGCTTGCCTTTTTTTGAAATATTCCCCCTTTAATTTTCTCCTTTTTGTTATTGAATAATTATATTCTTTAAATAAAAATAAATAATAAAAACATAAATAAGATATATAACAAACTAAAATAACATTTTTACTAAATATTGAAATTGTTGCTAATGAGTCCTCTTAAAGGCTAAAATATTGAAAAATTCCCCTTCTAGAAATCCAAGCAAAAGCTTGAAACCAAATTATTTGAACAATTGAGCCCAAATACATGTTGAATCCGGCCCACGCAGATTTCCTTTTACAAATTTCTACACATTGGTCATTGAACTCTCTACACTTCCTTTTCCAAAAACATTGTCTCATACGTTTCCTACTTCCGGCGACCTCCTAACGATTCCTTCCTCCGGCGATATCGACTTTGTATGTTCTCTCTCTTTCTATCTATCGATTCTCAACTGTTGCAATGCTCTGTGTCTGCTCCGATTGGGCTAACTATAGTTCATTTCTGATAACGACAGCTGTCTCTGGTTGTCACCACTTATTAAATAGCTTAAATGAATCCAGTGATGTTTTTTTACTTGTTGTGATTCTTAATAGCTAGAATATATGTGAATCGGAAGTTGTGATGCTTGTACTAATCTGCTACTGTGCATTACTGATCCATCTTGTGGATATTTCTCCAAAAACAAAAGGGGGAAACAGAAGAAGAACAAGGATAAGGCTATAAGATGTATACTTGCCACTGAGTAATTCCAAATCAATTTTGTGGATATATCTCACTAAACATAAGAAAAAGGCTGTGAAATTCTGATCATTGTAAAACATGTATATTTATAGGTCTTCTAATCTTCCATTTGGTAACTTCCTCACTAGAAAATAGGAGAAAGAAAAGGATACATAATTGATATATTAAAACCATTCTAATGAGTTTGACTAGCTGATTTTTAATCCTGTTTTATGAACCTCAAGATCAACAAGAGCCAACCAACCATAGATACAAGACAAGGGAAGACCTTGCTCGACCAAATGAATGTAGCAGCATGTATATTTAGAGATGGGATCATGATTCAGAGCTGCAATGATGTACTAAACTAACTAATGAAATCAATCAATTCATTGTCTCAACACAAATTAAAGTTGTGATCTGCTATATTTTTAATCGAGGGTGTCATTTGGGCGGGTCAAAATTGGCTGAATTGAGCTAAAATTGACCCAAAAGTTACTTGGGTCCTGATCCGCCCAACATTACTCAATCTTTTTTTTTTGGATAAGGTAAAAATTAATTGACTAAATACCCAGAAGCTACCAAAACCAAAAGTTACAAAAGACTGCTGGGATTATCCATAACGTCAATTACAACATCTCTTAGTGCCCACCTTTTGTTTTCTTTTGGTACTTTATTCGTAATAATGAAACTTCAGTTTCATACCCTACCACAATGAATGAAGAAGGATAACTCTAAACTGGAAACCAAGTCAAAATTCAAGGGTTCCCGCAACATTTGAATTTAAAAAGGACAGGAATCTGTTTAGTTCTTGACCTCGATACTAGCAAGCTGGACATAGAAACTTAACTCATTACTTAGTTTGTCCTACCCAAGAAAAAGGAAGGGAAAAGCAAAACCTCGTTGCTAGGTTCAAAATAGACAATAGCTGAACATCCTTGGCCCGTTTAGTTAAAAACATCATGACAGGACACAAATTATTGCAGCTTGCTTTTACATTATATGTGTATTCGAACATACAACTGAAACATACTTCAAAACTTTTGCTATATAGGATGAGAATTAGTCCCTTATTTATTCAATTGTTCACTACATAAAAAAGCTTGTGAATCTTAATTGTGGAACCCCAATAAAGGTGGCTAGTAAATAAACTTCTCATAAGAAATCTTTGCTCCCATTACCACTAGAGAATCCAACAAATCCATGCAGTTATGTACTGATGAACTGTAGTTTATCTCTACATGCTCAGGTAATTAATGTTTTAACTTAATGTTCTTTTTTGGGTCAAAGTAGACTTCCAAAGCTAAATCAGGTTTTTCTCTCTAGCTTACTGTCTTTTCTTTTCCAATAGCTAATCGTTCTTTCATTCTCTGTTTTCTTAATTCAGGAGCAACACTTTTGGTTAATCTACAGGAGCAAAGCTGACCTTGTTTCGGTTTTCATAGCAGTTCAATGGGCACTAGTCTGAATCATCCTTATATGTAGCGATAGTTGTAATGTAAAACAGTCAAAATACAAAGTTCCTGTAATCTATAACTTTGTTATATTTACTTGATCTGTGCAATTTTAAAGAAGTATGATGACCTGAAACGGATTGAGGCCTTCCGTATCTCTTCTTTCCCTCTTGAATTTAGAAATTATAACTGTTCATTGGTTATTTTAGAAAGAATTTGGCATCTTTAACTTGTGTTGTTTGATTGACTGAGCTCTGAGAAATTGTCTTACTACTTCATCAATGGAGAGCTTAGCGCACCTTGAAGCATTGTGTGAGAGGCTTTACAATTCACAGGATTCTGCTGAGCGAGCTCATGCAGAGAATACACTAAAATGCTTCTCAGTTAATAGCAGCTATATTTCGCAATGTCAGTATATTCTGGATAACGCATCAACTCCTTATGCATTGATGCTGGCTAGTTCAAGCTTATTGAAGCAAGTGACAGAACAGCGCCTATCTTTGCAGACCCGGCTTGATATTCGTAATGTTCTAGTTTGACTGCAGATTTTCCTATGTTTCTATAGTTGTTTCTTCTAACTTCACTCCCTCTCTGCCCCCCCACCCCCACCCCCCATTTGTTTTTCCTTGTCTGTATATTATTTGCAACTTACTTTAAAGCTGCTTTGGTATGCCATCATTATTTCTCATGAAGTTAGAGTATATGAAGGTAAGCATAGGGGTATGTTGGCATCATATTTGCTATTTGATTAAGGAAGAAGGTGAAAGTTCAGGCTGTCACTTATACTCTCACTTTTATGCTTGGGAATCTGTATTTTTCTGCTTGAATATTCTGCTGCCCGTAGACTTGTAAAGGATATGCCTACCAAAATTTAGTAACGCTGGAAAAGGGATTACTAAGTTGAACCATTATAGTGGAAGATCTTGGGTATCTTCTACTTCACATTTTGGAATTTAACCTAGTCGTGCTAATTTTATGCTTTTGATGCTTCTACGGTTGTGAAATACTTATTACATATCTCTCATTCATATATTACTACATGTTTTAGCTAATCTGCTCCTTTTATGAAGGCAACTATCTCATAAATTACCTGGCAACAAGAGGAATTGACCTGGAGCCTTTTGTAACTGCATCTTTAATTCAACTGTTTTGCCGAGTTACGAAGTATGGGTGGTTTGAGGATGACATTTTTAGAGAGGTGGTCAAAGAATCCACAAGATTTCTGAATCAGGTAATGATGTTTAAGATCTTTAACCTCTACTGTACATATAAGGATGGGTGTTGCGCCAGATGATTGGTTAAGGACCTTTTAAAGCTTTATTGCTTATAACTGGTGTGTGAAAATTCATGCCTTCACCATTTTATAATTTGAATGTATGTGACTTCATATAGAATCTCTTTACTGTGGTATTCCTGTTCTCATTCTTTTTGAAATTGCAAGTAACTATGTCTATACTATATTAATTTTCGTCCATGCCTCTTTTTTCGCTGGAAATTTCTGAGATATCATTTCGCGTAGTTGACTTGGTGTTGGCTGAAACTGGTCCTCATGGTTGAGTTGAGTCTTCCCTTTTTTCTTGGCTTTTTCTAGCTATATTCAATATTCGTAGCTAATATAACCTGCAGAATGGTTTCATCTGAATCGTTCCGTAAGGTGATTGGGTTTTGTGTCTGATATGTTATCAAATCTTGGCGGGAACCTATGTTGCTGAGATCCTCCAAAAGAAAAATAGTGCACTTTTGGAGGATCAACACGGTTGTGACGACATTTTGGAGGATCCGATCAGTGTAGATGGAACATGACAACTAAAGAATCCGTATATATATGAGAACACCACAAGCAAAAGGGTAATTCACATGAAGGACGAGCTAGATAAGCTAAGAATCACCAGTGAAGGTCATAGAAACTCAATATCGGTCAACAAAATTCTTGAAGCTTTAACAATTATTTACAAATAGAGAAGGTATAAAAGGGTGAGAAATGATGGTATGACTTTGATTATTCCCTCAAGCATAGTATTTATGTATGTAGCAAATTTGGTGATTATGTTTATGCTTCGTAAAATTCCAAAGGAGATTGATAAAACATTAAAGGTAGAGGAATAAAGATCTACACATGGTGTTCGTTGAAATGAAGAAACATGAACTAAGTTTTATGCCCGAAAGCATAGAGGAAAACTATCATAGATTGTTTAAGTATCTTGAGTCTATTATCCAAGCTAGTGGGAAGATTGATGATGATGTCAGCTGTCGCACACCATATTGGTGTAGGGTGGATAAAATGGAGGCTCACATCTAGAGTCTTATGTAATTAGAAGGATCCACCAAAAGTTAAAAGCAAGTTCTATAGAGTGGTGGTTAGACCATCTATGTTGTATGGAACGAAGTGTTGGACAATCAAGAACTCTCATGTTCAAAAGATGAAAGCTGCGGAAATGTTGGTGCTCTTAGAATGTGTGGCTTATTAGGAGAGATAGGATTATAAATGAAGATGTTTCGGTCAAGGTGGGAGTGGCCTAGGTGGACAGGGGACCAAATGCAGAAAGTGTGGCTAAAATGGTTCAGACAAATGAAGAAAGATGCATGGATGCCCCAGTGTGGTGGTGTGAGTGGTTGGCTATGGATCGTTTTAGAAGAGGTAGATGTAAGCTGAAGAAGTGTTGGAGAGAGGTAGCTGCCCTTCCCTACCCAAACTTCATTCCAGAATGCAGTTTTTAGACCATTAGCAACACCAATCGAGGTGTTATTGAAGTAAGACCAAAGTCTCCTGATTGTTTTCCAGACAGTACAACCAAATGTTCCCATGACTTCTTCAGTTATCCAATGGCTAAGTAAGCCGTACTTTTGTGCTATGTACCTTCTCCATAAGTTCTGATCTTTAGTGCAAAATCTCCATGATTACTTTTGTAGAACACAACTGTTCTTGTTGCTGAGATTCTTTAGTCCGATACCCCCTTGTTCTCATCTAAGGTTAAGAATATCTCATTTCACCAAATTTTAGCCTCTCTTCTCCTTATTCCCTTGCCATAGGAATGATCTTCTTAGTCTATTGATTCTCTTTTCTATGGTTTTAGGAATAGGAAATAAACTCATCAGGTAGGTAGGAAGACCATCAAGTACTGCTTTAGTAAGTGTCAGTCTGCCACCCAAAGATAAATACTGACTCTTCCACCTTGATAGCTTTTTCTAACACATCTTTTTAGCACCTACCTCCGTATCTCCAAATTTCTACTCTTAGAACCTAATGGCATACCCAAGTATTTTGTTGGTACGGATCCTGTTTGGCAGTCCTAGTTATGTGCTAAGCATTGCAAGTTGTCAACTTGGTTGATAGGGAATAACATACTTTTCAGCCAGTTGACATATAGACCTGAAATGCCTTCAAAAGTTGTTAGAATTTCCCTTTGTTAGATGTTTAAATTTGCAGCACCTATGAGCTATGCTTCACAAATATATGAGGGCATCATCTGTATAAATTGGATAGGTGATTTCCAACTCATTTCCCATGCATGTTTGACACTGAAAGCTTTTATCCAGCCATTAGTTTTTGCTATCCTGAACATATGATTCAGCCCCTCCATTGCAATTAGGAATAGGAATGGAGACAGGCGGTCCCCTTGTCTAAGACCTCTATGTGATTGGAAGAAACCCTCAATATTCCCATTATAACGAGAGAAAGTTTCACACTTAAAATGCGAAATCTAATCCAGCTAATGCACCTATTGCCAAATCCCATGTCCTATAGAATTTTTAGGAAGAAATTCCAACTGACAGTCATAGGCCTTCTCACATTGCTTGATGATCTGTACCACCTTTGCCTCAGTGAATGGGGTCTGGAGCCACTCATTTACTTCCACAGAGATTGTAGGACATCCTTCCACGTCAAAGGAGGGTCTCCATAGTTCAGATTCCTAGTACAAAATGGAATAGAACTCTATCATTGCCTCTTTGGTTTCTTTGGGTTCCTGCACTTCCTCACCTCACCATGTGTGTGTCAGGTGTATTACATCTCGTGTGAGCTATAGCCACTCTTTGGAAGAATCTAGTGTTCTTATCTCCTTGCTAACAAAGGGTTCTAGATTTCTACCTCCAGTCAGCTTCTTCATGTATAGCCAGAACTTCCAAGTCCACCAGTATTGTAGCCCTTATTAACAATTTAACACTTCATCCTAAGATAGAAGCCTATCCTCCTGAATTTTGTCAAGCTCAGATAGTTCCTCTATGGGATTGTTTTCCTTATGTCTAGTTCAGAAAAGGTCCTCTTACTCCATTCTTTTAGCTTTTTCTTTAGCATTTTATATTTGACCCCTAATCTGCAACCAGGGCATTCTTCAACAACAAAGCTACTTCACCAATGCTGCTCCAATCCTTAAATACATCCACTTTGAGGCTTGAGCCACCATTTTTCGAAATTGAAGTAGGTCTGTCTGTGTTCCACTTCTCCACATTCAAGAAATATAGGACAATGATCTGAGCCTATCACTGGTAGAGTTCTTTGTTTGATGCTTTTGAAATTTTCCTTCCATTCCATAGAATTTAAAAATCTATCCAACCTAGCAACGCTTTGGTAATTGTCTCCCCTGAACCAAGTGTACCTCCCACCCACCAGAACTGGATCATGCAGATCTAGATCCATCTAGAGTAGTCAGACATTATGTTTCTGTGTCTGTTACATCCCCTTCTCTCCACTATATGCAGAGCTGTATCACCTCTGGGATAATTCTGACAGGTCTCCTTCCCTCTCTTACATTTATCAAGCTTATGTATCTACTATTTTTGTTGAAATTACTGACAGAAAAGATCTCTGTTAGAGGCTCTGTTTTCTAAAAATATCGGACAATGTTTCCGCTCCTTGGTGCCTCCTTCAGTGTCTTCACTATCCACTCTTTTGCCTTCTTATTGAAGGGTGTTTGCCTGATGGAGTTCGTTCTCCTTTCCGTCCATTTGTATCATTTGCCTGAGATCCTTGATAAATTTTCTATGTCGAAGGTTTTGAACCCTACCGCAAAACAGATGCTGTTATCCATCATTTACAATAGAGAGTTCTGAAAGAGAAGATTTTTTTTTGGGGTGGGGGTGGGTGGGGGGGAGAGAGGGGGGGGGGTGAAGGAAAGCCAGGAAAAATTTCAAAATTGTATTTGGAGTCGTGCCTGAGAGAGCAAACTTCAACACGTCGCTCGGGAGGAACTTCTATTTCTTGGTCATTGGCGGCATATTGACATGCAGAGGAAAGAAAGCTGTCAGAGATGATGAGGAAGCAATATTGAGGCCTGATATTGTCATTGGAAGACCTCTGGCACAACACGTGCCTAGCGTTTCAATTCAAATTTGCCTGGTCGCTTCTTGGGTTCACAACTTAGACAACCAGACAATAGGGCCCAAAATGAAGTTGGACCTTTTGAAAATGCCAACACGTCGTGTCAGCAGAATGGATGTGGAAGAAGATGAAGCTAAATTTCGACCGATGGAAGCTGACTATGGATTGTTGGCCAGTAGAAGTAAGAAGAGTGGTGTGGATCAGATTATTAGGTCTTCCCATGAGCATGTGGTCGCAAAAAATGTTTTAGCAGACGGAAGAGAAGACTTGTCTCAAGCATCACTTACACTGGGCTCGTATCTAAGGGGTGAAAGGGGATGGGAAGAAGGTGTGAGGGAGATAGAGGTGACAAACGACGGATCAGTTAACACAATTCTGATCTGGTGGGAAATAATGATGACTGTGAAAGAAGAGGAGGGGAAGGGAGAAGAAAAGGGCTTCAACCTCATGGATAGTAAAGGACGGAAGTTTTCTTTGGCGAAAGAACCAACAAAAATATTGTGAAGTTCATAAATCATGTCAAAAACTGAATCGTATCATAAATCATATTATGACATGAAAATCGTATCGTAAATAGTAAACTGATACTCCCTTTCTGTTCAGATAGCCGTGGAAGGGCTGAGTAACTTGATCAACACAGCAAAAGGGAAAGGATGGACCAAAGGATTCCAAGCAGGAGAACTGAACAACTTGGAGGTAACTCACCTTCAATATGCAGATGATTCATTGGTGTTTCTTGAAGCAAAAAAAGACCAAATCTTGATTTTGAGGATTACTTTTGTCATTTTGAGGCAGCCTCAGGACTCCATCAATTGGCGAAAGAACTTTATCTATCCTATCAACACTGTGACAGGGATGGAAAGATTGGCTAGTAAGCTAGGAGGCAAGATTGGGGAACTTCCAATAACCTACCTAGGCATGCCTCTGGGAGCAAATAACAAGTCCAAAGGTATTTGGAGTGGGGTCCTAGAGGAAATGTGAAAAGAAACTCACCAACTGGAAAAGTCAGTACCTCTCCTTGGGAGGCAGACTAACTTTAATCAATAGTGCCCGTGATGCACTACCTTCCTCTATGATGTCAGTATATCCAATGCCTGCAATTGTATCTAAGAGCATTTATGCCCTTAGGAGACATTTCCTATGCAAGGAAATGAAGACAAAAAGAATTCCACCTAGTTAAATGGGAGGAACTGATAGTGAACAAGGATAAATCTGGCCTAGGCATCAGGAACTTAAGGAAGCAAAACCAAAGCTTCTTGTTGAAGTGGCTGTGGAAATTTGTCCATGAACATCATATGCTTTGGAAGGAGGTCGTCATAGCAAAGTATGGCATGGAGGACAAGTGGATGACAAAAGTGGTTAACACTCCATACAACTGCACTGTATGGAGAGCAATCAGGAATGTGTGGCCTTTGTTGTATTTCAGATCTAGAATCAAAGTGAGAGATGGTCAAAAGACCTCCTTCTGGGAGGACAAACGGAATGGAGCAACACCCATGAAACAGCTGCATCCGGAACTATACATGTTATGTCAACAACAACAGGCAACAGTGGCCACAATGTGGACTGGTCAAGGCTGGAATTTGTTCCTAAGGGGACACCTAAATGACTGGAAAATAGAGAAGGTAATTGCACTCCAGAATTCAGTGGATAATTTTAGCAATCTTACTGAGGAGAAGGACTCACTGGTTTGGTAGAGTGAATTCATGGTAAATTCTCGGTCAATTCCGCATATAGGGCACTCAACAAGACTACAGACCAAGAGACAGACTGGCCATGGAGGATGATCTGGAAACCAAAGGTGCCCTACAAAGTGAATGCCTTTTGTGGTTGCTGTCAAAAGAAGCAGTTCTGACCCATGAAAATCTGAAGAAAAGAGGATATCAATTTGCCTCTAGATGTATTCTATGTGGAGAGCAAGCAGAGAGAATCAACCATCTTTTTTTACACTGTAGGTGGACTGAGTAGCTATGGAGAATGTTCATTTGCCTGAAAGGAATTACGTGGGTGAAACCAGGAAGCATCAAAGGTGTTCTAAGTAGCTGGATTAGGGATGGCAATGCTTCAAAGGAAGAGGGATGAAGTTTGTCCCAGCATGCGTTTGGTGGACAATTTTGAAAGAGAGGAACAATAGGAGCTTTGAGAATGTACTGAGTAGCCTTCAGCAGATTAAAATGAATTGCTTAGCTCTTTTCTATTTTTGGTGTAAACAAGATATTTTAGCTAGAATAGAAGACATCTTTGATGTACTAGATCGTTTATAGGCATCAATTAATTAAGTAAAAGATTTTGTAAGATGTAATATTCTTTTTTGAATGGGAACTACACTTTTGGTTGTAATATACCTGTGGATATCTATAGACTAATGTTACCAGCCTCAAAAATAGTAAAGTTCTACCGTTGAGAAAAACCATGGTGTTCATACTTGTCATAATAAATCATCAGAAATAACGGTTCATAGTTGTAGAGTCATATTGTAAGTAAAATCCTTAATAGGAATCATCAAAGTCAGTTTTCAAAGAAAATCATACTTCTCATAGAACTTTGCATTTGCTGACTTATCCCACACTTCCAGTTGACCTCGTGGATCTGCTTGCGGTATGTGATTAGTTTTTGTTGCGTAGTTGTTTGCAAAGAAATCCCTAATAGAGTTCACAACAGAATTGCAATTATGTAGCGGAGTACAGAAGAAGATGATATTGATGTGAGTGACGAATTAACAAGACTGATATTTAAGGAGTATCAGAATCTTTTCAAGAGGTTTGCAGAATATAAGTAATATGATGTGGAATGTAGAAACTGATTTATTTTGGTTATCAGACTTTGTTTTGGCACGATGTACTTATTATTCTCATCTTTTAAGAGGGTTTAAGAATGTTCATAACTTTTTTTTTATGGATGTCCAAGTTTTGGTGAGAACAGAATGTGAGCTTATAGTCCGTGAAGATTGATGGATTTTTGTGTGTCGCCTTCTCTCTCTTTAATTTTAGTGTATGACTTGCTATTTGCCAATTTGGTGATAAGTTTCTAATAGATTTTTTTTGTGATGTGTGGTATCTATGCCTCAGACAGAATCTCATTATGCAATTGGTTTGAAGATATTGAATCAACTCGTGTCAGAGATGAATCAGGTTAGTATCTCATAAGGCTTATATTTCTTAATATGACTTTAACTGACTGATGTCATATTCCTGTCAAAACCATGTAGATGAAATTTAAGAAGGGTATCCTATGTGTTAGTCGAGGTGCACGAAAGCTGGCCCGAATACCACGGTTATCAAAAAAAGAAAGAAAGGGAAACTAGCAAAGGAGATATCATGTGATATTTCAACTGCTACACTTGTGAGCTTTTAAAAATATATTGGTGCCGAATGACATATCCTAAATCTCCTAATGGGTTGTCTATTTCTGGGGTGTTACAATTTATGTACATAAAAAATGTTCGCTATCTAGTAACTCTTTTAAAGTGATTTATCAGAAGTCTTCTAACATGCAAAGGTCCCCAGATTTTGACACTGATATAGCATTGCTTTTTGTTCCCCCTTTGCTGTCAAATTACTTGATTGTATCTTATTAATTCTACCTTTTAGTCAAGCTCCTGGTTTAATTCAGGGGACTCTTGAGTTCATTATTTTGGAATTTAGTTTTGTATATGATTTGAAGAGAAAATTATCAGCTGAATCTTATGTTGCTAGTTGTTGCAATTTTATAGCTAGGTACTTTTTCTTATGATTTCTAGTATTCTGATATGGACTTAATAAATGGGTAGATTTAAGTCTTTAACCTCCTCATTCTTTGAATCAGCCAGTTCATACAGCTAATAAACTTGTGTGGTTGTACATTTTCTTGATTGCAAAATATCCAGCCCAGTCCTGGATTGCCATCAGCACAGCATCGTAGGGTGGCTTGCTCCTTCAGAGATCAATCGCTTCTTCAAGTATTCCAAGTATCCTTGACATCAATGGCCCAACTGAAAAATGATGGTAATACTCCATCAGATACAATCATAATTGTGATATTTGACATTGTTATGTGCAATTTGTTATCTTACTGTTGTTGCTTGTTCTTAATATGCAGTAACAGTTTCTAAGAAAGCGGCTAGCAGCAAACTACATGAACTGGCGCTTGCTCTGTCCCTGAAATGTTTATCATTCGACTTTATGGGAACAACGGTTGATGAAAGTTCTGATGATTTTAACACTATTCAGGTGGTTTTATCTTCTATAACATATATTTATCAAGTTGTCTAACATACCTGCAAATATCATGTTGCTCACTTAACATTGTTGCAGATCCCATCTTCATGGAAGCAAGTCCTGGAGGATCAATCAACGGTGCAGATTTTTTTTGACTATTATGAAATCAATAAGCCAAACATATCGAAGGAGGTCAGAGTCAAACTGTTTCTGGTGCCTTCAAGTAGATTTTTTGCTTCATTGTTGTCACACATTTAAATTATGTGACTGGTGGTTTGAAGAATTTGATTGATTTACTGAACTGTTGTCAAGAATGCTTTTTTCAGTCATCAGTTTAGATTCTCAATCTTGAAGCAGTAAATTGACGAGTGTAACAAGCTTAATTGTCTCAGGCTTTAGAGTGTTTAGTCCGGCTTGCTTCAGTGAGGAGATCTCTGTTTTCAAATGACACTTCTAGAGTGAAATACTTGGCACACCTGATGACAGGAACCAAAGACATTATGCAAACTGGGAAAGGTGAACAGGATTATTGTATTTCAATTATGTTGGTTATCTTTATAGACATCATAATCATATCAGATAACATTAGTTGTGGGTTTTATATAAATTTGTAGCTCAGGATTGGCTTCTCGATTTTCTGTTATTCTCTCCTGGTGCTTTATTTTATTTATCTTTTCAGTTCTTTGGTTATCTAGACGATTTCTTTCGTATAGTGGCGTTTTATTAAATTTTACATTTTGTATTGCTATGTTTCTGTATAAATCTGGTGTGATAATATCATATCCAACTCTGCTTGGCCATTGAATTTGCAGACTTGTTCTGGTCTTGACTGAGGATAGATACATTTGGCCTACAGAAGCCTAACATAAAACATCTGTGGTGCTTATCCATCTTGAAGTCCGTTTGAGGCAATGTCTCTTTGGAGTTAGAATCCCTATGTGTAGACGCCCAACATGTTAATATCCATCTTGGATCTTTTTGTGATAAGTAATACGGTAAATTTTTGTTGATGATCTGGGAAAACCCTTAATACCAGAACCTACAAGATGAAGACACACTTTCCAGCAAATGACACACATCATCTGTACCAGCAAGAATCTCATTGGGGCTCCAAATTTGGTTAAAAATAAAGGGAATTTTCCTTATATGTGCAAAGCGAAGTATCCCATCAAAACTTGTCCTCCTTTTTTTGGTTCACAGTACCCAAATAAGTGCTGGGGGAGCGACAATCTAGGTTCTGCTTTTCCATTACACCAACTGCTATTGTCTGGCGGTAAAGCTCTTAAAATGATGTTTATAACTAACAATATCCATTTTAAGTATTAAAAACATTGATAAAGTAGCAGATCTCATTTAAATGCCATCTTGCTGCTGTATTTTTCTATTTACTTGTAATATCAATGGGTGCAGCCGTGCAGTACACTTACTTACGCAGATAGGTCTTTTGAGTTTAATGACATATTTTTCCTACTACATTTTTCTTCGATCTTTGAATATGAAGGGATAGGGGAGGGAGAAAGGAAAACGAACATAAGTTGACTCCTGCTGATTTAGCGTCGACTTGATTGAGCAAGCAGATGGTGGTTTAGAGTGTTACATTTGCTATGTTCTGTTATAGGATGTCATTATGACTCCGCTTCCCCCTCCTTGGAACAGGTCTGGCTTGTCATGATAATTATCATGAGTTCTGTCGGCTTCTTGGACGTTTTAAAGTCAATTATCAGGTATGAAACATTTCCCCCTTCACCTTTTTCCTTCTTGATAATATGAAAATGCAGTGTTACGCATCGACATTGATTTAATTCTTTTTGTGAGGATTCATATAAGCTGACATAAGGTGTTATTTTTAGTTTCCATAGTTACTTTAATAATGTACGTATAATTCTTATATTGTGTTCGCTTGGTTTTCTCCTTATTGCATTCTTAACTCAGATAGCATTTTGAATTGTATCTTGTAGATTTTGGAATTTCCTTTGCATATATCCATGTTTGCTTAGATTTATGATTAAGAGAATCAAGGAAATTTTCCTTAGGTTAATATCATAAAACCAGGAACTACTTACATTCATCAAAAGGGATTCAATCTAATCCTCTTCATCAAAAACTTTTACTATTTATATTTGTACTTGAACTTTTTAAAAGGTCTACATATAGTACATGTCGAATCCGCTTGACAATACAATGATGTTAGAGTAGTGGTCAAACATGTTACGATCTAAAGGTCGCATGTTTGTAGATTTTGTTCTGCACAGGGTTTAGACTTTGTACTCCTCACTCCATTGTATCATCTCTACTCTCTCACCTCCTTTCCTGCGTCACTACCTGCAGTTGCTCCTTGGCACCTCCTCCAATGTTGGCCAGTCAGGTGCCAGCACACTTCATCAGTCTGATGTTCACGGGATAAGTTACACAACCTATATGTTAAAGAAAAGCCCTTCGTTATATATGTCAATAATGCCAAGGGCCTTGGAAAATGAGGCATTTCATTCTGGGGTCTTTATCATCAGTGGTCGATCCAACATTTTCGGCTTATTGGTGCTCACTTCTTTTAATGTAAAATTACTATAAATGCGATATTTAAAACATTAGTGAGAAAAAATAAGATTAATTTACAAAAACAAAAAAAAATCAATTTTTGAGGGAAAAAAATAATTTAAAGGATTTCATAACCAAATAGCCAGATTTCTCCAGAAAAATAAGATAAGTTTATTGGACATGGCTTTTTAATCTTGTCGTGTCACGAGAAACTTATCAAACGTTAAAGAAATTAAGACTAAAACTTAAGTATATAAAGAAAAAGAGAAGAACATGTGAGAGTTTATATTGGAGTGAAAGAGAAAAAATAGATAATGTGTAAATAATTGTTATTAGTGCGAATCGAACCCTTGACCTCCTTAAAGACAAGGCCTTCAAACTGGTCACTAGACCAAAGCACCTATTTGTTCTGTGGGTGCTGAACATCTAATATGCTCAAAATTTTAAGAAATTACTATATATATATATATATATATATATATATATAAACACTTTTATGTCGACATTAATGGGTGCTCGATCACCCGGAAGAATGAATGTGGGTCTGCCCCTACTTATCATTTTATTTAAATGAAGCAGAAACTACTTGTATTTGCATGCGAGTTGATTAAGTGATCAGAATTTTTCAATGGGATAATGGATACAAAACCTAGTGGCTAAGGGATGATTATCAAGCCCTTGGAAAAATCTAATAAAATTTAAGTTTGTAGCTACTCTGCTAGACATCCAATTTTCTTGTTCATCATTGGTACTTAGGAGTTTAATCCATATATAAATGAATTACATAAAAAAATATTGCAAGGGTTGAAATGAGAAAAAGTATTTGGTATGAGTTAAATGGCTGTGAAAACCCAAAATGTTAAACTTGTGTTGGGGCAATGTGAGGGGACTCTAAACACTGCCTGATCATGATGACGTTATAAGAGGATCATCTCTTAGCCCGTTCCGATTTTCTATAGTGATGGATGAATTGACACATCATATTCAAATAGAGCTGCCATGATGTATGTTATTTGCCAATGATATAGTATTGATTGACGAGACGAGCAGTGAAGTTAATGACATGTGGTAGAGTCTAAAACTTTTCGGTTAAGCGGGACTAAAATCGAGTACATGATAAGAATGGGGTTACTTGCAAGAAACAAGAAACAATGCGGAAGTGAGAGTACGAAGATCAAAGATGGAATTTAAAGATATGCGACATTCTAGAATAAGATTCCTAAATTTCAAGATTAAGTGCTGAGAACCTTAATTGATTTTATTTTTCAAATTTAGTGGATTAAAATAGTTATGATACTAATAGATTCAATTCAAGAACATCGATTAAAAGGTGATCTATACTCCTATTTCAAAGAAATTAGAGACAATCTGTGACAATCCTGAAGCATCCATTGCTGAGACCTGGACTAACCAAGGATGGAATATCATCTCTAGGAGACTTCTAAATGACTGGGAGATTGAGAGTGTGGCCAGCCTACTGCAAAGGTTGAATGATTTCTCTGGTTTAAATACCAACCCTGATACAATCATAGAGACACGATACGGATGGAAAAAATTTTCAGTCGTTTCAGTCGGAAGATTGTACAGAAGAAATCTGATCTCACAACCTGGAAACATCCCTGGACCTTGGAAACAAATATGGAAATCTAATATTCTACCAAGATTAAGGGTTCCACATGGAAGGTATGTAGAAGAGCATGTCTCACTCAGGAGAAACTGAAGAAGGAGAAATTGAAAAAGAGAGGTTTTTAGATTGTCTCAAGGTGCTTCTTTGCAAGGAAAAGGAGGAAAGAAATAGCCATTTGTTCCTCCATTGTAGAGTGACTTCTCAGATGTGGTGTATGTTTCTTAATCTCATCCAAAAACCATGGGTGATGCCTGAGCATATGGCAGATCTTCTAACCTGCTGGATGAGAAGACGTGGGAGTAAAAACAGTACCTAGTCCCTTCTTGCATATGGTGGTCACTCTGGAAGGAAAGAAACAATAGATGTTTTGAGAATATTACTAATCCAATGCAGAAAGTAAAAGAAAACTCCATTAACACTTTATATCTTTGATGTAAAGAAGAGGGCATAGATGAGGTAAAACAGCTAGTAGACTTCTTAGGCTATCTGTAATTATGATTACTTGCACTGTGATTTTTTTGATGGTTGACAGCATATCCACATTGCTGAGGAATATAACTTTACCTTGCTCCAAAAAAAAAAAGAATTAGTATAATGCAAATTACATTCCTAGACCCCTATTTCAAACTAGACCATTCTTTGTGAAACAGAGGGAGTAATAAAGTAATTAATATACAACAAATATAACCATGTTTTATTTACATAAAAATAGCCAAAAATCACACTTAAAATACACCTACTATACAACATAGCTTGCAAAAGTCATGGAAAATATATACCCACTATACAATATAGCTTACCTATACGTTAGCGATACATTGACTATGCATTACGCTACACTCAAAAAGTTAAACTATACATGAAATATACTGGCTATACATGAAGTATAGTAGTATACAATGACGATTCAATCCCGATCAACTTTAAAATTATCTCTACATAGTCCCAAAATTTAGATATGAATACTCTCGATGTTTTGAGTCTTTTGATATGTAATTTGTTTGAAACGATTAACGATTTTGATACGCCTAAGTTTTTTTTTTAAAAGAAGCAGAAAAATATTGAAGAAGATGAAGCGGAAGAAGATGAAGAAGAAGAATGACGATGAAGAAGAAAAAGCAGACAGTTGATGAAATTGAAAAACGAAAGAAGAAGCCATTAATGTATGAATTGGAAGGAAGAGGAAGAACATATTTGGCTAATTTTAGTAATTTTTGAAAGTTAGGCTAATTTAGTTGTAACACCAAGTGCCGAGTGGCCACTTTGCATAATTTGCTCGCTAATTAATACTAAAATCAAACTAGGAAAATTTTTAACTAGGAAAGCTAGTAAAATTAATACCAAAATTCTTCCCAAAGCTACCTACTAGAAATAAGGAGAGTAAGTGCCAAATTAGCACCATAACTGAAGCCACTTTTAGCATATTTAGGCGTGAATTTCAACTTATCGTAGGCTTGATTTTCAGTCCTCTTTGACTCCACCTAGGCTTGATTTTCAGCCCCCATGATCTATGTGGGGTTGACTTGCAGTCCCATTTTGGGGTCTATGTGGCCCAATTTCGGGCTCCATGTGGTCCTTATTTTCCTTTTATCAGATTTGTACTTGGATCATGAAATATGTGTATCACTTAGCTCATTCTGTTCCTCAATTCTAGAACTCGTTCTTGGACTCTTCTTCCACGATAAGCATCTTCTTAATTTCTCATTGAATCCCGTCAACCTTTAATAGGATAAGCTTGAAATATTAAATTATATTATTATTCCAAAATAAAAATGTTAACTTTTGTAACAGTAATTAAAATACGGGAGGTATGCATAAAAACGCATACCATAATGGAAGGCAGTCTTATGAAACCAAGCCTGAAAAGAGGTCTCTGAAATTACGCAAGCTAATGATTAGAAACTTTGAAGCAATAGATGAATGTTTTAATTGCCTAAAGATTGAGATTTATTAATTAAATAGTGAAATTTTTTCATGATTTTTCTACTTAGGGTTTTAGCAAGTACTTTAATTTTGCCAAGATTTGTGAATTAATTATAATACTAAGATAATCCAAGAGAAGATGCAAAGTAGGTTTAGTTTATAAATTTGAGATTATCATAGTATCAATTGGACAAGAGTATGACATTGTTTGACTCTAAAAGAACTTCATGTAAGGTGAGATAAAAATAATGTTGTTTTTACTACCATTTAATAAAAGTAAAAGCATAATAATAACGGTGAATACGACATCATATTGAAGTAGTTCCTAGTGGGTATGTTGTATGAAGACGAAGAATCTTGTATTATAAATCATTTTTAGGTCCATAACCTGAACCAAGTTGATAAAGCCAATTCTTTGATAATGGTTGACCATATCAATGTCTTCATGAGGATGTTCTCATGGATAATTTGTTTGCTCTTAAATTATTTTTTTGGATTACCATTGCTTGCTCTTAAAGTTGCTTCTCATTGACATGCTCATTGCAGAATCTACCATTTGTCTCGAGTCTGACCAGGCCAGGATATTTTGTTTCATCTTCCTTTTCCCCAGAACGTGTTTGATGTGCCTTCTTTATGTGGTTTTGATACTTCTTTCGCAGTTATCAGAGCTTGTGAATGTGGAAAGTTATGGGGACTGGATACGCCTGGTTGCTGAATTTACTTTGCGATCTTTGCAGTCTTGGCAGGTTAACTCTTTAATAACTGGATTCAAGAGTAGCCTTTGGTCATTAAAATTTTACTTTGTTTTCACGAAATTTCTGATTTTATTCCCATGATCAGTGGGCTAGCAGCAGCGTTTACTACCTTCTTGGGCTGTGGTCTAGATTGGTTTCGTCGGTTCCATATTTGAAGGGAGACACTCCAAGCCTGCTTAGTGATTTTGTGCCAGAGATTGTCAAAAGTTTTATCACATCTCGATTTGGTTCCTTTCAGGTTGCACTGAATTGATTTTGCATGTGAGGTTGCATCAAGAGTTATCATATTAAGTTGTGGCTTTCGATTTACTCTCTGTTATGTTTTGGTGTTGCAGGGTGAAGTCTCTGATCTCTCAGAGAACCCCCTTGACAATGTTGAACTTCTTCAAGATCAGCTCGACTGCCTTCCTAATCTTTGCAGATTTCAGGTCCAGACTCTAAAATATCGACACTTCAAAGATTATCAAAATGTTCTGAAAGCTGCTCGACTTTCTGTTCAATTTTTTAGTTCAGACTGCTCAGAATATGTTTTGACTGTTGGTTTTTGACCTACTGAATTTTCTGAAATCGGTTTTGGTCGATACAGTATGAAAGCTGTAGCTCATACATTATGCAGATTACTGATCCTCTGCTTCAGATGTATATGGTATGCTTAGATCGTCATCTAATAATTTGTAAGAGTTGAATGCCTAACGGAGCTTATGTGTTTGCAGTGATACATTTGTTTCTGTGTGAAACAGGAATCTGCTGATCCCCAGGTTCTTGCAGTGGTGGAAACAAAATTTGCTTGGATAGTTCACATTATTGCAGCTATTGTTAAGACTAAGCAGCTTAGTGGATACAGGTATTGCCAGCTATATGCTGATTTTAACTGTGTTGTGGATCTTCTAGGTTCGCCATTCACCTAATTTTCTCATGTATATTTCCACTTTCAGTGCTGAATCTCAAGAAATCCATGATGCAGAACTTTCAGCACGTGTACTGCGGCTGATAAATGTTACTGATAGTGGCTTACGCAGTCAGGTTCACTCTAATTTCCTCCTGATACTTTGGCAATATAGCATTAAAATGTAGAGAAGTTATTTTTTCATGTTCAGCTGAATTAAAATGAAGGTCTAACTCTACTGTGTATTGTACTTCGTCTTTTCCTTAGTAACTTGATCGAATTTGCATATATTGGGTGACATTTTGGTACTCACGTATTGTTTTTGTCATTCTTCATATAATCCAGAGATATGCAGAAACAACCAAACAGCGCCTTGATCTAGCTATTCTTGTGTTCTTCCAGAACTTCAGAAAGTCGTATGTTGGAGATCAGGCAATACATTCATCAAAGGTACATAATTGAAATTTCTTTGCTATCTTACCCAAGTGCTAAACTTCTTAATTCATTTCTTACTGGGTATTTAATCCATTTATTCCTCTGCAGCAACTATACACTAAATTGGCTGAACTTCTTGGACTCCATGATCATCTGCTTATATTGAATCTCATTGTTGGGAAGATAGCAACAAGTCTTAAGTTTTACAGAGAGGTAATTGTAATAGTTGATTTCTTGTGATTTTTCGATGAAAGCGAATCATTATTTCTCTTCTTTTTCATTAGAGTGATGGAGTTATCAGTCAAACATTAAATATCATGTTGGAAATGGCGTCTGGGCAAGTATCATCTTACTATTCTTCTCAACTCTTTTGCTATTATTAGAATTGATGACATCTCCTGGCTCTTTGTAATTAGTTTAACCTTCTTGAATTGGCAGATATATGACTGCAAAACTTCTGGTAAAGTTGGATACCACTCAATTAATAATCTCCAATCGGAACGTAAGTATTGTTTGTAACTGCGGTATGTTGCTCTCTTTTCAAGTTGTTCCTAAACATTTGCGGCTTTGATCTGATACTTCAAATTCTGCATATTCAGAGGGAAGAATTCCCCTTTTTGGGGGACTACAGGTGCTCTCGTAGTAGAACTACCTTCTACTATATTATTGGCTTGTTGATCTTCATGGAAGATAATTTTTTGAAATTTAAAGCATCAATGGATCCACTTCTGCAGGTATACATGTTTTTGGGATTGTGATTGATGTAACGTTCTTATTTGTCGTACCTTGAATAGTATGTGAAGTGTTTTTTCCCGCAACATTTTTTTTGTTTAATTGCACCTCAAATTGCTCCACTCTCTTTTCATTAATTAATTGCTCCGAGTACTTTGTTTTAGTATTAAAAGATTCAGAAGCTTTACTTGTGTTTCTGCTTCTCACTCTGATAATTTGAGTTTAATGATGCAATAAAAGGTCTTGCTCAGTTTGGAATTGATACCAGATGCCTTGTTTCACACTGATGATGTTAAACAAGCATTAATTGGGTTGATGAGGGATCTTAGAGGAATTGCAATGGCTACAAGTAGGTTAGTAGCATCGTCAATATCAATATTTTCTGAGGGTCTAGACTTGAATATTTTTGACACACTAATTTTTTTTTTTTGTTCTCCTATTCCTATCGTTCAACAGCCGAAGGACATATGGTTTTCTATTTGATTGGTTATATCCAGCACATATTCCTCTACTTCTCAAGGCCATAACAATATGGGCAGACACTCCAGAGGTGAGACTTAATCCAAAACTTGACATACTGCTCTGGTGATTACATAAGCTATAATTGGTTATAGTTGCACCATTAACCCCTTCCCCGTACCTCACCATGGTTCTCTTATCACAATCAAAGTTGTGGCTTACAGTTGTTTTATCCATAAATTCGTGCTTGGTCCATAAACAGCCTCTCTACCCCACAGGTAGGGGTAAGGTCTGCGTACAACCTACCCTCCTCAGACCCATTTGTGGGATTTCACTGAGTTGTTGTATTGACTTGATAATAGAACACTTAAATCCTAGAGGTTTCTTTGTGTATTTGAAAAACAAATGCTTAACAGTTGTCAAATATTTGTAATGATTCAACTGGTGAAAGTACTTTTTTGAAGTTATCATGCACACAAGCAGTACCTTATGGTAAGCAGTTAAAGTATACTGCTGCATTAAATCCATTTAGGGTTTGATTGTTCTTCAAAAAGCGGTAGAGTTAGCTCAGATTTCGAGAACTGGTATGGTGTTTTGAAGTTAGAAAGCTACCAGGCACAATTATTGAGGAGGGGGGGGGGGTCTCTTTTTTCCCGGTGATCTTAGTTTCTTCCTGGCATCTTGACAGTTTGTTTACTAATCATCTCTCTGTGATTTTAATCTAAAAACTGTAGTATCTTTTATGGGGGAAAACAGAATTTATGGTGCTTTGGGATTTTAGTCTTATGATATCACCAGACTCATTGCCAGAGTTGAAGTCTTGTTTGAGCGGGTAGAACGAAAAGTCTTGTTTGAGCGGGTAGAACGAAGTAGATATTTGATGCGCAGAACCATGCACATTCAGCCGGGAAACCATGGATGGTTGGTGTTTGTATTACAGGGATGCATCAAAAGACTCTGGTACTTGCACTAGAATATTGAAGCTAAACGAACAGGCCCTTAGCAATTGATGGCAGTATATCTGAGGAGGGTTTTGAATCCGAAGCAACGCTGAGATTTCATATAAATTTAATCAAATTAAGCCAAATATTTGGGGTGTGTACAGAGGGATATGAAAGAGAATTCTTCTCGTTAATAAGTAGAATGGGGCAAAAAACCACAGGGGAGTAACAAAGCAACAGTGACAATAATAGCAACACAACCAACCTGTCAGTGCCTAAAGAGTTGAGGAATCTCATTTTCAATATGAAATTCAAAGAGGGGGATCCTAGGAGTAGAGGGAGGAGATCATCAATTGTGGAACAATGATGGTAAAAATAATTTCTTCGAATGTAAGGGGGTTAAACGACTAAGGGAAGAGGGATTTAGTCGGAAACCAAATTAATCAATGGGGGGGCAGATGTCTATATCCTTTTGGAGACTAAACTAAAAGACAAAATTAGTAGTTAAATTCACAGCATTTGGAACAACAGATGGTTGAGTGAACTTCATGTAGAGGCACAAGGGTCTAGTGGAGGTAATTTAATTAAGGTAAATTGTCTATAATGACAAACTAATAAATTAAATTAAATGCTATAATCACAATTTAATTTAATTGTACCCTGTAGCAAACTGTTTGCCAGTCACCTCTCTCCCTCAAACTCTCGCTCGCTTTCACTTTTATACAAATACAAGTGTATAAAATGTATTTCTGTTTGTATAAAGCAAGAAAAAATTGTGTATGTACATATATTTTCGTTCCCCTCTCTCCCCTCTCCTAGATCTTGCTCACCACTCTCCCAGATCTCGCTCGCCACCCTTGCCTCTATCGCTTATACAAACTGAAACGAAATGTATAAATTGTGTTTCTGTTTGTATAAAGCGAGAGAAAATTATATATACACACGCAAATACATATATCTTCGTCCTATACACTTATAATTACACAATACAAATATTCCCCTGCCCAATTTTCTTTTCTTTCTCTCTTTCTCGCTTTATACATACGCAAATTATACAATTGATTTGTATACAACTGTTGTGTAAATGTATAGCGAATTATAGGAATGGTTTCTTTGTATATGATAGTGAATTATACATATTTATGTTTCCTATGGAGCGCAATATGCAAACTTTGCTATAACGTACAAATATAAATATTGTGTTTGCTAATATGTGAAAGTTGCTCTTTTAATTATGTGGGATAAAAGAATATGGGAGGGGGTTCTGGTGGAAGCATGATCACAATGCATTTCTTGTAAATTTTCAAACCAGATTCAAGAATTTTCCTCGTTTCTAACACCAGTTTATGCTAAGTGCAAGAAGATAGAGAGGAGAGAACTGTGGGGTGAGTTGGGTCCTATGAGAAGTCTGTGTGAAGGTCCTTGTGTAGTACCCGGGGGGGGGGACTTCAATGTTTTAGATACTCGGTAGAAAGATCCAATTGCTCTAGGATTAATGGTGCTATGACTGAATTTTCTGAATGCATTGAGGAATTGGAATTAGTAGAGCCTCCAAGGTCTTACACTTGGAGAAGAGGGGAAGGGCACCAAACAACTTCCAGAATTGATAGATTTCTCTATAGCTCACAATGGGAGGAGCAGTTCACTTTTATCAAGCAATCCACAATAAGTTGGGATCTGACCACAACCTACTGACTGTGGGAATCTGAATTTCTAGAAGTCCTACTTCAAATTCGAAAATAGGTGGATGAGAGTGGAAGGATACAAGGAAGAGGTGAAATTATATCTTTTGTAATAACTGGAACCCCAAGTTTTGTAAAGGAGGGGATTATTGGAAGAGCTGGCCAAAATGGGAAGCTGTACAGGAACAACGAGTGCTCACCGAGGAGGAGATCTAATAGAAAAACAAATTTGGCTATCACTTATGAGCAAGTAGTTAAGAATGAAGAAATAAGATGGAGGCAAAGATAAAAAATCCAGTGGCTAAAGCACGGGGATAAAAATACTAAGTTTTTTCACTGAGCAACTACTTCTCATAAGAGGGATAATTCCGTTGAGTCTCTACTGGTGCATTAATGACCCCTCTATCATTAAAGAGACCATCAAAAACTTCTACCAAAATTTGTACACAGAATCAGAGGAGTGGAGGCCTGAGTTACAGTTACATGGGATCACAACCATTAGTGTGGAGGAGTAGATAGAACTAGAGGGCCCTTTTGAGGAGGAAGAGATCTCAGGCTGCTTAAAGCTTTGTGCTATGCAGAAAGCACCTGGACTTGATGGTTTCCCCATGTTCTTTTACTGGTCTTTCTGGGAGATCCTAAAAGAGAATATTATAAAGGCTATACTAGAATTCCACGCTAGACAGATTACTGAGAAGAGCTTTAATGCTACTTTTGTAGCACTCATCCCTAATTAAGCCAGTGCTGCTGAACTTAAAGACTTCACTAATAAGTCTGATTACCGGAGTTCACAAGGTGATAGCAAAACTACTGGCAGAAAGGCTGGAAAGAGAGATTGATAAGCTTGTCAACAAGAACCAAATGACATTCATTAAAGGAAGATAAATAATGGATGCGACTCTCATTTGCAAGTGAGTGTGTGGACTCTAGATTGAAAGGAAACATTCCAGGGTAATGTCGTGGACATTGAAAAAACATACGATCATGTAAATTGGGGTTTCCTGTTAAACTCCTTGAGACAGATGGGATTTGGAGAAAGGTGGGTGACATGGATAAAATTTTGCCTAAGCACGATGAGATTCTCAACATTCTTGTATATGGAGAACCGGTGGGTTTTTTCTCTCCAAGAAGGGGAATTAGACAAGGTGATCTTCTTTCACCCTTGTTATTTATCCTGGTAATGCAGGGATTTGATAGTTTGATAAGAATTGCTACTCAAAACAGGTGGATCAAAGGTTTCTAGATTAGTGGAAACAATGGTGATATTAAAGAGATTTGCGAGATGGGCGAGAATCCGAGTTCGAGGACCCAAGGAGAACATCCCGACAAAGGTCGAGTTGTCGGATGGCAAGCTGATTTTCTCTTTACCGATCTGGTGTGAAGCTCCGGCAACCTTCAAACCGACGATTGAGTCGAAAATAGATTATGGAGGTGACAACAAGAAGTTAGAGGAGAAAGCAGAGGCCAGCAATGTCTATGATGATGACAGACCTAGTCGACAGGGGAAAGAAAAAGAAAATGTACAGGCCAGCTATGTCTCTAATGATAGCAGACCTAGTAGACATGGGAAAGGAAAGGAGAAAGTACAGGAGATGTATGTTAAAACCAATGGTTACAAGAATGAGGCAAAGTCTTTTCAAACTTCCCATGTGGGAAGAGAAGAGGGGTCCTACTTGGATCCGATGGATGAAAGGCCTATTTTAAGTGGGCCTGCTGACTGGATAAATGAAAAGGAGACTCAAAATCTTTTGGGCCTTAAAAAGCCCAAGCATTTTACTGAACCTTTTGTTGATTTTCAAACTTTTTTGGGCTCTTCTTCTTTCAATTCCCTTGACCATTCAACCATAGCTGGTGACATTGAGGCCTGCATGCGCATGGGAGGAGAAATTTTACGCATGCCAGAGGACTCGAGGCAGATCGCGAACTCCTCATGGAATGACAAGACAGGGGGTAAGGAGATACAGAGCATGTAGGTGGAAAGTTTTGAAGGTAATGAGTCGATGGAATTGTTGGGAGAGTCGATGGAGTTCTTGCACGAACCCAGGCCCCTAGTAATTGATGACAGTATATCTGAGGAGGGCCTTGAGCCTCAAGCAACGCTGAAATTTCACATAAATTTAGTCAAATTAAGCCAAATATTTGGGGTGTGTACAGAGGGATATGAAAGAGAATTCTTCTCTTTGATAAGTAGAATGGGGCAAAAAACCACAAGGGAGGAACAAAGCAACAGGGAAAATAATAGCAACAAAACCAACCAAGCAGTGCATAAAGAGTTGAGGAATCTCATTTTCAATGTGAAACTCAAAGAGGGGAGGGGAGCCTAGGAGTAGAGGGAGGAGATTATCAATTGTGGAAATTGTGGAACAATGATGGTAAAAATAATTTCTTGGATGTAAGGGGTTTGAACGATGAGGGGAAGAGGGATTTAGTTAGAAACTTGATTAATTAATCCGGGGCAGATGTCTATATCCTTTTGGAGACTAAACTAAAGGACAGTATGAGTAGTTTAATTCACAACATTTGGAACAACATATGGTTGAGTGAACTTCATGTTGAGGCACAAGGGTCTAGTGGAGGTATTTTAATTATGTGGGATAAAAGAATATGGGAGGGGGATCTGGTAGAAGCAGGATCACAATGCATCTCTTGTAAATTTTCAAACAATAATCAAGAATTTTCATGGTTTGTGACAGCAGTTTATGCTAAGTGCAAGAAAATAGAGAGGAGAGAACTGTGGGGTGAGTTGGGTGCAATGAGAAGTCTATGTGAAGGTCCTTGGGTTGTAGGGGGGGACTTCAATGTTATTAGATACCCGACAGAAAGATCCAATTGCTCTAGGATTAATGGTGCTATGAGTGAATTTTCTTAATGCATTGAGGAATTGGAATTAGTAGACCCTCCTTTATTTAGAGGGTCTTACACTTGGAGAAGAGGGAAAGTGCACCAAACAGCTTCCAGAATTGATAGATTTCTCTATAGCTCACAATGGGAGGAGCAAGTCACTTTTATCAAGCAATCCACAATGCCAAATTTGGGTTCTGACCACAACCCAATTCTACTAACATGTGGGAATCTGAATTTCAAGAAGTCCTACTTCAAATTCGAAAATTGGTGGATGAGAGTGGAAGGATTCAAGGAAGAGGTGAAATTATGGTGGCAATCTTTTGTAACAAGTGGAACCCCAGGTTTTGTTTTGGCAGAAAGGCTGAAACTTTTGAAAGGAAAGATGAAGGAATGGAGTAAGAATAATAGGAAAAACTGTAAAGCAAAAAGGAGGGGACTATGGAGGAGCTGGCCAAATGGGAAGCTGTACAGAAACAAAGAGTGCACACAGAGGAGGAGATCCAACAAAAAACAAACTTGGCTGTCACATATGAGCAAGTAGCTAAGAATGAAGAAATAAGATGGAGGCAAAGATCAAAAATCCAGTGGCTAAAGCATGGAGATGAAAATTACTATGTTTTTTCACTAAGTAGCTACTTCTCATAAGAGATATAACTCCTTTGAGTCTCTATTGGTGGATGGATGCAATACTAATGATCTCTTGTCATTTAAGAGACCATCAAAAGTTACTACCAAATTTTGTACATAGAATCAGAGGAGTGGAGGCTTGAGCTATAATTTCAAGGGATCACAACCATTACTGTGGAGGAGCAGATAGAGCTAGAGGCTCCTTTCGAAGAGGAAGAGATCCTAGGTTGCTTAAAGCTTTGTGCTATGGAGAAAGCACCTGCACCTGATGGTTTCCCCATGTCCTTTTACTTGTCTTTCTGGGAGATCCTAAAAGAGAATTTTATAAAGGCTATTCAAGAATTCCATGCCAGACAGATTACTAAGAAGAGTTTTAATGCTACTTTTGTAGCACTCATCCCCAAGAAAGCTAGTGTTGTTGAACTTAAAGACTTCAGACCAATAAGTTTGATTACTGGAGTTTACAAGGTGATAGCAAAACTACTGGCGGAAAGGCTGAAAAGAGTGATTGATAAGCATGTCAGCAAAAACCAAATGATATTTATTAAAGGAAGACAAATAATGGATGCAACTCTCATTGCAAGTGAGTGTGGACTCCAGATTGAAAGGAAACAGTCCAGGGGTAATGTGCATGCTGGACATTGGAAAAGCATACGATCATGTAAATTGGGGTTTCCTACTAAACACCTTGAGACAGATGGGTTTTGGAGAAAGATGAGTGGCATGGATAAAATTTTGCATAAGCACGGTGAGATTCTTCATTCTTGTAAATGGAGAACCAGTGGGTTTTTTCTCTTCCAGAAGGGGAATCAGACAGGGTGATCCTCTTTCACCCTTTTTATTTATCTTGGTAATGGAGGGATTTGATAGTTTGATAAGGATTGCTACTCAAAACAGATGGATCAGAGGTGTCCAAATTAGTGGAAACAATGGTGATATTAAAGAGATTTGTCATCTACTTTATGCAGATGACACCGTGATTTTCTGTGAGCCACAAGAGGAGCAATTTAGATTCATCAAACTAATTTTGTTGTTTTTTGAAGCTTGTACATGGTTGAAAGTTAACTGGGGAAGAGCAGTTTATATCCTATTAAGGATGTGACAAACATTCAAAGTCTAGCTGACATTTTGGGATGCGGAGTGGGGAAATTGCCCACAACTTATTTGGGTTTGCCTTCAGGTAATACACACAAAGATTTGAAGATATGGGACAACATAGTCGAGAAGACTGAAAAAAGACTAGCTAGATTGGAAGGCTCAATACATTTCTTTTGGTGGTAGACACATTCTTATCAACTCTGTTCTAGATTATCTCCCAACATATGTTATGTCTCTTTTCGCTATACCGGCAAAAGTGGTTAAGAAATTGGACGAACTTAGGAGCAGTGTTTTAGGAAGCGAGAAGCGGAAAAAAGCGACGAGGGCTTGCTTCACAGAAGCGAGAAGCGTGAAGCGAAGCGCACACTTTTTTAAAAAAAGGCGACGTTTAGTATAAAAATAAAAAAAATATTAAATAACTAAATAGAGGTAATATAGTCTTAGATTGAAAGAAATTACATAGGCAAAAATACTCATAAGTCATAACATATAAAGCAAAAAATCAAATTAAATCACAAAGATTCAAACTCCTATTCTTCAACACGATCCTCAAACTCTTCAAGTGCCATAACCAAGGGTTCTACTTGGTCATCATCTTCTTCATCATCAGAAGGCTCATCAACAAGGTTTCAATTTGAACTAGAACCTCCAACTTCTCTTTCCTTGCCACTTAATGTACTCCCCCTATAACTATAAATATTCTCCTCAACACCACTTGCCACAGAAACATCACCATAAGTGAGACTTTCTCCTTCGTACAGTTTTTCATCTTGGTGATCTTGTGGTGCTCCAGTTAACCATTCATTTGCCTCATCAATACTATCCAACAAAATTGGATCAATGGTATTACGATCCTTGTAACAACGTGCCAATGTTCTATTATATTTGATGAACACTAGATCATTGAGGCGTGTCAACTCCAGCCTATTTCTCTTTTTACTATGAATCTGCACATAGTAGAAAGTAATAAATAGGAGGGGGGGATGATTAAGATATCAATTAAATTAGTAATAATGTATTAATATAATGTAGTTTCTCATATGTTCATACACGCTCCAATTTCTCTCACAACCGGATGCGCTACAAGTTAAACTTTGTACTCTTATAGCAAATTGTTGCAAGTTTGGGACATTATGACCATATTGCATCCACCATTCAACTGTAGAAGAGTTATTTTAAAAGATGTGTAATAACTTAAAAGTTGAAGTTGTAAACAGTTAAAAGATGAAATTCTCACCTGGTGACCTCAAGGTTCTAGCTCTAATGGCTGATTCAATTCCAAGTAGGCCATCCGCTTTCATGTACACACCAAGCTCCTTCCCTATTTTGTCTTGCAAAGTTTTATGTGGGATCATCCTCTCAACACATTTATGATATCCCTGCCACACTTCTTTCAGTTAAAGTCTATAGTAGAGCCCTGGGTTCAAAATGTGTCCCGCTGCTTGCAAAGGCTGATGAAGTTGATTTGTCCACCTTGCATCAATGATTTCAAAAACACTTTGATATTTCCTTGTATCATAATTGAATGCCTTTTCAATACTTTCTTTGGCCCTATCCATAGCTTCATAAATGTAACCCATTGGTGGTTTTTTCTCCCCATCTACCATACGAAGTACATGAATTAAAGGACCACCAACTCTGAGTGCTTGAACAACGTCATTCCAAAAAAAATGGACTAATGATACGTCTCCCAACTTCTTTACCAAGAGGTTCCTTTGAATAAATACTCTCATTCCATTCAGTTGACATAAACAAATTTCTCAAATTTTTCTTTTGCTTATAAAAACTATACAAAGTCAAAAAAGCTGTTGCGAATCTTGTCTTGGCGGGTTTTACCAAATTTCTTTGCTTT
This sequence comes from Solanum arcanum, assembly GCA_027789145.1. Taxonomy (NCBI): domain Eukaryota; kingdom Viridiplantae; phylum Streptophyta; class Magnoliopsida; order Solanales; family Solanaceae; genus Solanum; species Solanum arcanum. The sequence goes on from CM050933.1 coordinate 66,139,330, forward strand.
GTATATCTCCTCATCATATTCAACAACAATGCCCTTTGATTGATATAAGCATGTATCTTAACAACCTTGCCAAAAACTGTCAAAAAAATGACAGTTAGAATGTAAAGAAATCTAACATGAAGTTTAAAAAAGCAAATTAAATATCAAGACTCAAGTTCACCTGTAGAATACGGGGCTTGTTTGAAAATATCACCAAACATCAAGTTGATACAGTGAGCAGCACAAGGAGTCTAGAAAATATGTGGGAACACTCCCTTCAACATGTTACCTGCTTTTTTGTTCTCACTTGCATTATCAGTCACAACTTGTACCACATTTTCCTGCCCTACCTTCATGATAGTCTTCTCAAACAAATTAAACATCTTATCAGAGTCGGTAGAAGAGATACTAGCATCATAAGATTCAAGAAATACACTCCCTCTTGGGGAGTTCACCAAAACATTAATGACCATTTTTCCATTCCTTGCTGTCCATTTATCCATCATAATGGAATAACCATACGTTTTTCATTGAACCTTATGTTCTTCTACTATCTTGTTTGTTCTCTCCACCTCCTTTTTTAGAAAAGGAACTCTTACCTCATGATAGGGGGGAGGCTTCATTCCAGGGCCATAATGGCCGACTGCCTCAATGAATTCACCAAAACTATCTGTGTAGTTAACACAATTGAAAGGAAGTCCTGCATCATACATCCACCTAGCAAAAGCAGATACAACACGATCCCTCAAAATCTTTCTAGAAGATTCTAAGTCAAAAGGTTCACCTTATCTCTTTTCGTTTGATTTTTGCGAGAAATAGAGATTCAAAGGACCCTTGACAGTGCTATTGATGGAAGACCCACTCCCACTACATGAAGGCACCCTTTGTTGCTTTGAGGGAGGCCCCATTGGCATTGGCATATTCACTCCAAATTCATCATCATCCATTTCATCATTATCAACAAGATTAACCATGGATGCTTCATGGTTTAATTGAGTTTTACACACATTTTTCTTCAAAATATATTCTTTGATCTCTTCCCTCACTTTATTTGGGACTTTCGGACATACTTTTACATCTCTATAGCCACCCATGAGATGCCTTTTGTGACGAAAGATTCCGCCATTATATGTCACATCACAAAAGATACATTTGACTTTTGTGTTACTACCCATAGGAGTTCCATATGCCCAAGCCAGATCCCTCTTTTGTGACATCTTGAATGAGAAAATACAAGTTCACTAAATACTACAAACAAAAAGGAAGTTTCAAAAAATAATAAAAGAAGGCTGCTAGCATACACACTGGTCACAAAATAAAAAAAAAAAAGCAAAAGAATTGTAAAAAACAACAGAGGAGGCAGCAGTCAGTAATTAGAAAAGAGCAGGCAACAGAGATGAAGAAAAGAAGAGAAGAAGAAGAAAAAACTAGAGTAGTCGAAACTCAGAGAGATGTAGAGATGAACTAACAAACATTAGCTAAAAAAGAGATGAACAAAAAGTTACCTGCAGTCGGTCGAGGTTGAAGAGAGAGGCAGCCAACAGCCTCAGTCGAGATCGTCAGGAGAGAAAGAAGGACAAGAAGTATCGTGAAAGAAGAGTCGCGAGGAGAGAAAGAAGGGAAAGAGTCGTGAAAGAAGAGTCGTGAGGAGAGAGAAGGTTATATTTCAGATTTTTTAAAAAAAACCCTAATTTTCGCTTTTTTTATTTGTAAAAAGCGCGCTTTATTGCGCTTTCGCCTTAGGGTCGCTTCTCGCTTCTTCATCTGAAGCGAGAGCTTTTTTCAGATTGTCTCGCCTCAAGATAAAAAAAGCGCACAAGGGTCGCCTCGCTTTGAAGCGCGCTTTTCACAACACTGCTTAGGAGAGATTTCCTTTGGCATGGCTGCAAAGAGAACAAAGGATACAATTTAGTCAAGTGGGCGACAGTTTTACATAGAAAAGATAAAGGTGGCTTGGGCATTAGAGATTTGAGGAAGCATAACAACAGTCTTTTGATGAAATGGTTGTGGAGATACACAGAGGAGAGGCAAGCTTTGTGGAAATATTTGATTAAATGTAAATATGGGGAGGATGAATTCTGGTGTAGTAACATAAGCACGGATGCCTATGGAGCGGGGGGTTGGAGAGTTATTAGAAACTTATGGCCCAAATTAGAAGCAAATTTACATATCAAGATGGGCGATGGAAGGAGAACTAGATTCTGGTGGGATGTATGGATCAAACAAACCACCCTAAAAGATTTGTTTACTGATCTATTTATTTTGTGCACCAATTCTGAGGCAATGATCAGTGATTGTTGGACAGTACAAGGTTAGAATTTGTATTTCAGAAGACCTCTAAATGATTGGGAAATAGAGAGAGTAGCGAAATTGTTGGAGGAAGTGGGGGATTTTGCAGGCACCAATACTGAAATGATGTTGTTAGATGGTCACACAATAAGGATGGCATCTTCACAGTTGGCAGGGCATATAAAAAGGAGTGTGACTTGCAAAGTAGCAGATACCAGAGTTCATGGAAAAATATCTGGAGGATTGCAGCACCAACAAAAGTTAAATGTTTTACTTGGCTGGTTACCAGAAAGGCATGCTTGACACATGAAGTCTTGAGGAAAAAAAAAGATCATAATTTCGTTGTGCTCTTTATGTGGGAAGACGGGAGAAACTAACAGTCACCTATTCTTAAATTGCACTTTGACAACACAAATATGGTCCATGTTTCTCAACTTTTCAGAATTGAAATGGACTATGCCTGCACATACAAATGATTTACTTAGTTATTGGATCAGGAGAGGAGGTAGCAAGAGACAAAAGACCTGGTGGAATTTGATTCCACATTGCATTTGGTGGATAGTGTGGAAGGAGAGGAATAGTTGGAATTTTGAAGATATATCCAATTCCATTCACAAGGTTAAGTGGAATTGCATTGTATCTCTATATTTTTGGTGTAAAGAGATCGGATTAGAGGATTTAGATCAACTTTTTGATCAACTCTAAGAATTCTTAGGATCCTTGTAAGTATTTTGCTCTTTGTTTTTATTTCTGATTTTCTAAAGGTCCCCACCCAGCATATCCTTATTGCTGAAGAATACAATGTTTACCAATTCTCAAAAAAAAAAGATTTGCCATCTACTCTATGCAGATGACACCGTGATTCTCTATGAGCCACAGGAGGAGCAATTTAGATTCATCAAACTAATTTTGTTGATTTTTGAAGCTTGTACATGTTTGAAAGTTAACTGGGGAAAGAAAAATTTATATCCTATTAAGAATGTGACAAACATGCAAAGTCTAGCCGACATTTTGGGCTGCGGAGTGGGGAAGTTGCCCACAACTTATCTGGATATGCCTTAGGTAATACACACAAAGATTTGAAGATATGGGACAAATAGTCGAGAAGACTTAAAAGAAACTAGCTAGATGGAAGGCTTAATACATCTCTTTTGGTGGCAGACACCTTCTTATCAACTCTGCTCTAGACTCTCTCCCAACATATGCTAGGTCGCTTTTCACTGTACCGGCAAAAGTGGTTAAGAAATTTGACAAACTTAGGAGAGAATTCCTTTGCATGGTTGCAAAGAGAACAAAGGATACAATTTGGTCAAGTGGGCGACAGTTTTGCATAGAAAAGATAAAGGTGGCTTGGGCATCAGAGATTTGAGGAAGCATAACAAGTCTTTTGATGAAATGGTTGTGGAGATACACAGAGGAGAGGCAAGCTTAGTGGAAAGATTTGATTAAATGTAAATATAGGGAGGATGGATTCTGGTGTTGTAACATAAGCACGGATGCTTATGGAGTGGGGTTTTAGAGAGCGATTAGAAACTTATGGCCCAAGTTAGAAGCAAATTAACATATCAAGGTGGGGGGTGGACTGGGGGGTGGACCGAGAGCTAGATTATGGTGGTTTGTATGGATCAAAGACCTGCTTGCTGATCTATTTATTTTGTGCACCAATTCTGAGGCAATGATGAGTGTTTTTGGAGTGAACTCTATGCAATGGGTGGTGGTCAGTGAACATCTGGAAGAATGTTTTTGGAGTGAACTCTATGCAATGGGTGGTTCCATGATCCAAGAATCTATTTGGCACTAAGAAAAGCAGATGATAATACCAGTTTCAGTAAAAGAACAAGAAGGATTTGAAGAATTTGGTGCATTTGGACGAAATAGTGGAGATTGAAGGAGTTTGTGTATAATTTCTAGTTGTTCCCTTTTAAATGGAGACGTTTCTGGAGAAAGTTGCTGCCCTGATCAAAATAAGTTGTTTGGAGGGCCTGTCGATTTTGATATTTTAAGGCACGATTATCAACTCTCTTGTTCCAGTTTAGTGGTTTCCATGAATCTTCCAACATGTTTCACGGGTGTGCCAATGTTTTTTGAAATGATCGCACCATGACCTTTTGTTTTTGTTATCTCCATTCTTCACCTGGTACAAGAACTGAAGAGTCTAACAAGTTTTAGTTCAATAGTTAAATCAGGTTTTAACATAACTTTCCCCTTAGTTTCCTCTTTCCTAACTTCAGAAAAAGTTTCACAAAGTGAGGGCATAGGATTTTTTTCTACGATTCGCGACTTGACCTTGTTGAACTCCTTTTGCTATAAAAGGTAGTCTCTCATTTTCTTCCCTTTTGCTTTCACACTATCCACAATACACCCCCATTCCTAATCGTAATACTGGTCTTACTCCTGCCACAAAGAAACCATTTTATTATAATGAGTAGTGACTTTCTTCTCACCCTGGTTGGCTTGCCATAATTTAGTTTTTAACTAAAAATTTTGAGAGACATTTTCTACATCAGATATGTCTTCCTAGCGTCTTCCCACACATCCTTAACGATGAGCAAAAGAGATAAGATTTACCAAGGACCAGTTCTATGGAATTTATTAACCAAAAAATCACGAGTGAATTCTAGGAGTTCATCTTGGGGTCTCTAATTCCCGACTTTTTCATCTCTTGTTCTGATGTCCCAGCTTTCCATGACCATCGATTGCAAGCTTTACGGACTCTGCTCATTCCTGATAGTTTTTCACATTTAATCGATGAGAGGTTAAGTGGAAGGGCATGTGAGAAGCATTGCCTCATTGTGTCATCATAATTTCTATAGGATCTTCCAGAGGAGAACTTTTGTCTTCTATTGATGTTTCAGAAAGATCCTCTCCATGAAATGCTGTTTTATCCATATGATATTGGAGGAAAAAAGTCTCCGCTCTAATACCCTGAAAAGACATGGCACTTGAGCCTAAATCAACTCCAAAAGCTAGCTCATGAGAGTAGGTTTTTTCAAGTCCATACAAAGAAGCCAATTTCCCATCCTTCTAAACACTGTAAATATATGACACATGGACTAGCTCAACTCCAAAAGCTAGTTCACGGGGGGAGGTTTGTCCAACTCCATATAAGGAGACCAATTTTCAATCCCTCTACCGATGTGAAACTTCTTAATACTCTCCCGCACTCCCAGACCTAAACAGGAGCGAGAACATTTCTTAATGGGGGCCCAACACCGGTGAACAACAAATCATGATGGGCCTGCCTCTAATACCATGAAAGTTTAGATACTGCAAAAGTATTTCTCTACTCATAGTATTTGTACAATATTTATTTGAGAACAACCAAGATCAGTCCCTAATTCTTAGACAATTCTTGAATCAAGGGATTTCCTCTAAACTATTTTCCTAGAATAATATAATCTAATCCCAAATTTACTATTTGTGGAGCAGATTATAATCAAATCTGCCAGCTCATTGGTGGAGCAGATTATGACTGAATCTGCCAAGTCATTCGAAACACCGATGTGAGAAAAGGCTGACCAGGTGGAATCAGAAAATCGCAGTACCTTTCTCTTGGAGGCAGTCCTGATCAACCTTTTCTTAGATGCTTTAACTACTTGATGTCTTTGTTTCCTCTTCCTAGAAATGTGGGTAAAAGTATAGATGCCCTCAGAAGGAATTTCTTATGGCAAGGAAACAGGCAGAGGAGAGGTTTTCCTCTGGTCAAATAGGAAACTTTATATATTTCAAAGAAACAAGACGGTACGGCTTTGAATTGGAGATACCTAAATGAAGGACAAACACTTAAGGGCACTGTGATAAGGGCTAAATATAGGAAGGAATGCTTTTAGGAGACCAGAGCAGTGAAAACTCCTATAGTCTGTGGAAATCCATTAGAAACTAGTCCGTGGAAATCCATTAGAAACTTGTGGTCTGGTTTCTCAGAAAAACTTTGCTATAATGTGAAGGATGGAAGGAAGAGGAGGATATTGTTTTGGTAGGATAACTGGTTGGGGATTGGAAGTCTTAAGCAGTTGTATCCTAGTATTTTCAACTTAATCAGCATTAGCGGGCTACATTGAATGAAGTTTGGTCAACACAAGAGGGAAGTTTGCTGCAGGACTGATTGAAGGAGAGTTTGACTAATTTTTGTGGCACTCTATATCAATTTAAAGGGACTATAGGATGAGGAAGACACAATCAGATGGAAGTCATAGTAATAGCTATTTACTGTAAGTTCTGCTTACAAGGATCTGAACCAGATGGGATCACAACTAAGCTTTCTCTCTTGGAACTCCTACTGAAAGTCAAAATTCCATATAATTGTGTGGTTTTGAGAAAGCCAGTTCTAACTCATGATAAGCTATGGAGGATGGAAATTTATATGGTCTCAAGATGCTATTTATGTGGACAAAGTGTTGAGGCAGTTAACCATCTGTTCCTATATTGTAAGATGACCAGTCAGATATGGGATCTGTTTATTAGCTTAAGAGGCATTAGGTGTAAAATGCCAGGAAGAACCTGAGAAGCCCTGACAAGCTGGACTACAGAGGAGGAAAGCAGCACACACAAGGACAGACGGAGAAATGTTCCGGTGACAATATGGAAGGAAAGGAACTCTAGGTGTTTTGGATACCTCACAGCTCCTTGAAAAGATTGAAAATGAATTGTATACGTATGTTTTGTTACTGGTGTATTTCAGAGTACATAGATGATCCAGTATCCGTTATTGACATCCTAGGCTCCCTATAGAAGATCAAGGACCTAGTGTTATTCTCTAGTTTATAACATTTTCTTTTGGATCTTTTGATGTAAAAACTCATTTTGGTGGCCAACACTTATGGGTTGATGATTAATTACTGTGATGTTAACTTGTCAAAAGAAAAGTTGTTCTGTAGAGCTCCTGGTTTTAATCTTTACAACCATTCTGTTTACCACACATTCTTCCGTAGAAGTTATACCCCGTGGAAGTACATCTAATATACTATGTATATGCTTCTCTCTTGACATTTGCTTGCTATTACAATAATGAGCGACCCTTATTGCACTGTGGATCCTGGATATAGAACGTTTGTGTATATGAATTAACATGCTGGTGAAATGAAGAGTACTACTACCAGATTGTTAAAATTTGGTTGGCTTAACAAGATCCAACAATTATTGAAAACAAATAATACTTGCTTTTTGGGATGTCAACTTATAGGGGGCAATTTTCCCTTACAATTTAAGAAAATCATCTATTAAACTACATGGAATTGATTCCTTGATAGTGCTCGTGCTTTGGTGCACACTTAGAGACTTTTTAGCTTCTTCTGCCTTTGGAGCTGATCTAACTATGTCTCCTTCTCTATTTAATGCATGGAATAGGTGACAACACCATTACTTAAATTCGTAGCTGAGTTTGTGCTGAACAAGTCCCAACGACTGACTTTTGAAACTTCATCTCCCTGTGGCATTCTTCTTTTTCGTGAAGTCAGCAAATTGATTGTTGCATATGGATCCAGAATTCTATCTCTGCCTAATCATGTGGATATGTATCAGTTCAAATATAAGGGTGTTTGGATTTCCTTGACAATTCTTTCAAGAGGTAGGATTTCTAGCTTTTTATCTATCTATATTGGTAATGACTTAAATATTCATGTAAATTTTGGCCCTTCAAACGGAAGTCTTCCTATATGTTGTTTGCTTGCAAGACTATCTCCTGACAAAAAGTTTGATGCCACGGAGAAGAGTTTCCGAGCTCACTACTTGTGCTTTTGGTTGTCTTGTTTTCTCTGTCTTTTTGCCTTCTATTGTGATGAACTTAACTTGAGTAGCTTATTGATTTCATTTTGAAAGAGTTTCTTCCTCTAAATAAGAAATTAGTTTATTTTATAAAGTTGATTTTTCTATAAACCTGGATTATATGATGGTATTGTTCTTCACAGTCAAATGAAAAATTATTTAAGCTAGTTCTGCTTACCTTTGTTTTTTTTTTCCTTTTGTTTCCCCTTTCTCTTTGTCTTCTCGTAGACAATATATGCTGCTCTTTTCCCAACAGATTGTTTGTGTTCTCTCCCTCTGTGTATTTAGCTAATGAACAATACAGTAATCCTGAAATTGTAATATATTGACAAATGTGAGCGTAAACAACTGAACTGATGGTCCTTTCATTCTGTAATTTCTTTTGCTTCTGCACTGTAGCACTTGCTGGTAACTACGTCAATTTTGGGGTGTTTGAGATTTATGGAGACAGAGCGCTTGCAGATGCTTTTGACATAGCTATGAAGATGACACTATCTATTCCTTTGGCAGATATACTCTCGTACAGAAAGGTATAAAATTAAGAGCTGCTTGATTCAGAAGCTCTCTTGTTATTTTATATCTTGAGACACTTATTACATGAATTTTAACTCCTTTAATTATACAATGTTAAACAAACTGATACATTTCAACTGGTATTATTTTTGAATTTTAAAACTTCTGGTGCTTTATGCTTTGAACAAAAATATTTTATTTGATTTTGGAACATATGAACTTCGCAACAAGCTCCAACAATTTTTTGCATCATTATACTTATTTGGGAGTATACTCCCAACGAAGAACGGGAGCATCATATATGCACCGAGTTAGAGCCCCAATTTTTAATGGGCTTGTTGCAGGTGTAACGTTTGGTTTACTTTGGGCAAGTTGTCTACATCCACTCAGGTAACAAAACACACTTAAGAGTGTCTTTTTACAACAAAGAAAATGTACAGACTACTGAGACATTTGAGAGGTCAACATAGTGGTGGGAAGAAATGATCCTGTTGTTTATGGGGCATATGTTTTATCTGACACTTTGGAAATTTGGTTTTGACTATTATGCTAGCTTATGAGAAATGCTGAAAGTAGCTTGATTATAAATTTATAATAGTTTTATCAAGATATACATCTTTAAATATGGATTTGATAGGTGCTACTGATAGTTTTATGTTTTTGCCGTGCCATTTGTATGGCTATATATTTTGCTTTGAGGAGATTTGAGCCATTTTCGAGTCTTGTGCAAGTTTGGAGTAGATTCATAGAAGAAGTTGATTTGGTTTTCTTTTTCCTTTTCCTTTTCCTTGGTCTTTTCTTTTCCTTTTTCTTCGTCTTTGTTAATACATTGTATGATTTGTAAGAACACAAAGAAATAGCCTATCTCAACGATGCGTACTGCAAATACAAAACTCTCTTTCTTGAAGATTACATTTTTAAATATGGATGTGATAGGAGCTACTGATAGTTCTATATTTGTTTGGCGTGCCATTTGTTTGGCTGTATATTTTGCTTTGAGGAGACTTGAGCCATTTTCGAGTCTTGTGTAAGTTGTGAGTAGATTCATAGAAGAAGTTGATTTGGTTTTCTTTTTCCTTTTCCTTTTCCCTTTTTTCCTCTTCCCTTTTCCTCTTTCTGTCTTTGTTAATACATTATATGATTCGTAAGAACACAAAGAAATAGCCGACCTTCAAAGATGGCTGCAAATATAAAACTCTTTCTTGAAGAGGAAGTATCTTTTCTTGGGCAAAGGTTAGTGATGATCAAGAATACTAGATTCATTACCCACTTATACCATGTCGTTCCGTTTTCCATTAGCGGTGGTGCATAAAATAGACAAAATACACAGAATTTCTGTGGCACGGTAATAGAGAGATTGCAACCTTTAATTATGTTAGATGGAGTGAAGTGTCTACAGTCAAGTCGGGAGGTTTTGGTATTAGAAAATAGATACTTAAGATTCAAAGTAAAAATTTGCAGCTTAAGTGGCTTTGGAGGTTCAATAAGGAATTGGGAGCATTGTTGAGAGATGTCGTTGTGACAAAATATGGATTTCTCATCCATGGATGATCCCACAATGATTTCTCTCCAAAACATGTGTATATGGAAGCATCTGAGGACTCACTGGGACATTTTTTGAATACTTTAGTATAAATTGGGAATGTATGAAAGTAAGATTCTACATACAGTGGCTCAGAATCCTGAAGTATTATTCCAACTCTTGCTGGGATGTACATTCAGACGTAATATGAATGATTGGGAAGTGGACAACCTTTGTTCTTTGTTTTCTTAGCTACACAGTTTTCCTGCCCTTCTGTCCATAGATGACGCTTTATGCTGGAAATGTGACTTTAAGGGATGTTTCTCTGTTATATCATGCTACAAGCAGTTAAGTCCTCCCCCAACTGAAAATTGGCCTTTTAAGTGTATTTGGAAAAACAAAGCTCCTATGAAAGAGGAACATTTCCATGGTTAATGGTGAAAGTAGATTGTTTCACACACAATTACAGAAAAGGGGAATTTATTTATGTAACAGAAAATTGCTTTGTAACAATGGAGCTGGAGATGTCAACCATTTTTTTCTTCTTCCTAAGTTCACATCTCAGATATGGAGTCTCTTTCTCATTTTACTAGGAATTAAACGGTGAAGAATTCAAGAAGAGGAAGCTTCTTTGTATTTCTTGATGAATATACAACCCATGAGAATGGGTTTATATGATGAGTCCTAAGATTAGTAAGAAGCTTCTCTTCTTGAAATCTTCACTCATTTTAGACTGAATTTTGAGCTTACTCACTGCAGCATTCTTGTCACATTACACTGGAAATTTTCTTTTTCCAACAAACTCAATTCCCTCAGTGGCTTCTGGTAAATCAGGAGAGTGTTATGGCACGTATATTTGACAAGGAAAATTTCTTGCAAATATTTTTTAATCAGTTGTCTTCATTCTTTGATCTTCTGTTAACTTTTTAAGGTGGTAATTAAGATTCTTCTCCTAATTAAATATAAAACTATATTTTCTATGTGTTGTTTAAATTTTTAGACATTATTATTTTGTTGAAACACCAAATTCTGGATTGTTTCGTACAATTTTAGATCTTCTCTTTTTAATTCTAGTCCTCCTTTAATTGTTTGGTCATATATCCACAAATAACTTATTTAGTTTTGCATATTGGATCTTCTATTTTCTTCTGTCGAACAAACAAAATTATACTTGTTTGTCCAGTAGAGAAAACAAACACAAAAATATTTTGAAATTCTGAAACTAATCTTTAGCATTAAAGATGGAAATTACAAGACATATTATCGTAATGCATAATTTTATTTAAAATTTTGGAGGAGATTCTCCAAAAGAACGTCTGTGTGTTTAAAATTTTGACGATATTTCAGTAATTTTGACAGAATTTACTTTTCGGCACTTCTTTATTGAACACACTGCTTATCTAAGTTGCTCGGACTCTCCAAAATTATTGGCGCGCCCGTGTTGGATCCTTCCAAAATACAATATTTTTGGAGGATCATCCGTCAACATTTTTGAAGAGTCTGAGCAACATAGCTGCTTATGGTTTAGGACTTGTATCCAAACATAACTGCTTATTCATAAAACCAGCTCCAATACTTAAATGGTCTCATACAATGTATTGTATGAATTTCTATTAAGTTAACTTGCCAATTTTAAAAAAAGTAAATCACGGTAAAGCCCTTGTTTATATTGTACTATAAATACCAAACGTAGTTTGAGGGAATAATCAAGCTTTTCCCTTCTTATGATCTTTCCCATATTAGCAGTCTAGCTTACATTTTCTTTTGCTTGATATAATTGAGTCAAATATTTTAAACCTTTGTTGCTCGGACTCTTCAAAGATATCATTCAGGTGTGTATCGGATCCTTCACAAGTAGTGCATTTTTAAGGATCCGGCACGGGTGAGGTAGCATTTTTGGAGAGTCCAGGCAACTTAGTTTTAAAATAGGGACCCCATAATTTGAAAAGTGGACCTTTTTGTTGTTATTCTGGCTATATTGCTGCAATTCTCTTCGAACGAGCAGTACTGTCAAATTTACTTAATTTACTTGAGTTGTTTATCTTGAATAGTAGTTTCATCCCTGATTGCATCCTTTCCAGTGGGGCACACTTGCATGAATTCTGAGGTGTATATATTCCTTTACCTTCTGTAAATAATCATGTTATATTTCTTCCATTATTAAAACATAACCACTTCCAATCGTCTTATCTTACAGCTTTCAGGAGCTTACTTCACATTTCTGGAGATCATGATGAAAAACCAGATCCAGTTGATACTTAACTTGGACTCAAGTAGCTTTACATTTATTGCTGGATCTCTTGAGTCTGGACTTAAAGTACTGGATGAAAATATCAAATCACAGGTTGTGTTTTGTCGACCACTTCCCTTGAAATGTCAAACGTCATTTCTTTGTATCTGTTTAGTTTTCGCAAGTATCAGGGACATACTATAACTAAATAATTGAAAGTGTGGTAAAAGCTTAAGGTTTCACCTGAGGTGGTCACACATTTCAACATGGTATCTGTGCAGACAAAGGTTCAGATGTTGTCGCCACCCAAGAAGAAAAAAATGCTTTTACATGCTTGGCCCATGATAAAAAATCAGGTCCACATGTCAGTCAGACATAATATAATTAAGTACTAAATAGTGTGTTCTTCTTGACAACTTAAAACTCCTAATCTGAGATGGTCACATTTCAACAAGGCTTCTTGGATAAACTTGTAATTTATTCTCAACAGACTAACTCTAATCATTTTATTCTAGTGTGCATCTGCGGTGGACAACTTGGCTACATTTTATTTCGAACACATAACAACTGGAGAGTCACCTACCACCCCTGTGGCGCTTAACCTGGCGCAGCATTTAGCAGACTGTCCAAACATATTTCTTGAAGTAAGTTCCAACTGCTCTTTTTATTTTAAGCAATAATTATTTCTAGAACTTTTTTAGGAACAGCATATAGGTGGCACAGATTTGGGTTTTGCCATGTCAGTCCCGTATTTCGGCAGGGAACTCTGCCCTTGGTGATGACCCCTATCCCTACAGTATGTTTTGTCCCTTTTATTTCATGAGGTATCTTCTTTCTCCTTTGTGTCCTTGTATACATCTTTTTGTTCGGGGACTGTGGGTGGGAGAATGTGGAGTTTCTGTAGAGAAAATGCAGTGGATATGAGCCTCTACAAGAATTAGCTGCTTCACATCACCGATTGTGGGAATACACAGTTTACCATGTCGACGTAACACACCTTCGCTATCCATAGTGAATGCCTTAACACCTCCCTTTTGCACTTCATCTCATAGTCTAGCAACATGGGGGTCTTCATATTGGCTAGTCTTGGTTTCTCCAACTAAGGATGATTGTACCGTGATATCTGCAAGTAACCTTCCCAGTTTATGATCAATTTAAACTACCCAACTGGCCAATGTCTGAAAATCCATGACCATAGATTGCTTTTCAACGGTGAATCCGGCAAACTACTTATGGACTTTCTACTCAAGGCGTCTGCCACCACGTTCACCTTTCCGGGATGATGCAAGATAGTAAGATCATAATTTTTTTAATAGCTCAAACCACCGTCGTTGCCTCAGATTCACATCTCTATTCTTGATATGTATCAAAATAGGTTTCAGACAGCTCATCACAAAGATAGTGACGCCTGATCTTGAGTACAAATACTATTGAGGCCAATTGCAAGTGGTGTATCAAATAATTCTTCTCATAAATATTTAGCTGTTGAGAAGCATATGCCACCACTTTACTATTCTGCCTCAAGACACAACCCAATCCAACTTGAGATGCATCAGAATAAATCATGAAACCACCCTCCGTCGTAGGTAAGGTCAAAATCGGAGTCGGAGTCAATGGAGTCTTTAATTATTGGAAACCCTCTTCACATCCGTTTTGAGTACTGAAACACCACAGCTTCCAGTTAAACGTGTCAATAGAGCGGTTATCTTCGTGAGAAACCCTCCACTAATCTTCTGTAATATGCATCTAGTCCCAAGAAGTTGGGTATCTCTCTAGTAATACTAGGTTGAGGCCAATCTCGAACTTCTTCTACCTTCATTGAACTTACTTGGATTTGATCTCGTGACACCACATGGCACTGTGGAGTTTCCCTAGCTGGTTGAATCTGAGCTTGTGCACCTCCAACATTTCTCAATACCTGTGAAGTAGCATGACTAGTACCAGTATCTTGTGACAAAATTTAGCATATCCACTCTTTCCCCACAAGTAAACAAGGACCAACTCCAAAGTAATGACTGTTGTTATCTTCCTGGTGTTGTAAGTCACTTCTTGCATTCTCCAGGTGTCATTCATTGGAATGCATATATTTGCATTCTTCGATACATAAAATCTACTTATGGAAAAATACTATTTTACTAAGATTTAGGACACAGAAAATTGTTGGAAATCCATTTGTAGACTTGGCAGGGTCACCCTCTGATAAACGATTCAGTTCTGGAGTGTGTTCTAGTTTGGGAAGTTTGGTTTCCTGGAAAACTAAGAAACAAAATATGATTTCTAGCTCTAGTGTAGAAGCTGAATATTGGGCTATAGTAGTGGCAACATGTGAACTCATATGTATATATCAAGAAACTACTAAAGGAGTTGAAATTTGGAGAGACTAAAAAAGTGGAACTTGTGTGCCATATGAAAGCTGCACTTCACATTGCATCGAATCCCGTGTTTCAGGAGAGGAACAAACACGGAGATTGATTGTCATTTTGTCATAAGAACGTACTCACAGGAAACATTGTCACACGGTTCATGCAGTCAAGTGATAACTTGCAACATACCAAGTCCCTAGCTGGTCCTAGAAAGAGTTATAGATGTAGCAAGTTTGGTACATATAATCTGTATGCATTAAGCTTAAGGGGAGTGTTAACAATCGTGAGAATATTATAGCATATATGTAATTAGTAGGTAGCTTGATTTACACCTATTGTAATTAAGTACCAATTTGTACAAATTTCCTTAATTTTAAGGACATATAAACTTAGAAATTTAAACCCCAATAACTTGAGGAATAATCAAGCTGAGTTCTCTCTCAAACTCTTATAGTCTTATTATCTCACAATTGCATTGATACTTTATCCCCCATTGCTAGGATACCATTTGTTTGTCTTTTTCTATCTATGTTTGTTATCCGACATTGACTTCTTTATAAGTTGGACACTCAGAATTCAGTTTCAAAAAAAAAGTTCAGTTCCAAAAAGTTGGACGCTAAGAATGTTTTTCTCCATGGTGAGCTTGAGTAGAAGTTTTTATGGAGCAATCACCTAGATTTTTATCTCAAGGGAGTCTGGTGTGTTGATTGCACTTCTCGATCCTGGTTTGGGAGTTTCGACATAGTAATCAAAAGTTTAGTATGAGTCGTATTGAAATTGATCATTCTTTGTTTTATTGATATTCTACTCCGAATCTGTTATTTATTTGGTTGTTTATTTTGACGATATTGTTAGCTCAGGTAATGATCATGACAATATCACTAATTTAAAGCAACATCTCTTCTGGCTAGGGTGGGGATTCGGCAATTCGATTTGGTTTCGGTTTTTTTGGTTTTCGGTTCTTGTACAACGTGTACTGAACACCGAACCGAAATAATTCGGTTCGATTTTTATTATTTCGGTTCGGTTTATATTATTTGGGTTCGATTTTGTTATTTCGGTTTTTTTAATGGGCCTGCTTAGTGGGCTTTTTAAAATTTAAAAATTTACAAATTTTTTTGTTTTAAATTTTTTATTTTAAATTATAATTTTTATTATTTAACATTAATAATTAATATAACATAAATATATATTATAATATAATATATTTCGGTAAACCGAAATATCGAATAACACAAAATTACATACCGAAAACCGAACCGAAATACCGAAAAATACAAAAACGTATACCGAATATCGAATCGAAAACCGAAAAACCGAAATCGAATACCGAAAAAATTCGGTTCGGTTCGGTGTTTCGGTTTTCCGGTGTTTATGCCCAATCCTACTTTTGGCATGTTCTAGACTAAAGGCCTTGACAGACAAGTGTTTTCTAGGTATTGAGATTACTTAGTTTGATATTGTTGTTTCACAATGAAAGTATGCCTTAGACATTCTCGAGGAGACATAGAATGATGGCCTATGGAGCTGAATGCCAAACTGTTGCCAGGATAGTGGAGCTCAATGATCATAGAAGATGTAGATAGTAGGTTGATATGTTTAGTTATCTCACCGTGACTAGACTTGACATTTCTTTTTCCGTGAGTGTTAGTCAGTTTATTTTCCCTGTGATAGTCATTCGGATGCAGTTGTACGTACATTCCAAGTCAGTTCCAGACAAAGGACTACTCTTCTGGGACTGATGCCATGAGTTGATCATTGGATATACAAATGTTGAATGGATAGATCACCACATTCTATGTCTGGATATTATGTTTTAGTTGGAGGTAATTTTGTGTCCTAAAAGGGCAAAGAAACATATGCTGGTTTCTTGATCTAGTGTAAACGCAGAAAATCGAGCAATGGTTCTAGCAACTCGTGATCTAGTTTGGATAAAACAGTTGCTCGGTAAATTCTATAAAAATCAATATGATGTAACTTGTGGGTGATATTCAAGCTATCCTTCATATTGTATCAAATTCAGTATTCCATCAAGAGAACTAAACACATTGAGACTGCCTTCCACACTTTATTAGAGAGAAGATGCTGTGAAGTCCAATGATCAGCTGACTTACATGTTATCCAAGTTTCTTTATTGTCCTCGTATTATTACATTTGTAACAAATCGAAACATATGACTTATATATATCAGCTTGGTGGGTGATGTGCGTGTGTGTGGGAGGGGGGGGGGGATGTTAGACAATTAATATATATAGTAAACTGTGTTCCACATTGGAAAAAATGTATTATGTATTGTGTAGAATATATGTATATAGAAACTCATTGAACATGTGAACTCATGTCTTTGTGTAATGTGGTAGAGAACAGATCGTAATACATTTTTCCCTTGCCTTTACTTCTCAGATAAAACACAGATGTTTGTTTTAAAATCTGTACATTTGGCATAAGGGTTTTACATGCTACAATTTTTGATAACTTAGAGAGCATGGGGACATTGTCAAAAAATTGAATGTGTTTTTTGCTATCTATTGCTCCATTTTGATCTGTATCTTCATATTTTGTTATCATTTTTCTTATGCAACCCTTCTCTGAATAACTATCTTTGTGAGCAGAGGTCTATAGGAAACAACCTCTTTACCCTATAAAGGTAGGGGTAAGATATACATACGTACATTTTAACCTTTCCAGACCCCATTTGTGGGATTACACCGTATGTTGTTGAGGACATGGCCAAACTTTGTAATTCACTTCTTGTTCCCTTCATAGTAACTTCTTGGTACTGATTTTATGGTCTTTACGTCATCAATTGTCATTAGACCTTCTCCCTCTTGGAAACTAGCTAATCAAAAGGGGACACTTTTTCCATTTTACTTTTTTCGAAACTCTCCCCTTGCTTGCCTTATTTATTATGGGAGTACAATGTTTATGGAAAGTATTATGCATTGGTTAAAACTTTTACCTCACAGTAGTAGGCTACTGAATTAGAAGGAAATAATGTCTCGTGTAATTGAACTTATTCATTTCTTATGCCAACGTGATCCTTTTCCCTGATAGATATTGAAGACTGTGTTGGAGATTGTTCTATTTGAAGATTGTGGCAACCAGTGGAGCCTAAGTCGACCGATGCTGAGTATGATACTCATTAGCGAAGAGGTGACACTGATTTTTGTAGCACTAAGATTCCTTTCTTTTTATTATTTCAAAAACTACAAGATGCAAACTTGACTATGACAGGCACACAGATAAAGGCACAGTATCTACAATCTTAATTTCATGAAATTATAGTAGTTACGAAAATAAAGCATAACTTTATGAATGTTGAATTAATCCTGCATTTGCGGTTGAGATGTGTTCTTAGTTTTAAAAACTTCTATGTTAATTAAAGATCCAAAAATAGTCTCCCTATCCACTGTGCCAGATGTTGTCCCTCTGCATAGTCCACTGCTTCTTTCTAAAAAGTTGTCATGGTTTAATGGAGTTTCCTTGTGACTAATATTCCTTGTTAAAGCAATCATTTTAATCCAGTGGATTATTCGACTTTTGATGCAAAAGATCTCTAGAGGGGGCTAACCATTTCTATACCACCTGCACCGCAGATTTCTTGATATTTGGGATTTTGTCGATAGGACGAAATTATTTAGTGAATGCATTATATTATGAAAGCAAGAATGATTTAGATTCTAAAATGTGCTCATAGTGGAGAGGAATTGTTGGTTATTAGTATACCTGATACAATTATGACTCGCACCTTGCAGATGTTCTCAAACTTAAGAGCTCAGATTTTGTCTTCACAGGTATGGCCAACAAATTTTTGTTAGGGATAATCTATTTTGTCTGTTTCTATATTGTTGGTTTATTTGGTATCACTGTCACGAATAGTCTTTCTTCCTGCTACAAGGCGGAAGAGGTGGGTTGGTAGTATCATTGTATCATGTGGAGCAATGCTTGCGGGACTGATGACCGATTCACTTGTGCTGACAGCTCCCATTTATCCATTTTTATTTGCAGCCAGCAGACCAACAACACCGTCTTTCACTGTGCTTTGACAAACTTATGGCTGACATAACTCGAAGCTTGGATCAGAAGAACAGAGATAAGTTCTCCCACAATCTGACTAGATTCAGGAATGAGTTCCGAACCAGATAATCACAGTGATATCAGCAAGTGGTGAATCCCTTTAAACATACATACCAGCCTTCCTTGCACCTGCCCAAGCACATAAAAAAGAAAAGACGTAACAAGGGAAGGGAGAGCCAAGGAAAAACAAACAACATGAAAAATAATTTCAAGAAAAATGAAATAGTGAAGTTGGCTGAAGTTTTGTTCTCCCTTTGTTTTTCCCCAGCTGGTGAAATGCATTCTGTGAGGTGATACTGTCATTTTTTGCTAATTCCGTGCTGTAATTTTTATCACAACAGTGTACAGTCCAACAACAGAAGATCTTTCTTTTTGCTATTAAGAATTTGTAGATGAGCATCGTGCTAGATTATAAGAATCTATTGGTGTAATGGTATTGCCTATGCATTAGCTATAGAATAGTTTCATACTAATGGAGAGCCTGTTTTGCTCTTGAGCCTCTGCCCTAGCCTCTTTGACCTTCATCAAATTACTATGCAGGATTGGCTTGGGTGTTTTATTTAGCCATACTTTGGGCAATCAAATTCCTTTTATTATTTGGTTTGTGACTGAAGAATCCTCCTATGGTCCACATTTGCCACTTTGATTGTAACAGGGCACGTAATGAGCCTGTATACTCGCAAGGAAAATCCTTTAAACTAGGTAATGACTTGAACAGTAAAGAATGAGACATGATTTCGAAATATAAATGCGGAAAAAATAGAATCATCAGTTTGAACACAAAAATCCATAGTATGCGAAGGACACAAAATCAATGGTGCAACTCTGATATAATGTTAGCCTGATACGATTGTCTGGCCATCACTTGAATACAGATATATAGTAGCTGCCCCAACTGAACTTCGTTTATACTAAATGAATAGATATATTGTATTGGTATTATTAGAACTGAGACTTATTGATTTTAAATCAATATGGATTTATATATACATATATCTATATCTATATTTTATATTCTATATTACTTTAAAAACATAAATTTCTAATATGAATGTTAAATTACTATAACATTCCTAACTTAGGAAGTGACTATTTTGATAAGTTGTGATTTTCTTTAAAGGGTTTGTGATTTTTTCAATGTTGTCATTTTTTCCAACGAGTTGTGACTTTTTCAATAAGTTGTGAGTTTTTTAGAAGATTGTGATTTTTCAATCAGTTGCAACTTTTTTAATACGTTGTGACTTTTTAGAAATGTCATGATTTTTCAGATAAGATATAAAAAACACCTGTTTTAATTTAATATTTTGAATTTTTAATTATTATGATGTATAATATTTTTTAATGCAAATATCAAATATATATTACTCTTTGTCCCAACATTTATGTGAGCACGTATGAAATATTGAGAGTCAAAAATTTTTAAGTTGATATTACTATATTTTTGAAAATTTTAAATACATAACATACTTCAAAATAAAGTAGGTTTTAAAAGAATATTTAGGTTTTACAATAGGAGAAGCCAATATTCCTATGATGCAAATAATTTGTTGTCTCACTCTTTCATTTTGTCAAGCGTTGTGTGTAAAATAATTTAATCACTTTTAAGCTAGACACTTTCATAGGACACCAGTGTCAAAATTATCTTAGAGAATTCAAGTTAGCATACCAATGTTTGATCTAGTATTTAACTTGGTCCTTATAATGCAAAGCCCAGGTGAGATCATAGAGAAATCAATTCAACATCATAATTCTACTATTTGTGAGTATTTTGTTAGTTTGGTACAAACATGGCTTGATAAATTAAAGGTATTAATTATCTAATTCTTTTGATGCACTAGCTAGATCATAAAAAATACAGGGAATTAACATCAGGGGACTAAATGTTCAGCAAGAGAGATCAACACCAAAAATGTCCCAGTTCAAATAATCTCAAAGATCAAACTTAAACTTAAACTAAGACTTGAATATTAATACAATAAAAAATGAGATCTCAGACCAACTTGATTGGCAAATGTAAGCATTTTAGAAGGCAAAACTAGATTAAAGCAAACCACATTAGGCCATAAGACCACAAAAGATATTCGAGAGATAGATAAAAGTAAACTATTGGAACTAGAATGCGGATAAACTATAAATGCTTAGTCATATCAGATGATCTTGGAAGCCTAGGCCCGTAAATGATAACTTTAAACAGTATCAAACTTAAATGCAACACATGAATCACAACGCAAACGGAATAACATAGACTCAACAAAAATCCGGTAGTAGATTCAAGAAGGGGAACAACGAACAAAACTCAAAAGAGTAGCCAAGAAATACCAACAACTGCTGCAAACCCACAAGCTTCGGCTAGACCCAATCACAAAATCAAGCAGCAGATCCGGGAATGGGAGCAACAAAGAAATAACGATTAAGGAAACGACTAAGAACTAAAGTAAATGACTAAGAACAATAAGAATGACCACAGAGCTACAAAATACTAACTGACCATCATTCTTCAAAGTTTTTAACTCGATACTATGCCAACTCACGGAAATGACTAAGAACAATTAAGAAACAATACCCATCATACTAAGATATCATAAACCCAACAGAAAACTAAAGGAAACACCACAAAATGCGGATTTGATAACATCAGAAGACAACACATCGAGATAGAAGAAGATACGAAGAGAAACACCACCTAACAATTGCTCAATAACCTAACATCCTGACAACTACTCAATAACAATGTCATTTCAATCTTATTTTTACAAAATTTTGATGATCAAGATCCTCACATGATCAGCAGGAGCAAATAGTTTATAAATAATAAGTCTATTTAGCATTGAAAATTAAAAACATAACACTTCACATTATGTTAGTAAAATATCCTCTTAAAACTCCAACAAAAAAACTGCAAAGCTACTCCAATAATCTTTAACCACCGTGATGCATCTGCATATTTTCTTCATCCAAACTAATATATACTCAAACGATCACCTAGACATACAATCTGGAAAAAAAAGATTATCAGCACGTGAACGAGTAACTAGACTTATAAAATTAACTTTTGTTAGATAATAAAGAATCGTAAAACTCTATTTCAATAAAGGGAAAGGAAATACCTACATATCAAAAGAATTGCAAAAAGCTTTTTCATTGAACTAATCGACACTCAAAGTGGCACCTGACATTTTGAAAGGAAAAGAATTATTAGCACATCAATGAGTAATTAGATATTGAATCACTTGTCAACTCAACTTTGTTAGATCTCAACTAACATAAAGTTGTTTTTAAAGTAGAAAATTAATAGCAAAAATGGATATTTAAGAATTAAAATAGTAAATTACCTTTTTTTAACTTTTTGCAATTTTCTGAACTTCCTCCAAATAATCTTGAACCTTCCATTTTTTAGAAGGTGACTGTATTCATTGTTGAGTACAAATAAGTGCTTCTAATGTCTTTGGTTATAAAGAACTCTGATATGAATCAAGAATACGATCACCTATATTGAAAACTGATTCAGATGCAACAATGGACACGGGAATCGAAAGAACATCCCTTGCCATTTTTTGATATAGTTGGATATATATTCGATGAATTTTTCCACCAAGTCAAGATATTAAAATCATTTGGTTTCTGTAAATTATCCATCAAATATTAATCAAGCTCAGATTTTTTCCAATGTTCTCCTCATCTTCTAAATGTTTCTCCCATTGAGAATGCAATATATCATCAACTTCACCCATCATGTTTGTGTCACCTCCAATGTTATCTGTAAAAGTTTTAGTTGAAGAATGATTAAAGTGATTATACAAACGTTTTAACACACCTTCCACATTATCTGCCTTTAATTTTTCCTCTAAGGAGCCATATGCTTTGCTAAGAATAAAATTGACATATCACATCTTATACCTAAGATGCAACGTAATAGCAATGAACAACAAAATGTTCAAATTTTCAGGTTTCTCAAGACTCTCCCAATATTTATCAAACTTAACCTTCATCCAGCCATGTCAATCAAAATCCGATCTTCACTATAAGGTACTCAGTATAAAACTTCGAACATTAAAAAATTCATGAACGAATATATTAGAAGTAACATATAAGCTCCTGAAAATTTTAAATTACTAATAGAAGATTTTAAGAAACTTTATAGAAACTTTCACAAACTGCCAATCATTTGTAGTTGGATGTCCTTTCAATTGACTTTGAAGACAATACTTTCAATAGTTATTATCACCCAAATACATTCTTGCAAAGAGCTTTTCAAATTTATAGCAGTTTCTAACATCTATATGTAGAATCCCACCTAGTTTAAACATCAAGACTTAAGAAACCATGAGTGTCTACCTTAGTCTTCTCAACATATGACATGAAAGAGACAAACCTAGAAGCAGAAGACTTGACATATTTCAGTGGATTCTTTATCCAAGAAATTGACTCAATTTGTCAGTTAAACCTTCGTTTACAATTATGTTCAAAATATGAGCATTACATCTAACATGTAAAAACTCATTTCTGTATATGACTCCTTTCCAATTCATCAATACGTGCCTTCAAATGCTTAATGGCAACATCATTGTCACATGCATTATCCAAAGACACTGTAAACAAGTTTTCGATTTCCCAATCCAACAAACATGCTTCAATATCTTTAGCTATAGTCTCATCCTTGTGATCCGGAGTTTGAAAAAAATTAAGAATTTTTTATGTAAGTTCCATTCATCATCAATCCAACGAATAGTCACGTCCATATAAATCAAATTTTGAAGTGATTTCCATGACTCACTAGTAATACATATATGTCGATTCTTGAAAAGTTTTTTAAGCTTCTCTTTCTCTTCTTGATAGATCATCAAAAAATGTCTAGCCACAGTTACCCGTGGAGGTAATTCAAAATTAGGCAAAAATTAGGCCGTCAATTATTTAAAAACCTTCCCCTTCAATAACTTTAAATGGTTCTTCATCAATAATGACAAATTCGGCGATGACCCTCCTGATATCCTCTACATAACCTTTTCTATAGAACTTGTTTCATTTTCTCGCTCCCCCACCCCACTTTGATTGGTACAACTTTCAAGGTTGTTTTCCTTCTATAAACAAATATAAAGGGAGATTTGAGACGTGTGTCAATTAAATGTGACCACAATACAAAAGTTCCATTTGTTGTCTCAACAACAAAGTGTTTCACACAATAGTTACATTTTTCTCTTTGTTTTCCTCCTTTAGCAATAAATTAAGCAAAGTGATCCCAAATCTGTGATGTTTCTCTCCCTGTATTACCATTTATAGGATTCCAATCTATTGGGGTTGTTCTTTTTTGCTATTAAGGAGGAGTGCAGAGATGAAGAATACTTTTACCTTTATTTTGAGGTATGGATACAACTGGAGGATTGTCGATAGTCATTTCTACATCAGCTCCATCCATAGTCCCATCTATGAAATCAAAACACAAAAAATTAAGACTTGTGATAGCAGCAACCACAATAAGTGACGAAATTCATTTATAAATTTATATTTGCAAGAAAGGAAATACCTGACTGTCACCAAATAGATGAGCGTATGAATGAGAAGAATAAGAAGAGGAAAGATTGAGCAACTCTTTGGAAGGTTCAAATATTGGAAAGTGAAAAGTGAAAATATGACTAGTTTCTAGGGTTTAAACTCTTAGGTTTATATTGGGCTTGGATCATTTCACCAATTAACATATATATAAAAAACTTACAAGTTATGAGCCCAATATGTTTATATATCTAATTTGTACATATTGTAAATTATAAAAAAAAATTAAAAGTATTTACAAAATAGATTATATAAATACTTTTATGCATAAATAGTTAAAATTATATATGTATTATGTCAGTTTGGGTTGGATTCGGTTTGAATTTTTGTATTAATATCAAACGGAATAAATAATGACGATTTTTCTTTTTCATTGTCAAACCAATCAAACCAAATCATAAGTTAGTCTTTTTCTCATTTGACTTGGTTCATCGGTTCGATTTGACTTTATGTTTTGGTCTGTACACCATCAGGATTAGAAATGTTAGCCTGAGAGTTTTGATGCTCACCATCACTCTTAGAAGTGGTGAGGTGAGTGGCTTAAATTCCCTCACTGTCGGAGCTGACCTACGGTGACCCAAGAGCAGGCGCTTTTCCCTTTTCGTTACCCTTTTCACCTGTGGTAGGAATATTAATTTTGTTGTCTTTCCTTTAGATAAAGTTTCATCCTCATTTAACATGATTGTCTCTGCTCTCTTATGGGGTGGCATATCTCTCGTCTAGCTATATTTGCAAAGCACATCAGAAAAAGTTAGATATACTTCAAGAAAAATACATACAACAAGTTGTAGAAAGACTCGTTGAACCGATCACTAAGTCTCTTATGCGAGCCAGATCGGGCTTGCCGAGAGAATTGGCTTAAACATTTTCCAGAAAAATGGAAGGTCGGCCAAATTAAGGACCTTCGATGAATCACCGACACCACTTGGCGAGCTCAAACTAGCCCGTCAAAATTAACAGTATGTTTTAGGGGTTAGGGGCACATAAAGGGCGATATAGGAAGACTTTTGGCGAGTTGCCGAGTAAACTAGAAGAGATTAGGCTTCCGTCCATAAAACAATGAATTTAAACTATCCAAAACATGAAATTAAAGGCAATGAAAGGGGAATTTGGTGAACCTTTGAGTGGTTCGACGAGCTCGATCCTGCTTGCCCAACTACCCAACATGCCAATTTTCGACCCCGCTTCCCAAAATCAAGTCCACATCCCTTGAAAACAAAATCAAACAACACGCTTATTCAATTAATCCCATACCCATACAACCTATGCATCCGAGGTACTTAGACTTCCCCCGATTTGGTCAAAATTGACCATTTGACGACTTTTGTCCTTAAGAATGACTTCAAACGCTCCATCATTGGGAAAAGTACATCATTTAACACAATAGGGGTTACTTAGACTTTACCCTCACTAGACCCAACAAAAATTTACCATAACCCAATAATTTATAATTAATTTTAAAGCACGAAACTCAGGAAAATCAACATTTAAGCAATTAAGCACAATTACGAAACTACGATACACAAGCTAGCACAACAAATATGATTTTAGGCCCAACATCCATCAATACAAATCTCTCAAGTGAATTCAAGTTTAAACGCTATTCAAGAGTTTAGGGTTCGGAAAACCAACCTTTAAGCCAAAATAATAGTTTGAAACGCTAGGCGACAATGAGATCCAACTTCAAACACGAGACCAAAGAGAAAAAAGCGATAAAAATGCAAAATATAGAAAATCTAAAGTGTTGGTGTGATTGTGTAAGCTAAACGACGGAATATGAAAGAGTTTTAAATTTAAACCTTTGGCCTATTTGTGGCCCATTCGGCATATTATTCATCCTCGCCGAATCAGTCGATGATTCACCGACAGATAACTTACCTTGCCGAGTTTTACAGGACCTCTAGTCAATTTTGGGGTTCCAAACGGCGGACAAAGTTTGGCTCGCCGACCTATTCGGCGAGTCACCGACCTATTCGGTGAGTGACTGACTCATCGATATATCTACCATGTTTTACAAACTCCAACTTAATGTTTCCTTGAGTTCGACTATGGTCCAAGTCGGGATCTCCGACCTCTTCGGCGAATCGCCGACTGGACTCTTTGCTCACCAACCTGCATATTTCAAACTCATTCCACATTTCAACCTGCAGAATCAACACACATTATTTAAAATAAAAACACAAAGCATTAAAAACTTGGTTGCCTCCCAAGAAGCGTCTTAGTTAATGTCGTGACAAGACGCAAGTATCCATTCAAACTTTATTCTTGGGATTTTTCATAGTATCACTAGACAACTCGCCTTATTGTCTTGGGTTAAGATGCGAAGAGATTTGACCCATTTGGGTCACCAACTGATTGATAGAGACGGAATGGGAGGTCACCGTCTGGTTGAGAGTTTATATATCTTCCTTCATTTCCTTCAAAACTTTATCGAACCCTTCAATATTGTAGACAATACATGAGAGCATATCAGTCCGGCCACTCAGAATATTTAGGCTTTTGACACTCGTTTGGAGAAACATACCTATCCTTCTCCCCATCTCTTTCCTTCCAAGTGGAATACATGTTTTAAAGGACGTGGTCAAGTCAGCCATAGGGATAAAAATATTTACTTTATCGGACCCTTCAACCTTGTTGACAATCCGTAAGAGCAAATACATGTTTCAGATTCAATTGGGAAGTATGAACGTGGTCAAGTCAGCCATAGGAATAGAAATTATGGATTAAAGGCATCATTCAAATTACTGGGTGACATGAATGTCAAATTGGGGTTTTGATTTTGATTAACAACTAAAAATTGTCACAAAGAAAGTAATAAGAATAATAATAAATATACATTATTTTTTTAAATTTTAAAAAATAAAAATTCTAAATATTACCATGTTTTATTTCTTCGAAAAATAAAATTCATAATCATAATTAGTATTGAAATAGCGAGTTTTAAATTTCCCATTATATTCTTACTTATTATACACAAATTCTAAAAACTCATTAATAGAGAATTAATAAATGTATGAAAATTACATAAAAAATAAAAATAAAAATTTATTTGCAAACTCACTAAATATGGTTACTACAAAATAGTAAATCACATTTTTTACTCATTTTAAATAGCAATTATAAGTTCAATTTTTGTCGTGATTAAATTAATTAATTTTTCTCTAATTGTTACAACTTATAATGATATTACTGATGAAATGCCTTTAATTATCAGTTGAACTTTTAAACTATTTCAAAGTATCTTAATCACAACCAATATATACAAATTATTTTTGAAAAACCATTAATTTAAACAATTTATCAACAGTTACTTTGTAACATTTTTTTTTGATTTTTTTAATACATTCTAAATTAATTATGTAATCTGTAATTTTATTTATTAATTAATTACAATTTTAAAAACAAAACATAAATTTTAAATTTTTATTGTAATTAATTTATATATATACAGTGGCGGAACCGGGATTTAAAGGTTGTGGGTGCTCACTTCCTTTAACATAAACTTGTTAGCAATCACAAACAGTAAATGTATACTAACTCAAACTCTTTAATAAAAAAAGTAAATGTATACTAACTCAAACTCTTTAAAAAAAACAAAAAAAACAAAGATCAATATTATCATTATAAAAAAATAACCTCTACTTACAAGTCACAATGACCTACTACTAATTGGTAAAGTCATAATTGTGCTCGACGACTTTTCATATGTTGAAAACGATAAATAATTGCATCATTATTTACATTTGCAAATATCTTACGCTCTACATAGCAAACTAAACAACCATTCAAAAATTCATCACCAATACTATTACGGAGTTCATTTTTAATGTACTTCATGGATGAGGAAGCTTGTTCCACAGAAGCAGTAGCAACGGGAAGAATGAGAGTCAACTTGATAAGCAAATAAACAAGTGGCCAAGTTTGATGTAGATCTGACTTGATCAATACTTTAGCAAGATCACTAATTCCCTTCAAGTTGAAGAACCTCTCGTCAGAACACGAGCATAAATTATAAAGCTATCAAGCTGAAAACTAAGATCCCGAAGCTTGTTACTATCAAACTCATTCATATAATATTCAGTCAACCTCATTATCTTGCCTTTATCAAAACTACCAAATGAATTAACTGGATTCAAACTAGCATACCGAGAAGTAAGTCAGTTTTCACAGCATCAAAACGATTATTAAGCTTTTGAAGATGTAAATCAATAACAACATAAAATATTTCAACACGCAAATGATGAGAATATGTAACATCAAGAGCTTTACGCTTTGACTTTCCAGGAAAGTAGCTAGCATTCATCTCCGGAATGACTATATCATGTTTATCACAAAAAGAAGAGACATCATCCATTAATGATTCGAATTCATTATCCCTCATATTTTGTAATCTTTGCTTTGTAAGATCAAGAAATCCGATAGCATTGACAATATCTTGATCCATCCTTTGTAATGAGGAGCTCAATTCATTTGTCATCATAAGAACTTTCCACATTAAGTGCAGCATAAAGGCAAAATCAAATTTCTTAATCGTATCCACAAGAGTTTTAGCAAGAAGTCTATCAGTATAGTTTGGACACTCGCATCCAGTAAATTCAAGCACATGAATAACTGATGGAAATAGAACAATAAGATTATCTAATGTTCTATAATGAGAACCCCAACGAGTATCACCTGGTCATTGAAGTCCACGTTCTTGATTTAATCCTCGCGCGGTATGCACTTCTCTTGATATGAGCAACTCCTCTAACTGTTCAGCTTGGTGCTTCCGTAGTAAATCCATGCGCTTAAAAGATGCTTCAACAATATTTAACACATTAGTAACTAATCAAAAAAAATCATCTACATTGTGAATCCTTCTTTGCATGAGCCACTAGTGTTAACTGCAATTGGTGGGCAAAACATTGAATGCAATATGCTGATGGAGTCTTATTCAACTTCAAAGTTTTAAGACCATTTAGATGTCCTTGCATATTGCTAGCTCCATCATAACCTTGCCCACGTATTTGGGATGGACTTAATGAGTGATCTGAAAGAAAAGAGTAGATTGCTTCCTTTAATGAACAAGCAGATGTATCACTAACATGAACAATACCAACAAATCGTTCTATCACTTCTCCTTCTTTGTTAACATATCTCAAAACAAGTGACATTTGCTCCTTGTGTGATATATCTTTTGATTCATCGACTAATATCCCAAAATAATCCCCATCTAAATCTTCAAGAATAGATTTGATTATTTCCTTAGCACAAGAATCAACAATATCCTTTTGAATACTTGGAGAACACATCATTTCATTTTTTGGAGCTTTTTCTAAAATAATGCTTCCAACATCTTTATTAATATCTCCATACCATTGCAAAAGTTCAAGAAAAATACCTCTATTTGAATAAGATCGACTCTCATCATTTCCACGAAATGATAATCCTAATTTCAAGAGAAATCTTCTCACATCAGCTGAAGCACTCAAGCGACGTCGAGACTCACTTTTTTCTTTCTTGGATTTTTTATCAAATGAAGTGCGTATTGATTGTGATTGATTCATCAAATCAAGCATCTTGTTGAAACACTTGTTGTGGATGCTATTTACATCTCCAACATGAGCTCTAAATCTTTCTGTAGCTTTGTTCCAAGCTCTAAAGACGGTCTTCGTAAAAGCATCATCAACCACATCTACACGACTTTCATATTTATTTTAAACAAGTAGCAACACAAATAGAATGCAACATCTTTTGTTATGCTATACTCCAACCACTTACGATATTTAAACCAATTAGGAAAGAACTGTCGCATTTCCTGCCCAAACTTAGTTTTAGGAAATTTATGACCCTTAGGTTGGCAAGGATTTTTAAGAATATAATATCTCCTAATATCATCACGTATATTAGGATTATACTCTGCAATGGGCTTTCTAATTCCCGGATCAGCTTCAAGAGATTCTAAATCAACATTTGAAATAAATATTTTCGTTTGAATTTTCGGAGCTATGGTTGAAGCAGTAGATGGATTGGTAAAGCTAGAACTTGGATACCCAATTTTTGATCTTGTGACATACTTATCCATCTCAATTTGTAAAGATAAATTCCTACAAAAAAAACAATATTATCACATAATTAATTCACATAATTCAATTATTTTTTATTAAAATCTATAATTTTCTATCAATAACCCAAACAACAATCAACAATTAATATATCTATTTGATTTTTCAACACCACAAGCAATAATTAGCAATATATGAGTCAATGAGCACCAAATACGTATACATTCTAAAATTTAATTTTTGAATCAAGTAATTGGTAAGAAAAATATTTATTTCAAAAGTATTCAAAAAATATATTTTTAATCTAAAGTCTAAACCTATTTATCAATTAACAAAAATATTATGTGGAATCTATTTTAAGAATTAAGACTTAAGAGTACCATCCATAAGCAATGTAAATCTTAAAACGTAATTTTCCAAACTCTTTTTTTTCATTAACTAACTTTAATCAATCATCAAATTTTATTACCTTACTTTTGTATTCTGATTTTGAAAAGAAAATAGGTTGAAGTTTGTTGTTGGGCAGTTACGCTGACGGTTTTCTCTTTGAAACAAGAAGAAGAAGAAGAATGAATGACTTCGTAGTTTGCTAAGAGAAATAATCCCATAAAATTGGGCAGTGCAAAAGGTTTTAAAGCATAGGAAAAGTTAAAAATAAAAAAGAAAGAAAATTATGCTACCTAAACTAATTAAGAAAAGGAAAAGTCAAAACAAGTAAGAATAGGAAAAGTCAAAACAAGTACAAAATTGGGAGTTAAATAAGCCCTTAATTAGAAAAAGGAAAAATAATTAAAAAAAAGTCGTAAAATTCGTTGGAATTAATTTTTTTTAAAAAAAGAAGAGTTAAATAAGCCCTTAATTAGAAAAAAGGTTTTTTTAAAAAAAAAACAGGCGTAAAATTCGCTGAAAAAAATTTAAAATAAGAAATGCTACTGGCAAGATTCGAACCTTTGCCAATTGCTTCGCGTGCCTCTTATTGCAGAGGTTTAAACCAGCTCACCCACAATTGCTTTTGTTCTATGGGTGCTCATTTAAATTATAATAACATATGTATCATATTTTCTATATATATATACAAAAAATTTAGAAAATTTAAAGTGATTTTTTGTTAAAGATTTCTTAAAAGTAACATGATATAATCATTTCAAATATTTATATAAAGATGAAGATTAAAAAGTAAATATTTGAATGATCTATTTTAGAATTTAATAAATTAAATATTTTTGAATTCTTTATTTATATGAAACAGAAATATAAATAGGCATTTTTGAAACCTCCCATTACTTACACAAACACAAACTTTAAAATCTGATTAAGAAAAATTAATATATTAAACAAAATTAGATTACTTACAAATTAAAAAACTATTTATTTTATTTCTTTTATGATTTATAGATTCTTTTGTAACTTTTTTTTTTCTTGATTACAAATTCAAATTGTGACTATAAAACATAAATTATATTATAATTAAATTATTGAGATTAAGCAAGCCAAATTGGATGTGACCATTTCAATCGAAAATAAACTTGGACGAATCAAAACTCGACTCAATATTTCAAACTCATTTAATATATTTGAAGACCCTACTTAAAACCACAAAGAATGCACGTGTAACTAGTAGTTTGTTAGGGAGCTGACCATGCAAAGAGTAGGTTTCTTGATCCAATTTAGATCAAATAAGCTCCTTTGAATGAGGAACTGCAATTTGTAAAATAGAGGTAAACATCATTGCCAAGAGTACAATATAATTCATTCCCAAGAATAAAAATGGCGTGTGGAAATTTAATGAAATTGTCGGAAGACGTTGAAATCTATATATTTATAAGGCTTCCAGTAAAATCACTCATGCGATTCAAGAGTATCTCAAAAACATTATATGTTCTCATAGGATCCACCATATTTTCGAATCTTCATCTAATCCACGCGACAATTACAAAAGATGAATTAATTCTCTTGAAGCGCTCCACCAAAGAACAATCAGAAGAATTTAAAAATGTTTTGTCTTTTATTTCAAATATTAGTGATGATGGTTTTATTCCTCTTCAACCGGATCTAAATGTGCCACATCTAACCAATGATTATGGTAGTTTATTTCACCATCTCATAGGTCCTTGCCATGGTTTGATTGCTTTAACGGATTCGGTTGTCACTGTCTTGATTAATCCAGCTACGAGACATTACCGACAAGTACCACCTTGTCCTTTTGGTTGTCCCAAGGGCTACCATCGGACCGTTGAAGGCGTTGGGTTTGGGTTCGTCTCAATTCTGAATGACTACAAAGTTGTAAGGCTTTCAGATGTTTTCTGGGATCCTCCTTATGGTTATGCTGAAGGTAGAGATAGCAAAGTTGATGTTTATGAATTGAGTAGTGATTCTTGGAGAGAGCTCGAACCTGTAGAGGTGCCTCCCATATACTATTTATCTTGTTCTGAGATGATTTACAAAGAAGGGGTTCACTGGTTTGCAAGTAAAGAAAAAGTGGTGATTCTTTGTTTTGACATTGGAACAGAGATTTTTCGTAATATGAATATCCCAGATGCTTTTTATTCTATTAGGCAGTCACGTTATGGCCTTTTAGTCTTAAACGAATGTCTTGCATCAATTTGTTACAACGATCCAGGATGTGCAATTGACCCAACACAGGATTTTCTTCATATATGGATAATGAAGGAGTACGGTGTAAGCGAATCTTGGATTAAAAAATACACAATAAGATCTCTTAATGTTGAATCCCCATTAAGTTTTTGGAAGGATCAGTTTTTGCTAGTTGAGAGCAAAACAGGGCAACTTATTTACTATGATGTTAATTCGGATGAATGGAAGGAATTAGGGTTACAAGGCTATCGCACTAGTTTGAGAGTAATAGTTTACACGGAAAGCATAAGTTCAATTCAGAGTGGACGCGAACATGCCACACAAGTACAAAGATTTTAGACTTCAATAAATATTACTTGCTCAATTAGCAATTTAGTTTCAGACATATTTTTGTTTGTTTATTCGGTGGTAACAAACTTGCTTACTCAAACTATTTTAGTTACGAAAAATGACAGTCGTGCCAAAGTATTTATTTCTTTTTGCTGCAAAATTATTAAAAGAACAGATATTTTTCAATTTATTTTCACGCACATGTTGGTAATTCCAATTTACCTCAAATTTGTCTAACCAAATGTGGGGTTTTCAAAAAGTACTGAAGACCATAATATGTTCTTAAAAATATTATCTACTTTCAATTTTTTATGTTTTCACTCCTATTCTCCATTCTCCTCCAGCCACCCTCCAACCCCTAAAAAATTTAATTCGACCTCCTGCCAGACCCCTACAAGGCCCCACGCTCCCTCCCCCCCCTCCCCCCAAAAAAAAAAAAAATAAGTTTATTTTTTTAACAAAACTCATTTTCAAAAATTACTTGAAGTAAAAATAAAAGATATTTCTCACAAACATTTTTTATTCATAAATAAAACAAAAACTTTTGCGAAAAATATTTTCTACTCACCAACCAAACATTAGAAAATAAGTCAAATCTACTTCTTTTCTAGGAAAACATTTTCTTTCATACCAAACATACCCCAACTTTATACTCCGGAAGGCCTTAAAGTAGGGGCATTTATAGACATCAAAATTTTGTAGCATTTTACAAAACGTGTTCAATACCAATTGGGACTCTACAATTTAAGTTAGGATTCTTAGAGGCTACTCTACTCTAACCAGGGGCGGACCTACATTGCTTAAAGTGGATTCATATGAACTCACTTCGTTGAAAAATAACACCGTATATATTTATATTTAATCAGTTTTTAAACTTTTATATGTATATATTAACTTTTTACCCCACTAACACAAGTGTGACCCTTTCCCAAGTGGTGAAGAGGGTTCAAATTTCCCAAGTTTTATTTTTTACATCTTGAACCCACATCGTGAAAATTCTGAATCTGCCACTGACTGTAACTCGAGCTTACGAATATATAAAGGGTATTGTATTCTCCAAAGGAGTCATCTAGAAAGTTCCACCACTTTTACGTATTCACAAAGAGATCAAGAAGACATAAGATATTGTCTTTCTCAACTAAATTTCCAATATTCCCTAATTAATGGGATATTCATAGAAATCAAGATATGACCTTGTATGTTTAAGAAAGACACATGAATCACAGAGGATACTTAGAAGATAATAATAAAGGGGAAACATATTTGTACCCACAATGTTTATAAATAAGATTATATTTTTTCATAATTTTTTGCGATTGCAATTTTTTTAACGTTTCTTTGAAATTTGTTGCAAACAAATTAAATTGGCATGCCCAGTGAGACATTCTCTACCTGTCATCTCACTTTCTTAAGCATCAAAGAGTATAAAAATGACTTCCACTATAGAAGAAAAACTAGCAAGCTTGGCTAAAGCAATAGAAGGCTTGATAAAGTATACATGAACAAGAAATATTCCAAGGTAACAACTTACATATAGATAACATGATTTAGAGAAGATCAATTCAAGCACCTGTGAAGCTTCCTAAAATTCAATACAAAGGAGGGTGTTGCAGAAAAAAACAAAGATCAAATAAATTCTTCTGTAATGAATTGTTCTCATCGTTATGGAAAAGTCAAGGGGAAAGAATTTAGGCCAGAAAACTTTTGAGTAGTGACTTGGAAATTTCTATCCTAGATCAGACCTAGATAAAATATGAGAAAGGTGAGCTCTTAAAAAAATTAGGTAATGAATGAGGGACTTAATTATGAATTTGATCACATGAGCAGATAACCAAGACAATAAGAAACATGTACGCTTTTACGAAATCGAATTCCGAGCTTCTGACTCTGTGCAAGCCACTGGGGAGGGATTAGTTCCACTAGTGTGGGTTGGATCCCATCGTGGCGGGACAGTCGTGACTTAAATCAGGGAACGCCCCCCTACCCCCCCCCCCCCCCAAAAAAAAATGTTATTTTCTTCAAAAAACTTCATTCATGAGAGCTCACGAACGATCCAGAGTAGTTCTTGAGAATTTTCTATGATTTCTAGCGCTATAGGTAATATTATTACTCCCCTAATATGTAATACTATTTGTAGAACCTAGAATCTTGGGTAATTATTATTAGGGAAGGGCATTGGCTCGAAGTGAATGGTGGAAAAACTCTAATTAAACAATATGATCTTGGGTTTTGCCATGGATTGATAATTTGATTATTATTTGGGTATATTAGGTCTTGTTTAGTGATACTTGCATTAATTGGTTGTTTTTAGACCAAGAACAAGCTGAAAAAATATGAAAGGGAAGGCTCAAGTGTCTTAGGAGGATTCAAGCTTGGTTTCAAGGTGGGTGATGATTCAATTTTCTGTTTATGTGACATGCGGGTTGATTGCTTCATTGTATTCATGTGTGTATGTGAATAGGAAAATGTGAATCAAATCTAATGAAATGATTGTGTATGAACAACTACATTACATGAACCTAATACTTGATTGTATGACTATGAGTAATGTTCATTATGGGTGTGATTGTGATTGTGGTTGTTCTGACTTCATCGGGTGTCACGTTCCAACACATATATTATATTGTGTTTCACGTCATGACACATATATTAAATCGGGTTTCACATTTTGACACATGTATTTTGGATCGGGCAAGACCGAACTGGAGACATTGATATAATCATATGCATGACTTTGTTGTTCCCCTATTATGTTGTGCTTACTAGAGATACCGGGTTGGAAAAAGTTAGAGTGGGGAGGTGTACAAGTCTAAGTTAGCTAACATCATATCTTTCATTCGCGCTAGGAAACTGGTGGGGCAGGGGTTTTGGCATTTTTGGCTCATATTTGTGTTGTTGAGGTTGAGTCTCCCTCTATTGAGATTATACATATAGTGTATGAATTTACAGAAGTGTTCCCTACTGATTTGTCTAGTATGCCTCCGAATATAGATATAGATTCTAAATCCATAAGCTTCTTGATAAAGGTTTCATCAATCCTAGTGCTTTCTTGTTGGGTGCTCATGTCTTGTTTGTTAAGAAAAAATGATGCTAGTATAAGGATTGCATAGATTATCAACAATTGAATAGGGTTACCATTATAAATAAGTATATGTTTCCTCGAATAGATTATCTCTTTGACAAGTTGTAGGGTACATCAGTTTTCTCTAAAATTAATCTAAGGTCTGGTTACCATCAGTTAAAGATTTGGCATGAGGATTTACTAAAAATGGCATTCAAAACTTGTTATGGGCATTATGAGTTTCTAGTAATGTTGTTTGGGTTGACAAATATGCATGCAACTTTCATGAATTTGATGAATCATGTGTTCAAACGATTTCTGGATTCTTTTGTTATCATCTTTATTGACGATATTTTGTGTATTAAAAGAGTAATGAAGAGCATGCTGACCATCTTTATATTTTTTGGGTGTCCTTGGGAGACAAAAGTTATATAATAATTCTCTAAGAGAGTTTTGGTTGACGTCCTTTGCTCTTTTGGGGCATGTAGTTTCAAGGGAAGGGGAAATGGTAGATCCCCAAAATTTTGAAGCATGCAAAAATTGAATCCGGCCTAGATCTGTGCCTCAAGTTAGGAGTTTCATAGGACTTGCCACCTACTACCAATCGTTTGTGAATAAGTTTGCTTCTGTCGCCATACATCTAAAAAGGATGACAAAAAAAAGGTACCTTTTGAATGGACTGAAAAGTATGAGGAGAGCTTTAAGAGCTCTAGACTCTTCTGAGCACGACACATATTCTAGCACTACCAGTGGAAGGTAAGATTTCATTATTTATTGTGATACTTCACATTTGGGTTCGGCTATTTTGTTGATACATGATAAGAATGATATATCTAATGAATGGAAACAACTGAAGGTGCATGAGAGAAACTACTTGACACATGATTTGGAGTTGGCAGCGGTAGTATTTGCCTTCAAGATCTAGCGCCATTACCTTTATGGGTCAGTAAGAGGTATTTACTGACCACCGTAATCTACAACACGTATTCACTTAGTAGGACCTGAATTTGAGATAAATAAGGTGGATGGAGTTACTCAAGGATTATGATGTTACCATCCAATATAATTCGGGTAAGCTAGAAGGGGGTGAATATGGGTAGTATAGCTTTATTGGGTGTATCCAAGCGAACTTTTCCCAAGGAGATCCAAACATTGAGTCTAAGTTCATGTAGTTGGGCATCTCAGAGAAAGGTGGGGTGATAGCCAGCATTGAGGTTAGACCCACAATAATTGAGGAGATCAAGGCCAAAGTTTAAGGACGAGAGTTTGAATGAGCTTAGAAAGAAGATAGTGTCTAGAAAGGCACACTATGTGACTGTTGATAGGGCGTGTGCTCAGTTTTAAATGAAGAATTTATTTTCCCCGAGTGGATGAATTGATTCAGAAGATGTTGACAGAATCTCATGGTTCGTGGTATTCCATTCATTCGGGTGTGACCAATATGTATCAAGATTTAAAATGACTTGATTGGTGGCATGGCATGAAGAAAGATATGATGGAGTTTGTGGCTAAAGGTCAAACCTCTAGCAAGTAAAGTATAAGTACTAAAGACCTGCATGTTTTCTTCAACGAATGTCAAACCCTGAATGGAAGTGAGAAAGTATAGTTATGGATTTGGTGGTTGGTCTTTAAGACCTTGGGGAAGTTTGATTCTATTTGGGTGGTGGTTGATCGACGGACTAAGTTCGCCCACTTTATTCCAGTCAGAGTAGACAATAATGCTCAACAGTTTGCTAAATTTTATGTGAAATAGATAGTGAGGCTGCATAGGGTGCCCCTTAATTTCATCATCTCGAATTGTGGTACGCAGTTCACATCCAAGTTTTCGGAAATATTGCATGAGGAGTTGGGCACTCAGCTCACTTTTATCACAACCTTTCATCGACAAATGGTGGATAGTCAGAGAGAATTATTCAAGTGTTAGATGAAATGTTGGGGGCATGTGTTATTGACTTTTGGAGTACATTGGGACAAGTTCTTGCCTTTGTGTGAGTTCTCCTATAACTACAGTTACCACTCCATCATTGACATGACACTGTTTGAGGCACTTTATGGGAGGAGATGTAGATCACCCATAGGATGGTTTGAGGCTGGGGATGTGAAACCTTTAGTGGTTTTATTTTGTGAAGGATGCTCATGATAAGGTAAAGAGCATCTAAGCTAAGCTTCTAGTAGCCCAGAGTCGACAAAAAAACTATCATAGGGACTGGGATTACATCATAAAATGGGACTCAATTTTGTTATACAAGAACATTCTGTATGTAGAGGAACCCGTTACAAATCTTGATCGCAACGTCTAGAAGCCGAGGACCGCGAAGATAAAGTCCACGAAGGTTCAATTGAAGCATAGACCAGTTGGAGAAGCTACTTGGGAAACCAAGAAGGACATGCTTTCACAACCGGGGATCAACCCCTATAAGTAACATGGCGTACTTGACCTCTCGGAGGTATTATACAAGCCCATAGTTATCATTCATCGCATTGTCATAGGTAAATTTAGCGGAAAATTTAAAACTTTCATAGCACATCATATGCTAGAACATAACTTCCAATATATGTAAAAAATATCATAATACATAGTTTAAGACTCCAAGTATCTTTTCCATCTTAGACTCAACATCATTAGATTACATTAGGAACACGACCCTTATAACATAATTCATAA
Organism: Solanum arcanum; assembly: GCA_027789145.1. Taxonomy (NCBI): domain Eukaryota; kingdom Viridiplantae; phylum Streptophyta; class Magnoliopsida; order Solanales; family Solanaceae; genus Solanum; species Solanum arcanum. The sequence goes on from CM050933.1 coordinate 66,178,308, forward strand.
GTAAAATATTACATCACTTCACAGTAAAGATAAAACTTAGGAAATCCTTGGACTTAAGGATTCCTTTCCTTGAGCTTGGGAATCACATATCAAGATCCTCACCATTTAAAGACATTCCTTAAGCATCCATAACCTACACTTTGTGTAAAAAGTGGAGAAGAACGGAGTTAGTACAAGAATACACTCAGTATGACAACAATGCATTTAAAAGGGTCCATTTTAATTAAAACCATGCATCATTCCTTTTTGTGAAATCTTTATAAAACTTTGAAACAATAGCATTTATACAATTCACATACTTCATATAGATATATTCAATAGTCATATATCATTTAAAATCATACATTGCACTTGAGGTATTTTTAGCTTCACTTTGCAGTAACCTCCTCACACTTTATAGTAAGCATTTTCCTCTTTACAGTGAACTCCTTTTCTTTAACTCATTAACCTCCCAAGTAACTACTTGGTGCAATGCATCACCTTAAGGCCATAAAGAAATTATACATACATCCTACATAAGCCATCACATACCATCATAGAAGTATAGTACATCATAGACACATTTAAGCCAAGACACTAATGACATTACAATGAACTCTATTCAATTTGCACATACACTAACTTCACTTCACATAAAAAATTATAAGACCTTACTCACAATCTCAATCTAAGACTACTAGTGCAATGTACATGTGAAGCCCCGTAACCTCAAACATACTTAGTAAATTTATCATGAGACCACAAGCCTTAACATCCAATTCATACATCAACATAGGACATAAAGACAACTTCATCCAAACTAGGCAAGACCTTCATCACATAATAAATAATACCTACATAGTGCATATAATAAGAGACCACATCACATAGATCCATTAGGACTCATACCATGCACATCCTCATAACTAGTAGATAATATTACAATGTCATGCATAAGGAATACAAACGTAGTCATACACCTTAGAACACCTTCTTAGAACTTCTTTAAGAGATACTTGTTCATTGTATAGGTAGGTTCATTACTCTAACCTATCCTAAGAAACTTCCCTTAGGTAATACTAGTTAAGGTCCTAGGCATTTACTTCCATTATCCATTTTACTTAAGAGAAACTATAGCCTTAGCCAACACTAAGACCATGGATTCTAAATATAGAATTTGGTGTTGTAGAGCCTTACACCGAAGAAAGGTGCTTTTACCTAGCCAAGGTAGAACATTAACACATACTAAGTGAAATCACTTGCTAGATCCTATGTGGCAAGCATAGATATGGAACTTGGATGTACATGTGGAAACCCTCTTTATGAATATTGAGGCATTGTAGTTATCCATTATGGAAATATCACTCTAAGCCATTTGACTATGAGGCTAACCACCTCGTGAGGTTTATGGTGACCTACCTTCCTACAATCGGAAGGGACACCCCTCATCTTCAAGTTCACTCGGTGATAAGCTAAGTTCTCTTTATTAAAAAGTCATTATTAACATTACTTTATAAAATTAGGCTTTAGGAGATTGACTCCTCATATGCTTAGCTCATAGGTCATAGATGAGAGTTCATCAACGTATATCATGTGAGAAACCCTTTCACATGGACATAGCATATGTAAAGTACCATCTAGTTTAGGGTACACTTGAGAAAACCTTTGAAGGCCCCTCCATTGACTAGAATATTATACATGTGTGTGTGGATACATATGTGAGAAAACCTTTTACATAAACACATTAAGGCCACACATGTTCATACATTAATGCATACGTATATAAGTGTAACTATATGATCAACCCTTTCATATAAACACTTCAAGACATTATACACATTCATAACATAACCATGCATTCATATTCATTTACATAGAAAACCAAACCAAGGAACTATCCTATCAAGGAACACATGTGCAATGCATAAACATGTTCCCATACCCTTGCCCATACTAGTACACCTATGAAGTCATCCTAATTAATGATATATCACATAACATGCTTCATAGACATATACCTTACATGCATGGTAGTAGACATTAGTGAATATGAGAACAACCTTTCATTAGACACCATGAACCTTTACTACATTGTAAGCATGTATTATGTGTAAGTGTGTGTACATTAATCAACATGACACCTAATGACCATCAACAACACATTGAGGCATCCACCCTCTTAGGACCACGATACACCTTAAAGCATAGACCACACAACACATATTAGCACAGGAGACAAGCTAACTTCATATTATACTTAAGACTCCTAACCTTAGCTATTCACACATTTACATAGGGGTAGATTGGTAAGTAGACATAAACCATCATTATTCATCAATGTCAGCACCTAAGCATTACCCTAACATAGTCATTCACAAGCTTATACATTAACAACACAACCTAGATCACCACTAGAATAGAAGACTAAGTATTATGCTTCACATCTGATGATCATCATCACCACACCTTCATAATAAAATTGCCTTCAAGGCCATAATCACATCACATATATATTGGAAATAAAGTAAACACAGCCACCATAAGTGGACCATACCAAACAATTCCATACAAGGCTTCATCAACTAACAATTTTATAAGAATGTAAATGAGATAGTCAATCTTACCGATTTCTCATCCTTTGGTCATCATTGATCAATTATACTTTTTGATAAAAAATACAATATAATACAGTAGCTACAAGTATCTTACATAAACGAAATCCTACATTCATGTACTATAAATTTAAAATTACAGTGAGTACATTACATTCACCAATCGATAGGAAGTAGAGTAATATAGATCACTCACCAATTTCCCTTGCATTGACTATCAATCATATTCATTTCATAATATACATGTAGGGAAGTATATAAAGAGATAATAACCTAATCCAGATCATGCTTCATGTACCCTAGAATTGAGATCACATCATGTACATTACATTATTATTTTACAGGCTAGAAGAACATAGGTCAATCCTTACCAATTTGATTGTATCTATTAATATTGGATCAATTATACCTAATTTATCATCAAATTACACATATATGCAGTAGCTAAGACATTCATCATGATCGAGTCACATAACAACCATTCTAGCATCAAGATCACAAGTTACTACATTATAGACTAGCCTTATTCAAACCTTCAAACCTTGATCCTCATGGATACCTACTCAACAATTAATCATCAATACACATACTAAGCATTAGATATAATCATTTTAACATCATTGAATCATAATTCGATTTACATAAAATCATGATCACAAAGCCTATACATAGGCTCAATTGAGTTTGAGAGAGAGATCATAGGTTAAACATGGAATTCAATTGAAAATCACATTAAAATCATTATATAATCATTAATTCATTAACATTACACTTTTGAAATCAACTTGACAAAAAACCCATGGCTAGATTGAAGAAAAACAAGTTTGATCATGAACTTGCATTGAGTACATTGAAAGGAACTCTATAGATGGTAGATGGTAGATTAACTAGAGATTAAGGATCAACATACCTTTGTTAGATGAAGGAACCACAAAATCTTCTTGAAGAATCCATGGGAATACAAGCTCCAAGCTGTTCTTCAGCTTCACCTCTAATGGAGGTTTCTAGAGAGAATTTATTGGGAGAGGAAAGTCTAATTTTGAGTTGTGGATTGGATATGGGCTATTCACGTTTTTAATCACTTAAATACACCCAAAAATAACCAAATAGGGTCAGGTTAGCACGTGGGGTGAATTTTCCATTCACCTCATAATGAGACAACGTGCATGGCAGTTAATTACAGTCTGCATCGATGGTCTCAAACGACGCCCAGTAGGTCCATCGACGGACTGTAGTACAGGCTGTCATTTGGGACTTAGGCTTGTCCATTGACTTGAGACTTCACCAGGCTAAGTCTTGGACGACGCCTCACCATCGACGGGGCGTAGGTGAGACTACTAACAATCCTTTAGCTTTGTCGATTGACACTACCAACGCAGTGTCTCGACAGCCTTTGGGTCCTCCTTGAGGGATTTTTGCGGGGCCCTTGGGGAGTCGTATCTGGACGTTTTTAATGTGAATATACACCTTAACATGTCAATCCCTTCCACTTTAGTTTCAACCAAAAACGAACACGTAAAACACATCCAAACATGCTAGGCACACTTAAGTCACACTTAAACGTCTAAAGGGCTAACTTTCGAATGTCATGGACGTTCTTGGACGTTTGACTTCCAAATAACTTTAACAATCATGAAAACTTTAAAAAACTTATTTAATATGTTAACAAGCTTATAAGAAATTGTGAGGCTCTAGACACACTAACTCATTTTGGGGGTCTTACACATGCAATATAAGTATCCTAGTTGTTCCATTATTCAGGTACTACTATACTCTTACCTTGGCAAGTTTTTCCTTTATTACTCGAGGATGAGTGATGGATAAATTGTTATGTATTGTAACAACATGTTCCTATCGTTATAGAAAAGTCAATGTGGAAAGAATTTGGTCCAGAAAAATTTTGAGTAGTGATTTGGAAATTTCTAGCCTAGGCTACACTTGGACTAAATATGAGCCACATGAAGCCTAGGAAAATCTGGTAATGAATGGGTGGTTTAATTATGAATTCGATAACATGAGTGGATAAACAAGACCTTAAAAGCGTATACAACTTTACATAATCGAATTTTGGTATGTAGAACTCCAAAACTGATCTTGGTGTGAAAGGGTAGTATTTGAACGTCAAGGGTTGAAGGTGTATTGAGAAATAGAAGTTTGGAACTCAAATTCCGGGCCTTTTTCTCTGTGCAAGCTTTGGGGGGGGGGGGGATTAGTTCAGCTAGGGTGGGTTCGTTGTGGCGGGTTGGGTCCCGCTGTGGAGGGACTATTGCGACTTAAATCGAGCTTCGTTCTTGAGAGCTCAGGGACGACCCAAAGTAGTTTTTGTCATTTTTATACTAGTTCTTGTGCTAAAGGTAAGATTATTAATCCCTTTTATAATTCGTAATTGGATAATTATAGTTGGGGGGAAGGTTTTGACCTGAAGTTAATGGTGGAAAAACCCTAACTGAACTATAGGATCTTGGGTTTGGCCATGGATTGATAATTTGATTGTTATCCAGGTAAATTAGGCCTTATTTATTGAGCATTATGTTAATTGATTATTTTTAGACCAAGAACCAGATTAAAGAATTCGGAAAGCGATGGCTCAAGTGTTTAAGAAGGATTAAAACTTGGTTTTGAGGTAGATAATAGTTCGATGTCATGGATGTGTGATACATGTCGGTTAATTGCTTCATTGTATGCATGCGTGTATGTGAATTGGCGAATGTGGATTGAATCTAATGAAATAATTGTGTATGAGCTACTACATGCCATGAACCTAATACTTGATTGTAAAAAATAAGAATGAAAAAATGAATTTTATTATTAAATACTCCTTTCGTTCCTTTTTGTTTCATGTTTTTGCTTTGCATTTGCATAAAGAAATGATGTAACTTTACCTTTGTACCCTTATATAATTTTTTTGGAACTCAAGTTTTCAATCAATGAATATGAATTCATTTATTTTGATTAATTAATTTAGCCAATGAAAATGAATCATTTACTTGACTTTTCTAAATTGATCACTTGTATATTTTCAAGGCTAATAATTCCCAGGGTAAAAAAGGAACAATATACTAATTTATGCATTGATTTTATGAAATGACAAATATTATGGACCAAATATTTATAAAGAAGGATGACATATAAAAAAGAATGGAAGCAGTATTTACTTATTATTTCAAAGTCAAAAACAAATTATTATACAATAATTTTCAATTTAACAAGGTGTTGGAATATTAATGGAAAAAAGTGTTGGAAAGAAAAAGTCTAAAAGAAATAATTGAAATTATCAGATCTTTTTAATTCGTATAAATGCCATGAACAATCTTCAGCTCTTTTTAATTTACATGTAAAAATTTTAATCTCTGAAAAAATCAATCATGCGAATACTTATTATATATTTTTGGATTTTAATATATGAACTATAAAAATTATATGGCTAATTGTCATAAAATATTATTAATGTTGATATATAGTACTATTGAAAAGAAAAAACACATAAAGAAACTCTTGAATTTGATAGGATAACTTACTTTAATTCTTATATGGATCTAAATACCCCCTTAACATATTTGAAGTAAATTAATACCACGCTAAAAATATCATTCCTGTCTCAAATTGACAAGTGTATTACACACGGGCCATGACGTTGACACATCATAAACACATAAGTATCACGTCATAGCCACATTGGAAATTTTCTACAATTTGATATTTGATTTTTAAATTCATTTCTTTATTTCCTTTTCATAATTTTCAAATACTAGTTAATCTTTAGTTCTTAATTAGTTTAAGAAAAATTGAAGTCATTAGCAGTGATTGTTTTTAATGCTCAACGTCATTTATTGCCATCTGTTGATTGTCAATGTTCTTCAATTTTATTAATTTTATATACTAATCAAGTTGTTATTCTTAACTAATTCAAGAAAAACACAATCATTTGTGGTGAATTTTTTTTAAAAAATCCTTTTGATACCCATCGCTTCAATCGCCATTGTCAATTATTAACTTTATTGATTGTTTGACAAAACCTCATCTTCTTTATGCCCAAGTATTTATCCCAATAAATAAATAAATACAATTTCTTATGAAAAATAGAATGTGCAAAGTAAAGAGTAAAAAAAATTATTGAAAGTTGGGGGGATGGGGTGAATTAAAATTCACTTCAGTCGACTTCCTACTCTTGTCAGTCGACTCACCTAACATTAGTAATACAGATAAATAGTAATAACAAAATTCGCTTCATGCGACTTCCTACTCTGGTCAGTCAACTCACCTCCACGTTAGTAAAACAGATAAACAGTAATAATAACTTGCAGTAAGTAAATAACACATAGTACTTTTATACTGGTTTGGATCATCGATGTGGTGCCTAGTCCAGTCCCCTAGGGTTACAAGCATTTCCTTGAGAGATTGTTGAGAACTTGGGTGTTACAGAATATTACAACTAAGAGCATGTCTGATATGCAAATGAGACCTTCTTGTTTGACACAACCTCTACTTTGATAACCTACACTCAGATCTTTCTTTCTCTTTTCTTTACAATTGTTCACTCAAGGGTGTAAAAAGTTTTATGAAAGATAAAAAAAGATTAAAATATAAGTTCAAGCGAATTTCGAACTTCACAACTATGTCTAAGAGTGGATTAAGTCTTTGATTTTATTCTAATTGATCTGCTGATTCATGTCCATATCAGATATGTGCATGAGCAAATCGATTTGTTCCTTTGTATGATGATCTTTTTGTGGTCTTGAATCTTTGGCTGATCTTGTTAACTTGAATGCATCCCTTGGTATTGATTTCTTCCTTGTAATCTTGGATGTTAACTGATCTTGTTGTCTTGAAAGTATCAGTTGTATGATACACATTATCTCTTTCCTTCATTAATTTGTTCTACAATCTTGAATATATTTGATTGAGTTCTAGAATCTCTGATTGACCATGATCTGCTTGATTTGATTCTAAAATCTGATTGATTCGAGAGATCAAGATATATATTTCTTACAATAGTAAATACAATCTTGAATATATTTGATTGATTTTTGGAATCTCTGATTGGTCATGATTTGCTTAATTAATTTTGGAATCTGATTGATTCCAGAGATTAAGACATATCTTTCTTGCAATGGTAAATGCAATATTGTTTTGCTTTTGTGTCTCATATATCACATCATGGCTTCCCCTCTTGATATAGTTTGATTTGATTTCTTTCCTTTTTGATTTCTTTGCCTTGATTGATGAACATATTTCTCATTCTTTTAGGTGTTATATTCGTGGTTTATCTTTTTCCTTCTTTTCCTTCAACAAGTTACAAGTCGACGAAGTGTTTCATTATTAAAATTATTTGATTTTATGAGGCTTACAATCTCCTTTTTTTAAATAATGAAAACTAATTTGTATAGACTAAAAGAGATAGTAAAACTTCCCTTATATATTTTGTAGCTTCCCTATCTTTAAGCTATATATCTCCCCCTGACTTGATTGCTTCCTATTAAAGAGACTTAGGACTATTCTACCCCTTTGGCATAGTAAAAAAGAAAGAGCAAGGAGAACATAACAGAATCAACAAATTAAAAAAAAAATAAAAAATATCATGAATAAAATGATGCTTAATATAAAAGAATTGATGCATCATCCATAATAATTTCTTACCACAACTTCCAACAGCTAGATACTGGACTCTATAGTAGGCAGTGAAACCAAAGTTTGCTTCTTACTGTACTAGGAGAACAATGATTGTTCTAAAATATGACACGATCCACTAGTACTTTTTTGGAAATTTTTATCACTTGCAAAATCAACATCTGAATATGCAATTAAATCAAAATGAGATGAGTGAGGGTACCATAATTCCAGTTCTATATTTTGTATAAGATGACAAATATTCCATTTGCTGACTGTCTTGCTACCAGAGCAAAAGTTCCTTTGTAATCAATACCTTCCTTGACAACCAAGCTTGCTTTGTTACGAATGACATTTTTATCTTCATTTAGATTATTTCAAAAGATCCACTTGGTTTCAATTCTGGAACAATTTCTTGGTTTTTCAGTGAGAGTCCATACTCGAATTATTTTAACTGACAAAGTTCTTCTTTCATAGCTTGTTTCTAAGATTCATCTTACATTGCTACATCTATACGATTTGGTTTAATCTGAGAGTCGGACGCGACGAAGCCCAACTTTTTCAATGAAGCTTTGGTTTAAAGTGAATCAATTGGTTTCCCCATGATGACGTTATTCGAATAGCTAGTAGCATCATGTCTCGATTCTCTAGGAATACCAGTTTTTCCAACTGAGCCATTCAACTCTAGTTCTGGAGTAGTTGACTGCTCAATATAATATGATCAAAAGTATTTGAAAGGTTCTCAGAGTTCGCTGTAGGAGTAGTTTCATCATCTATAGGCTCTAATTCCGAGATTTGTCTTACCATTTGTGAATGAGACATTTGCATCTGAAAGGGAGAAAGTAGCGTATATGGTTCCGACAGATTATTTTTCCATTCTATCACCTTTATGTTGAGGTGTTCTAGGAGTTGAGAAATTTTGGGTTAATCCATTTTTATCACAGAATTCCTCAAATGCTTTATTCTCAAATTCTCCTCCATGACCAACTACGAAATGTGAAAATAAAATATCTTGCTTCTCTTTATACTCTTCTACCAGAAACTTCAAAGTTAAAGAAAGCTTCATTTTATGAGATGGGAAAATCACCCAAGTAAATCTTAAGACTCCGATAACATTAACAAAGATATTTGTTACCACCACTGCTAGAGAGATCCATATGTAAAAGTTGCAGAGGTTTAGTGTATCTTACAATATCATTGACCTTGAACAAAGAACAATCTGCTTACCACGTTGACAAGAGGCATATATATGGTCCTTTTCGAATTTTAACTTTTGGAAGCCTAATGACTAGTTCAAATCTGGATAGATTTTCCAAGGCATGCAAGATGACATGACCAATCTTTCTATGCCATAGCCAATTCATTTGATTGTCAGATGGTGCAAGTTGTAGCATTGAATGAGACTTTGAATTCATCATCGCATAGTTCACTGATGATAATCAGGTTATGTTTAAGTCCCTTCACCAGGTATAATTCTGATTATTAGCTAAGAGTAATTAATCCATCTCATACGAGTTCTCGTTTTACATTTTCTCTGAACTGTAAATATCCTCCATTGTTTTTGTTATGACTTTTAAATTTTCTTTCTTTCTGCACATATTTCTGGAGCATCCCACCCGCAAAACAAGTAGATTAAGTTCTTTTTGGTACCGAAGTATATTTGGATCTTGAGGGTTAGGTTGAACAACTTTCAGTCTCTAAATATATTTTCCAGAAGAAAATTTCTTGCAGTTAAAAGATTTATGACCAATGTCACCACAAGTATTACAAGAGAAACTAACAAAAGTTTCAATAGAAGATAACGAGAATTAGATATAGATATATGATTGTGAGATCTCTTCCTGTAATTGAAAGTAGATCTTTTGGATCTTTAGACCTATGACTAGAAGATTTTCTAATATTGTTCAACTGCATTTTTACTTCCTCCACTTTTTCTTCTAGTAAGTTTACTTCAACCTGTCTTGTTTCGAGAAGAATTTGCCAACCTTTGTTTTCTTGAGAAATCTTATTGTATTCATCAATGACTTTTGCAGTTTCATCAGTAATTATATCCAAAGATCCTTGTAAGTCATTACAATATGAACAATTAAAATGTTTACTTCACTTGTTTCACCTAGTGCAATGAAGTATATGTTGTTGGTTTCATCATGATCATCTTCAAATATTTCTCTGACTCAAAGTTTTGTCATTTCTTCGATTATTTCTCCTTTTTCTTTCTAGGTAGTTTTGTTTGATATGTCCTGATCTTCCACAATAGTAGCAATGATCATCATTTCTTTTGAATTCATTGTTATTGAAATCCTGTTGAGGTCTCTATCGTCTTTGTCTAAGCATTTGTTTGACTCATCTATTTATGAAAGTCAATTCTTCACTATGATATCATCGACTTCCTCTCCAATGTTAGATGTCTTAGCCGTAAATGCAACTTCTTATTTTATCATCCTTGTTGTACGTGTTAATATGATTCTGTTAACAAGACATTAAGTTGACTCAAAATTCATTGTATGCCATTTTATGCAGATTTCCATCCTCAAGAATGACAACTTTAGTTTCCCAAGCTTTGGGGAGACTTCTAACGAGTTTTCTTACTTGCAATACATTTGAATACACCATTCCAAGTGATTTTATTTGCAGACAATTTTACTGAATCTCAAGAACATGGATTCAACATTTTCATCTTCAGCCATATTGAACAACTCATATTCATTTACAAGTGAACTGATCCGAGCTTCCTTTACTTTAGTAGTCCCTTCTAGTTTGTCCCACATTTCTTTCATAGTTTCGCATGTTGATATTTTATCATATTCTGTTCTACTCACTACACAATATATCAAACGTATAGCGTTATCATTGGTTTGAATTACCTCTTGTTGTTCGTTAGTGATATCAAATGATTAAGGATCAACTAGTTTTTCAGTACCATTTTTTTCAGTCGATCATAAAATACGCTTCGGGCCCTTCTTGATTACTAACCATGCTTGATGATCATTTGAAGATACAAAGATTCTAAATCGGTCTTTCTAATGAGAGTAATGTTGTCCATGAAAGTATGGTGGTCATTTTGAGGAATGTCTGTCCTGAAGTAACACTCCAGGAACTTGATAGGGTGCCATTGGATCTTTGCTCATGTATGGTTAAACATTGAAGTAGTGATACCTGCTCTGATACCAATTGAAAGTCAAGATGGGGGGGGGGGGGGGGAGGGGATGAATTGAAATTTACTTCAGTTGACTTCCTACTCTGGTCAATCGACTCCCCTGGACGTTAGTAAAATAGATAAAGACTAATAATAAAATTCCCTTTAGTTGACTTCCTACTCTGGTCACTCGACTTGCCTGCACATTAGTAAAATAGGTAAATAGTAATAATAACTTGTAGTAAGTAAATAATATAAAGTGTTTTTATACTAGTTTGGATCACCGATGTGGTGTCTAGTCCAGTCCCCTTGGGTTACAAAGGTTTCCTTAAGATCTTGTTGAAAACTTATGTGTTATAGAATGTTACGATTAAGAGCTCATACGATATACAAATCAAACCTTCTTCTTTGATACAACCTATACCTATATAACCTACACTCATATATTTCTTTCTCTTCTCTTTTAAGGTGTTCACTCAAGGGTGTACAAAGTTTTATGTAAGATGAAAGAAGAGTACAATATAAGTTTAAGTGAAGTGCGTATTTAACAATTATGAATTTATATAGCTTTGGAGGACTTTAATCTTTTATGAAAACCCAAGGGTTATTTGAATAAGGATCTTTGATTAAGCTCTTGATTTTCTTCTGATTGATTTGCTCATTCATGTCCATATCAGATATGTGCATGAATAAATCAATTTGTTTCTTTGTATGATGATCTTCTTGTGGTCTTGAATCTTTGGCTGATCTCGTTAAATTTAATACATCCTTTGATTTTTATTTATTCCTTGTAGTCTTGAATGTTAACTAATATTGTTGTCTTGAAAGTATCCTTTGATTGATGCACATTATCTCTTTCCTTTTTTATTTGATTTGTCTTACACACTTGACTATATTTGATTGATATCTAGAATCTCCCATGATCTGCTTGATTTGATTATGGAATCTGATTGATTCTAGAGATCAAGTCATATCTTTCTTTCTATAGTAAATGCAAGATTGATTCTAGAGATCAAGTCATATCTTTCTTGCAATAGTAAATGCAATCTTGATTATATTCTGCAATCTTAAATATATTTGATTGATATCTGGAATCTCTGATTGATCACGATCTTCTGATTCTGAAATCTGATTGATTCTAGAGATCAAGAAATATCTTTCTTGCAATAGTAAATGTAATATTTGTTTTCCTTTTGTGTATCGTACATCACACTATGGCTTTCCCTCTTGATGTAGCGTAATTTGATTTATTTGCCTTGATTGATGAACATACTTTCTCCTTCTTTAGGTGTTATATTCTCGACTCATCTTTTTTCTTCCAACAAGTCACAAGTCAATTAAGTGTTTCATTATAAAAATTATCCAATTTTATTAGGCTAACAATTATGCGGGGTCTTGAATGTGATACTTTTTGTTTATGTGTTTAAGGAGAAAATATACTTTAAATGTAGAGTTTGAAGAAGGAGAAACAGGATAAGGTAGGTTGGGGATAGGCTGAGGTGGGGAGTTTGAGGAAGAAAAGATAGCGACAGGGGCAAGGTGGGGTTTTGAGAAAGAGGGGGCGTGGGGTTTGAAAAAGAAGAAGAATGGGGTGGGTGGGTATTGTTTTTACTATACACATATAATATATATTTATACAAAGTGGGACCAATTTTATTAAAAAAAGTTAATGCACTTTCAAATTTTTTTCTTTTCTTTTTTCGCCACACCATCCATTAGGATTGTATTAAATTCAGGCGAAATAAAATTAGGAGGGTAAGCCAATGCCTCTATTTAAGTAAGTTGTGTTGTCAAGTTTGGGGTATGTGTTTTCTCTATTAAAAAAATATGAAATTGTGTAGTGTTTAATAGGCCAAGAAATTTTTAAGTGGAGAAGATTAATTATATACATTATTAATATGAAGTTTAATTATCTCATTCAATGACAAAATCCTATTAAATGAAAGAAATAACTATTATTTTTACTTGTATATCCAACTTATAACTCTTTTTGTACAAGTATTAAGAATGATAATTTCTACTAGTAAGTTATGAAATGATATTTATTTGTAATTAAATATGTTAAGATACAATTATTAAAAAGTATATTAAAATTATAAATAGCACAAATAATTAATAGAATGTATCAATTATTGGTAAAAACTTTCTTTACTTTAAACTCATCAGTTATTTAAATTACCATTTTTATTATATAAAATTTTCTTATTTTTATTTTGGTGTGTTTGTATTTTCTCGCTTCAAAGTTTATGCTTCTTTTTTTGTTTTTTAACTAATTTAGACAGTTTTTTTTTGTATAATATTAAAAGATGAATTCAAAATGTTTATAGAAAATAGGGACAATATCATGTTATTTAGAGTTTTAAAAATAAATACTTTTTCAAACACCTAAATTCATTCATCTTATTAAGTAATTTGTGTCAGTTTCTTATTGAAGAGTTATTTTCTTATACATTTTACACTACTATTCTTATTATTTACTATTCTTTCTTCATTTTTTGATTGGATTTGATTCACTTGAATCAATGGTTTTTTAGAAACAATCTCCCACCTTAAAAAGAAGAATTTTATAATAAGAAGATATTAATAAAAAATCGAAAAAGGGTCTAAAATACCCTTGAAGTATTAGATTTGGTACAAAACTACCCTCCATCCACCTATTGGCTCGAAAATACCCTTTTCACCCATCTATTGACTCCAAAATACCCTTGTCATCCACCTTAGGGTTCAAAATTGACCATTTATTTAACGGTTTCAAATTTAAACCATTTAAATATTTTTATAAAATACTTTGCGCTCAACTACTGGATATAATTTAATTTATTAACATCATTTTATAACCAACTTACTACCCACCCAATAATAGTTAAACCCCACCCAATTAATAGACCAATTCTAAATCAAAATCACCCTAAACACTACTAAAACATGATGAAATTACAAATTTCTAAAGATGAGACTCAAAATTATTCGAGTACGAATTGAAATCCCAATTAAATTAAGGTTGAACCGCTTCTTTAGGAGGATACTTTCAATAAGATTCTTTTTGAAGTTTAAATTCAAATTTTATGATTAAACGTAAAGAAGTAGTACATTCCGAATTAATTCATGCACTTTTTTAATATAGTTTTATAAATACTTATTATTTATTTTAAATATAAAAACTTTAATATATTATTTTTTTAAAGTTATCGATTAAGTAATATCACATAATTGAGACGAATTAAGATGAACATAGTCAGACTTTTTAGTTTATCGATAGTTTTTAATTAGACACTTGAATTATAATATGTTTTGATTGAGGACTTGAATGTAAGATAATCTTTTCCTATAAACATTTTCGCCTCAAATTTTTTTGAACACTCATTGGCAGTAGATTTTCTATTGTTGCATTAGTAATGGGGCGAGTTTATTAATCAGGTGTGATTTAATTAGTAATGAGTGCGTAGTAGATTTATTTATAAAGTATATTAATAAGTTAAATTATAACAAATAGTTGAGAGCCATGTATTAAAAAATATTTAAATAGTTTAAATTTAAAATCGTTAAATAAGTGGTCAATTTTGAACCCAAAGGTGGATGACAAGGGTATTTTGGAGTCAAATAGGTGGATAAGAAGGGTATTTTGAAGACACTAGGTGGATGAAGGGTAATTTTGTACCATTTATGAAACTTAAAGGGTATTTTAGACCCTTTTCCGATAAAAAATAAAAGTACTATAAATAATTGGAGAATCTAGAAATTAAACTTAATTAAAAAAGAGAATGAAAATATTATTGATCTTCCACAATTGTAGTATAAATTTATTATAATATAATATATTCACAAGGATTATGCTTGCGAAATTTTTTTAAAGAAAAAACAATTTTTTCCCACAAATTTTAACCAAAAAATCTTCGAAATAAGATTAGTATTTTTTTCAAGAAAATCTACGAGTAATTTACCTCGATCTGTAAGAAAAATCCCTTTTCAATCGCAACAAAAACAAAAATTATAATAAGAAGATAATTTTAAAAAATAGAACTACTAAAAATAAATAGAAAATCTAGAAATTAAACTTAATGCAAAATGAGAATTAAGATGATTATTGATCTTCCACAATTTTTTAAATTCATTATATTATATTATAGTAGTTTCATGAGGATTAACTTGCAAAAAAATTTGTAAGTAAAAATCCCGTTCCACCAATTTTAACCAAAAAATTTTCGGGATAACTTAAGTTTTTTTTGCAAGAAAATACGCGGATAATTTACGTGCGATTTGTAAAATGAATCATTTTTTCAATAACAACAAAAACAAGAATTATAATAATTAGAAATAGAAAAAATAAAAATAATTGATAAATTTGGAAATTAAACTTAAAAAAGAGAATTAAAATGATTATTGATCTTCCACAAATTGTTTCAATTTATTACAATATATTATTTTCATGAGGATTTACTTTTGAAAAAAATTGTAAGAAAAATCTTTCTTTAACCAATTTTAACAACAAATATTCAGATATGGTGATCACAAGTACTATTATTGTCTGTGATCGGATGACTAATGTATTGTTTGATCACGGTTCTATTTATTTTTATGTGAACATATACGACCCCCAAAATCATTTAAGGTGTCTAGAGACTCACATGTGTCTAAAAAGTTTTAAAATATGTTAAATAAGTGTTTTACAATATGTATGATTAATTCGAAGCAATTTGGAGGTCAAAAGTTCAAGAACGTCCAAGACTTTCGAAAGTTAACCCTTGAGACGTGCATGTGTGTCTTGACATGTTTTACGTTTTTGTTTTGGTTGAAATTGATATGAAAGGTCCTTAACTTGATTTTATTTACATTGGAAACGTCCGTGTACTATGTGGGATTGGATATACTGTCATACATATTGGAACGAGTGTCACGTTCGGACACACTAACTTGGATCGTGTGTCATGATTCGACACACTAATAGTTTATGTATGGGTTTGATGAGGGGACCATTGACTTGTCATATATGTGTATTGTTGAGAATGTGGAATTGTACATTGCTCCTAAAATAATAATTGGTATTGTATATGTTTGGTATATGCATGTTCACTATGTTGTAACTACTTATGTATGTTTCACTTACTGGAATAGCTGCATGATCCTACCAGTACACTGTGGTTGTATACTTATAATGCACTTTCTCTTTCTTTTTTGAGTACAGAGCATCTTCTGGAGGCTACTGACAAACCTCATCTAGTAGATCAATGATCAATATCGAATTCAAGGTTGGTTCAATTCTTCCAAACTTCCATGAGTTCTCGTTATGTTTAGTCCATTTATATTCAAACATAGACTAGCATTTTATATAATCGTATGTTTGGTTTGGGTTGCACCCATTTTCTTAGACTTGTTGAAATTAGAGTTTTGGTACATTGACTTTCATATTCTAGGCGTTCTTCTGCATTTGTTTGGTATCTTTTAGAAAAACTTTCGGAGTTTATGGGAATTCCATTGTTATTTATACATTTCAACATGCTTTCGTATCTTTAAATGTTTATTTTGGGGGTTAGTTGGTTAGTCATAATGGTTTCCCCAGCGGAAAGTTAGTTTGGGTGCCATCATGACAATTTGGGTCGTGACAAAAAAATTGTAATTAAATCCCCTTTTACTAATTTTAACCAAAAATCTTCGGAATAACTTTAGTTTTTTTTTGCAAAAATTCACATGTAATTTACCTACAATTTGTAACAAAATTTCTCTTTCAATCACAACAAAAACATGAATTATAATAAGAAGATAATATTTAGAAATAGAACTACTAAAAATAACTAGAAAATCTAGAAATTAAACTTAATTTAAAAAAAGTAAATTAAAATGATTATTGATCATCGACAAATGGATCAAATATATTATATTATGCTAATTTCATGAGGATTTACTTGAGAACAAATTTGTAAGAAAATCTCTTTTGACAATTTTTAACTATAAATCTTTAGGATACCTTTAGTATTTTTTGCAAGAAAATTGATGAGTCCACATATTGGACTCATTTAGGGCTATATTTTAATAGAAATAGTGTCCTCAAATGCTTATTTTATCTCAATATCCACATAGTGGACACATTCAAGTATTTGAGGATCTAAGGAAATCATGGACACTATGTCGCAAAAAGGAGCAAGAAGGCTAAGAAGACTTAAGTAATGGATGCCTGAGCATAGCCAAGACCACTTGCCGGACCGCCGATAGGCATGGATGCCACCTTTTGTTCAAAAGTGCTGAGCCCTGAAAGAAAGGGCAAAAATGGCAAAAGAGAGAAGTAGTCGGCGCATCACCGAGTAGTTTCGCGAAGAAATATCTTATTGCCCATTGAACAAAGAACGATGAACAAAGAACGACAATGCTGAAGGCCTAACCAGAAGGTGGTGAACTACACTAATGGGTGAATCGCCGAGTCAATCAACGATTCCAACTAAAGTCGTCGAATGATCCTCTACATTACAAATCTGAAAGCCATAAATACAAGTAGAATTTTAGTTTTAAGGGAGTTGGAGTATGTTTCTTAGGATTCTGACATAGTTACAAACAATAGCACATTTTTTTAGTAATTTTTATATTTCAGTCTCAAGTTTTGTAAGGGTTTTGAACACTTGAAGAAGAAACGATTTCATCTTCCCTAAACTAGAGCTGGGTCTCCTTAATTCTTCTTTCATTGCTCAAAGCAAGACTTTATTTATCATATCCATTTGATTTCATCATCATTGAAGGTATAATTTTTATTTCTTGATATGTCGCTGAAAACCCCAATTCTTGGGGTATAAACTAGCAAATATGGGCTAATATTATTGTTGGGTCTTGCTTGTTGGTAGATCAAATGTAGTTTAATGGTGATTTAATATAGTGATTGTTATTTAACCTAATAGATAAGTAGTTGCAAATACAAATTCATCGATGTGTTTTCGGCTTGCACGAGAGAGAGGTCTCCCAATCAAGACCGCTAGATTGATGGCCTAAAGAGTGGGTCAACATGAGGTTCAGCCCGAGAGGGTGAGCCCTAGTCCCATATCCTAACACTCAGATCAAGAGAGTGAGTGGGGTAAGGCATAGTCTGGTCTTCATGTGAAAATTGGGTGTCTGAGAAGAACCATTTAAAACGAGGTAAGTTGCTCGAGAGAGAACTTATTTACATATAAAGCCTAGCCTAGTCAATATTTTTCTAAAGATTTTCTATCGAAAGCATGTACCTAATAATCTATATTAATACGTATGTGGTCAAATCCCAAGAATTCCCTTTCTCATTGATTCTATTTCTTATTATATTTTGTTATATTTACTATTTGTGACAAACTCCCCCTTTGATATTTGACACTATCGTGTCACCACCTTTATTTACAATGTTTTTAATCATAAATTTCTTTAGCTACGACTAATTAGAGGGAATTCTAATAAGCTACAATTTTTTACCACCACTCCCTTGGGAAAGGAACCCAACCCTCGACTGGATCACTATATTACAATGATCGTAGACATTTGAACCAGAAGTAGTGTCATTGGTCACAATAAGCATCAAACTGGTGTCGTTCCCCGGGAATGGTGTTAAGTGAAAATGTAGTTGAGTCGAGTTTTCGTTCTTTTTTTAGTTGTAATTTTACTAACCTTACTTTTGGTTTTGCCTTGTCAAGTTGTGTTATGAAGCAGGTTGTAAATAATTTTAGTACGAACCCATGAACTAATGGAGTTCTCCCCCCTCCCCCCCCCCCCCCACATTAGAGCTATTGAGAGTCCGAAAACCGCATACTTACCATCAGCAGATGGAGGGGGAAAATACATAAATCATGGGTAAGGTTCTAAGGGATAATATCTCAAGGCCCAAATCATGACATTCCTGACATGGTCCTTTTGGATTGATTCTACAGGATCCTCTATCCCGGAAACAAGAACCTACTTGACCAACTAATTCCAAGAGGGATTGCATAGGTGGTCTACATGATGGCCTCTCAGTTGCTAGACCACATGGCTGAAGCTTAGCGAGAAAAGGAGAGAGACATTATGTTGACCACGCTGAAAACATAGGTTGATGGATTGTCTAAGAGAGGGATGAAGATCGGATCTCAGTGCATGAAAAATGATAAATGCACCCCTCTTTACGAAGGAGAGTGCATAGGGAAAAGTATGTGGAACGCATTGAGGGAATGCTCTCAACCATTCTACTCAAGTTCAGTGATCAAGTTAGAGCGCTAGACAAATTAAAAGTAGACACTGATGGAATGAAGCGTATTATTTTTCACTCCAAAATTATCCAGCACCTAGAAAAGTTTGTGGTGAAAAGATTACCTCATATTCACGCATAGGGAAGAAGGGGGTTATTGTATGTATCCTCCACTATGAAGCTTAAATTGTTAACTTCCGTTATGCCACTACGTTAACTAAGACACTATTTGAAAGGCAACATCAAGCCCCTGATTATCTTTTATTTTAGTTTTGGTGAAATGATGGTGTGTTAGTTTTACAAATTGAAGTTCAGTAGGTGCTTTAAAGGTTCAAAATGGAGAGCAATAGACCCAGTTGGCAAGTCGTTGAAGACGCTGGTGACCAGTGCTATTCCGCCGTTTTAGTCAACGCACCCTGTAAACGTAGAGTCTGTAAGACTCGACGATATCAAGAAAGTTTCAGCGATTCACCCGTTGGTTCGTCAACCCTAATTATTACCTCTATTTGAACATTCAGATTTGATAAGGATTTGTGTAAAACTCGGTGAAGTACAAAATTCATTTGGTGATGCCCCAAATGACCCTAAAGTTAAAATGTTTTCTATGAGTGAGAACAGACTGAACAAACTGCAGAACAACGCATAAAAGGGTGGTTTATGAATAATTCGGGGATGTGGGTTGATGAAAGGCATATTAAATCACTTAGCGAAGCTGTATAGAGCTTGCTGAATCACTTGGAAGTTCGATTAACGTCCCCACCTCACCTTGTGCTTAAAGTTACAGTTGTTGAAGGACTCCAACTCAAAGAAGCTACCTAATAAGGATTATTCACTACATCTTATCTTGGTCATTATTTAAATTGACATCTAGATTATTTTTATATATTTGAGGACAAATACTTTTTGATTTTGGTAGGCTGAGGCCCACACATGTTGTACTAATATTTATGTTGTTTTAGTGTTTATTTGGGCGGTTATGTTTTAAATCATGTTTATCTGCTCTTCGTGGATGTTTAATATCATGGCTTTTTAATTTTAATTTGGAAATTGAGTTTCACACCCTTAAGAAAAATTTTCATGTTTTTTAAAAATTATTTCCACCTCTTATGTTGAAAGTGTTTGTTCACTTGCGAATTCGAGTATCGGTTTCGATAAATACCAAAAACTTAAATGGTGCTCCCAATCCAACAAACATGATGTGCAGCTATGAAGAGACCAAATGAAGTTACACGGACAATATGTGAATACTATGCATCTCACTATGACTAGCCATATGTCAAATTGATTCTTGTGTAATGACCGTTTCACTCTAGCCGGAGTTGAAGTCTTGTTTGACGTAAGTATCTATACCTTGTGTGATCAGCTTACGTTGAAACATGCATGAACAAATTAATAATTTTTCCAGATAGTCTAGTTTTCTAAGTGATGTGTTCTCTTGATATAATCTTAGGTAATTTTATAGAGTGTGAGCCAACTTGACGTATACAACATTTGTGACAAACCTTGTACTTGTGTGAACCTTTCTTGAACACCCTTTGATCCTTAACATTCTTTAGAAGAAACTAAATGAAGAATATAACTTTCTTGATCCATTTCCCGTTGTCCTCATGAAAGATTGGTTTGATTCAAATAGACAACTTCGGATAAAAGCCCAAGTTTGGGGTGTGGTGAGAAGAAAAGGAAGAAGTTAAAAGAAGTTCAAGGAAAGTCCCCCTTTAACCCATGATGTTGCAAAAAGATGGAGACCTTCCATACATACATACATACATACATACATACATACATACATACATACATACATACATACATATATACATACATACATACATACATACATACATACACACACACACACACACAACACACACACACACACATATATACATATATATATATATATATGACTTACGATCACTAATAAAGATGAAAAAGGAAGAAGAAAATAAGTAATATGAGCACCACATTACGTGAGGATTATTAGTCACTAAGCCTAAATGAGCATACCTTTGCACTCATCTCAATTACAAACATTAGAAAGACCTTTTAATATTGATAAAGTAGAAACAATTGTTGACTGGAACATAAGGGCAAACCTATGGGTAAAAGCATGCATTGTGTTCGTGTTTTTTCAGAGTGAGCGTTGTATCTGATTTCTGAACTTTAAATTGATTATACATTTTTGTGTGAAAGTGGAATCGTCAATTGTGTGAGGGTTTTCGAATGCTTATGGTTGAGCTTTAACTTGCCTTTGAAGCAAGTAATGCGAGCTTGAGAATCTTTGATAATGGTGTATTATAACTTGAATCTTTGAGTACATAATTGATCTTTGTATAAGTAGTTTTGGTCTTGTGTGTATTCATGATTGAGTCTTGTGTATCACTATTTGAGACATTCTTTTGAACTGTAGAACTTGAGTTTTACTTGATGACAAACAAAAGTTTAACTTGGGGGTGTTGATGAGTCTACAAATTGGACTTATTTAGGCTATATTTGAATAGAAATAGTGTCCTCAAATGCTTATTTTATCTCAATATCTGATGAAAAACTCGTAAGTTTCAGGTATTTGAGGATCTACGGAAAGCATGGACACTATGTCGCAAAGAGGAGAAAAAAGGATGAGAGAACTGAAGAAATGGATGCTTTTACATCGCCAAGTCCACTTGGCGGATTGCCAATAGGCATGTATAACGCCTTTTGTTCCATTGTATTGATCCCTTACTGAAAGGGTCAAAACGACAGAGGTGAGAAGAATTCGGTGCATCGCTGAGTAGTTTTGTCAAAAAAAAATCTCATCTCCCAATGAACCAAAGCATGACGATGATGAAGATTGTACCAGAAGGAGGTGAACTACACCTATGGGTTAATAGTCGAGTCAATTGGCAATTCCCAGTATATTCGTCGATTGATCAACTAGAATAGAAATCTAAAAAATATAGTTACTAGTACAAATATAGTTTTATGGGATTTGGATCATTTTTATTAGGATTCCAACTTAATTACAAACAATAACATAGCTTGTTAGTACTTTTTATATTTTACTCTAAAATTTTGTGTGGGTATTTGAAGACTTGAACCAGAGAGAGTTTCATATTCCCAAATTGGAAGTGGGTATCGTAATTCTTTTTTATTTTCTCTAATCAAGACTTTATTTCTCATACACATATGATTTCATCATCATTGAAGGTATAATTTCTATTTCTTTACATGTGGCTAAATACCCCAATTTCTAGGGGTGTGATTTAGCAAATATGGGTTAATATTATTAATGGGTCATATTTGTTGGTAGATTAAATGTAGTTTAATGGTGATTAAGTGTAGTGGTTATGGTTTAATCTAATGTATTTGTAGTTGCAAATAAAAATTCACCCATGTGCTTTTGGCTTTCGAGAGAGAGGTCGTGAAATTAAGACCGCTAGATTGATGGCCTAAGGAGTGGGTCGACATGAGCTTTATCCCAAGAGGGTGAGCCTTTTTCTCATATCCTAACACTCAGCTCGAGAGAGTTAGTGGGGTAAGGCCTAGTCTGGTCTTCATGCAGCAAATGAGTGTCTAAGATGAACCCATTCAAAACACGGTAAGTTTCTCGAGAAAGAACTTATTTCAATATAAGGCTTTGCCTGGTCACTATTTCTCTATAGATTTTCTATTGAAAGCACCCTATAATCTATATTAATCCGTATTGTGGTCACATTGCAAGAATTCCCCCTCTCATTGATTAAATTTCTTATTATGTTTCATTATTTTTACTACTTGTGACCAACCCCAACAACCCCCCCCCCCTCCTTTTGATATTTAACACTGTCGTGTCACCCTTTTTATCAACAATGTTTTTGATTGCAAATTTCATTAGCTATGACTAATTATAATGAAATTCTAATTAGATACAACTTTTGACTCCACTCCCTTAGGACACGACCCAAACCCTTGGTTGGATTACTATATTATCGACCATTATAGACTCTTTAATAGAAAGTAGTGTCGTTGGTCATGATAAGCATCAAAATCACTTTCAACACAAGAGTTGGCAATTATTTTTGAAAAATATATTTTTATTTTAGAAGTGTGTCAAAATCAATTTGCAATTTATAATCAAGAAGCCATTAGCTTAAACATCCACGAAGAGCATATAAACATGATTTAAAAGAGCCAACCCAATTACAAAATCAAAACATCTCTAAAAAAACACATAAAGGTGGGCCATGCCCCCGCTCCCACAAATAAGCAACAGTTGTCCTCAAATGCAACTGATAAACATTTTGGAGTGAAAAGAAAGAAAAAAAAGAGAGAGGTAAAGAGGGGATTCCATCTAACTGCTGGCTCAATTTTTAGGGGCATTAGTTCCTGATACATTATCCTGGACTTTTACAATGTTCCTCGGAGTATTTTCATTTTAGTTCTCACTGTGTTCATTTTGCTTAGACTGTGCGGCAATTTAGCCGCAATCATCCTACGTAAGTAAGGGTCTTCCAGAAAAGAGTTTATACCCACATAGAATCCATGTTTCCACGAAGCTATTGTAGGGCCAGTGGACATCCTGTTGGGACTCACTTTCTTCTTGTCTCTTATTTCTTTTGCTGGTTGTTCTATCTTATCATCTCATTTAAAATCTCGTGCTCTTATTTGTCAGTGTTCCATGTCTCTCCTGTGTACCTTTGATATATTCATTTATGCAAAAACTTCAAGTCAAATTTAGAAAGTATTTAAATAGGGACAAGAGGGATTACGAAGGAAGAATCACTTACAAAACTAGTTGATGAAGTGTTCATCCATTTAGGTGAAAGGGTGCAGACAAAGGGAAAATGAAGAACCATTCAGTGAGTCACCGAGAATGTTTGGCGACATCAGACTTACCACCAAAAGTTACAGGATCACGACTGGTTTAGCATTGAATTGAAGGCAAAAAGGATAGGCGAACCACCGAATGTTTTGGTGAGCTTAGACCAGCTCCCCAAATGACTCCTCGTGCCTATGTTCAACTCATTTACGTAATGAAATTCTACAACCCCTGATAATTCAATTTAAACCTCTATAAAACAAATTCAGATAAGACCCATAGAAAATGCACATTCGCATGGAATAATAATGCAATTCAAAGCATTGGCAAATGCAATTTTATCATTAATGTTGAGTGATCGAATGACAATCTATAATCCATATAACCTATTCGCTTACAGTTATTTGGAATAACTTCAACAAGATTCACAATATGCAAATGAGTACAATTTCGGCAAAGTATATACAAGGTTTACAATACCAGCCTTTGATGTTGATTAAAATGTTACGGAGATTGTAGGAAGCAATGTAATCCAGATCCGAGCACGATTCAAACAATAAGAATACTCTAAAAGTGCAAGAACTATAAACTAGAGTGGTAGTGTGAGTTTGTGAAGAGTAAAAAGTAAGGGAGAGTAAATGAACCTAGACCTTTAAACCATTTGTTTGCAAGGTCCGTCCAGATTCTGACCATTTAGTGACATTAGTAACGCTCCCCCTTCATTCAGTGAAGGAGCAAGTGCCTAATTTCTTCACTGAATTTGACAGGATGGTTGATTCACATGGGAATTCCAACAGTGGTCTTCATCCAGGTTGCTAATCTGGTTGGCGATGCACAAATAATTCCTACAGACCGTTGACTTTAATAGGGACCATCTAAAGTTATCTTGAGGCGGACGGCGGAAGAAAAATTGGGGTCGCCAAATTGTTGGTAGTTCACCAACAAGACTGGTTTCTCACCTTCATTCACTTTTTCATACATTTCCCTGACTTTATGTTGTACAAACAACACATCATTATTTCATCAAGACACAAAAAATAACTAAAGGATTTTGGGTTGCCTCCCAATTAATGTCTTAGTTAACGTCGCGGCACGATGCTAGCCCAATTTAAAATCTCATTCTTGAGGTTGAACATATTATCACTAGGCCAACCTCCTTGCAGTCACAGATTTAGGTGAGACAATGTATGAACAATCTAGGTTTCCAACAGTTAGATCGAAACTGTGTGGGAGGTGATGCTCTGACTAAGGGTGGACACATCTTCCTTCATGCCTTTCAGCATCTTGTTCGACCCTTCAAATTTGTTGAGGATATGTGAGAGAATATCCTTATACCGTCCACCTTCCAAATCCTTGGGATTCTAGTGCTCATGCGGAGGCACATATCTATCATTCTCGCCGTCTTTCCAATTTGCATTACTGTCCCTCCATTCACTATTTCTATAATTCGAGCCTTCGTCTCTACCCTATCATTGATGTCCACCTTGCCTCGGGTAGTTTGGACGGTATCCACCATTTTTATTGGTCTTAATGTTTACCTTCTCAATATATAAAGTGTCAAACATCACATCTTTCAGGTTTGCACATGAAACCCCCACGACATTGAAACCTCGGGCACCAACCCCCATGACATTTTTGGATAAATTGTCAAGTTATGTCATAATCTTGTCCATGTTTTGGTCTCTCTCATTTTCCTTTTCAATTTAAGCCTTATATGGCATAAAGGTGTGAGGAGATACTTGGTGTTCACGGGTGTACCATGCTATGTTGATAGTCGTCCTTTCTAAATTTGTGCTATTAGTGCATATGGTAGCTGCATCAATCCTCTGAGCGAGAGTTTGTCAGATACATCTTTGTTTAACTAGTCAAGGCTATGGTAATATACTGAAGGATGATTTTATCAAAAAGACCATGGGTCAGGCATTGGAGCCCCATCGTTTTGAACCGCAACCAAGTATAAAGTGTATGCTCTTTCGGAGTGACATAATCTTTAAAGGAGGGAAAAATACCACTTGAAATGCGGTTACCAATTCTTCCCAAGAAGTGATGGATTCTCGTGGAAGTTCTGTTAACCATTTCAATGCCGCTCCCATTAACGAGAAAGGGAATAGCCTCAAAGGGATGGACTTCTTAGATATGTTTTTAATAGAGAAGGGTCAGCACACATCTCCTATGTTTTGAAGATGCTTGTGAGGGTCCCCATGAGACAATTCACTGAAGAGTTCCTTTACCTTCAAGAGTTGCAACATGGCACTTGTTATGTGAAAAACTGCATTTTCCTTAGCCGGAGGTATGAGGATGGATCCAAAACCTCCCGTAAGATGATAGTTTTTGATGTTGGTCTCTTTTACATCATTGTGATTTCCAATGTCGTCCTGGTGGCCCACCTAGCTAGCATTGCTCCCGTTTAAACTCATTCTTCCTAAAAAAGGTCAGCAAAACAAATGAAACAAAACTGAAAGTTATGTTAGTAAATCTAAAACTAAGAAAGAATAAAGGATATATCTAACTATATCGTTATGTGACACTGCTCCCCGAAAGTGGTGCCTTTTTTATGCTTATCATGACCAACGACACAACTTCCAGTTCTCGTGTCTACCATCTTCGATAATATAGTAACCAACTAATGGTTTGGGTTGTGTCCCAAGGGCGTGGCAGTGCAAAGTTGTAGATTATTAGAATTTCATTCTAATTAGTCGTATCTAAATAAATTGAGATTAAAAACACTGTAAATAAAGGGCGTGACACGAAAGTGTCAAATATCAAGGGGGCGGGGTTGTCACAAGTAGTAAAAATAACAAAAAATAATTAGAAATCTAATCAATGAGAGGGAAAATTCTTGGGACGTGACCTCAATACTGATAAATATAGATTATTGGGTTAATGTTTTCGATAGAAAATCTTTAGAGGTTATGCTTTATATGGAAATAATTTATCTCTCAAGAAACTTATCCCATTTCAAATGGGTTCCTCTATGACACCTAATTGCTTCTTGAAGACCATCCTACGCCTTAACAAACTCACTCTCTTGAGCTGAGTGTTAGAATATGGGACTAGGGCTCACCCTCTTGGGTTGAACCTCATATCGACCCACTCCTTTGATCGTCAATCTAGAGATCTTGGTTTCACGACCTCTCTCTCAAGAAAGCCAAAAATACATATGTGAATTTGTATTCGCAATTATGAATCCCTTAGATTCAACCGTAACCACTAGATGAAATCACCTTTAAACTACATTTAATCTACAAACAAGAAAGATTCAACAACAATATTAACCCATATTTGCTAAATCACACGCATAGAATTGGGGTAAACCACAATTGGGTATGAGAAATAAGATCTTGATTTGAGCAAAGAAGATGAGTTAAGGAGACCCAATTCCAATTTAGGGAAGATGAAACCCTTTTTCTTTAAGTCTTCAAAAACCCTTACAAAACATGAGACTAAAATATAAAAAGTACTAAGAAAATATGCTATTATTTGTAACTAATTTGGAATCTAAAGAAAACTGATCCAACTCTATTATTTAAAGTGTTTGAAATTGTGTTGCGAAGGATGGTTTGGCGAAGTTAGTCGGGATCACTGAGCACTTCGGCAATCCGTCTTTCGTATGCTACTCCACCTTTAGCTTATCCTCAATTATTGATCGGACACATTATATGGTAAGGCTGTATGAATTATGGGTTCTCCCACCCACTATCCGTCTTACCTCTTTTCTTGGTGTTTCACCCATCAGCGTTAATACTAAAAACTCACATTATCTTCGGCGATTAAGTCCCATGGCGCCGTTTTTGTCAGCGAAACGCGTACTTTAATATTCCTCACTGTTATCTTGTTCATTTTTATTCCATTGTTCTGTAACTTTCGATGGTCCAGTGTAGCTTTGCCGATTCACTTCAGTGCTTTTCTGAATGTTCCTTTCCTCTGATTTGGTCTTCCTATTTAGGGACGGATTACTGAAACAAAAGGTGGTATCCATGCTTATTGACAAACCGCCAAGTGGATTTGTCTCTACTGAAGCGTTCATTTCTTTTGTTCTCTCAGTCTTTTTGTTTCTTTTTGAGACATAGTGGTCATGCTTCCTCAAATAACTAAAACTTATCAGTTTTCATTAGATATTTATATAAAATAAGCATTTGAGAAACCGTTTCTCTTAAAATATAGCCCTAAATGAGTCAGATTTGTGGACTCATCAACACCCTCAAAGATTCAAATTGTGACACACCATTATCAAAAATTCTTGAGCTTGCATTAATTTCTTTAAATGCAAGTTCAAGCTCAAACATAAGCATTTGAATTCCCTCACACAAATGACGATTACATGACAAATGTATAATCAATTTAAAATTGATGAATTAGATACAATGCTTATTCTCAAAAAGAGGAACACAATGCATTCTTTCACCCATAGGCTTGCCCTTATTTTCTACTCAACAATTTTTTCCACTTTCTCCATATCAAAAAGGTCTTTATAAGGCTTGTAATGGGGTCGAGTGCAAGTAATTTAGGCTTAGTTACTAAAAAT
Source organism: Solanum arcanum (assembly GCA_027789145.1). Taxonomy (NCBI): domain Eukaryota; kingdom Viridiplantae; phylum Streptophyta; class Magnoliopsida; order Solanales; family Solanaceae; genus Solanum; species Solanum arcanum. The sequence goes on from CM050933.1 coordinate 66,207,108, forward strand.
CCTAATGAAATTTGGTGCTCATAACACTTTCTTTTTTCTTCCTTCTTCATCTTTGTTAGTGCTCATAAGTCATCCATTTATTCATTTCCCATAAATTGCTTGGAAACCCTATTCCATTTTAACTTTTATTCCACAAATTTTCTATTTCTTTTTTTTCCTTCTTAATGCAGGGTCTCCATATTTTCGTAACACCATGGGTTAAAGGGTTCCTTGAACTTCTTTTGACTTCTTCCTTTCATTTTCACCACAAGCGTAAGTTGGTAATTTCAATTAAACCAACCTTTCATAAGGATAAAGAAGGTTAAGGCTCAAATAATTTTCAAAAGATGGTCACGCAATCACAAAGGATGTCATAGAAAAGGTATACGCCAAGTTGGATCACATTCTATAGAATTTCCTAAGATCATATCAAGAGAAAACATCACTCAGGCCTCATTTGTATCCATTAAGATTAAGACATCTGAATATTAAGATATGCATTAAGATCTAGATTTGTAAATCAGATTGAACATCTAAATATTAAGATTTCATCTCTTAATATGAACACATGATCATTAGGGTTGTTTGTTTTCAATATCTGAATGTACATCTCAAATTAAATGCTATATCAATAAATTATTATAAAAGCCTCATTTTAGTAAATCAGTTTTTTTAGATAGAAATAATATTTTGAACATCTTTATCGTAACAAGGTAATATGATTTATCTATTAAGAATTTAACATTAATTAAATAAGAAAAAAATTATGAGTTGTTGTGATGCAGTTGAATTATGATAGGAGTCTTATTTTTAGTCTAAATGGTGTTAAGCATGTGTTATAGATCTGATTTATTCAGATATATTCAGACCCATTAAAGGTAAATAAGGAAATAAAACAAACAAACTTAATGAACTAAATCTGAATAATTAAGACTCAGTCCTGAAAAACAAACACAGTGAATAAGGTAAATTTGATTGATTAATATTCAGACTGCCACTAAGTGCAAACAAATGAGGCCTTAGTAGACTAGACTAACGGGGCAAATTCTAGGTTTATTCATGCTTGGTTCAAGGTAAGCTTATCACACAAGGCATTGTTACTTCCTTCAAACAACAGTTCATACTTCCGCTAGTCTGCAAGGGTAATAACATGAGAATCAATTTGACAACTGGCTACTCACAAAGAGATGCAAAGAGTTCATATATTGTATATGCAACTTCATTTAGTCTTGTCGTAGTTGCATATTCATGTTTTTTCAATTGGGAGAACCATTCCAGTCATCGGTATTGATTGAAATCGATACACGAATTTGCAAAAAAACAAATTGAATGTACACCTCAAGAATTCTAAGTTATTGCAATAAAGAATGACACTTAGACAAAACATGAATAAATAAGTGAGGGTGATAGGAAATATTCACTACTATTGGTGTTGAATTGAGTTTCTATGTTTTCGCGCTCACTCCTAATTCTCATTGTCCTCTATAGATCCTTTAGGTAAGTGGGTTTGGCGGTTCGTTGGTCCTTCCTCCACCAACAACATTCAACACACATATTATTTAGCACATGGGTTACCTCTCAAGAAGAGCTTTATTTAACATCGTGGCACGACGTGGGGATATTATCAAGCATCTTCTAGGTACACCTTGTCAACTAAGGATATTTTGTGGCAATCTCCAATATATAATTTCAATGACTGGTTCACCTTAAATGGAAGTCCCTCCTTACCGTCAAAATCTATAGTACCATTTGTGAACACTCGTATCACTATGAAAGGCCCGAATCATTTAAATTTGAGGTTCCTTGGAAATAGCCCGAGTAAAAATTTATAATGCAACAACAACAACCAGTCCATTTAGTTGAATTCTCTCTGGACTATTCTTGAATCATTCCATTTCTTAATCTTCTTGTTGTTAATGGCTGAGATCTCATAAGTTTTGAGTCTGAATTTATCTATTTTATTCAATTGCTCTAGCCTTTCCCTTGAGGCCTTTGTCAAGACTAAACTCAGAGCTTTCAATGCCCATAGTGATTTATGTTCTATATCAATAAGTAGGTGACATGATTTACCAAAAACTATCTAGTAAGGCGATATTCCAATGGGTGTTTTGTAAGCAGTTCGGTATGCCTATAATGCATTGTCTAACATTATAGACAATTAGTTCTATTGTTGTTCAATATTTTAGCTTGGATGCTTTTGATCTCCCGATTTGACACCTCGACTTGGCCGTTTGTTTGAAGGTGATATAGGGTTGCTACTTTGTGCTTTACTCCATATCTGTTCAGTGCCATCGAAAACCAATTTTTGCAAACGTGCGATACCCCATTCGATAATGATTGCTCTCAGAGTGCCGAATCTTGAAAATAGGTACCATTTCAAGAACTATACAACACTTCTTCCTTCATTGTTCGGGAGTGCGACGACCTCTACCATTCGGAAACATAGTATACAACGACCAAGATATATTTATTTCCAAATGAGCTTACAAATGGACCCAAGAAATCAATTCCCCATACGTCGAATAGCTCGAGAAGGGCATACTAATTTTAATCTAGTTGAGGGATTATGTTCTTAAGGAAATAGTTAGTTAAGGATGTGCATGTTGCCCATTTTAAATATTTATTAGATGTCAAAATTGATATGGCGCGGAATTTTAAGTTATGAAGAAAAAATCCTCCCAAAATCTTATAAGCAAATAACCGACACACTTTTCATGCATATATTGTCTTCACACTTAAGGATGAAATTACCAACTTTCGAGTACCCAAATCATCAGGTTAATGCTTCGAACAAACTTTCAAAATAAATTGTAAATTAGCATATTATAATAATTGGGTTTACATACCCAAAAAAGATCAAAATGTATAACCATACTTATATAAAAACCCATGGTGACATGATTAAATCAACCCTCAAACTTTCATATAATATACAACACATCGATCATGTACAACTCCCAAAGTTTATACAAAATATAGATGCCTATATGAAAATGTGATCTTTCTTAAGGCTCTCAAAATCTCTATCTCTAGTGGCCAGCTTCATGAATCCTCTCGAACATTCCCTATGACAGGAACAATTATCGCTAAGCATATAACTTTGTGGTGTAAAGACTATAGGTTCGTAGCCCTCAGATTCACCAAGTTACCTTTCTTAGTCATGGGAAGCATAATTGAACATAAGAAATAACTCGAGTAAACAATCTATAAAGAGTATCAAGTTTGATATTAGAAGATCCAAATGTCAAGTACGCTCATAGTACCATTTTTCAAGAGATTCTATAACAAGGATAGCCCAATATATACATCATGTCATCACACCAAGCACAACTAGTATGAAGAAGGTTCATTGACCGGTATCAAGAAGGGTGAAAACCGAATAATCAAGAGAACCAAGCATATTAAAAATGGATTTGTAGTTTCTACTTAACATGGACAACTTCCATTCTTAAGACTGACTAAAAATCCAAAGTCAATATGGCAAATGATCCGAATCAAGGGGCATTCCAATAGTGAAAAACTCCAGCCACAAGAAGGACAAGGTTCCAACAACAATGTGAAGTGATCAAACAATCCATACCGATGGTCGAGTTACAAAAGTGCCTTTAACATCTTAAAGGATACCAATATGAAAATGCAAAGTGACAAGAGGTAAAAAAGGTACCAAGATCAACTTTCAGATATACCAATAGGTAAAAGAGTTCAAGTACAAGTTTATACGCAAAGCTCTATGCTTTAGAAAAGAAACAATCCAACACCACTTCAAGAGTTCAAACCATAGATCAACCAATGTATCAAGTTCCTCAACTTATTCATGAGTATATATAACCTTAAGAATATAATTAAATAACTTATATAATTTCTATTAGCTCAATAATGTTGAACTAAAATAGGATTATCATCACAAGTAAGATTAGCCAGTACAAATATGACTATGCTCCTAAAACAATAATTCTGGCCAGCCTAGTACCTCATGTTGCAACCTAGATTTGAAAAGGAAGATGGCGAAACTGGAGTTTATATATTTCACGAATGAAGTAGGTACATATCTTAAGGTATCAACAATCAAGAATCACCAAAAAATATATTTTGTACAAAATGATATCATCTCAAGACAAATATTTTTTCATACAGGATTTTTAAATAAGACATCTCGACAGAACTTGTCCTATGTTGCATCCCATATTTCGAATCCATAACAGCTAAGTCAGAGTTTTATAGAAGCATAAGAGTTAATAATATACTAATTAGCTTTCCAAATAATATATACTCACTTTAAACTAAGTTCTATTGAACGAGATATGATTAACACACCAAACACTACCCAACATAGAAATAGATTTTTCTTCACTTACCAAAGAGAAGTGTGTATCTCGAATTCCAGAAAAAAGGGTCAAGATTTTCTCATAATTTTGAAGAAAAACTTGTTAGATAATTTTCTAAAGTTCCTATACTTCAGATGAGATTAATTTCACTAAAGAGGTGTCAAAATATAGTCTCAAAAGTGAGGCTAGTAACTTGTACAACGGCCACTAAAAGGTGCTGCCCGAATTATTATATGCTGCCAAAACTGAATACATATACACCAATATGTATATACTCTATTCTAATACTTTCAATTTAGATGTAATTCTAATTACTCAAATACCCCTATACAATACCTTAAATTACGATCACAATTTATGTTTATCAAGGTTGCAAATATCACAACATTCATGTTCCCAAAAAAGAATAAAACATATTGTAGTAATTAAGCAACAGTAAATGGATATGCGACTCTTCCATAATATTTCGGGGTGTTACAACTCTCTCCCCCTTAAAGAAATTTTGTCTCAAAATTTATGTTAATCTAGTCCCGGAATAAGTGCGGATACTAGGTCCTCGTGACTTCTTGTCTATCCAAGGTAGATTCTTTTCAAGAATGATTCCTCCAAAGTACCTTTACTAAGTGTATTTTCTTTTTATAAGTTGCTTTGCTTCTCGAGCTTCAATTTGGATAGGTTCTTCGCTACACGTCAAGTAAGGATTAACCTCAATACATTTAACTAGAAAAACATGATATACCAGAAAGATATATTCTGAGCGTAGAAACATGGAAGATTGTGGATCTTGTCTAACTCAGGTGGCAAAGACAATTTATATGTAACTGGTTCAACAATTTCATGTATCTAATAAGGTCCAATAAGTCAGGGACTAAGCTTTCCTTTTTGGACAAATCTAATAATATTTTTCCATAGAGAAACTTTTAGGAATATTTTATTTTTAACTTGATATTCAATGTCATGCCTTTGAAAATCAGCGTACGCAATTTGCCTTTACTCTAGTCTCATCCTCAAGTAGAGCCACTACCACAAGCATATTCGTCGGTTCTTTGCCTTGTTTCTCATAGAGTAAGTTTATTGACATAATAATATTTGAGGAGTTACCATTTCTTAGTCCTACCACCTCATAATACTCTTTCCAAGGATAGCTCATTCTTTAACCTTCTTTTCATATTCAAGGTTCTACATATAAGTCTTTCATAGAAGGGAACCTACTTTAGGTCTACCGATCCTAGACTTTCATTCTTGATTCATTCATACACGTAAATGAAAAGGGTGCCTAAGCCTACAAAGTCAAGAGATAGACTTCAAATATTTTAAAGTATCAAGAAGAGGGAAAAATAGTTCACCAATCGAGACACAATATCATTATATCATGCATTCAATAACATTGAAGTACTATGTAGGGCAACTAAGTCTACCTAACAAGATATCCTATGAACATGTAGAGACCCATTACAGTCTATCATCTTCACGTATAACCATATAGAGGAAATCATACTTTCACCTCACACATACACATATACCATATAATCCTTCACATTGTTCTTCTACACAAGTTATAACATGATAGAATTATAATTCACATAATAACGCCAATAAGGCAATGTTCATAGAAATTAAAACACATAAACACCGCCACCATAAATGGACAATACCAATCAATACAATTTCAATACCAATTCAACACAATATGGAGGTATTAGGTCAACTCACCACCTTCCAATCATCGTCATCACCATTCCTTAGCCTTTTCAATCAATTCACTTTACAAAGGCACTTACCAATAGCCATATACACAATATTAAACAAACAATAAACACATATCAATGATCCAATAATGTACAATAAACACATATCAATGATCCAATAATGTACAATAAAAAAAATCATCAATATAGGGAAGCCTATGAACAATTCTACCATAATCAATAGCCCATAATAACCTAAACAAGAATTGAAGAAAACTAAGTCATCATCGTCATACCGACTTTGGAGCCAGAATATGGAATTCAAGAGATACATGGGTTTATGAAAGTTTTGATCTTAGTATAATCAATTTTATCATAAAGCATCGATTTAAACATTTTCATGCAAGAACCTATGCATAGAATTAGAGATAAGGTTTGGGGTTTTTTGAGATACTTTGGAAAGCCTTTGAAATTGGCTCCTTGAATGAGAGAAGAATAAAATATGACATCACCATACCTTATTGAGAATCTATCCACGAAATTGGTTGAAAACTTGAAGACTTTGGTCCTCTTTCTTGGAGCTTGAAGGTTCAACAATTGAGGTTTTGACTTGAGAAAACTTTGGAGGGTTTTGATTTGGGGTCTTTGGATAATGAGTTAAAGGAAGGTTTTAAGACTTACAAATATTTATATTAATGGTATAAACCTTTTAAAATCAACCCCAACTAACGAAAACTAAAAATGAATTATTTTGGACTCACCAAGTTGGGGCAGCCCGCCCAGGGACTACACCCAACTTGACAGCTCGTGAAGGACTTCACGTCCAAGTTGACGGGCCGTGGTTCTTGAGATAGTAGACTCTTTTTCTTTCTAAGCTTCCATGAGGCTAAGTAATGTTCACTACCACCTTCATAGACACTGGTCAAGTCCAGTGGCCATGAAGTGGTCTGTGAACTTTGAGGCAGTGAGCTGCCAACTTGGGATAGCCTTGGCTTTTTTGCTAAAGCTTTTACCTTTCTGCTTGGCTCCTTGTCAAACACCTTCAACCAACATCAATTAGAGTCCTTCAGCCTTGATCCTAAAACGTTCCTTGACGTTTACCCACTACATTCTTTCAACCAAGGCAGAAAACCACATAAATGCATACAAGCACATAGATGACTGGTCGTTGAACGTCTTGGTCGTTCCTTGATGATTGACTTCAAACTCAACAATACTGACTTAGTAAATCATTTACACATTAAATCAACTATTTAAAACCCCTTAAAACAAAAGCAAAGCTGTAGTTTATCCTAGTTCATTTTGAGGATCGTTATAATTTTTATTCTCGTATTGACAAGGGTTGTAGTTAATAACCTGGGACCTGATATTCTGCATTTATTTTTTGACAAACTAAACATTTGTAAATGAACTCTTTAATTCCTCTCTTCATACCATTCAACCAATAATGTTCTCTGATTGTCTTGTACATCTTTGTATCCCCAGGATGCATTGTATATGGTGTAATATGAGGATAATCTAATATTTCCTCATCAATTTGTCATCATTAGGGACGCATAACCTATTTTGATACAGTAATCCACCATCCTCCATTAATGTAAAATCACCATTTTTTCCAAGAATTCGATTGCTCGTGACAGGATAGAGATAGATGGGGGCACAGATTGCCCATTTTGAACTTTTCAGGTCGATGTTACAAGTTTTTCATCTAATGTTTGTGCTTCTTTCACTTGTTCAACTTATATTGGTTTCACTTGCAAATAACCAATAACAGAACAATTTGAATTATGTGTAAAATAAAAATTCATCACTCTTAACTCAAGAAGAAATGTCAAATGACTCAAAGAAATGCTTACGAAGGATTTTTGACTTGAGGCATCGACAACCACATTAGCTTTACCTTGATGATAATCAATCATACAGTCATAATCCTTGATAGATCAAGCAATCAAGTTGTCTTAGGTTTAGCTCCTTCTGAGTACCTAAGTACTTTAAGCTCTTGTGATAAATGAATATATGATATTTCTCTCCATACAAATAATGCCACTCTATTTTAAAGAAAAATTTATAGCATCAAGTTCAAGATAATGCAATTCGTGTGGTTTTAATTTCTCAGAGGCATAAGAAATTACCTTTCCTTCTTGCATCAAAATGTATTCTAGATCATTGTGAGAAGTATCACTGTATACTATGTACTTTTTCTTAAATTGGTAGAGTAAGTATTGTCACTTTAGTCAACAAGGATTTGAGAGTTTCAAAACTCTCTTGGCATTTGTTATCCCAAATGAACTTTACTTCCTTTTGTAAGAGCTTAGTAAAAGGGGAGGCAATAATGGAAAAGCCTTTCACAAATGTTCTTGTAGTATCCTGCTAAGACCAAGAAACTTCTTACCTCAGTATGACTTTTGGTAGGTCTCTATTCAACAACTGCTTGTATCTTACTAGGATCCACCTTCACACCTTCAGTTTATAAAACATGTCCCATAATAGACACTTCATCAAGAAAAAATGCACACTTATAAAGTTTAGCATAAAGTTCTTTATCTTTCAAAATAGACAACCATGTCTTATCTATCATGATCATCCCTCTTCCTAATATCATAAGCATGTGTAGTACCCCTTTGTCGACTAGCTTGATTAGATCCACTTGTACCTTCTGCTTGGGTGTTTTTAGGTCTTGAACCTTTATTAGTTTGAGGAGGATTAAAAGAAGGCTTATGAATCAAGCCTTCAGTTTTTAAAGAAGGAGCATTATTAGGATTAGGACAGTCCTTTACTCTATGATCAAAGCTCCCACAATCAAAACATGCACCAGAGGCTCTCCTACAAGTATCATAATGATTCTTTCCACATTGCAGACAAGTGGGAACGCTAGGCTTTTCTTGTCCATAATTTTGAGTGCTAGATGTAGGAAAATATAATTTGTTTTGCTTTTGTTGAGATTTCCTGTTATCACTACTAACCTTAGAATTATCAAACTTTCCCCTTTTTGGTGGACCTCCAAAATCTGTTCTAGGCTTTCGGAATCTATTTTCATTTCTACTAGCTTCTTATTTATCAAGTCATTCCCAAGTAAAGCAGCACACACTAAATTACAATATTTCTCATGTTGTATGATTGCCACAGTCTTCCTAATGGAATCATTAAAACCATCTTCAAATTTCATGCACTTGTATTTTTCCTATTTAATAATACCTCCACCACAACGATAAAGCCTTATAGCTTTTGTTTGTACTCAGTAATAAACATGCCTCGTTGCCTTAGATTCAAAACCTCTTGTTTCTTTGCATCATAAAAAGCAGGCGGCACATACTTCATACAAATATCCTTAAGAAAATCATCCCAACTAAGAAAAGAAGTCTTTACCTTGGCATACGGACCACTTACCCATCATTCATAAGCAATCTTTTATAATAGATAAATAAAATACTTAAATTTGGAAATATCTGAACACTATAACTGCTCAAATACCCTCTCCATGCTCGCCAGCCATTCTTTAAAGTGGGATCAACAGTGCCTTCAAACTCAACTCCACGCATTTTTCTAATTTTCTCAAAGTTAATGTCGTAGGGTTCATGCATTAATTGAACACTATGGTGGAAGAATTCGGCTTTTTTGTTGAAAATAAGGATTCATGTCTTGAGTACCAAGACTCATGTGAGGATATCAATCAGCTCTTACACGTGGATGGTTTCCCACTTTAGACCCACTATTGTGGGGAACATACTCATTCGAGATATGTTCTCCAACCCCTTCCAGTGCATGAGGTTGGGAAACAGAGGTACCCGAACCTTCACAAGCACCTTCCATAGGTCGGTCAAAAGAAGAGGTCGTAACTTAATTCCTTCAAAAGTGAAGATCACATTGCATTAAGGACATGTACATTATGCATGTGAACTCTACATGCAATAAGAATATGAAAAACCATGTAAGTGAACATGAACTTTAAATAGAACCTTTTTGAAACCAAACAACTATACAAGTAATTCACAGAAAAGTCCTAGAACCACAAACCTAGGCTCTGATACAAAAACTTGTAGCGACCCCCTTCGGAGATACTACCCACTTAACAAGAAACCTAATTTAATACTTGCGATATTTAAAAGAGATTAACGGAAGGCATACTAATTTTAATCTACTTGCGGGATTATGTTCTTAATGAATAATTTAGTTAAGAATGTGCATCTTGCCCATTTTATATATTTATGTGATGACAAAATTGATATTGCATGGAATTTTATCTTATTATGAAAAACTCTCCCAAAATCTTTTAAGAAAATAACCGACATTTTTTCATGCATTTATTGTCTTCACACATAAGAATGAAATAAAAAGAATTTACCAACTTCCGAGTACCAAAATCCGCCTGTTCATACTTCGCACAAATATTAAAAAAAATAGTAAATTACCATATTAAAAGACTTTGGTTTTTACCTAATAAGATCAAAATGCATAGCCATGCATATATTACAGCCCATGGTGACATGATTAAATCAGCCCTAAAAATTTCATGCAAATATGCAACACATAGATCATGTATAAATCCCAAGGTTTATACAAAATATAGATGACTATACGCAAATATTGATCTTCCTTAAGGCTCTCAAAATCTCCATCTCAAATTTCCATCTCTATGTATCCTCTCGAACATTCCCTATGATAGAAACAACTGTTGCTAAGAATATAACTTAGTGCTGTAAAAACTATGGGTTTGTAGACCTCAGATTCACCAAGTTACCTTTATTAAGTCACTGGAAGCATAATTGAACATAATAAATAACTCAAGAAAACAATATATTAAGAGTATCAAATTAGATCTTTGAAGATCCAAATGTCAAGAATTCTCATAGCACCATTTTACAAGAGATTCAATAACAAGGATCTCCCATTATATACATCATGTCATCACATAGAGCAGAACATGTATCAAGAAGGATCAACATCATGTATCAAGAAGGTTTATGCCCAATTTTTAAGAGAACCAAGAATCATATTGAAATGGTTTTCTAGTTCGAACTTCACATGAACAACTTTCATTCTTAATACGGACTAAAAATCCAGAGTCAAGATGGAAAATGATCCGAATCAAGAGGCATGCCAATGGTGACAAATTCACAGCCACAAGAAGGTTAAGGTTCCAACAAGAGTGACAAGTGATCAAACAATCCGTACAAGTAGGCGAGTTACACAAGTGTATTTAACGTCTTAAAGGATACCAAAGTGACAATGCAAAGTTACAAGAGGTCAAAAGGTACCAAGATCAATTTTCAGATACACCAGTAGGTAAGAGAGTGCAAGTACACGTTTATACACAAACCTCTGTGCTTTAGCAAAGAAATAATTCAACACCTTTTGGAGAGTTCAAACCGTAGACTAACCGACATATCAAAGTCCTCAACTTGTTCACGAGTATATCCAACATCAAAAATACAATTCAATAACTTTTATAATTCCTAGTATCTCAATAATGTCAAAGTAAAATAGGATTATCATGACAAGTAAGCTTAACCTGTACAAATACGACTATGCTTTCAAAATATTATTTCTAGCTAGTACCTCATGTCACAACCTATATTTGAAAAGGAAAATGGAAAACAAGACTGTATATCATTCATTAAAGATTTAGTTACATCTCTTAAGGTAGAAAAGAATCAGGACTCACCGAAACATATATTTTGTACAAAAAGAAATCATCGTAACAGTAATAGTTGTTCATGCAGGATTTCTAAATAAGAAATCTTGACAGAACATGTCCTATGTTGCGTGCCATATTTCGAATCCATACCAACTAAGTTAGAATTCTACAAAAATATAAGAATTGTATATATATACAAATAACCTTTCGAAATCACATTTACTCACTATAAACTAAGTTCTATAGAACGAGATATAATTAAAATACAAATTACCACCAAGCATAGAAAGATATTTTGCATCCCTTACTAAAAAGAAGTGTGTATCTTGAATTACAGCAAGATAGACCAAGATTTTCTCTTAATTTTGAAGAACAATTTGTTAGATAACTTTCTAAGATTCCTATTCTTCAGGTGAGACGTATTTCACTAGAAAAGGTGTAAAAATATAGTCTCAAAAGTAAGGCTAGTCACATGTAGAACTTACACCAAAAGGTGCTGCTATAATTATTGTGTGCTGCCCAAAATGTGTGTGTATATATATATATATATATATGTACACACACACACACACACCTTGTAACGCCCCTAAAAATGTACTAGATTGAAATAGAGCCTAACATGTTGAAATAGGTTGAACTAGGTTGAAATATAGCCTAATATATATATATATATATATATATATATATATATATATATATATATATATATATATATATATATATATGTACACACACACCTTGTAACACCCCCAAAAAATGAACTAGGTTGAAATAGAGCCTAACATGTTGGTTATGAGATATAAGGTCTTAAAATAGTTAATTATAGTGTTTATAGACAGTGTATAAAGTTTGGAAGTGTTTGGAGGTCAAACGTCCAAGAACGTCTTAGACGTCCGGAGACTAGTCGAAGTTGAACTAGTATGGCATGGTGTTCTATAGTGATATTTTGGGTGATGGTTTGAGATTGAAATTGAGTATCTATGGTTCCTACACATATAATCACATTTAAAGGGTCGAAACGGTCGAGAACGATGCCCCGAGAACCACCCTAAGGGTCCCTAAGGAGAACCCAAACATGGCCAATGCAAGCTGCTACGCCAGCCAAGAAATGGTAGTGGTTGCGCGTCGCGCAGCTGGCGCTGAAAAGGGCAAGAGTTTTCCTTGTGATGCGGGGATGTCATGTACCATTCTGTCTCAAAATTTTCCCAAACCAAGAATTGAAAATTCCTCCGCGACGTGTAGTAAGCTCCTAGTTCTGATCGCGTCATTTATAAGTCAAATTCGAATTGGTTAAAATGTCCAATAAGTGCAAGGGTATTTTGGGGATGAATTATTGATGTTTATTGACCCTTTTTGAACCCCTAAATTCACCAATAAAATCTAAACCATCAACTCAAAACAAAACATTTTCGTTCCTTTCTCCAAAACCTCCATTGTTGAAGCTTTAAACCTCCAAGGAGTAAGACAAATTTCCAAGATTTTTCTCCATCAATTTAGTGGGATAATCTTCTTATGGTGCTTGATTCTTAAATTCTCTTCTATTTAAAAATCCAATTCCAAATGGTTTCAAAGATGATAAAAAACCATGAATTCTTCTATTTCAACTTCTAGCCATGGGTTCATGCATGAAATATTTTGAAACAATGTTTTATGATATAATTGATGTTAATTGAATGATTTTAGATTAAAGTTCCTAGGAACCCATGCAAATCATGAACTCCTATTTTGTCTCTAATATGGGTGATAGATCATGATATAATAGTACTGGATTCTTATGTAGATGTTATGGGCTATTGATATATGTATGAATTATGTAAGAATTGTTTATAGGCTGCCTTAATTGGATGTTTTCTATAGAGTGTCATGATAGATCAATTGTATAGTTTGATTATTTGATTGAATTAGTGACCATGGCTATTCGTAAGAGCCTTGGTGTATTGGATTGGTTGGATTAGCTATGGACTGGAGTTTTTTAGATTGGATTGGTTGTATGTTGACCTAACTCTTACTATATTGTGTAGAATATGTGTTTCAATTATGATTTTCGGTATGGTCCACTTATGGTGGCGACGATTGTGTGTTATACTTGTGAATAATGTGGCCTCATCAGCATTACTTTATGAATTGTATTGAACATGGCCTTGTCGGCATTACTTTATGAATAGTGATATTATCATGTCATGACTTGAAGATGAAAAATATGAAGGAATATGTGATATATGTGTATGTATGTGATTGAAATATCCTAATTGACTATATGATATCATGATAGACTAGGGTGATATCTCTAGTTGTGTTACTAGTGTATCTTGATAGGTTGACTTGGTTATTCCTATATGATACTTGAAAACTATTGAATATGTGATATGAAGATGATGTGTGTGTCTTGTTAGGTAGGCTATGTTCCTCTACTAGATGCATGTTAAGTATATGAATATGAACATCATGACTTAGTAGGCTTATGAACCTTTGTCTTATATTTGTATGTATGAATGTTGAATGAAATTCTACGATCAAAAGACCTAAGATGGTTCCCTTCTAAGCATGACTAATATGTTGAACCTTCTATATATAAAGAAGGTTAAGAATGAGCATCCTTATAGACCATTGAGTGGAAGCCCTAGTGGACCCATCTTTGGTAGGTGCAATATTACTAGGTAATGACTAAGAGATGGTACCTTTTAATATGCCCCTTTTCATTGAACTTACTCTATAAGAACAAAGGCTAGCACCGAGTGAATATGTTATGGGTTGTAGCTCTACTGGAGAACGATACTAGAGTGCAATATAGCTCTACTTGAGGAGAAGACTAGAGTGCCTAAAAAACCTTGATATTCTTAACCATGTGCCTACATGGGTTGTGTCCTATTTATACCCTTGGAAAGTAGATCACCCTCCATCAGAGTATGGTAGACTCCGGATTCAATGCCTAATATGGTCTATGTCGGTTATTGTCTATTCTCATCATGTGGGATAAATTCTAGTATTTGATAGGTTCTACAAAGTTTAGGTAGTGGAATGGGACGCTTTATAGACATAGCACGAGTAGGATTTGATGGTTCTAAGGTTTAGGTTCCCTAGGTCTTTCTAGGACCAATATATGAAGTATTTAATTGATGTAATCTCTCTTAGTTGACTTAATGAATGATCATGACTTAAGTTGATGTAAGTAAAGAAAAAGATCTCTATCTTGGGTATCTTTGAGGGTTGCTTAGGTAGACTTGAACAGGGTTATGGGAGGTCTCTTCATGTTTTATTTAAGTGAATCTTAGAGTAACCTTAGGTGGTGAGCATATGATGAAAAGGGAATAATCTTATCTTAGGCAGTATAAAGGGTTTTTTAGGTGTGCTTGAATAGGATGTATGGGCGGTCTCTTCTTGTCTTACTTAAGTAAATCTTATGATAACCTTAGGTAGGAGATTTATATGATATATGATTTGAAGTATCGATAATGATTTTATGTTAGTTACTTGAAGTATGTCTAATATGTGATGTTTGGTGTTAAAGGTAGATTTCTCAAAAGGGCATGTTTCATACAAATGTCTGTTTAGCATGATTTTATTGCATGTCACCTACTTAGTACATATAATGTGATAATTCCATATGTTGTTTACTTCTAAAGGTGTAGGTGGTGTTTAAGAAGAGTTGGTTGAAGTGAATCTTGGATACTAGCACTCATTCAAGCAAAAGTTGTGGTATGTCCCCAATGATTCGACGACATCAATATGCTTAGCTTTTCTAGTTAAAGACATTGTAGTAGACTTTGTTAATTTGTATTCGATTATGTATGGGTTGTGACCCAAATATATTTATGAAGTAAGTTGGCTACGTTAAGGCTTAGTAATTCTGTCATTTTCTATAAGTGAAATTTTTTAGATATGTTATGAAAAGTTTTTATTCCACGCCACTTTTCAGATTTGTTATGCAATGAATGATGTCTAAGGGCTTGTACAAGACCTCTGAGAGGTCAAGCATATAGTGTGTACTTGCGGGTCATTACACACCTATATCTATACACTCTATACAAATACGTTCAATTAATATGTTATTCGAATTAGTAAAATTATGCAAATACCTCCATACAATACTTTAAATTACGATCACAATTTATATTTAGCAAGGTTGCAAATATCACAAAATTTCATGTTCCGAAAATGAGAATAATGCATATTGTAGTAATTAAGAAACGGTTGTTCGAGATGCGACTCTTGGTTAATATTTTGGGGTTTTACAACTCTCTCCCCCTTGATGAAATTTCATCTTGAAATTTACCTTAAACTAGTCCCCAGAACGTGTGGATATTGGGTCCTTATGTCTTTTTCTATCTCTGAGGTAGCTTGTTTTCCATAGTGGTTCCTTTAAAGTACCTTTACTAAGTGGATTTTTTTCGTTTCTAAGTTTCTTTACTTCTCGAGCTTCAATTCGAAAGAACTTCATCGTACGTCAAATCAGGATTAACTCAATTGATTCTACTCGAAGAACATGAGATGGATCAGAACAATATCTTTTGGGTATAGAAACATGGAGGAAATTGTCGATCTTGTCTAATTCTGGTGGTATAGCAAATTTATATCCATGCGGTCCAACCCTTTCAATTATCTCATAAGGTCCAATAATTCGGGGACTAAGCTTTCCTTTTTGGCCAAATATCATAATCTTTTTCCATGTAGAATCTTTTAAGAATACTTTATATCCAACTTGATATTCTATGTCACCCCATTTAAAATCAGCGTACGAATTTTGTCTATCCGAAGAAATCTTTAAAGTATCCTTGATTATTTTTACCTTGTCATGTTTGTTGCTTATTTTCAGGACCAATAAGCTTTCTTTCACTAACTTCACTCCAAAACAGAGGGGTTCGACATTGTCATCCGTACAAGGCTTTGTAGGGAGGCATTCCAATACTCAATTGGTAAGTGTTTTTATATGCAAATTCTATAAAAAGCAACCGTGTGTCCCAACTACCCTCAACTCCATAATGCAAGCTCGAAGAATATCCTCCTAAATTTGTGTCACTCTTATTGATCGCATGTCTAAGGATGGAACGAAGTACTAAATTTAAACTTAGTACCCACAACATCCTGCAAGCTACACCAAAATCTAGATGTAAGCATAAGGTCTCGGTTAGAAACAATAGACACAGGGATCCTATGTAGTCTTAGAATCTCTGTAATGTACAACTCGACTAAATGTTCAAGAGATAAATCCATTTTGATTACTAAGAAATGAGCGTTCTTTGTTACTCTGTCCACAATCACCCATATTGCATAATGATTTCATTGAGTGTGAGGCAGTTTAGAAACAATATCCATAGTTGTTCTCTCCCATTCCCGCTCTGGTATCGACAAGGGCGGTAGTAAACCAACTAGGACCTGATGTTCTGCATTTATATGTTGACAAACCAAACATTTGGAAATGAATTCCACAATGTCTCTCTTCATACCATTCCACAAAAAAAATTCTTCTGTTGTTTGGTACATCTTTGTACCCCCCAGAATGCATTGCATGTGGTGGAGTGTGAGCTTCATTTAATATTTTTCGTCTCAATTTATCATCATTAAGGACACATAACCTATTTTGATATAGTAAGACATCATCCTCCATTAATGTAAAATCGATCTTTCCCAATTTTGAAATTTTCTAATCAATTTTACAAGTTTCTCATCTAACTTTTGTGCTTCTTTAAGTTGTTCAAGCAATATTGGCTTTACTTGCAAAATAGTGATAACTGAACAATTTGAATAAAGTGTAAAACAAACATTAGTGGCTCTTAAATCAAGAAGAAATGTCAAAGGACTCAAAGAAATACTTGCGAAGTGTTTTTGATTTAAGGCATCGACAACCACATTAGCTTTACCTAGATTATAATCAATCATGTAATCATAATCCTTGATGAGTTCAATCCATCTACGTTGTCTTAGGTTTAGCTCCTTCAGAGTACCCAAGTACTTTAAGCTCATGTGATTAGTAAATAAATGACATTTCTCTCCATACATATAATGTGGCTATATTTCAAAGGCAAACACTATAGCAGCAAGTTAAAGATCATGAGTAGGATAATTCAATTCCTTTGAATTTCATTTCTGAGAGGCATAAGAAATCACCTTCCCTTCTTGCATCAAAACATATCCTAGACCATTGTCATAAGCATTACTATATACGACATTCCATTCAATTGGTAGAGTAAGTATTGGCGCTTGAGTCAACAAGGATTCGAGAGTTTCAAAGCACTCTTGGCATTTGTCATCCCAAATAACCTTTACTTCCTTTTGTAAGTTCTTAGTCATAGTGGAGGAAATAATGGAAAATCCTTTCACAAATATTCTTGTATAATATTACTAAGCCCTAGAAACTTCTTACCTTAGTCGGACTTTTGGGAGGTCTCCATTCACCCACTGCTTATATGTTACTAGGATTCACCTTCACGCCTTCCGTTGATATAGCATATCCCAGAAAAGACACTTCATCAAGCAAAAATTTCCACTTAGAAAGTTTAGTATAAAGTTCTTTCTCCTTTAAAATTGACAACCACGTCTTGTCTATCATGATCATCCGTCTACCTCATAGCATAAGCTTGTGAAGTACCCCTTTGTCCACTAGCTTGATTAGCTCCGCTTGTACTTGCTGCTCCGCTGTTTTTAGGTCTTTCACCTTTATTAGTTTGAGGAGGATTAACATAAGGTTATTAATCGAGCCTTCAGTTTTCAAGGAAGGTGCATTATTAGGATTAGGACAGTCCTTCACTTTATAATCAAAGCACACACAATTCAAAACCAGAGGCTCTCCTACCAGTATCGTAATGATTCTTTCTACATTGCGGACAAGTGGGAAAGTGAGGCTTTTCTTGGCCATAATTTGGAGTGCTAGCCGTAGAAAACTATGATATTTTTTGTTGAGCTAGCCTGTTATCACTACTAACCTTGGAATTATAAAACTTTAACCTTTTTGATGAACCTTCAAAATCTGGTCTAGGCTTTCGGGATCTGTTTTCATTCCAAAGTAAAGCAGTACACAATAACTTACAGAAGTTCTCATGTTGCAGGATCACCACATTCTTCCTGATGGAATCATTTAAACCATCTTCACTTGTTTATTCCTCTTTGATAATTCCTTTGGCATAACGAGAGAGTCTAAAAACTTTTGTTCGTACTCAGCAATAGACATGTCTCGTTGCCTTAGATTAAAAACCTTTTTTTTATTTGTATCACAATAAGCAGGTAGTACATACTTCATATGAAATTCCTTCAGAAAATCATCCCAAGTAAGAATAGCATGTTTTACCTTGGCATTCAGACACTTACCCACAAATAATAAGCATCCTTTTGTCATAGTTAAATAGAAAACTTAGATATGGAAACATCTGAACAGTCTAACTGCTTAAATACCCTCTCCTTGCACTCCAGCAATTTTCCAGCATTAGCGGGATCAACTGTGCCTTCAAACTCGAATCCACCCATTTTCCTCATTTTATCAAAGTTAATACCGTTGAGATCATGAATTGATTCAGCCATGTGGTGGACGAATTCGATCATTTGTTGAAAAGGAGAAGCAGTGGCTTGAGTACAAGGACTCATGTGTGGATGTGAACTGCTCTTACACGTGGATGGATTCCCACTTTAGACCAACTAGTGTGGGGAACATACTCATTTGAGATATGTTCTCCAACCCCTTCTAGTGCATGAGGTTAGGAAACAGAGGTACCCGAACCTTCACGAGAAGCTTCCATAGATCGGTCAAGAAAAGAGGCCATCACTTAATTCCTTCAAAAGTGAAGATCACACTGTATTAGGGACATGTACATTATGCATGTGCACACTACATGCAATAAGCATATGGCAAACCATGTAAGTGAACATGAAATCTAAATAGAACCTTTTCGAAATCAAAGAACAATACAAGTAATTCACAACAAAAGTCCTAGAACCACAAACCTAGGCTCTGATACAAACACTTGTAGCGACCCCTACGGAAAGATACTACCCACTTAACAAGAAACCTAATTTAAAACTTGCGACATTTAAAAGAGATTAACGAAGGGCATACTAATTTTAATCTAGTTGAGGGATTAGGTTCTTAACGAATAATTTAGTTAAGGATGTGCATCTTGCCCATTTTAAATATTTTTTTGATGTCTAAATTGATATGGCACGAAATTTTAACTTTTGATGAAAAACTCTCCCAAAATCCTTTAAGCAAATAACAGATGCGCTTTTTCATGCATATATTGTCTTCACACTTAAGGATGAAATAACAAGAATATTACCAACTTATGAGTAATGAAATCATCCGGTTCATATTTCACACACTTTCAAAATAAATAGTAAATTAACATATTCCAAGACTTGGGTTTACATACCCCAAAAATATCAAAACATATAGCCATACTTATATTACAACACATACTGACAATGTTCAAATCAACCCTCAAAATTTCATATAAATATGCAACATATAGATCATGTACAAGTCCCAAGGCTTGTAAAAAAGATATATGTCTATATGCAAATGTGATATTCCTTTATGGCTCTCAAAATCTCCATCTCTAATTTCCAGTTTCATGCATCCTCTCGAACATTCCCTATGATAGAATTAACTATCGCTATGAATATATCTTAGTGATGTAAAAACTATAGGCTCGTAGCCATCATATTTAACAAGTTACCTTTATTAAATCATGGGCAGCATAACTGAACATGGGAAGCATAACTGAACATAATAAATAACTCAAGTAAACAATCTATAAAGAGTATCAAGTTCGATATTTGAAGATCCAAATGTCAAGAGCGACCAAACAACTATTTTCCAAGAGATTCAATAACAAGGATCCCCCAATATATACAACATGTCATCACGCAAAGCACAACAGGTATCAATATGGATAAACACCCTGTATCAAGAAGGGTCTAATCCTAATAATTAATATAACCAAGAACCATATTGAAAATGGATTTCTAGTTCGTACTTAACATGGACAACCTTCATTCTTAAGACGGACTAAAAATCCAGAGTTAAGATGGCAAAGGATTCGAATCAAGAGGCATGCAAATAGTGACAAAGTCATAACCACAAGAGGGACAAGGTCCCAACAAAAGTGCCAAGTGATAAAATAAAATGTTACAAGTTAGAAAGTTACACAAGTATCTTTGACATCCTAAAGGATATCAATTCGACAATTCAAAGTGAAAAGAGGTAAAAAAAGGTACCAAGATCAACTTTCAGATATACCAGTAGCTAAAAGAGTGCAAGTACAAGTTTATACACAAACCTATATGCTTTATCCAGGAAACAATCCAATACCACTTCAAGAGTTAAACCGTAGACCGACCAACGTATTGAGGTCCTTAACTTGTTCACGAGTATATACGACCTTAAAAATACAACTAGATAACTTCTTTAATTGTAGTATCTCAATAATGTCTAATTAAAATAGGATTATCATCACAAGTAAGCTTAACCTATACAAATACGACTATGCTCCCAAAAGAGTATTTTTGGCCATCCTAGTACCTCATGTCGCAACCAAGATTTGAAAAGGAAGATGGCAAAACTAGACTGTATATCCTTCATAAAAGATCTAGGTACATATATTAAGGTAGCAAACAACCAATAATCACACAAATATATACTTTGTACAAAAAGATACCATCGCAACACTAACCGTTGTCTAGAAAGAATTTCTAAATATGAAATCTGGACAGAACTTGTCCTATGTTGCGTCCCATATTTCGAATCCATAACAGCTAATATAGAGTTTCACATAAACATAAGAGTTGTATATATAAAAATTATATTTCCAAATCATATTGAGTCACTTTAAACTAAGTTCTAATGGATGAGATATGATTAAAATTCCAAACACTACCCAACATAGAAATAGATTTTCATCACTAACCAAAGAGAAGTGTATATATCGACTTCCAGCCAAAAAGACCAAGATTTTTTCTTGATTTTGAAGAACAACTTTTTAGATAATTTTCTAAGGTTCCCATACTTCAGTTTAGAAGAATTTCACTAGAAATGGTGTTGAAAGATAGTCTCAAGAGTGAGGCTACATGTACAGCTGTCACTTAAAGGTGCTGCCCAAATTATTGCGTGCTACCCAAAATTCATACATATACACTATATGTATATACTCTATACCAATGATTTCAATTTATATGTTATTCTAATTAGTCAAATAATGAAAATACCCCCATACAATACCTTAAATTACGATCACAATTTGTGTTTAACAAGGTTGCAATTATCACAAAATTTCATGTTATCAAAATGAGAATAAACAATTGTAGTAATTAAGTAACAGTAAATCGACATGTGACCCTAGCTTATATTTCGGGGCGTTACATCTCCTGATGATATGGTCAGCACATTCATGAAACAAGTAAGGTTCCTCCTAGAAGTACATTCTAACATCTAACAGGAACCTATTTTGTTGGTAAAAAGTCAACTCATCCAGCACTAGTTCAGGTACAATATAATTCTCAAAATCGACATATCACGGTGTATGTTTGATAGATAGGGAAAATACTTGCTCATCGGGAAAGGAGTTGTCTACGTCGAGCTAATGTTTAACATCTTCCCTCCCTTCCGATATTGAAAAATGGTTGGCTACTTGATTTTCACATCCTTTGTGATCTTTTACCTCAAAATTGAACTCTTGCAATAGTAATACCTACCTTATAAACCTTGGTTTTGAATGTTTCTTATCCATAAAGTAATGTAGTGAAGCGTGATCAGTATGTAAGATAAATTTGGTACCTACAAAGTAAGACCTAAACTTTGAAAATGCGGAGACTATGGGAAACATCTATTGTTCTGTGACTGTATAATTTCGTTGAGTACTATTCAGATTCTTGCTTGCGTAATTAATTTAGACACCCAGATAGAGGATCAATTACGTTTGTTATCTTCTCATTGAACTTCCAAGACATTGATGGAATGAATTGAAGGAGATATGTCCGTAATCACCCATAGCGGAAAAGTAGAAATAGGAAATACAATAGATGATTTGGGTCCTCAAGTGCCTAAAGAGAGCCTAAGTTGGGGGTACGGTGAAAAGAAAAGGAAGAAGTCAAAAAAAGTGTCGCAAGGACTTCTTAACCCATGGGGTTGCGAAATAATGGAGACCGTCCATATAGAAAAAAAATGAAAAAGAAAATAAAAACAAAAAGAAAAGAAATGTAAAAGATAAGTTGTGGAATAATAGGCAAAAAGGAATAGGGTTTTCAAGTAGACCATGGGCAATGAACAATAGGATGACTTATAAGCACTAACAAAGATGAAGAATGAAGAAGTAAGGAAGTGTTATGAGCACCACATTTTATGAGGATTACTAGTCACTAAGCCTAAATGGCCATTCCTTTTCACTCATCCCCATTACAAGACTTAGCAAGACCTTTTTGATCTGGATAAAGCAGAAACAATTGTTAACATGAAAATAAGGGCAAACCTATCGGTGAAAGCATGCATTGTGTTCTTCTTTTTGAGAGTGAGCGTTGTATATTATTTCTGAATTTTAAATTGATTATACACTTATGTGTGAAAGTGGAATCGTCATTTGTGTGAGGGCATTCAAATGCTTATGCTGGAGCTTGAACTTGCATTTGAAGTAAGTAATGCGAGCTCGAGAATCTTTGATAATGATATTTCACAACATGAATCTTTGAGTACATAATTGATCTTTGTATAAGTAGTTTGAGTCTTGTTGTGTGCATTCATGATTGAGTCTTATGTAGCAGTATTTAAGACATCCTTTTGAACTAAAGAACTTGAGTTTTATTTGAGGACAAGTAAAAGTTTAAGTTGGTGTTGTTCATGAGTCCACAAATTGGAATCATTTAGGGCTATATTTTAATAGAAATAGTTTCCTCAAATTCTTATTTTATCTCAAAATCTGATGAAAACTCGTAAGTTTCAGGCATTTGGGGATTTAAGGAAAGCATGGACACACTATGTCGCAAAAAGTAGCAGAAAGGCTGAGTGAACTGAAGAAATGACACTTGATCATCACAAAATACACTTGGGAAGATCCACGATAGGCATGGATGCCGCCTTTTGTATCAGTAAGTCGAGCCCTTAAGAGGAAGATCAAATTAGCGAAAATGAACATTTAGGATACATATCGTTGAAGTTATTCGGCAAAGCTACACTAGACCACCTAAAGTTACAAAATGATGGATCAAAAGTGAACAAGATAACAACAAGGAGCATATAGGTGGGTATATCGCCAACCAAGGCAGTGCTATGGAACTTCGTCGCCGAAGGTAATGTGAGATCGTGGTAACAACAACTAATGGGTGAAACACAGATAAAAGAGGCGAGGATCATAGTGGATTTGTGAACCCATACTTATGACCGCCATACATTACAGTGCATCAGATCGATAATCGAAGATAATTTTAAAGGCGGGGTGGTAGGCGAAAGTCGTATAGACGAAGTTCTCGGTGATCCTGACTAACATCGTTGAACCATTCTTCGCTACACAATTTCAAACTATAAATAAGAGAGTTGGATAATTTTTCTAAGGATTTTGACTCAGTTACAAACAATAGCATATTTTTGAGTACTTTATATATTTTATGCTCAAGCGTTTTAAGGGATTTTGAAGACTTGAAGAAGAAAGGGTTCCATCTTCCCCAAATTGGAAGTGGGTCTCCGTAATTCTTCTTTCTATGCTCAAATCAAGACATTATTTTTCATAACAATTTAATTTCATCATCATTGAAGGTATAATTTCTATTTCTTGATGTGTGGTGAAAACCCCCAATTTTTTGGATGTGATTTAGAAACTATGGATTAATATTGTTGTTGGGTCTTGCTTGTTGGTAGATAAAATTTAGTTTAATGGTGATTTCGTCTAGTGGTTGTGGTTTAGTCTAATGAATTTTGGTAGTTGCAAATAAAAGTTCACCCATTTTTTTTCAGCTTGCTCAAGAGAGAGGTCGCAAAACCAAGACCGCTAGATTGATGGCCTAAGGAGTGGATCAACTTGAGGTTCAGCCTGAAAAGGTAAACCCTAGTCCCACATCCTAACACTCAGCTCGAGGGAGTGAGTGGTGTAAGTCGTAGGCTGGTCTTCATACGGAAAATGGGTGTCTGAGAGGAACCCATTTTAAACGGGGTGAGTTGCTCCAGAGAGTGAATGGGGTAAGATATAGGTTGTTCTTCATGCGGAAAATAGGTGTCTGAGAGGAAACCATTTTAAATGGGGTAAGTTTCCCAAGACAGAACTTATTTCCATATAAAGCTTAGCCTAGTCACTATTTTTCTTACATATTTTCGATCAAAAGCATGAACTCAATTTTCTATATTTACTGTAGTGCGGTCACATCCTAAGAATCCCCCAATCATTGCTTAGATTTCTTGTTATTTTTAACATTTTCACTACTTGTAACAAACCTGCCAATTTCATATTTGATACTTTTGTATCATCCCCTTAATTTACGATTTTTTAATCGCAAATTTCTTTAGCTACGACTAATTAGAATGAAATTATAATTAGCTAAAACTTTTTACTACCACTCCTTAGAGACATGACCCCAACCCTCGGTTGGGTTACTATATTATCAACGATCGTAGACACTTGAACAAGAAGTAGTGTCGTTGGTTACGATTATCATCAAAAGTCCACGAGTAATTTACCTACTATTTGTAAGAAAAATCCTTTTTCAGTCACAACAAAACAAGAATTATAATAAGAAGATAATAGTCATAAATAGACCTAATAAATATAATTGGAAAAAACTAGAAAGTAAACTTTATAAAAAAAGAAAATCAAAATGATTATTGATTTTCCACAAATTGTTTAAATTTGTTATAATATATTGTTCACATGAAGATTTACTTCGGGAAAAATTTGTAAGAAAAAACTTTTTTTCACCAATTTTAACCAATAATCTTTGGGATAACATTAGTATTTTTTGCAACAAAATCCGCGAGCAATTTACCAGCGCTTTTAATCATTTTTCAATCACAACAAAAACAAGAATTATAATAAGAAGATATTAATCAGAAATTGAACTATAAAATCATTGGAAAATCTAGAAATTATACTTAAAAAAAAAGAGAAATTAAAATGATTATCGATCTTCCAGAAATTATTTAAATTTGTTATAACATATTATCTTCATGAAGATTTACTTGCGAAAGAATTTGTGAGCAAACTCCTTTTTTTCACCAATTTTAACAAAAACTTTTCGAGATAACTTTAATATTATTTGTTTGCAAGAAAATCCATGAGTAATTTGTAAGAAAACACCTTTTTCAATCACAACAAAAACAAGAACTATTAGAAGAAGTAATAATCAGAAATAGAACTAATAAAAATGATTGGAAAATCTAGAAATTGAACTTGTGTAAGAATAAGACTTAAAATGATTATTGATCTTCCACAAAATGTTCACATTTATTATAATATAATATTATCATGAGGATTTACTTGTGATAAAATTTGTAAGAAAAATCCTTTTTCACTAATTTTTTTTAAAAAAAATCTGTGGGATAATTTTTGTATTTTTTGCAAGAAAATTCCGAGTAATCTTATCTGGAATTTCTAAGAAAAATCTTCTTTTCAATCACAACAAAAACAAGAGTTATAATAAGAAAATAATAAATAGAAATTGAACTATTAAAAATAATTGTAAAATCTAGAAATTAAACTTAATTTAAAAAAGAGAGAATGAAAAGGATTATTGATCTTCTACAAATTGTTTAAATTTATTATAATATATTATTTTCAAGAGGATTTATGTGCGAAAAAATTTGTAAGTAAAAAACTTTTTTCACCAGTGTTAATCATAAGTCTTAGGGATAAATTTAGCAGATTAATTTTTGCAAGAAAAATAGTTAGTAATTTACCTGCGATATGTAAGAAAAATCATTTTTCAATGACAACAAAAACAAGAATTATAATAAGAAGATAATAATGAGAAATAGAACTACTAAAAATTATTGTAAAATAATGAAGTTCATGGTTCTACCTTCGCAAGTAGGACAACCCATTTTGGTGATAGACACTTGCGAACATGTTATAGCTCACATGGTCTCTATGTCGGGTAAATCTAATTTCGCACATTAATAATGAACTAAGGTTACTTCAAGAAGTATCATATATACATTCAAAGGTTTTAAAGATGATGTAAGCTTGCATTGACCATGATTTTATGACTTATGTTTTCTAACTCCCTTGTATTTTTAGCTTGGTTAATTGCATGGCGTGAAATGAAATGTTTCTATTTGCATGGTTTAAATGTTTTATGCATAGTTGTCATACTTGGTGCATTGTTTTGTACTAACACATACTCTAGTCTACATTTCCCCAAATATAGGGTCTGACAGTCAGGTTTCTCAGTCTTGTGGCTAGTGGTGTTCCATAATTCCGAGTGAGTCCTCATGCTTCGAGGACGGAGTTTTATTGTTTCACTTTATTTCATGTATTTCTGTTTTGGACATGATATATGGCCTAGGCCCAATTTCATTCTGTTGTATTAGATGTCTATAATGAGACAAGTGTTTTAGACTTTGGACAATTGTTTTATTCTTATTGTTCCATTTTTTATGTTGTGTGAAGTTATTGGCTTATATGGGGTCTTTCAGGGTTCTATAGATTTAGGGGTAGTCTTGGGTCGTGACTAACTTTGTAATCAAAGCACAAGGTTTAGAATGGTTCTAGGATGTCTCATAACACGTCTAGTAGAGTCTTGTTTACAGGTGTGCAGCTTGCCACATTTATGAATGAGAGGCTATAAGATGATTAGGGAACTCCACTTCTTTCATGACTCTTAAGTTAGAGTTCAACTCTATAAGGTCTCTCTTCTAGTCCTTATTTGAAGCTCTAAAGAACATGGCTACACCAAAGGCTTCTACTAGAAGGAATGTGAGGGAGAATGCGGAAAAAGTATCTCATTCCTAAGCTCCTTAAGTTTCAAACGATCCTTTGGCCGAGCAAGTGTATGAAATGTTTAGGGTTGCTTTTCCAGTGTCATCTCAAGCCAGACAACCCAATCTTGTCACATCCGGGTATCACCGCCTATATGTAACATGGCATACTTGACCTCTTGGAGGTCTTATACAAGCCCATAGTTATCAATCAGCACACTGTCATAGGTAAATTTAGCGGAAAATTTAAAACTTTCACAGCTCATCATATGCTAGAACATCACTTTCAATATATCATATTCACATAGATAGACTCTAAGTCTGTTTTCCATCTTAAACTCAACATTATTAGAGTACATAAGGGACACGACCATTACAACATAAATCATAAGCACATATTTACTGGACTTTACAGTAAGCTAGACATTTGGAAACCTGTGGACTTAAAGATTCCTTTCTTGAGCTTGGGAATCACATATAAAGATCCTCACTATTAAATACATCCTTTAAGCATGCATAACCTAAACTTTGTATAAAAAGGTAGAGATGAATGGTGTTAGTACAAGAATGCTTTAAGTATGACAACCATGCAAAAACATGCATTTAAAAGGGACAATTTACTTGAAATCATGCATTATTCCTTTTTGTGAAAACTTCAAAAATATTTGATACAACAGTATTTATCAAATTCCCACAATTCATCTAAGAATATTCAATAGTCATCAATCATATAAAAATCACACATTGCATTTAAGACATTTGAGAGTCACATTACAGTAAGCCTTTTTTTTTCAGTGAACACTTTTCTATTAACAGTGAATCATTTTCTTCTTAATTCCATATTCCCCCAAGTAACCCTCTAGTGATACTTGGTGCAATGCATCACCTTAAGGTCACAAGGAAGTCATATATACAACCTTTTAACTCAACATATACAATCATAGGACCATTTTATGTAACAAGTCACATACTTCACATTAGACTTAGATAAGACTTTACTCACATTCCCAATCTAAATCTACTAGTGCAATGTGCATGTGAAGCCGCATAACATCACACATACTTAGTAAACCTATCATAGGACCATAAGCATCGTAACATTCACTTTATACACTAACATGTCAAGCACATTAAACTACATTCATGCCAATCAAGACCTTCAAAATATAGTCAAGAAACCTACATAGTGCATATAAGAAGAGACCACATCACATAGATCCATTAGAACTCATACCATGAACATCTTCATAACAAGTAGACAATACTTAAATGTAATGCATAAAGACATAAACATAATCATACACTTTAGAACACCTTTATAGAACTCCCTAAAGATCTACTTATGCAATGTATAGGTAAGTTCATTACTCTCACCTATCATAAGAAACTTCCCTTAGGTCATCCTAGTTAGGGTCCTACTAATTTACTTCCATTACTTTAGGGAAACTATAGACTTAACCAACACAAAGACCATGGGTTCTAAACATGGAATTTGGTGTTGTATAGCCTTAAACCAATGGAAGGTGTTCTTACCTATCCAAGGTAAAACATTGACACATGCAAGCATACTAAGTGAGATCACTTGCTATATCCTATGTGGCAAGCAGAGTTATGGAACTTGGAGGTTTATATGGAAACCCTCTTTATGTCTAATGAGACATTGTAGTTATCCACTCATGGATATATCACTCTATGTCATTTGGATAAGAGGCTAACCACCTCGTGTGGTCTACGGTGACCTACCTTCCTACAATTGGAAGGGACACCCCTCATCTTCAAGTTCACTCGGTGCTAAGAAAAGTTTCCTTTATTGAAATCTTTTATGAACATTACTTTATAAAATTATGCTTAAGAAGATTGATTCCCCCTATGCTTATCTCATAGGTCATAGATGAGAGTTCCTAAACCTAAATTATGTGAGAAACACTTTCACATGGGCATAGCATATGTAAAGCACCATCTAGTTTAGGGTACTATTGGGAACACCTTCCAAGTGCCCCCTATTGACTAGATCATAATACATGTGTGTGCCCACATATATTTGAGCAAACCTTTCACATCAACACATTGAAGTCACAAAAGTTCATACATCAATGCATAAGTATATAAGTGTAACTATATGATAAATCCTTTCATATAAACACTTTAAGACATTATACTCATTCCTAACATAACCATGCATTCATATTCATGTACATAGAAAACCAAACTTAGGAATTATCCTATCAAGGCACACATGTGCAATAAATAGACAAGATCCCATACTAGTATATGTATCAAGTCATCCTAGTTAAGGGAATACATAACATGTTTCATGTAAATATACCTTATATGCATAGTAGTATACATTAGTGAATATGAGAATAACCTTTTATTTTTACACCATGAACCTATACTACTTGTAAGCATGCATAATGTGTGAGTGTATGTAAATTGGTCAACATGAAAACATAATGTATATCAACAACACATTGAGTCGGCCACCCTCTTAGGACCACAATGTACAACCAAGCATAGATCACACAACATAGTCTAGCATAGGAGACAAGATAACTTCATAT
The DNA here is from genome assembly GCA_027789145.1 of Solanum arcanum. Taxonomy (NCBI): domain Eukaryota; kingdom Viridiplantae; phylum Streptophyta; class Magnoliopsida; order Solanales; family Solanaceae; genus Solanum; species Solanum arcanum. The sequence goes on from CM050933.1 coordinate 66,237,173, forward strand.
TTCACTAAAGACTCCTAACCTTAGCTATTCATACATTCACATAGTGGTAATTAGGTAAGGGATTATTAACCATCACAACTCATCAATGGCAGCACCTAAAACTATCCATAATATATTGATACACTTGCATATACAATAGCCATACAACCTTGATCACAACTAGAAAAAGAAATTAGGCATGAGGCTTCACATTAGGTGATCATCACCAACACACATTCATAATATAATTGCCTTCAATGCCATGATCACATCACATATATATTGACAATAAAGTAAACACCGCAACCATAAGTGGACTATACTACACAATGCCATACAAGGCTTCATCAACTAACAATTCTATAAGGGAGTAAATGAGATAGGCAATCTTACAAATTTCTCATCCTTTGATCATTGTTGATCAATAATTCTTTTTAATCAACAATACAATATAAGACGGTATCTACAAGTATATTTACATAAACGAAATCCTACGTTCATATATAGTCAAGAATACAGTGAATACATTACATTCATCAATCGACAGGAAGTAGAATAATATAATCACTCACCATTTTCCCTAGCATTTACCATCAATCACAGTTCATCAATATTATACATGTAAGTCAGTAGCTAAAGATATAATAAACTAGCCTAGATCATGCTTCATCTACTCTAGAATTGAGATCACATCATGTACATTACAATATCAATCTATAGGCTAGAAGAACCTAGATCAATCCTTACCAATTTGATTGTATCTATTCATATTTGATCAATTATACCTAATTTATCATCACATTACACATATAGGCGGTAGATAAGACAATTCATCATGATTGAGTCACATGACAACCATTCTAGCATCAAGATCACAAGTTAATACATTATAGACTAGCCTTATTTGAACTTTCAAACCTTGATCCTCATATATCACTCCTCATCAATTCATCATCAATGCACATATTAGAAAGTAGATATAATCATTTTAACATGATTGAATCACAATTCGATTTACATAAGATCAAGATCACAAAGCCCACACATAGGCTAAATCAAGTTTAAGAGAGAGATCATGGGTTTAACATGGAATTGGATTGAAAATCACATTCAAATAAGTAGTTAATAATTAATTCATTAACATTACGCTTTTTAAATCAATTTGAGAAAGAACCCATGGCTAGATTGAAGATTACACAATTTGATCATAAAATCACTTTGAAAACATTGGAAGGAACTCTTTAGATGGAAGGCTATCTAAAGATGAAGGATCACCATATCTTTGTTAGATGAAGTAACCATGAAATATTCATTAAGAATCCATGGGAATCATAGCTCCTAGTTGTTCTTGAGCTTCACCTCCAATGGAGGTTTTCTAGAGAGAATATTTTGGGAGAGGGAAGTTTAATTTTGAAATGAGGATTGAAATGGGTATTCACATTTTTAATTACTTAAATACATCCAAAAATAACCAAATAAACCAATTAGGGTCAGGTTAGCACGTGAGTGAATTTCCCATTCACCCCATAATGAGACAACGTGCATGGCAGTTTTACACAGCCTGTATCGACGGGCTCAAACGACGACCAGTAGGTCCATCAACAAACCGTACTGCAAGCCATTGTTTGGGATTGAGGCTTGTCCATTGACTTGATCTTTCACAACGATAAGTCTTGGACGACTCCCCCCCTCATCCCCCCCGATCGATGGGGCGTAAGGCCAGTAACGACGCATCCCTTGGCTCCGTCAATTGACACTGCCAAGGCAGTGTCTCGACAGCCTTTGGGTCCTCCTTGAGGGCCTCTTGTGGGGACCTTTTGGAGTCGTACCCAGACGTTTCCAATGTAAATATACTCCTTAACTTGTAGAGGACCTTCCACGTCAGTTTCACCTAAAAGAAATACTCGCAACGCCTTCAAGCATTCTAGGCACACTCAAGACACACGTGCACTCCTCAAGGGTTAACTTTCGAACATCTTGGACGTTCTTGGATGTTTCAACTCCAAGTTTCATGAAAATTAACATACTTCCTATAAAAATCATTATTACTCATATAAGTACTTCATAAGCCCATGACACACACACAAGAATATGAAAACACAAAAGGTCCCTTTTGTGACTAGTCATCTAACGTCTTCGTCGTCCCTTGACATTTGACTTCCAAATCACCTAATCATTAGACACCGCGTCATTAAATCCTTAGAAACTATTTTAAGATTTCAAAACATCAAGAAAAATTTTTTTAGCTCTAGACACCTTAACTCATATTGAGGTCTTACAATATCTCCCACTTGGGAATATTCATCCTCGAACGACACTTCGAACACTTTAATTATAACAGGGACTCCAATGATCATATAGAAGCTCGCAATATTCATAAAATAATCACATAGATTTCAATGCACAAACTTACAAGGAACATAAATTTCACACCACTTAGCACTCAATGCAACACAAGCAATCCACACTTTCACTCATTCATGCTTAATGCATCAAACAGTTAGGCACTTCTCATGTTCATAGGAGGAAAATCCTTCTCCTAATCGTAACATGTTCATTAAAATTCTTTTTATGAAGATTCCATCATACATGATCACACCTAGGCATATTCAACAATACTCAAAAAGCAAATAGGCACTCATACTTCAATGCACATAGACTTGAGTCAATTGAATTAACAAGGATCTTTATTAGTTAGAGCTAGTTCCATGAGGGTTATACTCAACCATACCATGCTTTGTTGTGTCTATGGAAGAAGGTCCTTACCCTCACCACACTGACATTCCTCATGATTCTTTACTCAAACAAGGCACAAAAAGTCAACTTTACTATAAAATAAGAATTTCTCAATGTTTTACCAAAGCATGCTCAAACTTCTTTCCTAGTGAGTCTGAATGGTAAGCCACACCAAGCACATCACAACAATATAAAGCCATTTCACAACATTTCATTTTCTAGCATAGCACTAGCCTTCATAAGCACGCATCAATTTGGGAAAAACAACAGAATTTATAGGCACACTCAAGGAAACTTAGCTAACCGTGTCTTCACTTTTCAAAAGTGAGCCTACAATCATGCTTTCCACATCGTAAAAGTCACATAATTTTCAAGACACTCAACATTTTCATTTTAAAGAGGCTCAATTTCTCATTATAAGGCTAAACCTTACACATCACAAGTGACTACAACCATGTTTCTTACATTTTCTTATGAAGTCAAATGCACAACTAGCATATTAAGATGCACAATGAACATGAGAAAACATGTATTTGTTCAAAATTATTTTTCATGCACTTTAGAATCTTCATAAATATCCTTAGTATAGTGTCAATCATGACGTACCAAACATATGGATGTCATGCAATTCATACTATATGCAAACCTACCATGAACAAGCTTACTAAGAATTCATTAGTTTCAAGCTCAAGTAAGAATAGAAGGACAACATAGAAATATCTACAACCTTACTACTCACATCACCATCGCGCAGTTAGGCTAAACCCAATTAAGAGAAACTTAACACAGCCTCAAGAGGATCTTAGCTTAACAACCTTCATCATCATCACTTAAAAGTGATTACCAACCTAAAATGGTTTAAAGTAACTTAACATAGAGACATCAAAGGGCATTCTAAACCTTATTATCTAGATAAGTTATCCCCAATCATCAAGTTAGGTCATACTACCCAACCACATAAGGATTTTCAACAATACCATAAACACCAAGGTCATACAAAATTTAGGGGAAACAATAGAAGAGACTTAACCATAAGGACTCTTTCTTTTCTTTGAACTTTACAATAAGGTGATTTCTAGGTCAATTAAACCCACATCATCACCCTACAAAGAAAAGCATGCTACCCTCACTTCTAGGATCAAATCTATACAAGAGACTCAAATCTATACAAGGCAACTATGAAGAACCACACATATACAAGGGCAACATTTGAACCATTACACATATATAAGGCAACATTGAACTATTAAACATACATGAATAGGCAACATGCATTTTTTTTGGTTATTTACCACATTTCCGAAAGCATTTCAAGTCTAATATATATCATATGTCTATCATCATGCAAAGTCATATAGAAACATATGATCCAAAAAGGAAGCTCAATTCAACTATAACAACCTTTTTTTAATAAGCCTTAATCATGTCATAGCATAAATTTTCATATATCATGTCATTTGGCATAAATATGATATATGTCAAAATTCACCTTCACACATACTCATCAAACCATAAAACCAAGATTAGCATTAAACTCACCTTTTCTCCCTCGAGCATAGAGATAACATCTCATCCAAGCAATAACATCTAAAAGACCACCGGACAAAACAACATAAAAGAGAGATGTTATAGAGTTAAGTTCTATGGAACGACATGAGAATGATGAAGAAGGGAAACTCTGTCGTGCTATAGCCTCCCGCATAATAAATGTCTCGCAACTCACCACCGATGAAACGAGACCCTATTAGACGTGGCAATATGAGACTTCTTGGAATCTAAAACAACTTTTATAACCTCATGCACTAATACCACGTTTGTCATATCCGGGAGCACCCCCTAGAAGTAACATGGCGTACTGGACCTCTCGGAGGTATTATATAAGCCCATAGTTATCATTCATCGCATTGTCATAGGTAAATTTAGCAAAAAATTTAAAACTTCCATAGCACATCATATGATAGAACATCACTTTCGATTATCATTCATCGCATTGTCATAGGTAAATTTTTAGCGGAAAATTTAAAACATTTATAGCACATCATATGCTAGAACATCACTTTCAATATATATATATATATATATATATATATATATATATATATATATATATATATATATATATATATATATATATATAATATCATACTTGAATATATAGACTCTAATTGTCTTTGTCATATTAGAGTCAACATCATTAGAGTACATTAGGGAGACGACCCTTACAACATATATCATAAGTACATATTTACTAGACTTTACAATAAGGTAGACATTAGGAAATCCTTAGACTTAAGGATTCCTTTCCTTGAGCTTGGGAATCACATATCAAGATCCTCACCATTAAAGACATACTTTAAGCATCTATAACCTACACTTTGTATAAAAATGTAGAGAAGATTGGAGTTAGTACAATAATGCACTAAGTATGACAACCATGACAAAACATTCATTTAAAAGGAACATTTTACTTGAAATCATGCATTATGTCTTTTTATGAAAACTTCATAAAGCTTTAATACAATTGCATTTATATGATACTCATACTTCATATAAGCATATTCAATGGTCATCAATCGTATAAAATCACACATTGCATTTAAGGCATTTTAGAGTTACATTACAGTAAGCCTTTCTTCTTTTTTTCAGTGAACTATTTTCTATTTACAGTGAATCCTTTTTTTCTTAATTCCTTATTCACCCAAGTAACCCTCTAGTGATACTTGGTTCAATGCATGAACTTAGGAAACAAGGAAGTCATACATACAGCTTTTAAACTAAACATATACAACCATAGGACCATTTCATGTAACAAGGCCCATACTTCACATTAGACTTAACATAAAACTTTACTCACAATCTTAATCTAAGTCTACTAGTGAAATGTGCATGTGAAGCCCCATAACTCACACATACTTAGTAAACCTATTATAGGATCGTAAGCGTCATAACATTCAGTTCATACACTAACATGTCAAGCATACACAAATTCATTCATGCTAATCAAGACCTTCAAAATATAGTCAATAAGACCTATATAGTTCATATAAAAAACCACATCACATAGATCCACTAGAACGCATACCATGCACATCTTCATAACAAGTAGCAATACTACAATTTCATTCATAAAGACATAAAAATAATCATACATTTTAGGACACCTTTCTAGAACTTCTTAAAGAGCTACTTGTGCAATGTATAGGTCAGTTCATTACTCTCACCTATCCTAAGAAACTTCCCTTAAGTCATACTAGTTAGGGTCCTAGTCATTTGCTTCCATCGCCCAATTCACTCAAGGGAAACTATAGTATTAACCGATACTAAGAGCATGGGTGCTAAACATGGAATTTGGTGTTGTAGAGTCTTACACCAATGGAAGGTGTTCTTACCTAGCCAAGGTAGAACATTAAAGCATGAAAGCATACTACATGATATCACTTTATAGATCTTATATGGCAAGCATAGTTATGGAACTTGGAGGATTATATGGAAACCATTTTTATGTCGAATGACACATTGTAGTTATCCACTCATGGAAATATCACTCAATGCCATTTTTCTAGGAGGCTAACCACCTCGTGTAGTATATGGTGACTTACCTTCCTAGAATGGGAAGGGAAACCCCTCATCTTCAAGTTCACTCGGTGCTAAGTTAAGTTCCCTTTATTGAAATACTTTATTAGCATTGCTTTATAAAATTAAACTTAAGTAGATTGACTCCCCATATGCTTATCTCATAGGTCATAGATGAGAGTTCATCAACCTAAATCATGTGAGAAATCCTTTCACATGGGCATAGAATATGTAAAGCACCATCTAGTTTAGGGTACTCTTGGGAACACCTTCCAAGTGCCCCTCTATTGACTAGAACATAATACATGTATATGTGTACATATATGTGACCAAGCCTTTCACATCGACACATTAATGACATACAATTTCATATATAAATGCATAAGTATATAAGTGTAATTCTATGAGAAATCCTTTCATATAAAACTGTAAGAAATTATACACATTCATAACATAACCATGCATTCATATTCATGTACATAGAAAACCAAACCTAGGAACTATCATATCAAGTAACACATGTGCAATGCATAGAAAAAGTCACATAACGTTGTCCGTACTAGTACACCTAGTCATCCTAGTTAAGTGAATTCATAACATGTTTCATATACATATACCTTACACGAATAATAGTAAATATTAGTAAATATGAGATTAACCTCTCATTTTGACACCATGAACCTATACTACTTGTAAGCATGCATAATGTGTGAGTGTGTGTACATTGGTCAACATGATCACATAGTGGATATCAACAACACATTAAGGCAGCCACCCTCTTAGGACCACAATGCACAACCAATAATAAATCACACAACACAAACTAGCAAAGGAGACAAGCTAACTTCATATTTCACTTAAGACTTCTAACGTTAGCTATACACACATTCGCATAGTGGTAATTGGGTAAGGGATTATTAACCATCACAAATCATCAATGGCAGCACCTAAACCTATCCCTAACATACTTCTACACTTACGTATACAATAACCATACAACCTAGATCACAACTAGAATAGGAAATTAGGCATGAGGCTTCACATTGGGTGATCATCACCAACACACATTCATAATATAATTGCCTTCAACTCCATGATCACATCACATATATATACAATAAAGTATACACCGCCACCATAAGTGGACCATTCCACACAACGCCATACAAGGCTTCATCAACTAACAATTTTATGAGAAAGTAAAGACGATAGGCAATCTTACAAATTTTCCATCCTTTGATCATCATTGGTCAGTAATCCTTTTTCTTCAACAACAAAATATCAGAAAGTATATACAAGTATCTTTACATAAACGAAATCCTATATTAATATACTATAAAGTCAAGATTACAGTGAATACGCTACATGCATCAATCGATAGGAAGTAGAATAACATAGATCACTCACCAATTTCCCTAGAATTGAACATCAATCATAGTTCATAAATATTATACATGTAAGGAAGTATCTAAAGAGATAATAACATAATCTATATCATGTTTCATCTACCCTAGAATTTAGATCGCATCATGTACATTACAATATCAATCTATCAGCTAGAAGAACCTAGATCAATCCTTACCATTGTGTCCATTCAAATTTGAGCAATCATTCCTAATTTATCATCACATTGCACATATAGGAAGTATCTAAGACATTTCATCATGATGGCATCACATAAAAACCATTCTAACATCAAGATCACAAGTTCCTATATTATAGACTAGCCTTTTTCAAACCTTGATCCTCATGGATCACTCCTCAACAATTCATAATCAATACACATATTAGACAGTAGATATAATAATTTTAACTTAATAGAATCACAATTCGATTTACATAAGATCAAGATCACAAATCCCTAACATAGCCTAACTCTAGTTTGAGAGAGATATCATGGGTCAACAAGGAATTGGATTGAAAATCAAATTAAAATAAGTATATAATCATTAATTCATTATCATTATGCTTTTGAAATCAATCTGAGAAAGAACCCATGGCTACATTGAAAATTACACAATTTGATCATAAAATCTTTTTGAAAACATTGGAAGGAACTCTTTAGATGGAAGGTTGTCTAAATATGAATGAACCATGAAATCTTCATTAATAATTTATAAAAATCAGAGCTCCAAATTATTCTTGAGCTTCACCTCCAATGGAGGTTTTCTAGAGTGAATATTTCCGGAGAAGGAAGTCTAATTTTGAACTGAGGATCAAAATGGGTATTCACGTTTTTAATTACTTAAACACACCCAAAAATAACCAAATAAACTAAATAGGGTCACGTTCGCACGTGGGGTGAATTTCTCATTCACCCCATAATGAGACAGCGTGCATGGTAGTTTTACACAGCCTTCATCGACTGTCTCAAATAATGCCTATACGGTCCATCGATGGACCGTATTGCAGGACGTCATTTGGGACTTAGGCTTGTCCTTGACTTGATCCTTAACCAGGATAAGTCTTGGATGACTCCCCCCCCCCCATCGACGGATCGTAAGTCCACTGATGAGGCGTCCCTTAGCACGGTCGATTGGCAGTGTCTCGACAATCTTTAGGTCCTCCTTGAGGGTCTCTTGCGGCACTCTTTGGGAGTCGTCCCCGGACGTTTACAACGTAAATTTACTCCTTAATATTTGAAGGAAATCCCACATAAGTTTCACCCAAAACAAACACTAGCAACAACTTTAAACATGCTATGCACACTCAAGAAACACATGCATGTCTCAAGGGATAACTTTCGAATGTCTTGAACATTCTTGGACGTTCGACCTCCAACCTTCAAGAAGCTTAACATACTACCTATAAACATCATTATTACTCATATAAGGACTTCATAAGTCCATGATACACACATAAGCACATTAAAACACATAAGGTCCCCTTTGTGACTAGTCGTCTAACGTTTTGATCGTCCCTTGATGTTTGATTTCCAAATAACCTAAATCATTAGAAACTGCCTCATTACAGCCTTAGAACCAATTTTAGGATTTCAAAACATCAAGACACAAATTTTAGGCTTTAGACACCTTAACTAATTTTGGGGTCTTCCAAATACATGTATGTTGACACGATGACTTCTAGCATGAGGGACTTCACAAATAAATCCTCTGGAGTTTCATGGTACTAAGGTTGAGGAATATACTCAAGATTTTATTGATGAGGTCTATAAGGTTTTGGAGATCATGGGAGTTACGCCAGTGGAAAAAGAGGAGTGTGCTACTTATCAACTAAAAGGTGTGACTCAGATATGGTATGAAAAAAAGAAAGGAGACAAGAATGTGTGGGTCCTATTGAATTGGAGAAGTTTAATATTGTTGTATTGATAGGTTCTTTCCCTTAAGATAATTTGACTAGAAGTATTAGAGTGAGGGAATATTCTCTAAAGTTCACTCAATTGTCCAAGAATGCTCCAACCATTATTGTCGACTCAAAGGCTAATATGAGTAATTTTGTTTCGAGTGTGCCCGAAATGGTGGTTAAAGAGTGTCAAACCACCATTCTTATTAATGACATAGACATCTATTGTCTGATGGTTCATTCACACTAAATAGAAACGGAGAAACTTAAATAAACTCTAGAGAGGTAAAGAGTTCTAAGACCGGAGATGGAAATTTCTCTCATACAAAGTCCGATGAATATGATAGTCCTAGATTCTAACAAAAGTGTTTCGGTCAAGATTCTTCCAATGCTCAACCTAAGTTCAACAAAGATAGGGTATATCATCATAATCCTCAAAGGGGTAATGGTAGCGGATCTTCATTTCCTAGGTCTATTTGTACTAAGTGTGGCACATGAGGTTAAGTTCCTAGACGACATGGATGGTTGCATTGGTTGTGGTAAAACTGGTCATAAAATGAAGGATTTCCCAATGCTAGTGACTAAAGAAAGAGAGGGAAAGAAAGCTAACATTAGTGTTGTGTGTCCCGATTCTCCTAAAAAAACCAAGTTTATTCACTTCACACGTGAGGTGAACAAGAGGGTTCTCCTGATGCGGTAACCAATATATTGAAAGTTCTCCAACTTCTTGTTTATGCTTTACTTAATCCGGGTGCTATATTGTCTTTTATGATGCCATATGTGACTATAAGGTCTGATGTTCTTCTGAATATGTTGTTAGAACGTTTTATATCTCTAATATTGTTATCAAAAGGGTCTTGGTACTCGTGTCAAGCTTAATATGGTCTTTCATGCCCAAAATAATAGGAAAGCAAAGCTAACTATCCAAACTTTGGAAGATATGTAAGGTCTTGTGTAATTCATTTTAATGGTAATTGGGATGACCATTTTCCATTAATTGAGTTTCCTGACAATAACAACTATCACTCAAGTATCGATATGGCTCAATTTGATTCCTTATATGGTTGGACGTGTAGATATCCTTTAGGTTTGTTTGAGATGAGTGAAGTTTCTCTAATAGGTCTCTAATTGTTACAAGAGGTAATGGAGAAAGTTCGGCGTATGAGAGAAAAGTTTCAAAATAGGCAAAAGTCATATGTCGATGTGAGAAAAAAAGATCTAGAGTTTGATTTTTATGATTGGGTTTACCTAAAAATCTGGCCCATGAAGGGTGTAATGAGGTTTGGTAAGATGGGGAAGCTTATTCCCAGGAATGCAGGCCCTTATCACATTTTGAGATGTGTTGGTAAGGTTGTTTACGATTTAGATTTGGCAAATTTATTTGCATGGGTGCATCCAATTTTCCATGTCTATACGTTTAAAAAGTGTTTTGGAGATCCAATATCCATGGTTGCCTTAGAAAGGTTGGGAGTTAATGAATGTCTGTCTTTTGAGGACATTCCTGTCGAGATTTTGGACTGGCAAGTTAAAAAGTTGAGAATTAAAGAAATAAATTTCACGAAAGGGTTATGGGGGAATAAGTTAGGTGAAGGTTCTACTTGGAAAGCCGAGGACGATATGATGTCCCGATATCCTTATATTTTCCTATCTACTCCTATTCTATCTTGAGGTAATAAGTTCCACTTGGGTTGTATTTTGTTTTGGACTCATGTGTTTATGTGTTTCCATGATTTCCTTACGTTAGCATATTCATCAAAATTTGTGTTTCGAAAGAAAATGAGTTTACATAATTAATATTTTTCATGTTGTTGTGCATTAAGCATGAGTTGCCTATAGATTTGATTAGATGAGTTGATGAACATGCTTTAGCTATGATTTTTGAGAAAAAAATTGCATATGAGCTCCATGAGATTGTGCTGAGAATGCTTTTATTTTGGACAAGGTAGTTCTTCCTTGAACATGAGTAATTTTGAAAATTCATGTAGATTGGGTTGTTAGATGTTGTTCCTATTTTCTTGTGATGCATTGAGTATGTTTAGCTTTGAGTTGTTGTTTCCTCCTTGTATATGTGTATTCCGTGCATGGTGGGCTGTAAGAGTTAGTTTTACCCATCTTATGATGTTTTGAGAATGTCCTAGCTCGGAGTCGATAATTCCTCCTTGGTTACATGCATTGCATTTTAGGTTGGGTTGTTAGTCCCTCACCTAATTTTTAGAACCATTTTGGATCTCATCCGAACATGAATGATCCCAATACAAAGATATTGTAATACGCCGTATCCGAAAAAAGGAAACAAAAAAAATTTGGAAAAAAAGCAAGTGCCTTCCACGAGGGCCACCCACGGCCTGTAGATGGGACCACAAACAAAAGGTATGGTAGGTGAGTAGGCACCCAATGAAGGGTCAAAAGAGTTGGAACCACGGCCCAAACAAACATACCATTTGTGGGTCCACGGTGTGTGATTGAGGGTCCGTGGTCCAGACCCTCAGAGGTGACTTTGTAATGACCAACGACACTTCATCAAGATGGGCCTTAGGTCAAACCACGATGTGTCTACTAGGGTTCACTGGTGGTTAGCTAACAGTTAATATTCAAGGGTATTTAGGTGTTTTCGTAATTAACTATTTCTTATACTATATCGTTTTACCCATAACTAAGACCTTTATATATGTATGTTCAACCCCTAAATTAGGTCATTCACTTCATTCTTCCAAATTGACAAAAGAAAATCTATTCTCCTCTCCAAAATATTTCTCTCTTTAGAAACTTGAAGAAGAAGAAGAAGAATTCAATCTAGAGTTTTGAGTCAAAGTCTCAATTCATTCATTGAAAGCTGTCATTTAGATTTAACGTATGATAGTTTACATCCATGAATTTCTTCCTTTCATGGAGTTCCAAAATTCCTCTATTTCTAAAGGTAGGGTTTCCCAATGGAGTTAGGGTTTTCTTCAATTATCATGGTTTCTCTTCATTATTTATATAAATGATTGAATTGTGATATCTTATGCATGAATTGATTAAATATGATGATTTTATGATGATTTCCCCATTAACCCGTGTAATTCCGATGTTTTCAAGTTTTGAATCATATGATATGGGATTTGAGTATAAAGAAAAGCATCTATTGCAAGCCTTACATGTATTTATGATAAAATCCATATCTAACCCATTTTTTCTAAATGTTTATGAGTGAAAGTGGGTTTTGAACCTCGAAAGGTAAATTATGGACTTATCCATTTTCCTATGAAATCTATGCAAATGTTTTAAGGGTGCTTTGATAGTAAAGTATCAAATATGATGATCATAATGTGCTATGTCCTAATACATCGGTGGCCCCCTAAAGTTGGCACTAATTTTCACTTAGACACTCAAACTAGACTTTGTTCATTTTAGACACCCATGTCATGTCCCGCTTTGTCATTTTGACACTTTTTAATGACATGACAAAGTGAGTGTGATACACTCCTTACCAGCGCGTGGAGAGCTTATATATAACCTATTCTCATTTAATTTTTTTGTTCTTATCCCCATTTTATCAACCATTTTTCAAAACTTGAAATCCTTCAATGGTGAAATAGACCTAATAGTGCTACAACACCAAGAGATTTCAAGCTTAAATAACTTTTCTTATTTTGTTGCCTTTCTTCCTCCTTGAAATGTTTTGAAAAAAATCAATATATAAAATTCTTTTAGAGAACTCTTAGTTTGGATTTGAAGAATTTGATTTTGTTTGAAGTTATAAGTAACAGGAATAATTTTTTGCAAAGAAATTGTGTTTTTGTAAATAATCCTTCCAAATAGTTAAATTACTATGAAAGTATATTCGAGAAATACAATTTGGGATGGAGAGTTGTGGAATGTGGAGAAGACAATCTGGTGGGGGAGAGGTTGAGATCAGGGTGGGGGTGGTGGAGAAGACAACATAAGGTTTGTAAGTGGTTAATTCTTTTTAATATAATTTGGATAAAAATTGACACTTGTCGTAAGTCATTGGCCTTTTAAAAAAAACTCAAAATTCATTATTTAAAAAAAAATCGATATATATGCCACGTGTCTTTGTTTGATTCATCATTTTGACACGTCATCACGAGTGTGTTACACACACCTTACATGTTTGGCTTTTTATAATAATAGTGTTAAAATGACGTCTAAAATGAACAAAGCCTAGTTAAGGTGCCTAAGTGAAAGTTAGTGCCAACTTTAGGGGGCTAGCGATGAGTTTTGGCCATGTGTTATTGAAAGGATTTCCCATGTACACATAAAGCAAGATGTGAAAGGTTTTCTCACATAGAAAGGATTCTTAGGTTGAAAGGCTTTATCACCTAATTGAATAAAATATAACTAGCTATTCTAATGAAAATAGCTTGGATTAGTTATCCTAGGATGTCTTTCCAGGAATAATAAGGTCAAGTAAGAAATGACTATTCCATGGGCTTTATGCTTAGCAACCGACATAATATTGAGAATGAGGCTCTCCCATTAGTAGAGGTTAGTTTATAGAATAAATCTCCTTATACTTACCTTAATGCCCCCATAGGATGATTTTCTCAAAATACATTAGCTAGTGGATCCACTTGAGCTAGAAGTTCATGGTTCTACCTTGGCAAGTACGACAACCCTTTTTAGTGTGTGAGACACCGGGGAATCATGTTATGCTCACATAGTCTTTATGTTGATTAAGGAAAATTTTCCACATTAATAATGAACTAAGTTTACTTCAAGAAATATTGCATTTGATTTAAAAGAGATGTAAGCTTCCATTAACCATGATTTTATGACTTATGTTTTCTAACTCGCTTATAGCTTGTTTTAGTTTGGTCAATTGCATGTCATGAAACCAAATGTCCCTTTTTGAATGATTTAAATGTTTTATGCATAGCTATCATACTTGGTACATTGTTTTGTACTAACGCATAAGCTTGCCTATATTTCTCCAAATGTAGGGCCTGATAGTCACGTTTCTCAGTTTCATCGCTAGAGGTTGAGTTTGAGATTTACAAGGTTTGGTGAATCTTCATGCTTCGATGATGGAGTTTTATTGTTTCACTTTCTTTCATTTTTGTTTTTACATGATATATGTGTTAGAACCAATTTCATGATATTGTATCAAATGGCCAAAATTGGACAAGTGTTTTAGACTTCCATTTTTATTTTATCAAATGTTTTGGACTTGGACTATTTTTTACTCTTATTGTTTTATTTCTTATGTTATGATAATATATTGGCTTTTATGGTTCCTTCGGAGTTTGATACGAAATGTTACATCTTAAGGTACCCCTAGGTCATGACAATGATTGTTTGACCTACATTGAGAAGCCAGTATCCATCTTAGCTAGAGATGTGTGGTAGTTGCCATCTAGAGCATTCCTATTCTTATTGTCTGTTAGAGGAACCATCTAGTCGAGGAGACTACCTAAGATATCGAGCAAGAGGTGTGGGAGTTTCCATCATATTTAAGCCTCCAGGTAATTCTGAATCTTACCTTATTTTGACAAAATTCCTTTTAAGCATTGCATGTTGTAATGACCCTCTAGGTCATTTTTGCCTTGATGAATATTTTTCATCGTTTAGAGCATTCCTATATTGAACCTAAGTAATTTATGACAACCTATCACTGACCTTTTGATCGCCAGGTCATTCGTTTGGGTGTTATGCCCATTCCCCTATTTTGGAGCTTTTGAAGCTTGAATTGTTGACTTTAGTCAAACGCAAGGTAAACAACCTCAGATTGAAATTCTAACGGTTCCAAGTGTCCTTTTGGAGACTTCAAAAAAAAAAGAAAAACTTATATGTCGTGCAGAATTTTAGCGACAAGAAAATTTCTTTTTCAAGCATCAAGAAGTCCTATTAGCGACCAGAGTTGAAAATCAACATTTAGCCCTCATTTTCTAAACATGGTTTTTCTTTCATATTAGCTTCATTTTGGGTGATTGAAAGGCTAGAATACTCAAAATTGGAGTGAGTATGCAATGGATTTCTTCGAGACTGTCCTGGATTTTTGTTTGACGTACTTTTTAAGTTTTGGCTACTATCCTCTCTTCTTCGTTAGCTTTAATGAAGATTTAAATGCGTGGACTAATTCCAGGCAGTTTTAAGCCTTGCATTGTTTTTGGTTTTAGGAAACAACTTCAGCGAGGCAATATGAACCTTTTGCATAAAGTCAATTTTGGGATTCTCGGTGTGGGTCGTACAATCCCACTTTAGAACTGATTTTGGATCTGTCTCTGAAATATGTGGTGTTGGTGTCAAAATGGATGTACTAACGTTGTGATTCAGAGCGTGCTAGGTCGGCCAACATGTAGTCTCAAATTCCCTCTACTTAGACTAACTATGATTACTTAATATAAGTTGATTTTTATGAATTTGAGGTTTAATTGGTGGTTAAGCATTTTAAATTCCTAGAATCCATGTCTTAGATTAATACCCTATATTGAAATAACGGCATATAGGTCATTTAGCCCTCATTAAAAAAATCAGAATTTTTTTTTAAAAAAAAGGCCTAAAGCCCTAACGGAATTGTAGCATTGCTGCAACTTAAAAAAAGGGAAAGGATAGAAAACGCAGCAGCTGCATTTCTTTTCCAGCAAAGTTAACAAGACTATAGAAAACATTGAAAGGTGAAAACCGTAAGGGGCATAGGGGGAGAAGGTGGTTTAAGGTATATCTTTGTTTCCTTTCTTCTTCCACAGACTTGTTAAGAATCCTAGCCCAGGTAATTTTCTTTGGGGGATAAAAATCTGATTTCTAGAGATTGACAAATATATAGAATTAGTTGAATTAGATGGATAAATACATGAAGTTAGTAGTTTATTTTTTCCAACTAAATTTCTCTTGGCTTGAATTTATATGGTTCATCAAACTGGTAGGCAACCAATAGGTCCAAAAGGGGTTGGCTATTCTTAATTTTAGCATGAAATAACCTAAATGAAGGGGAGAACACGAAATTGTTATCAATTTGAATGATTTTTACATGGTTTATTAAAGTAAATGTGTTACAAAATGTTTTGGACATGCATGTGGGACAAGCCTTTTACTGGATATAATACTGAAAAGATTATTTGACACGATCTCATTCTTACAAGATATGATTACTATTATTGAAATGATATGATTTGATAACATCTAAATGTTTTGTTCAATTTTTATATGCTTCTACTAATTACAAGAAAAATATAAATGGTAGTTGACCTTCATGAATCCCATCTCGTTAGACCTGGTGCACCTTGTAATTATTGATTACTGATAAAGTCCTTGATAGTGGGAAAGTAGAACTAGTATACCATTACTGATAACCCTCGAGTTGGGATCTACTGATATGAATATTTAACTCCTCTATGAGGACTTCACTGTTATAGGTTGCTTCATATAGAGAAGCCACATTGATTACATGATTCATCCTTGGAAGCCTCCCAACTATAAGATTTGATATATAAATGTTTTTCTGAGTTATTATTAAGTATTTACATTGATTTTGCTTAAATGAGGCACACAAGATGGATATTAATATGATTTCTCAAAAAGCATTACTTCACCATTTGATTATCATTCTAGCATTTTTTGACTTGTTACTCATTTAAATGGTTTTGTTTAAGTGTTTTGACTCACTGAGCTAGCGTCTCACTCTTCGCTAATTGTTTTTCAGAGAACTCAGGTGGTATTGAGGAGGATTTCATTAACTAGAGAGTGTGATTTGGTAGCATCTGGTGAGCCACACATTGCTTCACGTGGAAAGAGAAAAGTTGATTTTCTAGGTTTATTTAGTTCTTGAAAACTCTTAGAGTAGCCCCATTTGTTAGTTCTTATTTAAAGTCAGGATATTCCTACGATTGTAGTCAAGTAACTAGTTTAAAACTTTTTTTCACATTGGGAGATGAATTGATTTTATTGCGTGACAACTAGATCATTGATGGATTGTATGTTGTGGTTTTGTAGTTGTTATTTTTTGTTTTGTGAATTTATGAGACAGGAAAATTTCAGGTTAGGCATAAAACAAAGGAAACTCTGCCCGATTTTCTATAGAATTCTCGTAAGACAGGCTTTGTGATGCTTCCCCTTAGCGCCGGTCATGATCCCTAAATTGGGTCATGACAAATTTTGTATCGGAGCGCTAGGTTATTCTTATGACTTATAAAGCACGTATTAGTAGTAGAATCTCAATTATTGTTAGGTTGCCGACCATTTCTATAATTGTGATTCTGTGAGGACGTGATAGGATGTGTCTGGCCTTTCTTTCTCACTCCTACATATGTGTGTGACATTCAGGGCCAACTAGATTAATCTAACATTATTCGTTTCTGTTAACAAGATGGCTCAAACTCGATTATATAATGATAGAGCTATAACAGGTGTTCCTGAAGCACCTAATGTCTCTTCATCCAGGCAGCCAACTTTTTCAACTTGGGGGAAGGACCAAGCTCACAGAACTAGTCAAGGAGAGGTTCGTAATGCCACCACACGGAACCGCAACACCACTACTAGGATTTCAAGGAAGGTCACTATAGAAAGGAGCTCTAGTACAACTTCAACATCACAGGATAATGCTACTACTGGGGTGATTGCCTGCATGCAGAAAGCAATAGAGAGTTTGGTCAATAGAACGGATAGATATGAGAGGGATGGTCAGTGTAATATTGCTGCTACTCAAACACATGCAGCACTTCATACACCTGCACGGACTTATACTTTTGGGAATAAAGAGGTATCCTTGCAGGAATTCATAAAATTGGAACCACCAAATTCACTGGTTCACATAGTTTAGCAGATCCTCAAAGCATATTGGATGGGATGTTCAAGGCCCTTCGAGCTATAGGATTTTCTAGTGAGAGATCGGTGGAGTTAGCAGCATACGAACTAGAGGACATGACTAACACTTGGTATGAGATTGTAGAGATAGGTGGACCTACTAAGGTGGCACCACTGAAGTGGGATGAATTCACTACACTTTTCATGGATAATTTTCTTCCTAACAGTTAGAGGCAGAAGTATGCAACAAAATTTGAATGTTTGGTACAGACTCCAGACATGGATATGGCAACTTATAACGCCAAATTTTGTAAGCTCGCTAGATATGCTTCTTTGTTGGTACCTACATAAGCAGATAGAGTTGATAGGTTTGTGCATGGGTTGGTTAGTTGTTTATTCAATGCCCGAGCCCCAGATATGAGTACAATGACTTATTGAGAATCAATTGATCTAGCTAGGAATATTGAATAATAGGGTCGAGAGGAGCATGCAACCTATGAGGTACATAAGAAGGCCAAGATAGGGGCATCTTACAACGCAACTTGAGTGAAAATCACAAAATAGAGAATCAGGGAAGACAACAACAGGGTCCCAAACAGGGTTGGATACAGTTTCATAGTCCACCTGCAAGCCACATCATAGACAAGGTATTCAAGGATAATCATCTTCACAGGGACATCATAATTCTGTGCAAATATATGTAACTACTCTATCCTGTCAGTTTTGTGTTAGATCGCATGCAGACTAGTGTCGTGTTTTGACTGGAGGGTTCTTTCAGTGTGGTCAGTTGGGGTATCGCTTTAGGGATTTCCCTCAACCTCAAAAAATGCCACTCAGACTTCTGCACAGCTAGCTGCACCTACTCAGAACACTCATAATGGTTCAGGTAATACTAGTATAGGAAACATAGGTAGAAGTATTGGAGATCGCTCCACTGGAAATCAAGGACAAGGAAATGTTGGTAGAGGTCAATCATGAGTTTTTGCACTTACTAGACACGATGTTAAGGCCTCAAATGTGGTTGTTATAGGTATTCTTTTAGTTTGTTCCTTTGATGCACATGCTTTGATAGATCTAGGATCTACCCACTCCTACGCGATCTCATACTTTGCTTTGAGATTTAGTAGACAACTAGAGCTTTTGAATCGTCCTTTTATTGTTTCTACTCGTGTGGGGGGTTCTTTATTTGTTGAATATGAGTGTCATGATTGTCATATTAGAGTTGAGGGTATGGATACCCTAGCTAACCTAATTGTACTTGATATGATTGACTTTTATGTGTTGATGGGCATGGATTGGCTATGTGCTTCCTATGATACTGTTGATTGTCATACAAAGATAGTCAAATTTTAAATACCTGTTGAGCCTATATTTGTACTAAAAGAGGGTCAAGTCCCCAAGGTTGGAAAAATTATATCCCTTATGAAGGCTCGAAGATTACTACAGAAAGGTGTTATAGGTCACTTAGATATGGTAAGGGATACAACAGAAGGAATACATAGCTTGGAGAAGATGCCTGTGGTGAATGAGTTTCCTAATGTATTTCCTGAGGATTTTCCTATATTACCTCATGTACGAGAGATAGACTTCTATATTGACTTAGCTACTAATACATTGCCAATATTGGTACCTCCATATCGTATGTCACCAGCAGAGTTAAAGGAGATAAAAAAACAGTTGGGAGACTTACTCAATAAGAGTTTTATCCTACCAAGTATATTTCTGTGGCGCGCACCAGTATTATTTGTTAAAAAAAAGGATGGGTCTCTTAGAATGGGCATCAATTACAGGCAGGAACAAGGTAACAATACGTAATAAGTATCTTTAACCTTGTATAGAAGACCTATTTGATAAATTACTGGGGGCTGTCCACTTTTCAAAGATTGGTCTTCGATTCGGTTATCATCAACTCAGAATCAAATAGGAAGATGTTTCCAAGACAGCATTCATAACTCGATATGGTCATTATAAG
The DNA here is from genome assembly GCA_027789145.1 of Solanum arcanum. Lineage (NCBI taxonomy): Eukaryota > Viridiplantae > Streptophyta > Magnoliopsida > Solanales > Solanaceae > Solanum > Solanum arcanum. The sequence goes on from CM050933.1 coordinate 66,257,478, forward strand.
TTCCTTGCGATGCCATTTGGATTAACTAACGCTCCTACTGATTTCATGGATTTAATGAATAGAGTGTTTAGGCAGTTTCTAGATAGGTTTGTGATAATGTTTATTAATTTGTATACTCTCGAAGCTAGGAAGAACACAAGGATCATCTAAAGACGATGTTGCAGTCTTTGTGAGAACATAAGATTTCTACTAAGTTCCTCATGTGTGAAATTTGGCTAGACTCAGTAGCATTTTTAAGGAATGTGGTTTCCAAAGATGGGATCAAGGTGGATTCCAAAAAGACAGAAGTTGTGCAGAAATGGACCAGACCTACTTCTCTACAGAAATTTGAAGCTTTTTGGGTTTGGCAAGTTACTACAGGCGTTTTGTGCAGGATTTCTCCATAATAGCATCTCCATTATCTAAGTTGACACAGAAAAATGCCAAATTTTAGTGGACAGAAGAATGTGAGCAAAGCTTCTAGAAACTTAAAATATGTTTGACAAACAGCACCCATATTGTCATTACCTCGGGTTCTAGAGGTTTTACGACATTTAGTGATGCTTCAATAGTTGCTTTAGGATGTGTTCTTATGCAAAATGGTCGTGTTATTGCATATGATTCATGGCAGCTGAAGAGGCTCGAGCAAAACTATCCTACACATGATTTGGAGATGGTTGCATTGATATTTTCTCTTAAAATTTGGAGGCATTATGTATATGGTGAAACTTGTGAGATATATACTGACCATAAGAGCTTAAAGTATATTATTCAACAAAGAGATATGAATCTTCGACAACGATGATGGATGGAGATGCTCAAGGATTATGATTGTTTTAGTTTGTATCATCTTTGAAAAGCTAATGTTCTTGCTGATTTTCATTGAGTAGGAAATCTATGGGAAAATGGTATATAGTTCATTTGTTGGTAGCTTGGAGGATTAAAAGCATGACTCTTGCTTTCCAATTGGCTGTTTTTGCATTAATTGCTTAGCACATATAGTTCTTGAAAAAAGACAGTTGGCAAAAGATGTGCAGAAACTTGAGGGCAGAGGTGTGAGATTTAGTGGAGGAAGTTCAGAGATATTGCTAGCTTGTGTGCAAGCCAAATCTTGATTAGTGGAGCGCATTAAGAATGAACAACATGAGGATGAATAACTTTGCAGATATCGAGATAAGGTCACAAGTGGTAAATGTAAGCAGATGATAGTTGACTGTGTTGGTATGCTTTGACTAGATAATAGGTTGTGTGTACTTGTATCAGACAGGGGTGGGTTAAGATGAGTTATTCTTGAAGAAGCTCACAACTATTGATCTATTATGCACCCTGGTTCAACTAAGATGTATTATGACCTGAAGCAATTGTATTGGTGGAAAGGTATGAAGTTTGATTTTGCTGATTTTGTTTCCATGTTGTTTGACTTTTCAATAAGTTAAAGCAGAGCATCAACGACCTGCAGGGTTACTACAAGAGATTCAAATTCAATAGTGAGGTCACTATGAATTTTGTGGTTGGTCCACCACGAACTCTTAGAGTTTATGACTAGTATGGGTAATTGTAGAACGGCTAACAAAATCATCACACTTCTTACCGGTAAAGACTACGTATGGTGGAGTGAGATATGCCCATATATTTATGAAAGAAATTATCGATTTCATGGAGTATCTATATCCATCATATCTAATACCAGGTCACAATTCACTTCACGCTTTTGGAGATCCTTTCAACAAGCTTTGGGTACTCGAGTAGACTTTAGTAATGCATTCCATCCACAAACAAATGGACAATCTGAGTGTATTATACAAATATTAGAGGATATTTTGAGAACTTGCATTCTTTATTTTGGTGGTAGTTGGGATGCTTACTTACATTTAGCTTAATTTTCCTACAACATAGCTTTCAGTCCAGCACCCATATGGCTCTATATAAAGCTTTGGATAGAAGGCAAAGTCGTTCTCCTATAAAGTGGTTTGAAGTTCGAGAGGCTAATGTATTGGGACTAGACTTAGTACAAGAAGCCATGGATAAGGTTTAGTTGATTATTGCTCACAACTCAAAGCTGACAGAAATCTTATGCAGATAAGAACAAAAGAGATCTAGTATTCACAGTTGAGGACAAAGTTTTTCTACGAGTTTCTCCTATGAAAAACTAGTGTGATGCGGTTCGGCGAAAGAGGTAAGTTGAGTCCACGATATATAGGACTATATGAGATACTTGAACGGGTAGGAGGAGTGGCATATCGTTTGGCACTTCCTTCTGATATGTCTTTCATCCACCAGTGTTCATGGTTTCTATGTGGAGAAAGTATATCTATGACTCCTCTCATGTACTTGATGCACCAACTATACCAATTGATGAGAACTTAACATATGAAGAGGAACATATTGTGGATATTGTGGATAAACAAGTAAGAAGGATAAGGTCAAACGAAATTGTGTTTGTGAAGGTCTTATGGAGGAACCATACCATAGAACAAGCTACTTGGGAGTTGGAAAAGGATATGCAAGACAAGTATCCTCACTTGTTTCCGTCTACAAGTATACATCTACTTTAAATTTGGGGACCGAACTTCTTAAGGTTGGGAGAATGTAATACCTTATATTTAAATAAGGGTATATAGGTCGTTTAACCCTCATTTAAAAAAAGAGATTAGAAATTTAAAAAGATAAGGTTGAAAGCCATAATAGGATTGCAGCGTTGCTGCAACTTTAAAAAAAAAAAGGAAAGGATAGAATATGCAGCAGTTGCATTTCTTTTCCAGCGAAGGAAAAAGACGATAACAAAAGGTTGAAGGGTGAAAATCGTAAGGGGCATAGGGGGAGAATGAGGTTTAAGGTAAATGTTTCTTTCATTTCTTCTTCTTCTACAGACTTGTTAATAATCCTAGCTCAGGTAGTTTGCTTTGGGGGATAGAAATCTGATTGCTAGAGATTGAAAATATATAGAATTAGTTGAATAAGATGTATAAATAGATGAAGTTAGTAGTTTATTTCTCCAACTGAATTAATCTTGGATTGAATTTATATGGTTCATCAAACTAGTAGGCAACCAATAGGTCTAAAAGCGGTTGGGCATTCTGAATTTTAGCATGAAATAGCCTAAATGAAGGAGTTAACATGAAATTGTTATTAATGTGATTATAGATTGACCAAAGGAATTCGTATGGATTAATCGAGTGGCAAGATTCGTAATTCATAGGAGTACTGTGAGTAGTAATCTTACCACAACTTATGTTTTATAATTTGCATGATTTTTACATGGTTTATAAAGTAAATGTGTTACTGAATGTTTTGAACTTGCATGTGGGACAAGTCTTTTACTGGATATAGTACTAAAAAGATTATTTCATATGATCTCATTCTTACAATATGTATTTACTATTATTTAAAAGGTTTTACACTCATTTGAGAAATAGTATTTTGACAGGTGGTTTTTAAACTTTGAAATGATATGATTTGATGATATTTAAATGTCATATTCAATTTTTAAATGCTCCTACAAATTACAAGAAAAATATTAATGGGAGTAGACCTTGATGAATCCCATTGTTAATGGCGGGATCATTAGACCTGGTGCACCTTGTAATTACCTATTACTGATAAAGTCCTTGATAGTGGAAAGGTAGAACTAGTATACCATTACCGATAACCCTCGAGTTGGGATCTGCCGATATGAATATTTAACTCCTTTATGGGAGTTCAGTGTCATAGGTTGTTTCGTAAAGAGAAGTCACACTGATTGCATGATTCATCCTTGTAAACCTCCCAACTATAAGATTTGATATATAAATGTTTTTCTGAGTCACTATTAAGTATTTATACTGATTTTGCTTATATGAGGCACATAAGATGGATGTTAATATGATTTCTGAAAAAGCATTACTTCACCATTTGATTATAATACTAGCATATTTTTTGACTTGTCCCTCATTAAAATGGTTGTGTTTAAGTGTTATCACTCACTAAGCTAGGGTCTCACTCCTTGCAAATTGTTTTTACAGAGAACTCGGGTGGTATTGACTAGGATTTCGTTAACTAGAGACTGTGACTTGGTAGCATCTGGTGAGCCCTGCATTGCTTCACATGGAAAGATAAAAGTTGATTTTCTAGGTTTATTTAGTTCTTTAAAACTCTTAGAGTCGCTCCATTTGTCAATTCTTATTTAAAGTCAGGATATTCCTTCGAATCGTAGTCAAGTAACTAGTTTGAAACTTTTTTTCACATTTGGAGATGAATTGGATTTATTGCGTGAAAATTAGATCATTTATGGATTGTATGTTGTGGTTTTATGGTTGTTATTATTTGTGTTGTGAATTTCTGAGGCATAAAACAAAAGAAACTATGCCCGATTTTCTGTAGAATTTTGGTAAGGTTGGCTTTGCGATGCTTCCCCTTAGCGCCGGTCATGACCCCTAAATTGGGTGGTGAAACTTAGGCTACTTCTTGGATATTTAGGCGGTTGAAGTTGTATATGGTATTTTTTGATCATCCTCACATTGTGGTGTGCCTTATTTTTTATTTGTGAAGATTTTTGGGAGCATGTTTGGCCTTAGACTAGTGATTGTCGTAGACTTGCATCCTTTTGGAGCTGTTAGTCCTTGTAATCTCTCTGACGTTGCTTTGGACGGCTTAGATCCTTGTAGACTGATGTAGAAAACCTGAATATGATAGTTTGGTCCTTATTTTGGCAGTAAAACCGCTCTTGGAACCATATATACATAAATCCCCTACTTCCATCGGTTTCCATTTCTCTACATCTTGGTGTGGAAGATACTCTTTGATTCTTATTGGATATGGTTCAGGTAGGAGATATTTATTGATAAAACTCGCATTAGAGTACTCCGTGTGATGCTCGATTGGCAACTGATCCGATTTCTAGCCAAACCACTTCTATTCGTAGTTAAAGGCCCCAATTCACTCAACTAGGCATCGTTCAAGTCCACTATCATTCAAAGTTGTGGTTGAAGTCCATAGTTACTCTCACATCGGTTCAAGTCCTTGGTTATATTTATACGTGGTTCATGTCAACGACTATCCTTAGCCTGTGTTTAAATCCTTGGTTACTCCAAATATCAATTCAAGTTCTTGATCCTTCATATTCTGTTCGGTTCAAGTCCTTAATCTTATTAATTTTTGAAGAGCTTCAAGAATATAAATTTGTTCGTTTCGAGTCCGTGGAAAGCTGTTGAAATCTTGGAAACATCATTGTGTTCTCTTATTATATTCTAACTCTTCCTTGTACCTGTGAGGCTTGTGAGAGTCCTCTAGGGTTTTACTTGAGCTTGCACATGAGTATAACCCCGTCGTGTTTATGGGAGCCCGTCGGATTTAGTTAGCTATTCTCTTTTTCTCTATGTGTTAGTACACTTGTGTGCATACCTATTAGATTTTTCTTTCTTGTTTCATGTAGTATTTTAGATTATCGCATTTCATAGTTCTTTTGATTTTCTTACTCAGTCGTCCTATGAGTTCCACTTGGTAATTATTATTTTGGTACTCATACTACACTCTACATCTGCATTCGTTATGTAGGTTCGAGCACCAGCTACCAGCGTTGACATCGAGCCTGCAGCAGTCTAATTTGAAGATGGAGATGAGAATTTGGCATTTTGTGCTATACCAGTCTCCATCTATATATGACTTGTCGGTTGCTTTTTGAAACAATATTTTCTATGGTCCCCTCTTAGGACTTGTACTCATTTTGTTAGTAGCTCTGTACATGTAACTTCCAGGTTTAAAGGGAGAGATATCTTATTTGTAGAGATATTTTGGCTTGCTTCTGCTTCTTCATCTATGATTCTTGTTATTTATGTTATTATTTAGTTTGAGTTTACTATTATGCCCTCAATCCTATTACAGATAGTTTCACTATACAGGCTGGCTTGCCTACTGGTGGTTTATAGTAGGCGCCATCATGATTTGAGGAATCGGATCGTGACACTTACAAAGTTTGAAAACCAAGTTGTAGTTTATGCGATAGAAAATCATCGAACTTTTTGTCAAGTATAAGTTGCTATAGATTTATATTTATGTCAATGAAAATGAGTACATATTACTTATCAAGATTGTCTTCTCATTTGATGTAGATTTATTCCATTCTCCTTATTGCATCAATTGTTTTTTATCGCTATAGTTTGCCCACAAAAGTTTATTGTAATTGATAATTGAACAACTCTCACAGTTTTCCTTGTTAAAACAAAAACAATATAAAACTTAAAAACTTGATAGATTAAAGTGTTAGAAAACCTCTCTACTTATTGATTGCAAAGGAAAACAAATTTGTTTAATTTTAATTTGAAATGAATTTTGAAAAAATAAAGAAGACTTTGCATTTAAAGATATATTGAATATATAAAAAATATCTTTTAGTTTTGTGGTGTTAAAGATGTACCCCCACCCCCAAGAAAAAAAGTCATTCTATATTAAATTGATAAAAATAAAAATATAGCAAATAATTTGTAAATGGAGGAGTACCTATTAAATCTAGTTTGGATTGTTTAGACAAGTTTTTGATCAAAAATATTGTCTCCAATAATTTGAGACTTACACAGCTTGAACACCATGTTATAGTTTGTGCAACAGAAAATCATTGATCTTCTTGTCATGTAGAAGTTGTTGCAAAAGTATATTTATGGCTACGAAAATGAGTACATATTAACTATCTAGATAGTCTTCTCCTTTGCAGTTGAGTTATTTTATTCTACTTGTTGCATCTATTTTTGATGATAAGTCTAATTTACTCACAACAAAGTAATTGCATAATTGAACACCTCTTACAATTTCCTTGTTAAAAAGAAGAATAAAAAACATACAAAATTCATAGTTTAAAAGTGTGAGAAAATCTCTTTAAAGGAAAGTATGAAAAGGTTCTTATTGTGCCTTATCGGATAATTTAACACCTTTCAAGAAATCACAATTTTTTTGTAAATGTCATAACTCATCAAAAAAAGTCACAACTCTATATAAAATATTACTACCCTTGTGAAAAATCACTACCCATCAATGTGAAAATGTGTAGGTTTTTAATATAATATAAAATAAATAAATTAATAAATAAATATGATATTGAATGTGGAATATATACTAAAATGAGTGTTTTAAGTTGGAGATATCAGAATAATTTAACATTCACGGTAGGGATAGAAGTATAATATATATAACTGATTTGAGATTAATTAACTTAAAATTGTTCGATGTAACTCTTTTAAAGAAAAAAGAAAACAATGTTTAGAAACCACATTTGAACAACAAAATACCTGGTGCTTAGTTTGTTATGGATCTTAGTGTGCGAAGAATAAGCTTTGGATGTAATTCAGATGAGGTGCAAATATTGATACTTTATATAACGCATAATTTTTTGAAGTGCAACAGAAATTATATCACAAAGAATTGTATGATGGCAGATGGAATTATGAAGAAATATCCCGAAGATATGATCATTCATATTCTTTTGAGACTTCGACTAAAATTTATCTTGAGATTCAAATGTGTCTCCAAAACCTTTTACACTCTCATTCTTTAAGTTTCATCAATCTTCATTTGAATCACACAACAATATCAACATACGATAAAATTCTCCTAAAGCGCTTCTTCAAAGAAGATATTCAAAGATATAAAGTTATTTTTTCTTTTATTTCTAGTGAAGGTAATGATAATCTAAACTTTGTATATCCGGATCTGGATGTTCCTTATATGATAACTACTACTAGTGTAGACAATGATTTACTCATCGATTCTAGACATGGTTTAATTGCTTTGATGGACCCAGTAACCACAATATTGTACAATGTATCAACAAGAAATTACATACTAGTCCCCCACAAGCCCTTTTACCATTCAAAGGGGATTCTATCAATCCATAAATAGTGGTGGGTTTGGTTTTGATTCAATTGTTAATGATTTCAAGGTTTTTATAATTTCTGAAGTTTTCAAGAAAGATGGTTATGGATACATAAAAGATGGGAAGACAAAGGTTGAGGTTTATGAATTAGGTATTGATATTTAGAGAGAATTGGATCATGTGAATCAACAGTTACCCATATTAGATTGGTTAAATTCTTCGACAGTTTATAAGGGAGTTTACCATTGGATTTCATTCTATGAAGGCGAAGATAAAATCCTTTGCTTTGACATCACCACCGAAATTTTTCGCAATATGCAAATACCTGATAGTCGCCATTTTTCAAATGGCACACTCCATAGCCTCCTACTTTTAAATGAGTGTCTAAGCTTGTTATGTTACCCTTGTGAAGGGTCATTGGCTGATCCAACAACAAATTTGATAAAAATTTGGATGATAGAAGGATTACAATGTTTATGAGTCTTGGATTAGAAAATTCACAATAATTGCTCTTCCTACTGATTCCCCATTTGCAATATGGAAAGATTATATATTGCTTTTTCAAAGTAAATATGGATATTTGATGTCGTATGATCTCAACACCGATGAAATCAAGGAATTAAATATATATGGGTGTATAAAGAGCATGAGAGCTATAAATTACAAAGAATGCTTCACTCCAATTCAAAGATAAAACTTATAAATTACCATGTAAGTTCAAAACTTTTATAAAAGGTATGATTCTGCAAGCTTTTACCTTATGAATTAGAACCACACTGTATTCATCTCGAATTATTTTTCTTTATATTTTTAAAACTGTTATTAGTATTTCGTTTATAAATTTTTAAGATAAAAGTAGTAAGTTTTTCTCATTTTACCGTAAAAAGAAATTATTGTTATTGACAGATAAATGATAGAATAAATATCAAGTTATTAAAATTGATTATATCTTTAAGACATAAATAAGAGTAAAATATTAGATTTAAAATTTTTTCTAATTATTTTTTCATTAAAGAGTGTGATATTCACATTCGAAAATCATGTTAATACAAAAATTATGTTCTCATTCGAAGTTGAACATATCGAGACTTAATAATCAGTAGCGTAACATTTTAATTACTTTCTAAAAAGTCGTATTTAACGAGTGCAACATAAAATTTATCTTTTGATATAATTAAAACTTAAAAAATCTAAAATATCGATTGATGTGATTTATGCAAAAACCATACAAATCTAAATTGTATATTTGTAAAAAGACCAAGAACGATCGATAAATGAAATATTTAAAGAAGTTTTATCATATGAATATGACAATATATAATAAGTCCTGTAGACGTGTTTCATTAGCATTTTCATTTACTTCACAACACAACATTATCTATGGACATCCAAAAAGGAGTATCATAAATCCATTGAACTAATTAAGTGGATTGTCCATTGGATATATTCATAAATTACTTGAATTCATGTATGTATATTTCCAAGATGATATGATTCATTGTGGATAACTATGTACTTATTTGTTTGGTGACCTTTGGAGTGAATCTCAACACTATAAATAGAGATATCACTTACCATTTGAAAGACACTTGAATAGGAGAAAGTTCTCTTCTTCTCTTCTCTTTATATTTATATTACAACGAACTATAACATGTATCATATTTTAGCACTATTACAACATCTTGAGTACTAATTATATTGCTTCTGCTTGTTTGTATTTTTGATGTATAGGATTAAAGTGGTTCAAAATGAAGAGATATCAACAAAAACCTTGATAAAAGTGTTGAAGTAGAGAAAAGAAAATAAAGGAAATAATTTGCTAATGATGGTCTATATATAATTATATTCGACAAGCATAAGAGTGTGACTATCCAATTTCTCTGTTCATCGTGGCACTGACTACAACACAAATATAGCAAAGTCAAACGCTTAACCCGGGACCATGAGTAATGGACTATCACGAAGAAGAAAAAGGGAATGGGGAAACAATTAAATAATAAGGAGGAGAAGAAAACATATATACATGTAAAAGTTAACCCTAAGACCAAACATCACTCAGTAGTCGAGTGTGTAATTAAAATAGGCGTACAAAATATTACAAATAAAAATATATACAAAATTGTTTCATATATGCAACATAAAGACTAGTATTCACTAATTGAAAATGAAGGAGCTCACCCACTCTCAAAATCTAAAAATATTGCTCCGCACGAGGCCTAACTAAACAGAGTGAAGTTATACTATATTCTGGATGATGCAAAAAGTGTAATATGAGTACCAGCAAGTCATATTATTTAGGCATGGGCCGACGTAGTTCCAAAGATAAAAGTACACCATAAATGGCAGGAAAATAAGAAAAGTATAGAACAAATTTAAGATGAGCATATACAACGCAATAAAATACAATGAACAAGAGACGGAGTCAAGAGAATATACAGTATTCCAATCAATAAATCAAATAAGCTAAAAGGTATTGAAAACACGATTGAACTTACTTATGATGAAAATTATTGATATAAATCCAACTGAACTTGTGAAGAAAATTGAAAAAGACTCAACTTAACTTGGGGAACAAGATCGATGAAAAAAAAAAGACACACTCAACTTCGTTTTTCAGGAACAATTGTAAGATCTCGTTTTTCTTTATGTTTCCAATAATGGAAGGTAGAAGAAGTTTTGTTGGAGAGAGATCAGTTTTATGGATGTTAATGATTTCGATAAAGAAGGTTTTGTTGGGAATTAAAAACACAACACACACAAATAATTCAGAGAAAGAAGAAACGGAACGCAAACGGGACACACAAGAATTTAACGTGGTTCGGTTTCCCTACTCCACGACTGTAACAGGAGGATTTTTATTTCACTTGTGCTCCTTCAGAATTACAAATACAAGGATCATATTTATAGGAAAACCAAATGGTTAACCTAGGGTTTCAGTAATGGGTCGGGCCTGCTCACAAGCCTCCACAAAGCCCAACAATCTCCCACTTGGAGGCTTGAAGAATTTCAACTGTCATCCACTTAGAACACTTGTATGTCTAGTAATCTTTTTCAACTCTCTCCTGCTACAGCGGCCTTCTCATCAGTCAACTGAAAGGCCCGTTGAAGCTCCCCGAAGCTTCAACACATCAGTCACGGCTGAAACTGCCCTTGACTCGTCCTCGGTCCCTACCGGCTCCCACTTGAGACACGAACTGCCGGATCCTAGAACTCCCTGAGAACAAACACTCTCCATACTCGGCAAGAAATTTTACGGAGGCGTATCAGCTGGAATCCTGGTTCTCTTGACCCACTGTCTTCTAGGAGCCTTGGCTGAAGCACGGCCGGTGCTCCCACTGCCACAAACGCCTCTGACTGGTCTTCCTGAACCTTTCCTTGCTCGTTCATCCTGAATCTGACCTGTGGCTCTGGGTTTCTTTCTTGCAAAGACAACCTTCTTACGCCACGAGATTACGTGAACCGGACTTTGTTTTCTTACGAATCGACGGTCCCTCCCTCAGACGGTAATCCGACAATATACAACGATCCTCTTTTTATTCCACGAGCCATGACAAGATTGCCCCTCACGACCTTCCACTGCCCATTTCCGAACTTCACATGATGTCCCTGTTCATCCAACTGCCTAACAGAAATCAAACTTTTCATCAAGCTTGGAACAACTCTGACATCCTTCAAGGTCCAGAAACCGACTGGCGTCTTCAGCACCATGTCACCCATGCCCGTAACATCAAGAGCTCTATCGTCTGCAAGCCTTACCTTTCCAAAGTCTCCAATAACCAGATTACGCAATGCTTCACCGCTGTGGGTAGCGTGAAAAGAAGCACCGTAATCCATGACCCAGAATCCACATTGATCTCCGCGCAATGGATAAACAAATCCTCGTTGACGCTGTCTTACGCAATGTTGACTTGTTTGTCTTTCTGGCATTGATTCTGAAATGCCCCACCTCGCTGCGGTTCCAACATGTTACACCTGAGCCATCCCGAGCCTTCGACTGATTCCTTCTTCGGTTCCTGCTCCCACTACCTCTGTTATTTTCTCTGCCTCTGACGACGTTTAGCATATCACCTGATGATTCTCCAGAACTCCTTCTTCTGACATCCTCGCCAAGAACGAGATCACGAATCTTCTCAAAGGTGAATCCATTAGGTCCCACTGAGCTGGCAACTGCTGTAACCGTTCCGGACCAACTGTCAGGCAATGATGATAACAGTAGTAAAGCTTGAACTTCATCATCGAACTTAATGTCAACTGACAAAAGTCTTGCTAAGATCGAATTCAATGAGTTGATGTGCTCGGTAACTGAACTGCCTTCCTTCATCTTTGTGTTCACCAACTCTCTAATCGAAAAATTTTGTTTCTTTGCGGATGGCTTCTCGTACATGTTAGACAAGGCTTCCAAGATGCCTTTTATTGTCTTCTCCTTAAGAATGTTGAACGCAACATTCTTGGTCAACGAGTCGGATAAGCGACATAGATTTCCGATCCAAAGCGCCCACTCTGCATCGGACAATTTTCCTGGCTTGTCACCCAACACTACGTCCAAATCTTTACGAACCAGCAAATCTTCAATCTGCATCTTCCACCAACCGAAATCTGTACCATCGAACTTCTCAATTGAACTTCCCATCTTACGCCATCTCAAAGAACTTGGCAATTCCCTTTAACGGCGTCTACAGAGGGGCGGCGATTTGGGCGATGCTCACGATCCAACACTCGCTGGATCTGAGGCTCCTCGACGCCGCGACCAACGGAACGGGCGCGACGGACGGCACACGGACGGCGGCTGTTCGCACCTGCGGATTCTCCTAGCCATTGCTTCTTGAGGTTACCCACACGGTAACGGCGGCTCTCCTCCTGCACACGCTTCTTCACACAAGAACCCTAGGTGACAATTTCTCACGGTTTGTGTTCTGATGTTGTTGAAACCTCGCTCGATACCAATTGTTGGGAATTAAAAACACAACACACACAAATAATTCAGAGAAAGAAGAAACGGAACGCAAACGGGACACACAAGAATTTAACGTGGTTCGGTTTCCCTACTCCACGACTGTAACAGGAGGATTTTTATTTCACTTGTGCTCCTTCCAGAATTACAAATACAAGGATCATATTTATAGGAAAACCAAATGGTTAACCTAGGGTTTCAGTAATGGGTCGGGCCTGCTCACAAGCCTCCACAAAGCCCAACAGGTTTATGGAAGACAAGAGTTCACAAGTTCTGAGGTTTCCCCAGAAAATGTTTACCTATATTATTAATATTTTTTATATTTCTTGGTATTGTAATTTAATTTTTGAAGGAATGAATTTATTAAATGTTAAAGTGTTGGTATTAAAATGATATTTTATTTACTTGTATTTTTATCGCCAAGTTCTTAAAGATGAAAAGGTTCACCCCCCATAATCCAACTCCACTTTTTCACTTTTTCTAATTCTAACCCTAAAAATTAAATCAAAAATAAATTAAGTGGTTATTTCTCAAATTAAATTTTGAGAAAATTCCGCTTACCAATTAATCTTGTGAGAAAGAATAGAAAAAGGAGTATAAAAAAGGGGGAGATCCATGATCAGACAATGAATTTGACTGAAATGGCTGGATTGGCCATCTCCGGCGGGACAAAAAGGTTAGAAATATATGAAGCGGCCAATAATTGCATTGGTATAGGGAATGTTTTCAAAGACAACCCCACTTAGCTTGATCTAATGTATCAACATGATTTTTATGAAAAACATTATTTTTAGTCTAACTTTTTAATGATTTACCTAAAATAGTTTATCACAATTGGTACATCACTAATGATAAAACCATGTCCATGATTCTTTGATTTTGTAATTAATGGTAATTGTTGGTGTAATATACTATAAATATAATAAATTATGGTTGAAAATAAGTTGATTAAAATGAATAAATAAATATTTAGGCTGTGGGATAATGTCTCACTCTTTTTAAGGAGATTCAAGTCAACTGTCGTATAATCTACATTGATCCAGCAATATATCTCTTGACTTGTTCCCTCCATTATATAACAACCCAACAATGTCGTACAACTCAAGCAACTCCAGATTAGTTGAAGAGTCCGAAACTCCACATAAGAACACATTTCTTCAACATATTGATCTTCTCTTGTACATAGTGGATATAATTGAAGACTTTGAATATATACATATTTTTAAGTCTAAACTCTCTCTTTCACTACACTAATCTCAATCTAAATATAAACACAATACAATACTACTCATCTTTTTCACTCTATATTTTCTTGTACTTCTCTTATTATCATCAACACAAAGTAAGACCACGTCATTTATAGGTGAGGAATTCTTCCATGGAATAAATAGGAAGATAGTGGGTAGTAAATTGAGTATATGAATAGCCCAAAGGTTACATAAATTAAAAGAATAATTAGGCTGAATAATGGTGAAATGAAGAATTGGTAGTTACGTAAATTACTAACAACTAATGATCACTTTCTTTCACAATTATTGACAATAAAGAGACACAATAGAATGTCCATCAATGGACATAAGATGATGCATAATGTGACCAATTAATATTAAAATGTCACATCAAGAGTAGTCAATAAATGGCATCAACTCATATTTTGGAGGACATCTCAATGGGATTTTTTTTGTTCGCGTGTAACTTTTGTCACAAAAAAATTAACAACTATTGATAATTTTTGCATGTACGTAGCTAGATATGATATTTATTATAGTATAACCTCAATAAACGTTTAAAAGGACTCAGTTTTGTACTTTCATAATGGCGTGCTTATACATTATAGGTAACTAGTAAACTTAACCGCGCTATGCGCGGTGTCTTTAAGTTTTCATTTTTATTTAATTTTTAAATTTAAATAAATTAGTTAATAAATTTTATCATTTAGCGTTGTAATTTCAACTCAATACATAAATTAATTTTTTCAAAAAATAAATACTTGTACGGTCAAATATCTATACTTTTTTTTGGTTGAATAGTACCTATTATTTTACGTTAGTTATAATATATAATTAAGAATTTATGACTTCATTATCCATTTGAATGAGTTCTAAAAATTAAATATGGTTAACTTTGATGTTTTGTTAAAAATTTAAAGTGAGATTTTTAGTCTTTTAATTTTTTTAAAAAATTTCAAAAGAAATAAAATAGTAATAAATTCAAAAACAGACTTAGAAATATGAAAAATTATTCGTAATAGATAAGCTACCTATAATTTGAAGACTTAAAAAAGTAATTCAATATTTATATATTAAGATATAAAGTTCTCTGTATATTGATTCTTTGAAAGAAAATGGGTGATACATGATTTTAGTTCGGTAAAATAATTTTTAGTGATATAGAATTAACATAAAAATAATATATTATTGTTAAAATGCATAATAAAATAAGTAATAAATGAACAATTATAGATGAATGATAAAAGGTTTTATGTTAAGATTAAAAAAAACTTATATATCTACTAAAAACTTATAATTAGACTCTTGAATTTTTTCTGAATAAAGTAAACATAAAAAAACTGTTCACAAATAATATGAATATTTGTAATTATTAACGATAAATAATATTTTCTTATAATTAAAGTGTAGAAAAAAAGTTAAGTAAATTTTTAGAATCATTATAATGGAGGGTGAATTTTTAAGTAATAAGTATATTTGAAATGATTATCTGTATTAATTTTTTCCTTGATAAATTTTCTTCTATAATTTTAAGTTTTTTTTAAAAAAATTATTTCAACGCTATTTTTAGTCTCCCTTTTTTTTTTTAGTCTTTGCTTATTTATTTTATTAAGAAAACATAAACAATTAGCATCGTAATTAACAGAATGAAGTTTTCTCTTCTTTAGTATATTTACTAATTTATATATATTTTTGTAAAACAGTAACAATTAGCATCAAATCTTAACATGATCAAGTTAGCTTGTCTTAAGCTTTTTATTAATTTAAGCAAAATGTTTAAATAAATTCTCTTAATTAATTTTTATTATATTTTTCATGATTCATATTTTATTTAAAATTTAAAAATAACTTCATAATAATTTTGATTATCTCCCGCCGCTAAACGTATCTACAAATACATTTTAATGTTTTTAAGAATTGTTTTTGTCTTACTTTTAGTAATGATCTTGCTCTTATAATTTCATGCAAAAAAGCAAATCAATTATTCTCTTTTATATATCTTATTTTGTATCATTGTTATTAGAAGTAAAAATAATTATACAAAGAAGTCTTTGTCGATAGATTTTGCATTACAAGATTAAAGTAGAGGACAATTAACCTAAACATAAATATATTTGGTAAGAAATATTTTTTGATGTGATTTTAAGATGTCACAAATTTAAACATTAAGTAATTTGGGGTTATGAAGGTATAAAGTTGGAAGTTATAGGTATTACTAATAAGTATTAATTAAGTATAGAGGTTTTGAATGATGAAGAGGTGTGAGTTTATGATAAAAATTAAATTAAAAATAAATACATAAAAATAAGAGAAAAAGGTAAAAAAAAATGTGATATATTTTTTTAATAAACAAAAATATGTTTAAGTAAAATCCTCCACAATTTTTATGATTTATTTTATTATATGACATATTTTCTTTTTACCTCATTTTAGAAATTTCAAATTATTAAAAGTCTCCAAATATGCTTCTAATAATAAATATTATTTTTAGTAATTACTATTATTTTGAACAATATATACTTTTTCTCTTATTTTATATTATAGGAGAGATATCTATTGAGAGAAAAATTAATTAAAAATAAATTTAAAAAAGGACACAGAATTAAAAAGTTAGTCAAAAAGGAATAGAATTTTTTTTGAAATTATATAAAAAAAAAAAGAGTAATCGTACGAATGTTTTAAAATAAAATAAAAAAATATTTAATTTTTTGCTGATTAAATTCTCAAAATTGTGAAACATTTGGCCTATAAATAATAATTATATAAGAATAATATTAATGCAACGTATAAATTATGTATTTTTACCATATGATTGTTATGTGATTGTGAGATACGAAACTATAACAGGAATTGATTTATTTGATTCTTAGCTATATAATATTTGAATTTAATATTTAGTATTTTATTTACTTTATATTGAGATATGATATATTACTTTTTTTATTACTTATATTTATTATATACTAGGGAATTTGGCCGCGCTTCGCGCGGTCTTTAAAATATATATTAAAGGATTACTTTTTTCCAATCAATTATATAGTTCTCTTTATTTTTAAACGTAATACTATCACTTTATTTTTTTACTTATATATTAATTATGAAGATCGTTTTGAGATGACGATTGAAATGAAACTTAACAAATTTAACATCTATAATCTATTAAATGAGGGATAGTACATTATTAATCAATATGTCAAATGTCAATATATTTTTTTTAGTAATTTTATGTTTGAACAGGTAGTTAATATGTCACTTTCTACATTTTGTTGGAATATCAATGAGTTGAATCTTTATATTACAACATATACTGCGATATACTTTTTTTCTTGAGTATATAAGAATTATATTATAAAGTAACTGAAAAATACTAATGAAATATATCTACACATCTTATTATTCTTTTTCGTATGATATGATAAAACTCCTTTGAATATTTCATTTTTCAATCGTTTTTGTTCCTTTTTGAAATATACAATTTAAATTTGTATGATTTTTGCATGAATCACATCTATTGATATTTTAGATTCTTTAGTTGCATTTATATCAAAGATAATTGTTATCATTTGTCAAATTTGCTTATTCAGAATGTTATCCAAAATGTTACGCTATTATTAAGTTAAATATTTTGAACCTCTAATGAGAATGTGTTATTTTTTTAATTATTAACCTTTTTACTATATTTTAATCTATATCTTTTATATGAAATATAAAGATAAATAGATTTATATAAACTACGTAAAAATATTTGATAGATAATAAACCTCTTCACATATTATATGTATAGAATAATAAAATTCAAAAGTTAATTAAATTAAATACTTTGATAATATGCTTTCATTTCAAATATTCTTCTTGCATTCTTAAATCAATGAATACACCTCTTTCTATATGAAATTAATATATGGACCCCCTAAGATATATACACATTACTTAGTATATTAAAATAATTTAAAATCTTAATCATAATTAATCAATACTCATATGAAAAGTTTTTTATGTACAAAATTTTGTGTTTTATTTTTATAATATATTAAAAATCAAATCAATTATTTTTATAATATATTAAAAATCAAATCAACTTATTTAGTCATTTGTATTCATCTTTTATTTAAAATTTTCAAAAGATACATATTTAACATAAATAAATAAATTTATCAAATGCATGAATAAATTTTTTTGTCATATATTATTTGTCCTATTTTTAAATTTCATAAAATATGTATTAAATATTTATATTCACTATTTTATTTATTTTGATCTATATTAATTATACTTCAAAAGATTTATAAAAATATGATTTTCATAGTATATAAAATACAAGTATTTAATATTATAAATATTTGTGTGCAGCGCAATTAACATATAAGTAAATCAAAGCAAAAAGAGAACAATTTTGACTAAAAGAGTTACAAAATCTTCAATTATGGGATTAATATTTTCATTTATTAGATTTTGTTTTCAATTACTTCTTCCACTTCATATAAAATAAAACGTGAAATAAAAAAATCGATAAACTAAAGTGGGATAAAAAAAAATAAATAAAATTATAAAAACGTGGTTCATCAAATTACACTATTTTTTTCAATTGTTATTTTTTATGTTGGCAAATAAATTAAATATCTTCTATCATAGTTCATATATATATATATATATATATATATATATATATATATATATATATATATATATATATATATATAACATTTTCCTCATCATGCCTCAAAAGATTGTCTTACAATACACATTTATATAGATATTTATTAAGAAACACAATAAATTATCATAAGTTTACACATTTAAAATTTGAGAGCTATGAGGAGTTATAAAGATAATGGAAATATAAACTTAGACCCTAAGATTCTGTGGTCAAGAATTGATCTCTTGAACATGAGTAACTAAAAAGCAAGAAAAAATCAATATGCATAATTCATAAGATTTTCCTCTATCATGAGTACATCAAATATGAATTAGAATACAATAACATTTGCTTAAAAAAGGATTGTCTTACAATACACATTTAAAATTTGAGAGTTATGAGGAGTTATAGAGATTATAGAAATATAAGTTATAAATATAAAGAGATACATATTTCTAGTTATGAGGAGTTATAGAGATCTGTCACGACCCAAATCGGGGCCGCGACTGGCACCCTCATTTACCCTCCTATGTGAGCGA
Source organism: Solanum arcanum (assembly GCA_027789145.1). NCBI lineage: Eukaryota > Viridiplantae > Streptophyta > Magnoliopsida > Solanales > Solanaceae > Solanum > Solanum arcanum. Next base: position 66,276,652 of record CM050933.1, read on the forward strand.
ACCAACCAATTTAACCCTTAACATTTCAATATATAACAACAGAAAATAATGCGGAAGACTTAACTCATTAAAATAAACAATTCAAAACTATTATTAATATCCCCAAAATCTGGAAGTCATCATCACAAGAACATCTATCTCAAATTACTAAACTAGGAATGTCTAAGAAGCTAAAACAAATACTAGCTAGTCCATGCCGGAAGTTCAAGGCATCAAGACTTGAAGAAGAAGACCCAGTCCAAGCTAGACGCATTAGCTCACCCTGAATTTCCGATGAAGTGAAGACTGGCTAGATCTACTGTTGAGTTGAAGTTGACGGAACGTTCTTTGCATTACACAAATAACAAAGAAGAAAAACATAAAAGTAGAGTCGATTACAACCACACGTCTTGAGTAGATATCATCGGCTAACTCAAAATAGGCAACAATATATATCAATAATAATGCAAATCAACTACAATACTCAACATGTAGCAATAACAACATGAGTTCATCAATGATTACAACCGAGTTCACACATGAGGACTCAAGCCTCAATACCATACTCATTTGGGAATTAAGTTCATTAGATTGAGTATATTCATTATCTTTCAAGATTCATTATCTTTCTTCCTCTTGTGTCGGTACGTGACACTCCGCTCCTCTATTTCTATCCTGGTGCCGGAACGTGGCACTCCGATCCTCATATACTATCCTGGTAGCGGAACGTGGCACCCGATCCATATTCTATGCTGGTGTCGGAGCGTGACACTCCGATCCTCATATTCATTCTATCCTGGTACCGAGCGTGGCACCCGATCCTCATATTCATTCTATCCTGGTACCGAACGTGGCACCCGATCCTCATATTCATTCTATCCTGGTAGGAGCGTGGCACCCGATCCTCATATTCATTCTATCCTGGTAGGAACGTGGCACCCGATCCCCTAATTCATCAAGCCTTCTTTTACACTAAGGCATCATCATTCTCATTATATAATATATCAAGCCTTCTTTCATACTAAGGCATCATCATTCTCATTATATAATATATCAAGCGAATTAGGGTTCTTTCAAGATTTGGGATTCAATAGCTTCATCATGCCTTGTTAATTCATCACAATTTCACATTCATATTCATGCAAGCATACAACTTAAGCACATAGTAGGGTTTACAAAAATATCAACACATAATATTCACTATTAAGAGTTCACTACGAATATCGTAACATAAACCATAACCTACCTCCACCGAAGAATTGGATCAACAAGCTATCTCCTCAAAATCCTTGCTATCCTCTTCGTTTCCCTCTCTCTCTACTCGTTCTCTTTCTCTTTCTGTCTCTCTTTGTTCTTTCTTATTTTCTTTATTCAAACCCTCTTTCTTTTACCCTAATTCATATATAATTAAGAATAAAAGATGGTAATAATGACCCACTAATTAACTTAAGGTTACCTAATTTAACCCCAAGTAATTAGATTTATTAATAATAACCCTCAATCTTTATAATTAAGGAAGGAATAGTCAAAACGACCCTTAAAGCGTGTGGAGAAATCCTATTTTGCCTGGGGCTGCGTGACTGTGGCGGTCGTCGTGGCTCGCGACGGTCCGTCCACGATGGCCGTCAACATCCCAGGTTCCAGGTGGCTGTGACGGCCCGTCACCCTGTGACGGTCCGTCACGCCCTCCGTCTGGCGGTCGTGAACTCGTTTCGTCCCAATTTCTCAAAAGTTGAAGTGTTTTGCAGCGGAAACTCACGGCCGTCCGTCGTGGATGTGACGGTCCGTTACGTCATTTCGTTCTGAAGTTCGAGTCGATTTTCAGTACCCAAATTAAGAATTCTAAGTGTCATGGGACGGAACACCCACGACGGTCCGTCGAACTGCGACGGTCCGTCGTTGGCTCCGTGGTTTCAGCCGATTTTCCCGAATTTGTTCTCAGAACTCTAAAGCGACTAAGCAGTCGTTACAATAGATACCAATTTACCCATCGTTCGTCCCGAGCGATCAAAAGAAGAAAAACAATGGCGAAAAGGAGTACTGAATCGTAAGCGGATGTGGGTATTTCTCTTGCATATCCGCCTCCTTCTCCCAAGTAGCCTCTTCAACCGGTCGATTCTTCCATTGAACTTTGATGGATGCAATTTCTCTCGACCTCAACTTGCGAACCTCTCTATCTAATATAGCAACCGGTTCCTCTTCATAAGTCAAGTTCTCATCCAACAAAGCTGAATCCCAACGGATGATGTAGTTTCCATCTCCATGGTATCTTTTCAACATGGACACATGGAATACCGGATGTACTCCGGACAGCCCCGGGGGCAAGGCTAACTCATAAGCCACCTCCCCTATTCGCTTAAGCACTTCAAATGGTCCAATATACCTTGGACTTAACTTACCTCTTTTGCCAAACCGCATCACCCCTTTCATAGGTGAAACCTTCAACAAGACTTGTTCACCCTCCATGAACTCCAAGTCTCTAACCTTTCGGTCTGCATACTCCTTTTGTCTACTTTGCGCCGCTAGAAGCTTTTCTTGAATAGACTTCACTTTCTCTATCGATTCCCTCAAAAGATCGGTACCCCAAGGTCTAACCTCGAATGCATCAAACCAACCAATGGGAGACCTACATCTCCTCCCATACAATGCTTCGAATGGAGCCATGTCAATGCTTGAGTGATAGCTATTATTGTATGAAAACTCCGCTAAGGGTAGGAAGCTATCCCAATGACCACCAAACTCTATCACACATGCACGAAGCATATCCTCCAACACTTGAATCGTTCGCTCAGACTGACCATCGGTGCGAGGATGGAACGCGATACTAAGGTCCAACCTAGTACCCAATTACGCATGCAATGTTTTCCAGAACTTAGAAGTAAACTGCGAACCTCTATCTGATATGATGGATAGTGGAACCCCATGCAATCGAACAATTTCTGAAATATAGATCTTGGCTAACTTTTCTGCATTGTAAGTCACCTTTACCGTAATGAAATGAGCGGATTTAGTTAACCTATCAACAATCACCCAAATGGAGTCATACTTACCCATTGTCCTTGGGAGACCAACCACAAAGTCCATAGCAATTCTTTCCACTTCCATTCCGGAATGGGCATTCTCTGAAGTGTTCCTCCGGCCTTTGGTGTTCATATTTCACATGTTGTCAGTTTGGACACTTGGCAATAAAGTCAACAATATCACGCTTCATTCTACTCCACCAAAAGTGTTGCTTCAAGTCACGGTACATCTTGGTCGCAGCCGGATGTATAGAATACTTTGAACTATGAGCCTCTGTCGAGAATAGTGTTGATCAAATCATCAACTCGGGTACACATACCCTTCCCTTGATTCTCAAAACACCTTCTTCATCGATTGTCGCTTCTTTGGCCTCTCCTTTCAACACTTTATCTTGGATCCGGATCAATTTTTCATCATTAAACTGTTTTCCCTTAATCTTGTCAAGAAAAGAAGATCTCGACTCCACACTAGCCAACAATCCTCCCTTCTCATTTATTTCTAACCTCATCAAGTCGTTAGCCAGAGTTTGAACCTCTCTAGCCAATGGGCGTCTAGAAGCTTGCAAGTGAGCTAGACTTCCCATGCTTCCCGCCTTTCTACTCAACGCATCCGCCACAACATTCGCCTTCCCCGGATGATACAAGATAGTGATATCGTAGTCCTTTAGTAGTTCCATCCATCTCCTTTGTCTCAAGTTCAAATCTTTCTGAGTAAAGACATACTGAAGGCTACGATGATCCGTGTACACCTCACACTTAACCCCATATAAATAGTGTCTCCATTGCTTTAATGCAAACACTACCGCGGCCAATTCCAAATCATGAGTTGGATAGTTACGTTCATGCACCTTTAATTGCCTCGAAGCATAAGCAATTACACTCTTCTCTTGCATTAGCACTGCACCCAACCCAGAATAGGATGCATCACAATAAACAATGAAGTCCTTACCTTCCACTGGCAAGGTGAGAATGGGTGCGGTAGTCAATAAAGTCTTGAGCTTCTGAAAGCTTTCCTCACACTCATCCGACCATACAAATGGAACATTTTGCTTAGTCAAGTTCGTCAATTGGGAAGCAATAGCAGAGAATCCCTTGACAAATCTGCGGTAGTAGCTAGCTAACCCAACAAAGCTCCTTATTTCTGATACATTAGTGGGTCTTACCCAATTCTTCACTGTCTCAATCTTAGATGGATCTACCATCACTCCATCCTTAGAAACTACGTGCCCCAAGAAGGACACCGCATCTAGCCAAAACTCACACTTAGAGAATTTGGCGTAAAGCTTTTCTCCTCAACATTTCCAATACCATTCTCAAATGCTCTTCATGTTCCTTCTTGCTCTTCGAGTATACCAATATATCATCAATAAATACGATCACGAAAGGTCCAAATATGGCTTAACGATCCCGTTCATCAAGCCCATGAACGCGGCGGGGGCATTCGTAAGACCAAAAGACATCACTACGGATTCATAATGCGCAGATCTAGTTCGCAAAGCAGTCTTTGGCACGCCCGTCGCCCGTATTTTCAATTGATGATAACCGGATCTCAAGTCAATCTTAGAAGACACAAGCACCTTGTAATCGATCGAACAAGTCATCAATGCGAGGAAGAGGATACTTGTTCTTTATAGTTACCTTGTTTAGTTGTCCGTAGTCTATGCACATCCGAAAACTCCCATCCTTCTTCTTCACAAACAAAGCGGAGCACCCCAGGGGATGCACTTGGTCTAATGAAGCCTTTGTTCAACAACTCTTGAAGTTGAGCCTTTAACTCTCTTAATTAGTGGGAGCCATTCTATACGGGGTATAGAAATGGGCGTGTGCCGGTTCAAGATCGATCACGAGTCAATATCCCTATCTGGTGGCATACCAGGAAGATCTGCAGGGAACACATCCAAAAATTCTCGAACTACCGAAACTGATTCGATTGAAGGTACTTGAATAGTGTCATCCTTAAGATGTGCCAAGAAAGCTAAACACCCTTTACTAACCATTTTCTTAGCACGAAGAAAGGATATGATACGCACCGGATTAGAAGTGTAGTCGCCCTCCCACACTAACGGATCTGCCCCAGGCTTGGCTAACGTCACCGTTTTAGCATTACAATCCAAAATTGCAAAATTCGGAGAAAGCCAAGTCATACCCAGAATTACATCAAAGTCACCCATTTCTAAAATAACCAAATCTACATAAGTGTTGCTCCCCACAAAATTCACCAAACAAGACCTATACACTTTTTCAACTACCACAGACTCACCCACCGGAGTAGAAACACGAATAGGCATATCGAGTAATTCACAATGTAGATTTAGACCATTAGCAAATGATGAAGATACATATGAAAAGGTGGAGCGGGGGTCAAGCAATACGGAAGCCATGCAATCACAAATCAAAGGTTACCTGTGATGACAAAGATCAGACGCCTCGCCGGATCTCCCAGGAAAGCGTAACAATGGGCCCCATTATTTGTCCGTCCGTTGCCCTACCATGTTGCGTAGTAGTGGCTCCGGTTGCCCATCACCTCTGCCGTTTTGGTGACCACCATTACCTCGACTACCACGTCCTCCGTAATAACGGCCTCTACCATGACCACCTCTACCTCTAGCTATTGGGGTCTATAACTGTTTGGGACAATTCCTCCTAATATGTCCAGTCTCCCCACATCCATAACACTCTCTAGAGTCAAGCATAGGTCTCTCGGAGAAGTGTTGACCGGTCTGGTGGTCCCCAACTACGATCTGTAGTGAAGACTGAATTGGTCGAATCGAGTAGCCTCCTAAGTCTGTCCTCTAGTATACTGAACTATTAAACTCACCTCCCTTTCGAAACCTTTTGATGTCGAAGTTGTGGTGAAGTCATCCGCTTCACTCCTTCCACCTCTATCACAAAGTCCACCACCTCTTGGAAGGATTTTGCCGTTGCCGCTACACCGTAAGGCGAAATCCGCAACTCGATCTCAACCCCTTCACAAAGCGGCGGATCCGTTCTTGTGGACTAAAAGCGAGTTGGGTGGCGTATCTGGATAGTCTTGTGAAATTTGGCCTCGTATGCATTAACCGTCATTCTACCTTGCTCCAGACTCAAGAACTCATCCCTCTTTCTATCTCTCAAAGTCCTTGGGATATACTTTTCCATGAACAAACTCGAGAATGATTCCCAAGTCATAGGTGGTGCCTCTGTTGGTTGACACTCAACATGTGAACGCCACCACATTTTGGCGTTCCCTTGAAACTGATAGCTCACGAACTCGACACCAAACCTCTCTACTATACCCATCTTGTGTAGTAGCTCATGACAATCAACCAGAAAATCGTAGGCATCCTCTGATTCTGCACCCTTAAAGACTGGAGGTTTCAATTTCAAGAACTTACTGAAAAGTTCATGTTGATCGTTTGTCATAATAGGCCCAGTAGTCAGACGTGGAAATGTGCCCATTCCCAATGGTGCATCCATGCGGGGAGCCATAGTAGCCGCATGTCGTACCTCAAACCGGAGGTGTTGGTGCGAAACCCTGGAGGTGCCTGGACCGTGATCGGATAACCCGCTAAGATAAGCGAGAACCTGATTGATCATCTGCTGGGGTAGGTTGAGGTGGCATTTCTTCATTCTGCATTGCTCATTCACCCCATCCTCCCCTTCTCTTATCACCTCTTGATCGGTGGAGGAGTCACCGCCCTAGTATCGGATGGGCTAGGTGCTCGTCCTCTTCCTCTGAAGGGCGTCCTCCCACGACCTCTACCACGACCTCTTGCCGTTGTTCTCCCCTCGAGCCCACGGCCGGTGGGTGGCTCAGACGCACTGCACTGTCCTGCCGGTGCTGGTGTTGGTGTTGGCGTAGTCGTTGCTCTAGTTCTAACCATCTGCGAAAGAGAGTGAAGATGGTCAGATACCAATTCGTATCGCCTAGATACCAATTGGACTCAAGTAGTAGCACGAAAGGAAGAATGAAAGAGTGAAATTTTCCTAAAGTCTTATAGCCTCTCAAGGACAAGTAAAGGCGTCCCCCTACCGTTCCTTAAGACTCTACTAGACCTGTTCTTGTGTGATGAGACCAACGAACCTAATGCTCTGATACCAAGTTTGTCACGACCCAAATCGGGGCCGCGACTGGCACCCACATTTACCCTCCTATGTGAGCGAACCAACCAATTTAACCCTTAACATTTCAATATATAACAACAGAAAATAATGCGGAAGACTTAACTCATTAAAATAAACAATTCAAAACTATTATTAATATCCCCAAAATCTGGAAGTCATCATCACAAGAACATCTATCTCAAATTACTAAACTAGGAATGTCTAAGAAGCTAAAACAAATACTAGCTAGTCCATGCCGGAAGTTCAAGGCATCAAGACTTGAAGAAGAAGACCCAGTCCAAGCTAGACGCATTAGCTCACCCTGAATTTCCGATGAAGTGAAGACTGGCTAGATCTTCTGTTGAGTTGAAGTTGACGGAACGTTTGCTGCATTACACAAATAACAAAGAAGAAAAACATAAAAGTAGGGGGTCAGTACAACCACACGTACTGAGTAGATATCATCGGCTAACTCAAAATAGGGAACAGTATATATCAATAATAATGCAAATCAACTACAATACTCAACATGTAGCAATAACAACATGAGTTCATCAATGATTACAACCAAGTTCACACATGAGGACTCAAGCCACATTACCATACTCATTTGGGAATTAAGTTCATTAGATTGAGTATATTCATTATCTTTCCAGCTTCATTATCTTTCTTCCTCTTGTGTCGGTACGTGACACTCCGCTCCTCTATTTCTATGCTGGTGCCGGAAATTGGCACTCCGATCCTCATATACTATCCTGGTACCGGAGCGTGGCACCCGATCCATATTCTATCCTGGTGTCGGGCGTGACACTCCGATCCTCATATTCATTCTATCCTGGTACCGGAGCGTGGCACCCGATCCTCATATTCATTCTATCCTGGTAGGAGCGTGGCACCCGATCCTCATATTCATTCTATCCTGGTAGGAGCGTGGCACCCGATCCTCATATTCATTCTATCCTGGTACCGAGCGTGGCACCCGATCCCCTAATTCATCAAGCCTTCTTTTACACTAAGGCATCATCATTCTCATTATATAATATATCAAGCCTTCTTTCATACTAAGGCATCATCATTCTCATTATATAATATATCAAGCGAATTAGGGTTCTTTCAAGATTTGGGATTCAATAGCTTCATCATGCCTTGTTAATTCATCACAATTTCACATTCATATTCATGCAAGCATACAACTTAAGCACATAGTAGGGTTTACAAAAATATCAACACATAATATTCACTATTAAGAGTTCACTACGAATATCGTAACATAAACCATAACCTACCTCCACCGAAGAATTGGATCAACAAGCTATCTCCTCAAAATCCTTGCTATCCTCTTCTTTTCCTTCTCTCTCTACTCGTTCTCTTTCTCTTTCTGTCTCTCTTTGTTCTTTCTTATTTTCTTTATTCAAACCCTCTTTCTTTTACCCTAATTCATATATAATTAAGAATAAAAGATGGTAATAATGACCCACTAATTAACTTAAGGTTACCTAATTTAACCCCCAAGTAATTAGATTTATTAATAATAACCCTCAATCTTTATAATTAAGGAAGGAATAGTCAAAAACGACCCTTAAAACGTGTGGAGAAATCCTATTTTGCCTGGGACTGCGTGACCTGTGACGGTCGTCGTGACTGCGACGGTCCGTCACAGTGGCCGTCGCAACATCCCAGGTTCAGTGGGTGTGACGGCCCGTCACCTCTGTGACGGTCCGTCACGCCCTCCGTCTGGCGGTCGAGGAACTTCGTTTCGTCCCAATTTCTCAAAAGTTGAAGTGTTTTGCAACGGAAACTCACGACCGTCCGTCGTGGATGTGACGGTCCGTTCTGTCATTTCGTTACGAAGTTCAGAGAGTCAATTTTCAGTACCCAAATTAAGAATTCTAAGTGTCATGGGACGGAACACCCACGACGGTCCGTCGAGCCTGCGACGGTCCGTCGTTGGCTCCGTGGTTTCAGCCAGTTTTTCCCGAATTTGTTCTGCAACTCTAAAACGACTAAACAGGTCGTTACAAGATCATAGAAATATAAGTTATGAATATAAAGAGATACATATTTCTTAGTTTAAGAAGGGAAATTAATGAGATTAACTTAAGGGAATGCTAAATTCAAAGTTCTAATTATGCTTGTAAGATTAGTTTCTCCCTTATCTATTTAATAGGAGAAAATGAAAAGGAAAGAAACTGTAAATGTTATTAATAGCAAATTACAATAAAAAAAATTCTCTATTCGAAATTAATTTTATTAGTCACAAATTTACATATATTCTCATATGGTTTCATTAACAACTTAAAAAATGCAAACTTTATATGTTTAATTAAAACAACAACAATGTAGTGTATTCTTACAAAGTGTATCGGGTGTGCTCAATTCGAATATAGCATTAAAAATATTCAATACTAAAAAATATATTTATTTATTTATTTTGTGATTGATTACTAATATACTAAACCATATCATATACTTTTAGAGACAAAAAAATTCAGTAGATATTAAAAAAGTGTACCATAGGTGATATAACTTTAATTCAACCATGGAAAAATCTAAAATATTAATTACATATATATATATATATACAAAAACAAAAATGTGCATCTTTTCATCTTCAACAACAACAATGAATGAAATAATCATTTTTTGTTCAAAATGAAGAAATAAATTAAAAGAGAACAAAATAATGTTAATTGAAATCAAAATAATAAAACAATGAATCTTCAAATGTTTGAAAATCAATCAAACTCTTATATTACTACAATTCTCTATACATGAATCTCCAAGATAATTAAGTTTCTTTCTTCATTTTGTTGAACTTGTACCAAATAATATGATGAATCTTTCAAGAATTTATCGATGATCTTCATCAAAGTGAAGATCATATTGTGACATCATCTTTTCAATGTCTTCTTTTTTTATTACTTAACTACATGATTGATGAAGAAAAAGATGAAGAAAATAAAATTAAAAGTTTATACTACTAAAAAGAAAGAATGAGAAAATAGAAATGAACATGCAACATCTCCATAGATAATTGGTATTTATAGATAAAATAAGTAATAAAAATAGTTAAAAGAGAATTGAAAAGACATGTTATTTAAGTAGAGAATGTCAATAGATGGGGGTTTTTTGTAACTCATTTCATATAATTACAATATTAAATATGATTGAATTTTATAATTAATAAAAAATATATTTTATGAAAATAATAATAATAAAAAAAAAAGAAACAAATAGAGGCCATATAGAGGTGCCACATCAGCGATTTTGGATTCAGATTTATATATATATATTGATTTGTATAACATTTTTATAGCTAGTGAGGAGGATGATATTGTTAGACGAAATCAGAAATAAGATGTATTGGCGTTTTTTCAATTAACTAATTAATCTGACAAGGAACCAATCAACTCTTGTTACATCAGTGGTTTAACCGGAGAGCTATAAACAATCCATACAATAATACCAACAAACATACATAAAATTAATTAACTAATCAAGCAAAAATATTCAAAATATACGATTCTTCAAATTTACAAAGTGAATAAAGACAATCAGTGTTGGTAGAAACTACAAGATTAAGAAAAAAAAAATCTCAAAAAACTACAAAGAGAAGCAAAAATAAAAAAGAACAAATTAGTTTTTTTTTTAAAAGAATCATGATTTGTATCATCAACAACTCAACTTAATAATATCAAATATATATGTTATTACTACAGAACAAAGTGATAATGATAATTAGACATATTAAATCATTTTACCTCACAAAATCAAAATATGCAAAATATATAACATTTTTCATTATACATCCCTCTCCTGCAAAAATCAGATCAAAGAAGACAAAAAAACAAAAAATTAACAAATCAAAGGTATAAAAAATGAAGAATAAGGAAAATAAAAATAAAATGACCATCATGGAATATCTCAAAGTGGTTTTTATAGGTGTAATATTTAGGAGTTATAATTTTTATATTAAATATTTTGAAGGTTATGAATATGAAAGGTTAGGAGTTAGGAGGTGTAATGTTCATTAACTAATTTATTAATAGCAATATATATATATATATATATATATATATATATATATATATATATATATATATATATATATATATATATACACATAATATTATTGTGTAAAAAGAAAAAATCTAAAAAGCCCTTCTTTTTAAAATAAAAATATATATTTTTCTCATCATTGGGGCATGCCACATAGGCTGATTGAAGATCCTCATTTATATGTATATATATATTGATTGGAGGAGGATAAGCTAATGAACTAACAAACTAATTAAACCTTACGTATGGACCCCTCCCAATAACATTTTCCAAAGATCATGTATAGTCTAAATTAGTTTATGAATAGTGTAGACACATATATTGTATTGGATCAAATTCATACAAAATTTGAATTAAATTCATGTTCATTTGGGCTGAATTATTAATTTGGGCTTACAAATAAATGAGTCCATTTTATTAAGTTCAAATATAAGGTCCATTTCACCTTGAAGCCCAAACTCATGCCACGTGTCACACTGACTAGGCATCCAAAACTAACAAGTTGACGCCACGTGTCCAAATGAGGTGTTAGTCCTAGTCAAGTGCAAGAACCAATTATAGTATGCCAAGTGTCAAAATGACATCCTTTGGCCGATCATATGCAACCTTGTCCACTCTCTACAACTATAAATAGGAGATGGACATGATATTCAAGAAAAAAGGAGAAAACTCTTGAACAAGCATTCAGCAAATTGGAGAAAGCTACAACATCAACATCAATAGTTCTTCGAAGGAGTGATCAACGGAGTTCTTCCCAGAGATTGACTTACAACGATGAAGCGCTTTTCGACGTCCCGGAGATCAACAACATCTCAAAGAGGTCTACATCATCCTATATTCGAAAAATACATTACTGAAGGCCCTCGAATCACGAATAAACTTAGGAGAGAGAATCAAGAGAACAACAAAATTGTACTCACAACGATTCACTAATAAGATCACATCTTTTTCTTTTATTTATTTTGCTTGTAGTCGATTTACCGCGATTATGAAAATATGTTGCGAATAAATTTGGAACGCCCCGTGGGACTGATTCTGCTCTTCATCTCTTTCTCTTACAAATCAGAAACTACAAAGGCTACTACTGCAATGGCGTTCAAAAAGAGTTGTGATTTTTCTAACAAGGAGTCTACTGATGTGGTGTCAGCTGGTCTCAGTCAAGTTGGCCTATTACTCAGCCTAAGTTCAAAATAGTGGGCTAGATGGATCTGAAAACTTCACTTCTTTGGAGGCGATGAAAAGCAACAACTCTCATACGATGGTCGTGAGTGAAGCACCTAGGCGAAATCTTGCGTCTGTATTCTTTGGAGAATCTTCTCAAATTGGCTCCAACTTTGGTTGATTTCGAAGATTCAATGGATTCTCCAACTTCAATGAATGTCAATGTTTTGATGGCTGACTCAACTGACATAGACGAGAAGTTTGCGATTATGGAGAAAATCATTGAGGCCTTGAAGAAATCTGTTGATGACAAAAATCTTCATATTGATCAACTTATGAACAAGTTGGAGGTTTTTACGCCTGGAGTGTCAAGTCACGTTCCCAATTGTCAAACTGGTTTTGATCAACGAAACAAGGATGTTGAGGAATCTCTAGCAAAGTCCAAGTTTCAAACGAAGAAACAATTTGCTTCAGTTGCTGCACTATTTGTCAAACAGTTACAAGACATGATAACGAACACTATCAGGTCTCAATATGGCAGAACACCACAGAGTTCCTTGTATTACTCCAAGCCATATACCAGACGGATTGATTGTCTATCAATGCCAAAAAATTATCAACCACCAAAGCTACAACATATTGATGGCAAAGGGAACCCAAGGCAGCATATTGCCCACTTTGTTGAAACTTGTAGCAATGCTGGAACACATGGCGACCTTTTGGTAAAACAATTTGTTCGTTCGCTGAAAGGGAATGCCTTCGACTGATATATCGACCTAGAACATGAGTCCATTAATAGTTGGGAGCAACTTGAGAAGGAACTTCTTAATCATTTCTACAGTACTCGCCGAACCACAAAGATGATAGAGTTGACTGGCACTAAGCAAAGAAAGGATGAGCATGTGGTGGATTACATCAATCATTGGATATCGTTGAGCCTAGACTGCAAAGATCGTCTTTCGGAAATATATACTGTGGAAATATGCATTTAGGTATGAATTGGGGACTTCTATACATACTAAAGGGAATCAAACCGCGAACTTTTGAAGAACTTGCTACACGAGCGCATGACATGGAGTTGAGCATCGTAAGTCAGGGGAAGACATCTCCTTTTGCTGATTTGACGAAGGAAAAGAAAGAGTTGAAGAAAGGTATAAATTCAAAGATCCAGACTAAGGAATCTATCGCGGTGAAAGAAACTTCTATAAAGGTCACCACCAAGAGTAAACTAAAAGAGGAAGAAGCCCCAAGTCAATATCCAAGGGAAGAGAGGCGATGCCCAACCTTGAGGGAGTTAGAGGCAAAGGTCTACCCATTTCAAGATTCAGATGTACCTCTGATTCTTGAGGAATTAGTGTCTAAGAAGGTTATTGATCTTTCTAAGTCAAAGAGGTTGAAGAGATCAATAAGGTTGGTGATCCTAGATATTACAAGTTCCATCGCATCCTTGGCCACCCGACAAGTAAATGCTTTATCTTGAAAGAGAATATCATAATGTTGGTAAGTGAAGGAAACTTCATCATTTACCAAGATGAAACAGTGGAGGAAAGTCATGCTAGTGTAGAACTAAATCAAAAGAAGTGCTAAAGGTCATCATCTATTCCAAACGCCACCTTTTTGCAATTTGGAATTTTAGCGTCTGTTGAAGTTGATGTTCCAAGGAAAACTCTTGAGGGATCAGTAAAGATAGACAAACACAAGGAAAATGAAGTTGATGGTTGGAATTTGGTTACTCGTAAGAAGCAGAGACATCAAGCAGTTCTTAGGATACGACTTCCTAAGACAAGAGTGACAAGGAGCGATGTGGATAAACTACAACCATCAAAAAGTGTCAAGCCTTGTTCTATTCGAAAGATCAACTGTTCTTCATCGCAGAAGGTTCGAACTCCCATTACATTGGGTGAATTCTTTCCTAGAAAATTTTTTGGTGGTAGTCAAATTGGTGCAACACATGTAATTTCCAGCACAGACGAAACAAAGGGAAATGAAGGTGAGCATAATCCAACAATAACACAAGAATATCAAACTAATGAAAAAGTTGCCCCATGTTGTGGTACAATAATTTTTACAGATGATGACTTGTTGTTAGGGTCTAAGGTATAAATAGACCCTTGTTTGTTGTAGGGTCTATTCGAGAGCAACATCTCAATCGCATACTAATGGATGGTGGTTGGGCAATCCATATCATGCCAAAAGTTATTCTTGAAAAACTTGGTATCTCTATTGATGAATTGTCCAAAAGTAACCTAACAATTCAAGGTTTTAATCAAGGAGGACAACGATCCATAGGGAAGATTCGTGTAGGATTGTCAATTGGCGATGTGAAATCAAACACTTTGATTCATGTCATAGATGCCAAAACATCATACAACCTGTTGCTCGGATGTCCTAGGGTTCATGAAAATGGAGTGGTTCCATCTATTTTGCATCAATGCATGAAGTATATGAAAGATGGTGAATTCATCAAAATTGATGCAGACATCAATCCTTTTACTGAGACGGAGTCATATTTTGCAGATGCAAAATTCTATTAAGATTCTGGAAGATCAAATATGGAGGAACATGAAAAATCCAACTCTATTGATTTCGAAGATAGTAAAGTTCAATGGGCTGCTATCAAGATGTCTAAAAAGAAAATGGAAGAGGTTTCCATTAAGCTTTCACCATCTAAAAGAGACTTTCAAACTAATATGGATGACGAGCAACCAATTTTTCGATATATTCCTCGTGAACGTCAAATAAAGGGACAACCACCGCTAGAAGAATGCACACAACAAGTCCAACCACCGAGGAAGGAACTTAGTCACATAACATTTCAAGATTTGAAGGAGAAAATGATTGTCCCAATCGCACAAGACCCGTGTATCGCTTTGGAGCCCTCCAAAGGCAATATCCAAGTTGGTAAGATAAAAGGGAACTTTGATCAAAAGGTCTTCACATTATTTGAAAAATACAGGTACGATTTCTCAAATCCAACAAAGTTAGGAAAACTCAGGGATGAAGTCACTGATGAAAAGATACACGGTCTTACAAAGACTCAAATGCAGTTAAGAAAGTAAGGATATCATGTCGCCACTCCTAAGTTTGGATTAGGATTCAGCTTGCCAGAACCTCTTTGAATTTCTTCTAAGAAGGGCAAAGAAGTAACTTCATCTCACTACACCTCTACAGAAAAGACAGAGGAAGCTAAAGAGGGTAAAATACCACGACGGACTTTGGTGTTTGAATGCATGGGAGATTGACACCTCGTGTCTCTGCATTTGAAAGATTGGGCTACAAGGGTGAAAGTGGATCCTCTAAACAAGTGGATGAATATGCCACCACCTCAAATACCTCTATATTTCATCGCTTGGGAACCAAAAGAAAGCCATTATCCGAAAAGAGATTGTTGGAGCATGAAAATCAAGATTCTTGTAATGTAATTAACGACAAGGAGAATCATAGTGTTTTCCTATCATGTATGAAGAGAAAGACTGTATTGTCGATCACCACTGATGGTTCTTTGAAGGTGAAAAGAAGCACAATTGTTGTCACCAACCAATTTCATGGAAACCAAAAAGCAGGAAGATAAAGCCATCACAGTCTTCATGAGAAGTGAGGTGAAAGATTCAAACTTGACACAATCATCCTATCACATAACACTATAAGAAGGTCCGGACATTGATGATACAAATGATGATGTCCAAGAGGCTCCCCCTGAATTGGAGGATGGCGTACAACCGATCGTAGAATACCTCAAGGAACTAAATATATTCACTCTAGATGATCCACATCCAATCTTTGTTAGCGCACTTCTTACACCAGAAGAAGAGAGTAAATACTTCAAATTATTATTTGTTGAGTTTAAGGATGTTTTGCTTGGTCATACAAAAAAATGTCAGGACTTAGTCCCAAGATAGATATTCATCATTTGGGGATCAAAAAGGGAACACGTCCTTTAAAGCAGTCACAACGAGTGTTTCATCCGGAGTGGTCACCCAAATAAAAGCGGATGTCAACAAGCTCATCGAAGCTGGATTTATTTGAGAAGTGAAATACCCTTTGTGGATCTCAAATATTGTACCTGTTAAGAAGAAGAATGGTCAAATACATGTCTGCGTTGATTTTTGAGATTTGAACAAGGCATGTCCAAAAGATTACTCCCCCCTGCTAATCATTGAGCTCATGATTGATGCTACAACTGGGCATGAAGCTATGTCATTTATGGATGGGTCTTCTGGATATAATCAAATCAGAATGTCTCCAAAAGATGAAGAATACACTGCATTTCGAACTACGAAAGGGATTTATTATTACAAAATGATGCCCTTTGTTCTAAAGAATGCTAGGGCCACCTATCAACGTGCAATGCAAAACATATTTTATGACATGCTGCATAGGAGAGTGGAATATTACGTCGATGATGTAGTGATAAAGACGAAGAAAAGGGAACACCATCTTGAAGACCTTTGAATTGTTTTTGAAAGGTTAAGGATGTTTGAATTGAAGATGAAAATCCGCTCAAATGCGCATTTGGGGTTACCTCTTGAAAGTTTCTTGGCTTCATTGTGTGTCACGATGAATTGAAGTTGATCCTGCAAAGAATGATGTCATTCAAAAAATGCCTGAGCCAAAGAACTTGAGAGACCTCTGCAGTCTACAAGCAAATCTGGCATTCATCCGGAGGTTTATTTCTAACCTTGCTGGATGATGTCAACCTTTCAACCATTTGATGAAGAAAGATGCTCCTTTCAACTTGGACCAATCATGTCAAAATTCTTTTGAAAGCATCAAAAGCTACTTGTTGAATTCACCTGTATTAGGGGCACCGACTCTTGGAAAGCCATTGATACTATACATTGCATCGCAAGAGCGATCACTTGGGGCACTTCTTGCCCAAAAGAATGAAGCTAAGAAGGAACAAGAAATGTACTATCTGCGTCAGACTTTGATAGAGGCTGAGTTGAATTATACACCTATCGAGAAGATGTGCTTAGCATTGCTTTATGCAATAAAAAAATTGAGGCATTATTTTGAAGTCTACACCGCCAAGCTAATTTCTTTGACTGATCCCGTAAAGTTCGTAATGACTCGACCAGTTCTCTCAGCACTCTAGCAAGATGGTCTATATTGTTTAATCAATATGAGATCATACACACACCTCAAAAAGATCTGAAGGGGCAAGCACTTGCTAATTTCCTTGATGATCACCCTCTTCCAGGAAAACAGGAAACTTCAGATGAGTTCCTTGATGAAGACACAACTTTTACTGAAGAGATGCCGTCCTGGACAATGTTCTTTAATGGATCTGCACACCGAGAAGGAGAAGGGGCATGGGTGTGTTGATATCTCCAGAACGACTAATCTTACCATTCTCATTTGTTTTAGGTGAAACATGTTCCAAAAATGTTGTAGAATACCAAGCTTTGATTGTGGGCCTTGAAATGGAATCAAATATGAAATTTTCTCAATTGGATATATACGATGACTCACAATTGATCATCAATCAACTCTGGGGAGTTACAAGGTGAAGAAAGAAGATATTTTGTCATATCATGGATATGCTACTTTCTTACTTAAAAGGTTTGATCAAGTGTTCCTAAATCACGTCCCAAGAGAAGAAAACCGCATGGCAGATGCTTTGGTTAACTTGGCTACAACAATGGTACTTGGCGAAAATGAGACAGCAGAGGTACGTGCATGTCATCGATGGGTTATTCCTAGTTGTCTTGATCTTCAAATCGATGAAAGCCATCATATATTTGTTCGAGTGGTTGAAGAAAAATATTGGAGAAAACCATTGATTGAGTATCTTGAACATGAAGGCTTCTTGAGGATCCATGAGTAAGAGCAGCCATTAAGATAAGGGCACCACGATTCAACTTTCATGATGGAATACTATTTCGTTGTTCTTTTGAGGCATTATTGATTCGGTGTCTAGACAAAGAAGAAGATCAACAAACAATGGAAGAGGCACATTCTGGAACATGTGGAGCACACCAATCAGGGCCTAAGCTTCATTTTTTGGCTACTATAGGCCGACAATGGTGATGGACTGCTTAGAGCATGCCATAAAGTGTCAAGCGTGTCAATACTATGCTAATTACATTCATCAATCTCCAGAGGCTCTGCCTCCGATTGTAGCTTCGTGGCCCTTCGATGCATGGGGACTTGATATTGTTGGACCTCTTCCAAAGTCTTCATAAGGACAAATGTATATCTTGGCTGCCACTGACTATTTCTCTAGATGGACTGAAGTTGTACCATTAAAAGAGGTAAAGAAGGAAAAAGTTGTTGATTTTATCAAATCAAACATAGTTTTTAGGTATGGCATACAAAGATGTATAGTCATTGATAATGGAACACCATTCAATAATAAACTCATGAGTAGTTTGTGCGAGAAGTTCAGTTTTAAGCAACATAAATCTTCAATATACAATGCACCTGCCAATGGTCTTGCTGAAGCTTTTAACAAGACACTTGGTAACCTATTGAAGAAAGTAGTTGCAAAGAATAAAAGAGACTGTCATGAGAGAGTTGATGAAGCCTTGTGAGCATATCGTACAACCTTTAGAACGGCTACGCAAGCGACGCCGTTTTCATTGGTGTATGGCATAGAAACAGTCCTTCCATTGGAAAGAAAATTCCATCATTGCGAATAGCAGTCCAAGAGGAACTTAAAACTGAAAGCAACCCTCAACTTCGTCTAGTAGAGTTAGAGGCATTGGATGAAAAGATATTGGAAGCACAACAAACATTGGAGTGTTATCAAGCTCGACTTGCAAGAGCATTCAATAAGAAAGTGCGACCTCGATCATTTCAAGTGGGACTTGGTCTTAGCAGTCGGAGAACCATAATCCTCAAAAAACGCATCGGTAACAAGTTCACATGAAAATGGGACGGACCGTATATTGTTAAGGAAGCATATTCAAGTGGCGCTTATAAAATTGTAGACCAAGACGGTGTGAGAGTTGGTCCCATCAATGCCAAGTTTTTGAAGCAATACTTCCCATGAAATTCGTCTACGCTCCTTAAGGTATGAGCATAAACTACATGTTACTCCTGGCCCGCAAGAGTATAAACTGTGAACGGCCCCAAAAACAAAAAAATACCCATCATCTAGAACTACGATATGACTTGATCTTCTTCACCGAGGTACGTAGGCACTTGGAGCAATCACTCTAAGCTCAGTCAAATAAAAAAAAGGTTTGGTGGCTTGCTTGATCATATCACTAGCTCTTATAATTTTATGTAGCTAGGACATGAAGTTCAAATACATCGTAAATGAGAAAAGGGGAAGATTTTTTCAGCCTACTTCCCAACGTGAAAACCAACTTGTGGTTCAGACACTTCTTTGCTAACTTGTGAATTTTCTACCACGACTACTCAAAAAAAAAAAGTAATCATCATATTTTGAGTTGAACTGAGCATTTCAAAGGCCTATTAGTGGGAATTCATAAAGATCTTGATCAACATTTTTACACACGCTGAAGTTCTTGAATCCCTCCCCGCGATTAAAAAAAAAGAAACTCACCAAGGAGTTCATTAGCATTGGATCAAGCGACTTGCAATTCTACTTGAGTTTTTTTTTATGATGGAGATAATTTTGTGTAATTCACTTATGCTTCAGTAAGTTACTCAAAATTAGGGCATCTTTACCTATAACATCAAATCTGGATACCTTTTCGGATCAAAGCTCTATGTTAAAATGATATATCCACAAAGATCATGATACGAACACTCCAAAGTCAAGAGGCAATTTTTTATAGTCATCAATGCAATGTTACGTGACTTCGGAATCTTCATGAAGAAATAACATGGCTTCTAATTCTGCTCGAGCACCTTACAGGGGTGATGGCTTTTTCTCCTCCACTTGCAGGCTTGACAAGAATCCTTTCATATGTAGTGAAACTTTCATAAGAAGGTGAACCCTTGAGAATTCAGATGCGGTCAAAGACTCCCTTTTGTTATTCTTCCTCGATTTCTTCTCAATGCTTTGAGCCTCATCGTTCTCTGATCTGGGGTCTTTCTTCCTATAAGATGAACTTATCTGAACGCTGCCCATTTATGGGGGACAAGACTCTCCCGCGACATGGACTTTTGTGGGCCAATTTTGAGAGGAATACTTCTCCTTGACAACATGGTGTGTTGCAAATATCTTACTTAAGACTTGATCAGCATGAACTGCTACTGGATGCATAGTCTTATCACTTCTCTTCACATAGAAAACAGTAGTAGCAAGCAAAATCAGTGCAAGTGAGAAAATTTCCAGTATATTATATGCTCCGGCATTATCTCCATCATTTCTATCAATTGGAGACAACATCATTTCCAAAGTTCGGACTTCTTCGACAACAGAATCATCTTTCACTAAGGTTTCAGGATTGTCGTTCACCGACTTAAATGCAACATCATTACTGATAAAATTATAAGCAATGTATTCGGATTCAGCCAATCGAGATGAAGATTAAAAGTTTCGTCATGACAGTGAAATAAGAAGCTCATAGTTTCAGAATTCAGGCTGACTTTGAAAATACATCAGTGCTAATCTGGAAATCTATTGGCCATTTTTTATATGTGTGGTACATCTATGAGTTATGCTTCCAATGGAACGAGAATCTCATAATTTTGAGGCTGCTATGCCAAGATACTGATTTTGTCCCGAAGTTGCTGAAAGCTGAAAAGTTGAGTGAGACAAAACTGGAACGAACTTTAACTAACCTGGAAGGATTTTGGCCGTGATTTTTATGGAGGTTGTACTTCTAAGAGTTACTCTTGCAACGGATCAAGAATCACATCGTTTCGAGGCTCCTACGCCGAGATATTGATTTTCTCCCGAAGTTGCTAAAAGCTGAAAAGCTGAGCGAGACAGAACTGGAGCTAACTTTGAAAATAAATCTGTACTAATCTGGAAGGATTTTTGCCGTGATTGTTATGTATGCAGTACTTCTATGAGTTACTCATCCATTGGAACAAGAATCGCATCATTTCAGGGCTCCTACACCGAGATATTGATTTTCTACCGAAGTTGCTAAAACCTGAAAAGTTGAGCGAGACAGAACTGGAGCTAACTTTGAAAATAAATCTGTACTAATCTGGAAGGATATTGTTGTCCATGATTTTTACATGACTTATTCTTCCAATGAAAGAAGAATCACGTTATTTTGATACGCCCACGTCGAGTTATTGGTTTTCTACCGCAGGTGCAATAAGCTGAAAAATCTATTAAGGCTACATTCGAGTTAACTTTGGAATAGTAGGAGTACTATCCTGGATATCTTTCAGTCATGAATTTCACATATATTATATTTGTATAAGTTATCTTTCTAATGAGATGATGCATTCTTCATTTGAGTTCTCCTAGTACGAGTTACAGAATTTCAAACATAAGAGCTCAAAGCTGAAATTTTGGAAGAAAGTTGTCCAACATCTGGAGCAAGTTGCAAAGTACACGACAAACACTCAAAATAGTGAATTAAAAGAAAACACTTGAGAAGAAAAAAAAACCCAACACTTTTATTCACTCAAGAAGGTCACTACATCAGAACAATGTTCCAAAAAAGAACAAGACAAGAAAAAAAAACACACAATAGAACAAGAAATTGAGAAAGAACGTCCTTATGCAGGATAAAAGACTAAGAAAAAAGCTTATGGCTAAGGATTTGGTGACAACTTGTCTCAGCATCTTCCTTTAGCTAATCTAGTTCTTTTATTTCTATTTCCGACAAGGGAATGATTTTATCAATGGCATGAATTTCGTCTTCACGGTTAGTGATAGTCTCTTGATTTTGAGATAACCTCTTTTGATGATCCTCAATAAGTGAGATGGTTTTCTTCTTCTTTGAAGCCCACACTTTCAACTCCTTTTCAGCTCTTGCAAGGACTTTTTGAAGCCCTTCAAGTGTTTGTCCATATTGATTTTCTCCTCATTTGCGGTATCAAGACATTGTTGGGCAGTCGAAAGCAACTCTTGATGAGAATCCCTCGTTATCTTTTGAGAAGTGGACAGCCTTGCAACATCATAATCTTTATGTTTCTTGAAAAAATCTTCAAGAAGAACCTCTAAAGGATTAAGGTTGATGATGTCAACTTCTTGAAGCCCATTCAAAATCGAGGCAACACCTATCTCCAACTCGTTGAGGTTCTCTGAAGATTCAACAGAGAATTGAGTGATACACTCACATAAGGTGCGCCACATTCCAGAAACATAAGACCATTTGAAGCTAGAAATAGTCTTTGGTGATTCAAAATTAGAGGCAGTTCCCAGCAAAGGGCAAACCAAATCCTTGGAAACATTTGAACCTCCAATTTGAGAAGTTTCAACAACCTCCACATTAGTAGTTGAGATGTTTTGAAAAGTTTCAACTTTTCAGAAAAAGGGACCATCGGCTTTGTCGGTTGAATCTCATTTGCGGCTTGGCTCTTAACTTCAACAAGTGGGGGTTGAAAACTCTTCGCCACATTGAGAGAGCTTAAGCTTGTGATACAATCTTCAAATACATCTACATCGCTAGAGATGTCCCCAAGACCCAACTAGATAATTAAAACAAAACATATTTAATATCCCACTATTAAAAAAAAAGGCAGGCAAGTTTAGAGAAATATTTCAAAGGTGACTTTTACCTGTTGTGCCAATTCTGTTAAGGGCATTGTAGACCTAGCAGCACCATCTTCAAATATCGCAGTGTCAATACTAACTCGCATTGTTGAGTGTTCAAGTCCTTAGGCTTGTTCTTCAAACGCTTTCAATGTAGCCCTTGGCTAACATTGCTCTCATTGGAGCTAGAGGTTGCACTAATGCAAATGTCGATCTCCTAGAGTGAAACAGATGTTTTTCCCTGTTGCTATAAGATGGTGCAATGCCAAGTGACTTTACAACACCTTTGTCCGACGAGCTAGAAGGTTTCTTCCTCTTGAGAGTTACGTCGATCACCTCTTTATCAACGAGGTTGGCAGCATTGGGAGTCTTTAAAAAACCCTCAACTCCATTACCCACATGTGTAGTCTTGCTCTTCGAACTTTTAGACTTGGAAACAACTCTAACAGATTGCGGAGGAATGGTTGGTGTCGCCTTAGACTTTAAATACTGAGGAAGCTTTTCTTGAAGTTGTTCTCCTTTGGTTGATAAAGGAACATCATCTTGTTTTGGTCCTCTCAAAATTATGTGAGTACTCCGTCTTAGCAGAATCTCCTGATGGGATGGCCTCCAATCTGAATACTCACGCGTCATTAAAGAGCCCTTATTGGACGGACACATTGGTATGATGATCTTCGAAGAGCTCCCAAGATGAATACATGAATTCCATAGTTGCACCAAAGCTAGTAGTGAACCATCATAATGGTGCTCTATGCGGGCTCCAGGAACGTCTTGACAATATCCAAATTGACGACTATGTCGGTGAGGGATATAAGTCTCCACAATGAGTTCATCATCCAACCTCAAAGTGACAAAACTTGAACGGAGGGCTATAAAAAAATCGCTCCAGGAAGTGGACAATTTTCCATTATCATCAATATGCAGCTCCTTTCCTTGTAGCATGTCCAGATTGTGGAGGGCATGCACATTCACTTGATGAAATAACTTGCGAGCATCAACAAGGTTAAAATATTTCACCATCCTTTCTCTAGAAATCTGCCAGTTTTGCACACCTCATTGAGAATGAGTAACACGGAAGTAGGTCTCAAACTACTCTATCCACCCATATACATAATGGAGGGGCAGTAATGTATTACAAGCACCTAAGTTTGAAGAAGTAGATATATCCTTAAAGCCGCGATAGATGCTTGCTAGGACCGGCACCGCCAAAGAAAATATTTCTCCATGAGCCATCAAGCTTGCGACTTTGAAGACACTAGCACGAATACAATCGGCTTTCTTGTTAGGAAGATCAAACTTGCAAAGCCAACATGTGAGAAAAGCTGCCAGATAAGTCTCATCTCTAAAGGATTCTTCTACGCCTAGCTCGACAAAAGGAGCATTCTCTTCTTTGGTTAAAGGCAAAAAGCTCATGTCAATATTTCCAGAAGGATCATGATTCATCCTTGATTTTGTAGGATTCTTAGACGTCCTTGGTGAAGGCTCGACATATTTTTTTGGCCCCCTAAACCAAAACTTTGTCCATTCTCGAAAAGAGACTTCATCGCTGGCACCTTTGGTAGGTCGATAGAACGTTGAAAACAAGAAGATACAACTTCTTGGGAGAAAAGACTTCCCTTGATCATCTACATGTGTCAAATATTTAGCTGAGGGTAGAACTTCATCATAAAAGGAACCATGAACAAGAAGACCTCCAATGGTTCTCAAATCTCATAAAGAAACAGACAATTCTCCGATGAAGGTAGAGATCGTATTAGTGGATGGACGTCAATTCTCACAGAAGGCCTGGAGAACATTTTCGTTGTGGCCGTATGTGAACATTGAAGCAAAAATAGCATCATAAGTCTTGATGTTATATCAAGTCTCCTTACAGCGGGCAAGCACATCCTCTACCCACTCCCAATAGCCAGACGTATAGCGAACCTCACTAAACCCAGAAGAAGGAACACGCCAACTGCTAAGATGTTCATCGCGACGAGGAGGGACGGCAACAATAATGTTTTGATGGGTAGAAGACCTCAAAAGGAGAACCTTTTCAGTAGTGACCTTGCTGGAGAAATTGTCCGTAACATCTTTCGTTTCTGTTGATGACTACTCAGGAGATGATGAGAAGTGTCCAACATCTTTCTAATGAGTGGGAAGGCGCCGATCACCAGAGGATGAACTTTCAAGGTGAGAACTTTGGCGCGCGCATGTTGCTTGTTCTCCACGATTTAGAGGCAAGGGTATGGCGCATCTCGATCACTAAAATGAAAATAAAGAGTCTCTGGAAAAAAAATGAAAAAAAGAAAGAGGTTACATCGGCGAAAACACAATTGGAGTAATCAAAAGATAAAAGTATCTCACCATCAGAAATGAGTTCAACCTTGAAATTAGAACTATAGAAATTGACAAGGAATTTGGATACAAAAATTTCATACGTCGTAGTTCCACACTTCTAGTTTTGAGAAAATCAAACAGTTTGCCATTTTGATTTTTCTTCAATTAGAAATAAATTTTACACTACGGGCACGCAAATCTGTCAATCAGAAACGGGTTCAAACTTGAAGATCAAAACTGTAGCAATTGAAAATGAATTTGGCTATAAATATTTTATAGTCGTAGTTCCATGTTTCTAGTTTTGGAAAAACCAAACGTCTTGCTATTTCGATCTTTCTACAATTAGAAATGAATTTTATACTACGGACGTGCAAATCTGTTAATCTCAAGCAGGTCCAACATTGAAGATAAAAACTGTAGAAATGGATTAAAAGTTTGACTGCAATTTTGTTTCTATGTTATAGATCCATGTTTCTAGTTTTGGAAAAATCAAACAGCTTGCAATTTTGATTTTTCTACAATTAGATATAGATTTTACACTACATGCGCGCAAAGCTGAAGCATACAAACGGGTTACTGCTGAAAAAAACAAAAAAATCCTAAGTTACCTGAGAAAGTAGCAAGAACACTTTGCTTGAAGTTTCTTTCGAGATATGAGGGAAGTTACGTCTATCGATTTGAAAGGAGGACGCCACAGTTTAAGAGTTCAATACACTCGGCTAACTTGCTTGTAGCATTTATAATTTTGTGTGATGATTTTTTATGCATTGGAGGGGATTATATAGACATTCTTGTGAAGGATTTATAATTCTCCTATTAGGCATAATAAGGTGAAATTGGAAAATAAAAATTTGATTTGGATCGGAATATTCATGTCCATTTTGTAGTCATACCAATATGAAAGGATGAACCAAAGAGTTAAGTAAAAAATATTATCTTCATTGACTTGGATAAAGGAAAATTTATTCTTTTTATTTGTAAAAATAAATAAATAATCCAATCAATTTTCTTGATCTTTTTTTCCACCTTGCAAAGAAGATCAGACAGGAAAATAATAATGTTACTATTCACCAGATCTATCTATTTCCAATCGATATAGAAGGTCCATGTGGTTGTCGAGCAAGAAGGTTAGAAAAAATTGATTGGATTACTACTCACCAGATCACTATAAGCAAATCATTGGTGGTGGCTTAGTTAGAATACAATGACAAGAAACAGCTACTCTTGAAGTCTCAACAATGCATTCATGAAGACTCCAACTCTAGTCATCAAATTCGGCAAGCCTGCACGTAGAGAAGTCTCAAAAAAATGAATGCACATTCATGAAGATTTCAACTCTCATCGTCAAATTCGGCAAGCCTACACGTAGAGAAGTCTAAAAAAATGAATACACACTCATGAAGACTTAAACTCTCGTCGTCAAATTACACAAGCCTACACGTAGAGAAGTCTCAAAAAATGAATACACATTCATGACGACTTCAACTCTCGTCGTCAAATTCGGCAAGCCTACATGTTGACAAGTCTCAAAACAATGAAAACAGATTCATGAATACTTCAAGTCTTGTTGCCAAACTTGGGCAAGTCTAAATGTCGACAAGTGTCGAAGTAAGGGGAATTTGTAGACATATAAATTTTATTGGATCAAATTCATACAAAATCTGAATTAAATCCATGTTCATTTGGGCTGAATGATTAATTTGGGTTTTACAAATAAATGAGCCCATTTTATTAAGTTCAAATCTAAGACCCATTTAACCTTGAAGCTCAAACTCATGACACGTGTCACAGTGGCTAGGCATCCGAAACCAACAAGGTGATGTCACGTGTCCAAATGAGGTGTTAGTCCCAGTCAAGTGCAGAACCAATTACAGCATGTGAAGTGTCAAAATGATATCTTTTGGCCAATCATATGCAACCTTGTCCTACAACTATAAATAGGGGATAGACATGATATTCAAGAAAAAAGAAGAAAAACTCTTGAACAAACGCATTCAGCAAATTGGAGAAAGCAACAACATCAACATCAATAGTTCTTCAAATGAGTGATCAACGGAGTTCTTCCCGGAGATCGACTTACAATGACGAAGCGCTTTCCGACGTCCTATTAGATCGACAACATCTCAAAGAGGTCTACATCATCCTACATTCGAGAAATACGCTACTGAAGACCCTCGAATCACGGATAAACTTAGGAGAGAGAATCAAGATATTAACGGAATTGCCACAACAATTCACAAATAAGATCAGATGTTTTTTCTTTTATTTATTTTGCTTAGAGTCGCTTTTCTGCGATTACGAAAATTTGTTGCAAACAAATATAAAAGCAACCAAAATTTACATGAGCACAATTTGATTCTACAAATTTGGATGCAAATACTTAATCCAGAAGAAATATGAATTCATATCCTATTAATTTTCAGAACAAATAAATGATGTAGTCGTATCTCGGGTACACACAAATTTGACACTAGATTTCTACGATTTGTCCCATTTGAAATACGTGTCCAATTTTTTTTAACAACAAGATGAACAATAATCACATAAATATTTTCTTTCATTTCAATTTATCTATCGCATCTAATTACTAGGATCAAACTAGTAATTTTTTTATGTGAATTTGGACATACAGCGTGTCTTTAGTTTTTTTGAAATACTATTTTCAGTTTTAGAAACTACATAAAATGTATTTAATGAGCATATTTAACAATTCAATTATTTAAAAAAGAATTTAACAACAATTATGATTAATGAAGGTGACAATTTGGGTCTCCACATAATATATATAACTAGTTACATAATTTAAACAGATAGAGGCCAGAGGGAGTAATATGGTTTGCTTATTTTGAAAGAGTTGTATGATATATTATATAATAATAAATGGGACTTTCATATATAGTTATTGTTATACCTCTAAATTTGTTTTAGTTTTATTCTCCGTGGAACACTCTAAATCACAAAGTTGGACGTTTGAAAACTTTGTTTGTTAAAGTGCTAAACATGTGATGAAAAATAGTCTTTCAAGGCACTTAAGTTGATATTATACAATCAATCATGCAATTCAGTGGGTATTCATGAGAATAAAGGATCAATGGTGAATGGAATAATAAAGAAATTGGGGGACGATTTGGTGAATAATATACTAGTAAGATTTCCCGTGAAATCCCTCATACGATTAAAATGCATCTCTAAAAGATGGTACACTCTCATACAATCCACCACATTTATACATCTTCATCTCAACTACCAAACAACCATACAGCATGAATTCATTCTCTTCAAGCATTCCATCAAAGAACCAAATGAATTTATAAGTATTTTGTCTTTTCTTTCTGGTGATAATGATGATGGCTTTAACCATCTTTTTCCAGATATAAATGTCACATCTATGTCCTCCAATTTTAATGCTACTTTTTATCCACTTCTTGGTCCTTGTCATGGTTTGATTGTATTAACCGATTTGACAATCATAATCATATTCAATCCAGCAACTAGATATTTCAGATTGATCCCACCTAGCCCTTTTGGTTGTCCACAAGGTTTTCATCGTTCCGTTGAAGGAATTGGATTTGGCTTCGACTCCATTTCAAAATACTATAAAATTGTTAGGATTTGTGAAGTATTTTGGAATCCTTGGGATGGTTATCCTGGTCCTAAAGAAACTAAAATAGATGTTTATGATTTTAGCATGGATTGTTGGAGAGAAGTGGAGCATGTAAATTTGCCATTGATTTATTGGGTACCTTGTGCTGAGATGTTATACAATGAAGTGGTTCATTGGTTTGCAACTATAGATATGTCCATGATTATTCTTTGTTTTGACATGTGCACTGAGATTTTTCGTAATATAAATATTCCTGATGTTTGTAATAATCTAACCCATAAGCAATATTATGGTCTTGTAATATTAAGGGGGTGTCTGACATTGATTTCTTACCCTAACCCAATTTCTCCTACTGATCCAATAAATGATAAGGTGCATGTTTGGGTGATGGAGGAGTACGGTGTAAGCAACTCATGGATATTAAAGAACACAATCAGAGTTGTTCCTGTTGAATCACCGCTAGATGTTTGGAAGAATAGTATATTGCTTTTTCAAAGCAAAAATGGACATCTTATTTCATATGATATTAATTCCAATGAAGAAAAGGAACATATTTTACATGGTTCCCCCGGAAGTTTGAGTGTTATAGTTTACCAGGAAGGCTTAACTTCAATTCCACCAGGTAGCCAGAACAGTTCTAAAGTACAAAATTTTTAGAGACTGTGTAACTCTTTAATTAATTTTTGATGAATTAGCTAGCACCAATTTCAACAACCGTTTCTTCCAAGTAGTAGGTAGATTGTCTGCTATATTTTTTTGGGTTTGTTGAGACTGATAAGTATAAGGCAGAATCAAATGTATGAATCAGGTCCTTCTTATGTGTTCCTAATCACTGATTGATTATTTTTTGACTACCTTTCTAATAATTAGTTGGTTAGTTCCAATGTCGTTTAGGATAACTAATTGTGATTAGATGTCACAGCTACTATAAAGAAAAGATCTACTATGTAACTACTATGAGTTTGAAATAACAAAAAAGTCAGTTACTCCTCCATCTCTATCTTCCATTCTTCCTCTCTCTAATCTTCATCTTTTTCGTCGTCATTTTTATAAAATTATATGGTATCAGAGATTTATCCACTGGTATTCCTAGTTGAATAAATCAATCAATAACTCCGCTAAGAATGATCGATCGTAATTGTGAAGAAACACAATGACGAACGGTACAAATGTTACAACAATTTTTGGTTCAAATGTAGAATCAAGTTTAGGAACTGAAATTGGAAATCAAACTTCAGCAATTGATTACAATCATCCCTTGTTTCTCCATTCATCTTATGTAAGTACAAAACCACATCATTTCTTTTCAATTAACTGGTTCTGAAAATTATTCTATGTGGTTTAGGTCAATGAAGGTAGCCCTGTTAGGAAGAAATAAATGGGGTTAGTGGATGGATCATGTCCAAATTATAAATTTAATTTAAAGGATTAGAAGGTATCTGAAAAAGGGTGAAAGATGTTATATTATCTTGGATCATGAATTCTGTAGAGAAAGGGTTTCTTAGAAGCATCATGTATCCAATGTGTGCTAAAAATATCTGGGAGGATCTATATGAAAGGTTAACAAGATTGATAGATCTAGAACATTTAATCTGCATCACTATAACTCAACGACATAGTTCTGTGTTTGTTAACTTCACAAGATTGTGGGAGGAATTTGAGGTAGTGGTGCCTACCACATCCTGTGAATGTATAACATATCCAAAGAGTATGTTGTACATCTACAAAAACTCAAATTTTTTCAGTTTTTTACGGGGTTGAATGACTCTTACTTACAAGCAAGGTCCCAGATCTTGTTGATGAGTCTACTTCCATTAGTAAATCAAGCATATTCAATGATCATGTTTGATGAGAGTCGAAAATCAGTAGTGGCAACAACAAGAATATTAGGATCTAATCCCAGTTTTGGCCAACAGGCGTATGAGTTAGCGATGTACTCAAAAAGGTGTAGTACTCAGAAGTTCAAGAAGAATGGGAATATGTATTGTGATTATTCCAAGCTTAAGAATTACACAAGAGATAAGTGTTGCAAGTTAATAGGGTATCCTCAAGATTTTAGGTTAAAAAATAAACAACCTAACGCCGCATGTAATCCAATGATGGAAAGTAAAGGTCTCAGGCAAACATCTGACTACAACATACCATTCTTCTCAATTCACTACAAGTGACTATGGGCAGTAATCAAATGAAGGTAACAGTCAGTTAGAACCTTGTCATCTATCAAAGGATCGATATAAAAAATTGCTCCAGTTTCTAAAATAAGCTCTAGAATAAGTTCATTCAAATAATCTAGTAGTGCTTGGATCAGGTACAAGAACTTGTTCCAACTATACTACCAATATTAGTTCTACTTTTTGTTGAATTATCGATACATGTGTGACTAACCACATGGTTGGAGACCTGAGCTCTCTAAACAAGTTCACTGTTTACAAGTCTGATTAGCCAAAGAAAGTACCCTTGCAAAATGGTGATGTTTCCTTAATTAAGTTTATTGACTCAAGTTTCCTACCTAGGAATGATGTGACCATTGGAGTTTTTCAAGTAACACGGTTCCAATTTAACATGTTATTCAGTATCTAAACTCACTGAGGAACTGCATTGTTCTGCTACGTTTTTCCCTAAATTCTGTATATTTTAGGATCTCTCACATGAGAAGCTGAAGATGATTGATAAAGAAGATAATCGTCTATACATACTATCACACAATGCAAGTTCAAGAGATGTCAACATTACAGCTAGTTGTTTTATTCCATTACTAAGAGTAGATTCTAAACTAGATATAGACTTATGCAAAGAAGATGTGGGCATGTATTTGGTTTAGTGTTAAGGAAAATATTGCCATCATATCTAAGTAGCATAATTGAGATCGTTAATAAATACACTATTTTTCCTTGTGCTAAGAAAACAAGGATACCTTTCCCCATTAGCATCTCTAAAGGTTCTGTATGTTTTAATTTAGTTCACATGGATCTATCAGATCCTTATAAAACCTCTACCCATGATGGAAACAAATATTTTCTTATTGTGGTAGATGATGTGTCTAGATATACATGGATTTTCTCTGGAAACTAAAGTCTGATGTGCGCACTATTATTTAACAATTTATAGTACATGTTAAAACATAATTCGATGAAACTATTAAGTGCTTAAGAACAGATAATGGTACAAAAAAATTGAATAATATGTGCTCAACCATATTGTTTACTTGTTTAGGCATTATACATCAAACTACGTGTGCTGATACCACTTAGCAAAATGGTATTACTAAAAGGAAAAATAGACACATTCTTGAGCTTACAAGAGCTATTAGATTTCGAGAAAAATTCCTATTAAATTTTAGGGTTTATGTGTTCAAGTTGCATTACATTTATAAATAGAATTTCCAGTCATGCTCCTAATAATAAAATATCCTTTTGAAAAGCTATTTAGAAAACAACCTACAACGTCACATTTCAGAGTATCAGGATGTTTGTGTTTTGCTAAAAGTATACAAGAAACTGATAAACTAAAGAGTAGGTCTTGAATGGTTGCTCATTTAGGCTATGCAACTACTCAAAAAGGTTATTTGTTATATGATCTAACTTCTAATGTTTTCTTTGTACATAGAGATGTGATATTCAAGAAAGATATATTTCCTTTTAAAACACAAAATCAACACCATACACCTCTATTCAAATTCACTTGTTTTGAATGATGGACAACAAACTTTTGTCACTATCTCACTACATCAATTGCCCAATGTTCATCAAGTCTCAAGTTCAGGGAACAATTTTATCTGAGTAGTAGTATGCATAAAGCAACAATCATCAGGTTCATGTACCTGGTCCATTGGCGATACAAGAAGAAAACATAAGATCTGCAAGGGGTAAGAAACCACCACTAAAAGATTTTGTATCTCTCCATGCTAAACATATTCCATATTCTTTGGAAATACCTATCATATATGACCAGGTAAATCATTCCTCTCAAACATATTTGTCTAAGGTCACTGCCAATATAGAACCTACAAGCTATAAATAAGTTGCTTCTGATCCTAAGTGGGTGTAGGAAATGCAATCTTAGATTGATGCATTACAAAATAATATACATGGTGAGTAGTTACTCTTCCTAAGGAAATGGATCTGTAAAATTAAATATTAGTGGACATGAGAAACAAAGAGGTATAACACAAAGCTAATAGCAAAAGGTTATATCCAAAATAAAGGTATTAGCTGTAAGTACAAATTCAGTCTAGTAGTGATGATTGAAGAGTGTGAGAACAATACTAAATCTCAAAGTCAATAGCATATTCATCGGATGGATGTGTTCAATGCTTTCCTACAAAGGGACTTACCTGATGAGATTTACATGGACCTTCCCAGGGATTTAAGATTCTAGTTCCTCTTTGGGTTAGCTAAAGTAAGTACCAAGACAGTGGAATGTCAAACTATCTCAAGCATTACTAAAAATCGTCGTTCAAACAAAATGAACATTATCACTCATTGTTCTTACAAAAGACAGCAGCAGACATGAGACTTGTTCTCATTTATGTGGATGACATGTTGATCACTGGAAGTAGTCTACTCCTAATTGAAGAAACAAAGAATCAGTGGAAGCAATCTTAAAAAAAGAAAGACTTCGGACAGTTAAGTTACTTCTTAGGGATTGAATTTGTCAGATCAAAGAAGGGTATTCTAATGCATCAAAGAAAGTATTCACTAGAATTGTTTTCTGAAACTAGTCTAAGTGAAGCTAAACCAGCTGGAGCGTTACTCCAATTGTCACTAACTCAAAACTGAATACTAAGAAGTATGATGAGGTGACACAAATGCCAGAAGATGATCCACTAACTGATCAAGGAGCTTATCAAAGGATAGTTGGCAAACTACTCTATTTAACAATGACAAGAGCTGATGTTTCTTATGGAGTCAAAACATTAAGTCAATTTCTACAACAACAACCTAAGAAATCTCATATGACTACAACATTAAGAACTATGAGATATGTGAAAACTCAACCAGTGCAAGGTCTACTACTTTCTAGTTATTCCAAAAGTACTATCACTACATATTGTGATGAATATTGGGCTTCCTGCCCTCTAACAAGAAGTTCAATTACTAGTTACTTTGTGCAATATGGGGGTTCATTTGTTTCTTGGAAATCAAAGAAACAAAAAACTGTTTCTAGATGTTTAATTGAACTTGAATACACGAGCATTGAAACCACTGTAACAAAAATCATATGGTTGAAAGGTCTAATAGAGGAACCCAACATTGAACTCTGACTACCTATCAACATGCATATTAATAGCAAAGCTGCTATACA
This sequence comes from Solanum arcanum, assembly GCA_027789145.1. Taxonomy (NCBI): domain Eukaryota; kingdom Viridiplantae; phylum Streptophyta; class Magnoliopsida; order Solanales; family Solanaceae; genus Solanum; species Solanum arcanum. The sequence continues at coordinate 66,310,757 of CM050933.1, forward strand.
ACTTGCCGCCAATCAAGTCTATCATGAGAGAACTAAATACATTGAGATCGACTGTCACTTTATAAGAGATAAAATTACACAAGGTTTGGTGTCTACAAAGTACATTCCTACAAAAGATCAACTGGTTAATCTGCTCACTAAGGAACTAACAAATTGCAACTTCAACATATCAACTCCAAGCTAGGAGTTCTTAATAGATTTTCACTTCCCAGATTGAGGGAGAGTGTTGAGAGTGATAAGGATAAAGCCGAATCAAACGTATGAGTCAGGTCCTCTTTATGTGTTCCTAATCACTCATTGATTATTGTGTAACTACCTTTCCAATAATCAAAATTCCATGAGCCATGGTTAATGGTATCACAAAATGTTTTGTTAATATTATTTTGGGTCAGCACCCCAATAATTGTCTTATGTTATTCACGAAATCTTAAAGTTGTCTGTATAATTCACTTAGGCTTAATTTATTTTCATTATGATTAAAACGTCTGAATCTGGATACACATCTGAATATTAATATCTGCATTAAGATCTAGATGTGTAAATCTGAATAAACATCTGAATATAAAGATGTTATCTTTGAATCTGAACATTGAATTGTTGGGCCCGTTGTTTGCAATATCTGAATCTACATATGAAATTAAACTCTATATCAATAAAATATTATAAAAACCTCTTTTTAGTAAAGTAGTTTTTTTTATGGAAAATAATATTTTGAACATATTTATTGTAACAAGGTAGTATAATTTATCTTTTAAGAATTTAACATTAAGTTACATCATTAATATGACTATTCTTTGCACTCAAAAATTTTGAGAATCTAATATAATGCAAGGTAAAATAGTTTAGATAGAGTAGTAATATAATCTTTTGTTAAAACATTTTATTTTATAATGGACATTTGTTATTTTTATCGATCAAATAATTAATACTTTCTTATTTTCTAAAACCATGCTAAATATTATATTATGGGAGTGCTTATCAATTCAAATATATTTATTATTAAAGTAAAGATGTATATTAAGTTAATAGGAACAAAGGAAATTATAACAATAAGCATGTAATTAACATTTATTAATAAGAGATAAGTTTTATGAGTTTTTATGACGTGATTGAATTAAGATGAGAGTCTTATTTTTGAGTCTGAATGGTGTTAAAAGTGTGTTACAAATCTGATTCATTTAGATATAGTCAGACTCATTGAGAGACTTATAAGGAAATAAAACAAACACATCTTAAAGGACTTTTACGACTTGCTCTGCCCTCCGAAGCGCGCACTTTTGAATAGAAACAAATCTTTCTATTTTCATCTTCTATACGAAGTGATATCGATGATGAAATGAAACACAAAGTATAGGAAGTGGTCTTTGTGGTTTTCTGAATCAAGCATGACATAATTTTTTATATCTCTCTATCATGTTGAACAAGTAAAATCAATTAGCGATAACCTATGAGTTTTTAAAAGACGATTAGATCCATACCGACTTGAAATGGGGTGATCTCCTCTTTGACTCTAGAAATTATAACTACTGAAGCTCTTTCAACTTATCTATATATGTTCAGAAGTATCTAGTATTTATAAATATTGAAACTACACATGTATAAAGTAGCTCATTGTCGTACTCCTCCTTAGGTACCAGGTTAGATAAGCTTGAAGAATTTTAAAAAATAGTTATCGAGAACTGATTAATACAATATAAAGAAGATTTCATCGGTTGATATCGTACTAACATGACAAGTGTCCCAATGCCAAGCATTTAATTACTGTAAATGGTGATATTGAAGATTGGAAGTGAAGGTTGTTCTAGTCATCTAAGTTACAGAAACAGTAGATATTAATTTTGACCCTTTCATTTTTCTTAGCAAATTGTGCTTTAAACTTTTACATATGATAATGTATCTCATCTTCTTTGGTTACAAAATATCGAAAGTGTATTTGGAGTTGGATAACACAACATTGCTCTTGATATTCTTATCATGTTTGTCTTATTGAAAAGGTATTTTCTGTTTCACTAGAATCTGTGACATAATAGGAATATGAAAGCATTAAACTACAGATTACTTTAAAATGAAAAAAAAAAGATGTTTAAAAGTCATCAAAAAAATAAATCTGAAAATGGTGTCTTTAAAACACATATCTATCCCTATTACTTAACTTAAAAATCATCACAAAAGAAATAGATCCATAAACACATACTTCTCGCTCATCAATTTTTTTTTGATTTCTTTATTTATGATCAACCAATAGTTCTCTTCTTAATGTGTCCCTTTCTTCCTCTGTTGCTAATTTGAGAAAGTGTTTCTCGTAAAATCTTGACGGTGGGACGCATTGTCTCCCTCCCACCCCCCCCCCCTCCCCCGTATCGAAGTGTGAGCTTGTACCGTCCCTGGAGTGCTTGCCAATTTCTGTTGAAATGAATGCAGAACTTTTTAATTGCTCTCTAGATTGTTTCATTTGATTGTTAAGTTGATAGATCTGGAATATATATGAAAGAACGTAAGAAAAACTAGTAAGTTTAAATATTTAACACTTAATAATCAAAAAAGAGTTTCACTATTTACCGCACAAATTTATATTAAAAAACATGTATATTAAGAAAAGTACTTACTGTCTGTTTAGTCAAAAACGAGGAACTAGGCGGCATAGATTGTTGGATTTCACTAACAATGCTTGAAACCTGCAATAAGAAAAATATTTAGTTTTTCTTTCTTACTATACTTAAGCAACTCATTATCTAAAAAGAATAATGAACAAAACAAAGATGTACATTTGGAATACTTGCATCTGTTATATTGCTTGGCTCACCAGAAGGGCCTTCTCTTCCAATTTGTTGTCCTTGAACCTCTTGTTGGCTGGTTCCCATGATAATAGGACATCTTCTACTATTATGTCCTATTCTTCCACATGTTCCACACTTCTTCTTTTTTACCTTTTCTCGATGCTTTTAATGAGACATGTTTTTTAAGATTTGATTCTTTTTGGGATATCTCATCAGATACTCTCTTTCTTAATTTTGGCGGTCTACCAGGCTGAGTTTTGTATATCGGTGGCAGTGGTGGTTCAGCTCTTGTTTTAGGCCACTCTTCAGAGTTGTTAATTGGCAAGATGGAGTGTTCATAGCTCTTCATATACTGCTCAGTTGTGTAGCATTCATGGACATACATTTTTGGTTGGCCTTTTTTAACCCATATAGCCGCAATTTTATGATGACAAGGTATTCCAGTTAACTCCCATCTCTTACAAGAACATATCATCTCCTTAAGATCAACAGGGAATAGTCTAAGATTGATGTCCTCAATTTGATAACGAAACTGGTCAACTTTAGTGACAATACATTCAGCAGCCTTAGATTTGTTCTCCACTAACTTCAACAAGATTTTTGGACAAATTTTATGTCCATGCTTCATCATGTTATCTCTGTTCTTCTGAAATGTTGGCATCATGTACAACCTAATTAACTCGAGCATTGTCAAAATGTGTTTGCCTCTAGCAAAAATAGTACACTATTGAACAACTCTCACAAATTGTTCAACAACATATCACACTTTGGGAAAGAAGAGGAAAAAGCTCTGGACCAGTGAATAGGAGGCATGTTAGTGAACCATTGAGGGGATTCATGGTTCACTTTTTTCATTTCTTCCATGTAATTCCGAAATCTTCTGCATACTTCTTAGCTAAAAATTAACATTCATGATCAGGACCTATTATTTTGATCTGGAAATGTTCATCCTGATTGTCCTTTGATGGAAATATGAACCATTTGCAGTTTGACACTTTACAAATTGCTCTTGACCTCTGAGTTTCATTCTTCAAAAATTTGTTGTCTTTCTTTTTCATCACAACATGTACTTCAACAGCCCACTTAAACTCTTTACTATTACTGCGAATCATATTGACCAAAAATTTAAATGTTGGATCCTCCAAGTCTTTACTTGGTTTGAAAATGATAGATCTTTTAGGATTATCATCATCTGAATATCCAGGCAAACTCATCAATTCATCATCTAATACAACACAATCTTTTTCTTGAGTCTGACTAGTAAGCTTTGGTAGCATATTTGAGACAAACCCAAACCCAATGTTCTTCCTAGTTTCACAAATCTGATTCTTCATATTTTTTCCTTTGATACTAGCTGACTCTGTAATAAAGTTACTGATTTGATCTAAATTAGTGATATCTTCTTCTACAGGATGGTCAAAGTCATGAAATGACATACAATCTTCACTTCTAGCATCACTATCATCACCCTCATCTACTACATTCAAATCTATAAAGCCTTCTTCATTTTGAAGTTGGATGTCTAAATCTGTCACATCATAACTCCATTGGTCCTCATTTGTGTGCTCAATAAATATCTCAATTTCCCTATTCACAGGTATTTCGTAGACAAGCTTATAAATATCAAAATCATTTGTTAACAATCTTATACTTGTCTCGAAATAAGGTCCAAACTTAAACCAAAATTTTACTTTTCTATCATCAACATTCAACTTCTTCACACATAATATCATCTGAATAATAGAGTTTTCCTCACCCTTACAGTAGTCATAATAATCTATTCGTCCGCCAATGTAATTCATCTCAGGCTCAAATATCCACGAACCCATAAAATGCAATTTAATTGAATACATATCAACATCTTCACCTACATCTGTAAAGAGAGTTTAAAAAACATGTTTGTTTCATTATATAAATCAAACGTAGATTTGAGAAATGAGAACATATTAGTTTCATTGAGATAATGTAAATTATAATGTAAACACATTAGATTGTTGCACTTAAGAATAATTTGTACATGTCATCTCTAGCACTCCTACCCTTTGCATGTGTACTAGCCCATGCTAATTCAAACTCCCAGTTTCTAGGTGTTCTGATTACCTCTTGCCATTGTAGTACCTTGAGCAATATTTGAGAACACATAAATCACGAGAAGAACAAATGAAAATGACTCTCTCCAGCGGCACCACACAAAGGGCATGTATCCTCATTCATTCTCCGCTTGGCCAGTCAGTCTCGAGTTTGATCAACTTGATAACTTTTGCATGTTGCCATACTTGTAAGTTTCCTTAAGCTTCAATTTTACTTGTAATTTTACTTAATCTTCAATTTTACTTGTAATAAGTTGGAAGAATTGGTTTTATGATATATTCAATTTAGATTATCGCTGTTGTCGAAACTAACAACAATTGAACCGAACTCTTTTGAAATAAATTGAAAATGTGTAGATTCTAAGATATAATTGAGAGCATTGAATTTATGTGGTGCTTCTGGGATGCTAATAATGTGTTTTTGTTTCTATTCAAAAGTGAATGCTCCAGTTTTGATGAAGGTTGGTCACAATATAGAAGGTAAAGATGCTGCTAGGGGGGATTTAAAATCACCATGGTGGACTTAAGGTTGCGAGTACATGAAGTTGCTAATATTGGCTGAATGGGAAGATGAACAAATTGAGTATATCAAAGACAAATTAATTGAGGAGGGTAGGGAAGTCGATCTAAAGAAAGGGAAGCAATCTGCTCATGTTGGATTAGATGAAGCTACTTTCTTATTGGATATAGAAAGCATTGACGTTTCATAGGACGATTGAGCAGAGAGGATTGCTGAATGCTACAAGGAGGCGGGCCTGCATGAAGCTGCAAACATCGTGGTTTACACAGACTGTAATACCAACGATCTTGTTGTAACAACCCTAATAGATAAGATAAGAAATGCTTAATGTGTCAAGAATGCCAACGATTAGACCGGCTTCACACGGATTGATGCGCATAGAACCAGACCTCAGAATCCTTGCTACATCCAAGACAACTAACTTGGGGAGTTAGTTGATCTAGTAAAGGTTTGGTCCAACCATATAGGGTTCTTGAATACGAAGATTAACTCGAAGTAGTCTTTACCGGATTTAAAAAGAGGAAATCTTAGTTTTGGAGGGTCTAAGGGTAAAATGGTCTTTTTCCAAGATAAGAGTAATATCGTCATTACCCTTAATATATAGTTAATTATTTAATTAATAAGGTGGAGGGGCAATTTAGGGAGAGAGAGCCGAAATTGAGCTCTTGTTTCACCCTGGTTCAAACCTAGGTGGAAGCAATGAATTAATGTGATTTTTATTTAAGCTATTGACTTAATATAATCAATTAATAATTAATTTTCATTAGCTGATTTCAAATAAAATAAAAATCACATTTTCAATAATTAAGTAAACCTTATTTGACTAAGTCATAAACTAGACTCCTAAGCCTAATATAACTCCTACTCTCTTACGTCAATCTCTCAACTCTCACGCTTAATCTCTCTTGTTATTTCACACGAAATTCTATGCCAAAATAAGCTGCAAAAACAGAAAATAAACACATTAGAAAACAATCAAAAGTTCTCTACACTCAAAGAACTTACAAAAATATATACAAGCAAGCAAGCTAACTTAAGAAATGGGAACTTTGCATCATCTTCTCGACGGGTTTGTGTTGAAGGTTTAGGGGCGGTTTTGGGAAGCACCTGCAATATGTGGAAAGCTACAACAAGGTATGAGTTTTCTCTCTTGGAATCCTTTCTCCACTAGAAATTTCTTTCTACAAAAATTCAAATGTATGAAACTAGGGTTGTCCCCTTGAATGTTGAACTCCTTGTCCCTATTCTCCTTTCGATTTCAATCTAAATTAGGTTAGATGTCACGTTGTTGGTATGGTTACTGGTAGCTAAGTGTGAAATATGATATTCTTTGTGATTTTGTGTTTTGATATAGCAAGCATGTTCAATGATGTCAATCGAAAATGATGTGGTGCAATATGTAAATGTTTGGTGATGTAGTTATCCGTTTTGAAGTCTTAAAATGGTTAGTTTGATGGCTGAAATTAACGTGCATAAAATGTGTAATTCGTGATGTTCATGTGAGGTGTATGTGACTGATTCTAAGCGGAAAATATAAGTTAAAACAACTGTGAATCTACACTTAAAAATGCGTTCAACAAATTATGAAAATACCACAAAACGAATGTATGAATTTGTTAAATCAAGGCTAGAAAATTTATTCAAATTTCCAGCACTTGGTGATGGAGTTTCGGCGAAGTTTGAAAATAAATTTAAAACATGTGAGGTCAGTGGGGATTGAACCCAAGACCTCACTACATGAAAGCTGAAAAAATAAGAGGTGTGGGATTCGAAATAGCAAGCATGTTCAATGATGTCAACCGAAAATGATGTGGTGCAATATGTAAATGTTTGGTGCTGTTGTTATCCTTTTTGAAGTCTTAAAATGGTTGGTTTGATAGCTGAAATCAACGTGCATAAAATGTGTAATTCGTAATGTTCATATGAGGTGTATGTGACTGATTTTAAGTGGAAAATATAAGCTAAAATAACAATGAATCTACACTTTAAAATGCATTGAACAAATTACGAAAATACCACAAAACGAATGTATGAATGTTGTTAAATCAAGGCTAGAAAATTTAGTCAAATTTCCAGCACTTGGTGATGAAGTTTCGGCCAGAACACTTGAGGTTTGAGAAGTTTAAAAATAAATTTGAAACATGTGAGGTCAGTGGAGATTGAACCCAAGACCTCACTGCATGAATGCTCAAAAAAATGAGAGGTATGGGATTCGAACACACATTCTCTCGACCAAACAAGAGTGTAAGGAGAAATATTAAAAATAATAAAAATAATGAGAGGAGTGGGATTCGAACCCCCCACCTCTTGGCAGAATGAGAAGGTATGGAGAAAATGTAAATTAAAATAAGGTGAGGCTGTGGGGATTCAAACCCACAACCTCTTGAATGGATTAGAGAGTTAGGAGAAAAATAAAGGAGAAAATAAAATATGAAGAGTGGGGATTGAACCCATAACCTCTTGAATGGATGAGAGAGTTAGGAGAAAAATAAAGGAGAAAATAAAATATGGAGAGTGGGGATTGAACCCACAACCTCTTGAATGGATGAGACAGTTCGTAGAAAAATAAAGGAGAAAATAAATGTGGAGAGTGGGGATTGAACCCATAAATTAACAGAAAAATAATGAGCTTGTGGGAGATTGAACCCACAACCTCCTTGCCTTAAAACGAAAAAGGGGAGGAGAACAAGAAAAAAATATTATGGGGTTGATGGGAATTGAACTAGGGTCTCCCAAATCTAAAAAATGCAATTATCATGTTTAAAATATGATTAAGTATTGTTCAAGGGATTCGAAATCGGGTTCCCTTGCCCAATTTCGTATTGACACATAAGTCATACATAAACAAATATTTAATGAATGCTGCCTCTAAAGATCAAAATCAATATCTTGGCATATCTACAAGATGCATAAGTCTTGTACAAAATAATCTTGGGTAAACATGAATCACTTAGAAAAACTAAGAATGAAGCCTCATGGCTTGTATGTGTTGACTTATAAATCTAGCCTAAGTTTAAAAGTAAGTGAACCTATGATGTATGTGATGAAATGATCTAAACATAGAAGGGTTAATTAAGAGTGTGGAACACACTAAATTGCCAAGTGCATTGGCATATGATGAAATGAATATTCATGTAAAGGGGTAAGTAATTATGAAGAGAAATTGTGCTAAAGTTAATGAATGTGGTGACAACATGATAAGAGGCTAATGGGAAAGATAAGAGCAATCTTAAACGAGCCTAAGTTAATGTTACCAAAACGTACTAACATATGAGAGTGTAAAGTTAATGAAGAGACCAATCTCTATGAACACTCTAATGAAAGTATTGAATTTAATGCATACTTTATACTAATGATGAGATGAGAAATCATCTAATGAGCTATGATGTCCTCATGCTAGAAGCCAACTTCCATGACGTATGAGTTGAATGTAATGGAACTTTATACTGAGCACCCACAGACTAGCTATGAACAATGATGTTTTTTTTCGGGAAGGGCGGAGGTTTACGTAACTCTTATGATATGAGACGGTCCGGCATTCCGGGTATGGGTCTCCCTATATCTCCTAGTCTTTGAACCTATACTGCCAATATAGGGATCTGGTGGGGTTCAATTCCTATGAACGCTTGCATGTTTTGGGTCACTTTGGCCTGTGATTCCACCTCTTTTCAATGTGGGGTTTCAGGACACTGGATTTCATGATGCTCACATGATCTGTATCGGTTAAAGTTGAAGTTCCTAAAGAATGAATGAGGCCAGCCTCAAATGATGCACATAATGAAATGAATGATACCAAAGATGTTAGGATAGGATAATCAAGAGGGGGGGGGGGGGTCAGATTCAAGTAATGACATTAGGTCATTCTTGGTCATTGCACAACGAACCCGATGAAAGTCTTAAACTACATCCTAGGTATAGCTGGTGTTTACACTGGCCCATGAATGAAATGAAATGAAATACGTATTAATGAATGAAAGAGACTCTATGTTTGCTGAAGAAGACTTCCTCGTTGAGGTCCCATATGTTGAGTACTCATTTTAGGAAGTCTTAATGTCAAGTCCATGATTCGAAGGTCCCACGACATACGAATGAATGATATTAACAACGTTATGTGTTAAATAAATTATAATATGTGTTATGTGAAATATTTATGTGTTGTTTGCAAAATGATAAGTTTGATGATGCATGTTACACTCATGGAATGACTTTTCAAATCCAAATTTGGCAGGTCCATTGACTTTCTTGATCCAAATTTGGCAAGTCCACTGAATTGACTTTCCATAAATCATGTTGTTAGGAAAGAGCTATTCTTCTCATGCATGTCCTTGGTGTGTGCTTGCATATACCCATACTTAGTACAAGTGTGTACTAATTTCATACAAATGTCTACATTTAGGTGCGGGAACAGGTGAACGTCAGATCTTACAGTACAACGTTGCAGCTATCCAGACGTGGAACTTTCATGCGGACTTGGTAGGCCCTCATGCTTTCGAGGTTGTATGCTGTTATTATCTAGCTTAGATGTAGGATTTAGCTAGTGGAGCATGTTCCACTAGTGTTTCATTTCCAATTTTATTTCAGACTTTGTCTTGGTGCCATTTCGGCAAGTATACATTTAATGCAGCTACAAATAATATCTTTCATTTGATTACCTCTATATTAGATGGTTGATTTGTGAACGCCTATGATGTTAACTTCAAAATGTTTATCATGAAATAAGAAAATAAAAAGTTTCAAATTTTCCGCTAAAATTAACTTAGACAATTTAAGAATGACGTAAGTAGGCTTGTCTGCGACCTCTGAGAGGTCAACGACGCCGGTCTTGTTTGGGGTCTACACTCTGGTCGTATAAAATTTGGTATCAGAGCGCTAAGTTAAATTTTGAGGATAATAAGTTCATATCAACCACATCGAGTAGTTTCTAAGTCATGGTTGTGAAGTGCACCACTATCATGGATTAGAGACTGCATGATGCGTAGGAAAATTTCCCTTATTCTAATTTTATTGTGCATTCTCTAATGTCGGATTTCTTGGTGTTAAGAACGTATCTAACATCGACTCTTGAAGTTTCCAAAAGATGAATACAAGGAGAAAAGCAGGCGGGAAGATTGGAGGAGCGACTACTGGGGTATTTCAAGTTTCTTCCCAGGCTCCAATGGCTGGAGTAGAGATGCCTGCTAACTCAGTTGGGTTGACTGATACGCTCAAACTTACTTCTTAAATAATAAGTAAAGCGGTCATGTCAAGTAAATAACCCAACTAATAAAGTTTGGATCATTCCCACGAGGAAAATAGTTTAGACTTAACTTCAATCTATTATTACTATTGTTCAGTCAATTACTTCCTTGGACAGCAAAAATGATAAAAGGGGGGTTTTCTATTTCTAAATAAATGAAAATAACTAGCGAAATTAAAGAAGACAACTAACAGCTTCAAATGTTGGAGTTTAATCAATTAATCAAAGAAACTAGAGTTTACGTGTTCCCCACAGGTTCATAACTTGATAATTCTAAGTATAACAATTCTTTCCTAGCATCTTGCATGCAAAGTGATAAGTTATGTATTTCTAAATCCTTTGTCCGGCATCTAGAAAATTTCACTATGCACCTTGGTCCGGCTTCGTGTGTTGCTATGCTAACCCTTATCTTTACCTCATATTAAGCATCGTATTCGATATTTGACTAAGTTATTACCTCGTACCAATCAATACTAGCTTATTATAAAGTATACACTAAATCTATGTTGATAATTCTTTTCATATTATCTACCTCCTTGGCCGGCAAGTAGCATTAAGGCGAGTTCTAACGTTGGCCATCCGTTAAAAAGACTTCTAAGCGAAAGAATTATCAATACATGCAAGACACTATTCTAGAATTGTTATTTTAGTTAGGTTTTACCTCATTATTTGCCTATGGTTCCCACAACCCTAGTTATGGAGTTTAGTTACCCATAGTCATAATCACAATATTCAATATATTATATAAGAATTCATGCAATTACTTCAATGAGAAAGAGTAAAATCCGAAAGTTCGCTTGATTTATCAACAGAAATCACCAACAATCAATTGTTGAAATTAATTGAAGAACAAAGAGTCTATCAAAGAGTCTAAAAAATAATCAAGAGTCTAAAACCAATAATCCAAAGTCTAACAATAATCAAGGGTATAACCTCAAAAATGAGTTTTTTCGAACTATTTATAAAAAAAAAAAACCTAATTAAATAAGAACTCTATTTGCTGGAAATCTGTCAAAACGCGGGTGGGTCGACAGACCTCGCAACTGATCGTCGTGGTCACGACGGACCGTCATGGATTTCGTCGTCCCATACTTGTGCAATATCTTCTGCTGGTCTCTTCATTACCCTCGGCGGCAGATATGATAGATCGTCACAGGCACAATGGTCCGTCGAGGGTCTCCGTTCCAAAACACTTGAACTCTTGGAATTTGAGTACTGGGACTACTTCTCTGATCTTCATGACGAGCAAGCAGGATGGACCGTCATGGCTACAACGGTCCGTCACGCACTCCGTAAACCCACACTTGGACAAAATTCCCCATCTTCCTTCAGCTGCTGCACTACGATGCCACCTACGGACCGTCATGAGCACGATGAACCGTCACAAGCTCCGTAGGTGGTACTTTTCTGTATTTCTTGCTCAAAGACCTCCACATTCATCTTTTAGAAAGATTTCCTACAAATAAAGAGAAACTTACATAAAAATTAGTATAAAAAGGCTTTTGGATACACTAAACTTAAGGAAAAAGTATTAAAAATACCGTGAAACCACGGTATATCAACACCCTCAACTTAAATTCGTTGTTTGTCCTCAAGCGACGCACTATGACTCAATACAAAATCTTTGTACAATAGTATCCATGTTTTATCCTTCGCAATCATTTGGCTATCAATCACGATCAATATCATCATATTTATGCATGCTATCACTATTAGGCTTGAATTATGTGGAATTAGACCATGACACAGACTCACCATGCACTAACACCTATCCTCTTCAATTGCTCACCGAGGTGCTAATATTTCCGGTATTGCAACTAGTGTCCTCACTTCAAAACAAAATCGTCATTTTTCACACAATGATTTCATTTTGAGTATAAGGATTACTTTTCAACACTCACTCTCAGAACAAATTCACACTCATTCATACATATTGCCATAAGCTTGCCCTTATTTGCACTGCATTAAGTTTGCTATACAACTCTTAGGATCACGATAGGACTTTCTTAGCTTCAACATAGGCTCAGGGTCAGGTAGGGTATATTTAGGTATACTCTAATGACTTTTTGCCCTCCTTGACATCCTTTACATATCGGCTAAACATACCATTTTCTATCATTTTATTTTGCCTTGTTTCTCATATTCTTCCACCTTGCTATTTTCCCTTCTTTCATCGTTTGTATAAGTGACTCTCTTCTTTTCTTGCTTGTATTTCTTGTATTTTTTTTCTTTAGTTTTCTTTCAACTAATTCTTGAGTCACTTTACTTTTGTTCTTTCTCTCTCTTTGTTATTTCAACCCCACTTTCCAGAGCATTCCTCATAATAGTCACCCTCAACTCATGGCTTTTCCATGAGTCAAAGTACACAATACCCAAAGTTGGGTCAGATCCTAAAAATAGTTGTTTACTGCATTAGTCACCCTCAACTTATGCTTTTGCATAAGCTAAGGTGCACATGTCCAAGGAGGGACCAGGGCCAACACATTATTCTCAGAAAAGATCAGTTAGGGTGAAAAAGAAAGGTCTAGTTTAAGCTCAAATCATTTGGATCAAAATAGGATAAATTTCATTTGGTTTTCTTTTATTTAAGCTAAAAATGGGCTATATTGAATAAGGACCTATGATCCTTTCCTAAATATCTATTACATCTTACTTTTAGCAGGACTAACCAGGCAAGTTCTAGCTCAGTAAAAATAATGGACTATTCAAATCTTCCTCACACTCACTTGACATCTCATTACTCTACCAGATTATCAGACACCTAGTTCAAATTTTAGACTTAGGGTCATACACTGGTGTACCTCTATGTCATGCTTAGAGCTACACATTTATTAATTACTATGCCTAATCATGCATCATTTTCATTTTATCAGGATATCATTTTAGCCATCATGCTTCAAAATTAAACTATGTACATAAGATATAAACATGCCGGTTCAACATAAAAAATAATCATTCTCTTGGGGAAAAAGAACACAGGCAAGAAAACCCCAAAAGAGGATAGTGAATTTGGATACTCCGACTTCACCCTAGCACTCACTTTCCATTTACCCCACCCAAAACAAAAAGACATGCAATTGTCCCCAATGCATAAAAAAATTTGAAATACTAGAGTGGTAGGTGAAGCAAACCTGGGGCTCAAAGGGCCGACGATCAGGAAGATGGTGGGTCCGGTTCCCCAAAACCCACTAACTCTGTAATCTAGACACCCTCATTAGTGTCCTCAACATCAACAACACTATCAGCAGTGCCTCCCGCTATTTCCACATTTCTTGAGCTAGACGCCCCAGCAGCTAACTATCATGCTCTCATCTGACGTACCTCCACCTCAACAAGTGAGGCTCTCCTTGCAGCCTCCATCTCACAACGCTCCTTCTTCCGTGCTCGAGCTTCATCCTCCTCTCGAACCCTATGCTTCTTGGAATGCTCTCGAGGGGGAGGTGGTGAAATCTCTAGAAGTGGAGAATAGGGACGCCATCACTGTGTCTTCAGCAGGCTCTGCAGAAGGGGCCTCAGAGTTAGGCACCCTAGCCTCTAAGATCATATCGATGTCTACGCGAAGACTGTCGACCGCAGCCTGAAGGGTTGACACATCCACCTGAGGGACTGGTCGAGCTAACACCCGCAACTCAAAAGCATCCAAGAGCTGATGAACCTCAGCGATCTTCCGCTCAGTGTGCTGGACCATTCTCCGCTCTAAGCGCTCTTCTGCCTCAGCAATAGACCTCTGCATCCAAGGCTGGATGTGATGCAGAAGTGTAGCAATCTATGCCTCTAATTTCTGGACCCATGCAAGCGGGACCAGAGCGGAGAAAGGGGGTGAGCGAGAGGAGCTCAGGGTAGTGCAACTACCCGGGATAGACTCGACCGGGGTAGTGTTAGTGGAAGCTGCATGCATAGCCGTGCGGGCCTGTGCTACCGTATCAGCCAGATTGTCACCAAGTGAAGGATACTCTGGACGGGGCCCTCTGCGTGGAGCCAACTCATTGGTCTCATCCCTGATGAGGCCGATATCAACAGTGCCCAGCGGGGTCTTGAGCTGATCAACGTGCCATATAGGCACACCTGCGGACCTGCATAGAGAAAATATCATGCATGGGAAAAGGTAAGTACTTGTGACCTTAAAAGTCCTCTCGTGCATAACCGCCTATAGAAGCCAAGAAAAATCCACCTCAAACCCGGCTATCATCACCGCCATCAGTACTGCTCGATCCCATGTGACAATATTATCAGCGGTTGTGGGGGAAAGGATGTGGCGGAAAATCAACCACAAAAACTTCGTTGTGAAGGTCAGGTTAGCCTTTTTGATGGCTCCCTTTGGCTCGGTCACCCAGTCAGCACCCTCTTCATTAACGGACAAGTGCAGGGCCATCCACCTCTTGGTGGTATGTCTCAGTGATGGCTCACGCAGGAATTGGCCATCTTTGACAATCTGCCATCGGTAGTCAAACTCGGAAATGAGAGGGGTCCGGTTAGCATCAACATTATCGCCGTATAGATACCGTCGGATGGCAGGTAGGGAGATATCAACTTGAATTCCACGTACTAGGACCTGCTCCAGTGGGGCCTGTTTGGCGGGGGCAGCCCGCCTATCAATTTGTGATCTGAGAGTTGCTACATAGGAGGCGTAGAACTCTTGGACCAACTCTTCACTATATTGTCACAACGGACGCGCTGTTCACTCCAGTCGATGTCTGGTGAAGAGATTGTGGATCTCTCGCATCGTTGGGAGACTTCCCGTAAGGACCCGCTGCTCAAATGTAAGTGTCTGATTCATGACTCCTTTGTCATTCAAGAACTTTGCATCGGAATAGACTTGATACTGCCCTTCGACATACCACCGATTGGGCTGGTCGGTAACCGGGGTGATAGCACGAGTCGGTGAACTGGGTGTGGATTTCGAACTATCAGACGAGGCAGACTATGCAGCGGTGGCGGGTGTAGGGACCTCATCAGATCCGGAGACTTCTTCCGACCACGAAACTCCTAAGGATCCAGACGCTCCTTCTTCATTAGTAGCTGACCCAGAAGGTGTGTCGGTCAGTGTGCGCTCCTCATAAGACTGGGAGGCAGTGACTACGCTAGACGCCACCTTTTTGGGTGTGGATCTAGCAACACGTGCAGCTCGGGATGGGGTGGAAGTGCCTGGGGGCACGTACTCGGGGTAACGCTCATCATCAGAGCCAATGACCAGGTGGGCAGACAGGGCGACAGACTTTGGTCGCCCGCGTGCGTAGACTCGATCTTGTTTTGGTACCATAATAGATAGTACATGTAAAGAATCAATATTAGTACTAAAAGGAGCCAACAAGACAAGCAAAACCACACAAAAGAAATAAAAGAGTTAAGATGTAATGATATTTCTATAGTGACAGCGAAACACGACGAACCTAATGACGGCTCGTCGTGAGTACGACGGACCGTCATGGGGTCCGTCGTGTATTACTTAGACTATGTTTATATGGAGACCCTGAAGGAAAGTCCCTGACAAGTATGACGGTAAATGCATGACGGACCGCCATAGGTATGACAGTCCGTGGTAGGTGTCCCTCAGAGGACACTTGAAAAAAATATGGAGACCCTTAGGAGATGGGTCTTTAACCGTCATAATGGTCATGCAGGACGGACCGTCGAGCGTACGACGGTCTGTCATAGTTGTCCGTAAGAGGACACTTGGAAAAAGTATGCAGACTCTTAAGAGAGGGGTGTCTGACTGTCATAACGGTTATGTAGGATGGACTGTCGTGGGTATGACAGTCCATCATAGATGTCCGTTGGAGGACACCTAGAAAAAGTGAGAGACCCTTAGGAACAGGGTCTCTGACAACCAGAACATTGTGCTGGATGGACCGCCGTGGGAATGACGGTCCGTCGCATGTGTCCGTTGGAGGACACTTAGAAAAAGTGAGAGAACCTTAGGAACAGGGTCGCTGACAACTAGAACGGTTGTGCAGGATGGACCGTCATGGGATTGACGGTCCGTCGCATGTGTCCGTTGGAGGACACTTAGAAAAAGTGAGAGACCCTTAGGAACAGGGTCTCTGACAACCAGAACGGTTGTGCAGGATGGTCCGTCATGGAAACGGCGGTCCGTCGCATGTGTCGTTGGTGGACACTTAGAAAAAGTGAGAGACCCTAAGGAACAGGGTCTCTGACAACCAGAACGGTTATGCAGGATGGACCCTCATGGGAATGACGGTCCTTCACATGTGTCCGTTGGTTGACACTTTGAGAAAATCGTCAGTGGGGTGTTAGGGCTGTTGGAACGGACCCAATGATGGTCCGTCATCGGGGTCTCGTTCTGTCATTCAGTGACAAAACTGGGGATGCCTCATTCATCCCGTATGACCTAAATGGAATTGTTAGTGTTTTAACCTACATTTATCTAACCCAACTACCTAGTAAACTAGCAATGTTAAAGCACCTATTTCTAGAGTTTTAACACGACAATTTCGAGGATTTTCAACCTAGGTCAGACAGAATTTTATTAAATAATGAACCTATCAAGAAGAACTAGGCTAATACTAATTGATAAACAACAATGAAGTGTAAATGAGTAGAAATTAGAGACACATACATGAGAATTGGAGAAAAACAAGAGAGGAAGGTACTTGGTGATCAAGTAGAGACCCACAGCGCCAGACTCCGACTAGTAGATATTAAATTGTAGGAATTGGGGAATTTGGTGAAAATGATCGGTTGTAAGAGAGGGGGTTATGATCTTTGGAAGTTGAAAAGGGAGGGAAATGGTAGGAAGAGGGAAGGAATGGGGTGAAATGGAGGGTCGGGGTTTTAAATGTTGAATTTTTTTAAAAAACCCAGCCGGGTCGGGTCGGGTACGCTTCATTAATGACGCGACCAGTCCCCGATGACGGTCCGTCTTAGTTGCCACGGTCTGTCGTTGGGTCCATCGCATGTGCCCTTATTTGAAAATAACAGAAAGACGTAACTGGCACGATGGATTCATGCAACTGTCCGTCACACGCACAACGGTCTGTCGATGTATCCGTCAGTGACTGCTGCAGAGTGATTTTCTGCAGAATTTCCGGGTGATGTGCATGCAAATTTAAAAACCCATTAGTAGAAAATGCTAACATTACTAGAAAAAAAAACTATAGGTATTGGTTTTCCTCCCAACAAGCGCCTGATTTAATGTCACGGAACGACTGAGGACACTTAATTACTCAGCCTTCATCAAGATGGTATGTCTGTATCACTTCATTCACCGATGCAGTATTCCCAAAATCGAGTTTTACTTGTTCTCCATTCACCTTAAACCACACTCCCTCCTTGGTTTCTAACTCAACTGCTCCATGAGGGAATACTTGGGTAATCAAGTAAGGGCCAGTCTGTTTGGACTTGAGCTTTCCCGGAAGCCAACGCAACGTAGAACTGTCTAAAAGCACCAAATCCCCAACCATAAAGTCTCGTTTTTCACTTTTTAGTTCATTATACTTCTTCATCTTTTCTTTGTGGGATATGGCAGATACCAATTGGATCTCACCACTCTGCCTCATGGACCTACAAATGTTGAAGGTCGCTTCTTCATTGTTCAACCAAAATTTCATCTGCCCCTTTTCCATATCAACTAAGGCTCTACCTGTAGCAAGGAATGGCCTCCCAAGAATAATAGGCACTTCAAAATCGACGTCACAATCAAGAATAACAAAATCTGCGGAAATATGAATGACTCCACTTTTACTAGCACATCGTGGAGTATCCCTATAGGACTTTTCACAGTTCGATCAGCCATCAGTAGCCGCATCGCAGTGGGCTTTGGGTCACCAAAATACAAATTTTTGTAAATCGAGAGGGGCATGAGATTTATGCTTGCCCCCAGATCACATAATGCTTTCGCAAAATGTAATGACCTGACTGTACAAGGAATAGTGAAAGCACTCGGATCTTCTTTCTTTTGTGCAAGAAATCTTGTAGCAATAGCACTAAAATGTTTTATTCTATCATCATCCTCAAAGTGACCGATCTTTTCTTTGTAACCAGATCTTTCATAAACATGGCATAACCGGACATTTATTCTAGAGCTTCTACCAAAGGGACATTGATAGAAAGCTGCTTCAGCATTGTTATAAAACGCCGATATTTACCATCCTCGGTCTTTTTCACTAATCTCTGAGGAAAGGGGGGGGGGTCTAGGCATGGGAATTACCTTTATAGGGACTTCTGCATCTTTCCAGTGCTATCTTCTGCTTCACCACTACCCTCGACCGCCTTATCATTATCCTTTATCACCTTTTCCTCATTAGACGGCATAGGTGGGTCAATGGTTTGCTTACCACCCCGAGTAGTGATTGCCATACAGTGTGCATCATTTTTCGGATTTTGGACAATGTTGCTAGGAAGAGTGCCCGGTTGTCGTGCTTTCATAGTCGCAGATAATTGGGCCATTTGCAACCCGATCTGCTTAATCGATATTGCATGTGTATCGACTTTTTGCCCAATACCCTCTAAATCACTCTTTAACTCTTTTATATGCTCATCACTAGTATTGAACCTCCTCATCATTTTGTGCAACATATCCTAAACTCGCGCCATACTATCTCCACCATCCCTAGGAGTAACTTCACGATTTTGAGGAGGGACATAGGGCCCATTTCTATTACCATAGTTACCACTGTTGAAGTTGTTGTCGCAGTTGTAGTTTCCATCTCGAACATAATGACCCTCACGGTTATAGTTACCATAGTTCCGAGCTTGGTTCCCTTTACCTTGGCGCTAATTCTCCTGATTAGAGCCTTGGACACTTGGTCGGAAACCCCCCGTCTGCTCATTTAGCGCATAGGAATCCTCCTCATAATAGCACTCATCATTTTGTGGCGGTGGTTTTGACAAGTAGTTGACTGCATTTATCTTTTCTGCACCCCCAGTGATATGTTTTAGTACCAACCCAAGCTTAGTTCTCATCTGAGTCATTTCTTCACGAATCTCATTTGTGGTTGGGTTGTGCGTGGACTACACTGCGAAGGTATTTCTCCCGGTATCTGATTTCCTAGTACTCCAAGATTTATTATTCCGGGAGATTTTCTCTAATTTTTCAGCAATCTCAGCATAAGGACACTCCGCATAAGAACCACCCTCTATAGTATCCAACATCGCCTTATTATTATCATCCTGTCCCCGATAGAAGTATTCCTTTAGTGACTCATCATTTATGCGGTGATTGGATACGCTTCTCAAAAACGAGGTGAATCTATCTCAAGAACTACTAACTGACTCTTCTGGTAGTGCCACAAAGTTGTTCACTCTGTCTTTGTGGTTTCGTTTCTTGGAGACCGGGTAGTAGCATGCTAAAAAAACGTCCCTTAGTTGGTTCCAAGTGAAAATTAAGTTGTAAGGGAGCTCGGTGAGCCATATAGCAGCCTCTCCCGTCAATGAGAGAGGAAATACTCTTAGCCCTATTACATCCAAGCCCAAGTCAGGCCTCCCTACACAACTTTTACACACTGCCCTAACCTTAGCTATATGGGCATGTGGATCCTCAGAAGGTAGCCTTGAAAACAAACCTATGGCAGTGAGCATTTGCATCAGTCTACTAGTTACCAAAAAGGTGTGGCCTGGTGGTAGAGGGTCAAGACAAGTGGCCCATCGGAGTCTGCTATATTGTCATAGCCTCTATAGTATTCTTGGGGTCGTGGAGCAGGATTTTGTCCCCTCTGTTGGTGTTCACCCAGAGCATCAGGTAACAACTGACCATGAACATCAACCGGAGCTGGGATGTTCTGGTTTGGATCAGCATCATTAATTCCCAAGTTTCGAATCATGTTATGTAGTGTACGCTCTTATTCGTGATCGTAGGGAAACAAGGGTTCTCTTCCTCTCCGTGTATTTGGCATACAATGAAGATGGTTCTGCAAGAATCAAAAACAATAAAATAAAGTAAAATCAAGAAAATATCAACTAAACTATAGTAATAAGTTTAAGTTAATCTAAAAGCTACTTTCCTTGGCAACATCGTCAAAATTTGATACGCTCAAACTTACTTCTCAAATAAGAAGTAAAGCAGTTGTGTCAAGTAAATAACCCAACTAATGAGGTTGGGATCCTTCCCACGAGGAAAATAGTTTCGACTTAACTTCAATCTATTATTACTATTGTTCAGTCAATTACTTCCTTGGAAAGCAAAAATGATAAAAGGGGGGTTTTCTATTTCAAAATAAATGAAAATAACTAGCGAAATAAAAGGAGACAACTAACAGCTTCGAATGTTGGAGTTTAATCAATTAATCAAATTAATTAGGATTTACGTCTTCCCCACAGGTTCATAACTTGATAATTCTAACTATAACAATTCATTCCTAGTATCTTGCATGCAAAGTGATAAGTTATGTATTTCTAAATCCTTGGTCCGGCATCTAGAAAATTTCACTTCGCACCTTGGTTCGGCTACGTGTGTTTCTATAATAACCCTTATATTTACCTCATATTAAGCATCCTATTTGATATTTGACTAAGTTATTACCTCGCACCAATCAATACTAGTGCATTAGATTGTATACACTAAATCTATGTTGATAATTTTTTTTCTTATTATCTACCTCCTTGGTCCGGCAAGTAGCACTAAGGCGAGTTCTAACATTGTAAATCCGTTAAAAAGACTTCTAAGCAAAAGAATTATCAATACATGCAAGACACTATTCTAGAATTGTTATTTTAGTTAGGTTTTACCTTATTATTCGCCTATGGTTCCCACAACCCTAGTTATGGAGTTTAGTTACCCATAGTCATAATCACAATATTCAAATATATGATATAAGAATTCATGCACTTACTTCGATGAGAAAGAGTAAAATCTGAAAGTTCGCTTGATTAATCAAAAATAATCACCAACAATCAATTGATGAAATTAATTGAAGAATAAAGAGTCTAGCAAAGAGTCTAAAAAATAATCAAGAGTCTAAAAAAAATAATCCAGATTCTAACAATAATCAAGGGTCTAACCTCAAAAAAGAGGTTTTTTGAACTATTTATAAAAACTAAAAACGTAATTAAATAAGGACTCTATTTGCTGGAAATCTGTCAAAACGCGGCTGGGTCGACAGACCTCGCGACAGATCGTCATGGTCACGACGGACCATCATGGATTCCATCGTCCCATACTTGTGCAATATCTTATGTTGCTCTCTTCATTACCCTCGATGCCAGATATGACGGATCGTCATAGGCACAACGGTCCGTCCAGGGTCTCCGTTCCAAAACATTTGAACTCTTGGAATTTGGGTACTGGGACTACTTCTCTGATCTTCATGATGAACCACCAGGACGGACCTTCATGTCTACGACGGTCTGTCACGCACTCCGTAACCCCACACTTGGTCAGAATTCTGCATCTTCCTTCAGCAGCTGCACTACGATGCCACCTACGAACCATCACGAGTAAGACGAACCGTCACAAGCTCCGTAGGTGGTACTTTTCTATATTTCTTGCTCAAAAACCTCCGCATTCATCTTTTAGATAGATTTTCTGCAAATAAAGAGAAACTTACATAAAAATTAGTACGAAAAGGGTTTTGGACACACTAAACTTAAGGAAAAAGTATAAACATACCGTGAAACCACAGTATATCATTGACGGATGGAGAATTAAGGACAACTTTGATACAAATGGCCCAATTTACCACTTTACAAACTCAGGCTATTGGATTTGATTGATGTGGAGAAGTATGAGTTGGTATCCTACCTGCTAAAGGATGTAGCTCAATCTTAGTATAAGGTGTGGTAGGACAGCAGAGCCTTAGGAGGGGTACCTATTACTTGGTATCTTTTTAAGATGGCTTTTCTAGGGGGGTTATTTCCAAGATAAATGAAAAAGGCTAAGGTTGATGTATTCATCAACCTTAAGAAGGGCTCCATGTCACTCAGGGATTACTCCCTGAGGTTCGTAAGACTTTACATCCCAGGAGAGGCCACCTTGTAGGAAGTGTGGCATATTACATGGGGGAGAATGTATGATGGACTCTAACGCTTGTTACAATAGTGGCAAACCCGGTCACATGATGAAGGATTGTCCGAATAGGAGTAATCAAGAACGAGGTAAGGAGAGAGTTCAACCTAATGGTACAAGTGAAGAGGCTCCAAGGAGGCAATGATTCTTCACACTCAAGTCTAAGGGTGCAGGGAAAGGCACCTCTAGTGATGTCTCGGGTGAGTAGCCTTAATTAGTCCTTCAGGTATTTGACTGTTTATGGTGTTTATGCACTAGTATGAGGTTAAACTGTTTGAGTCATCATGTTGGTTGCTGATTTGTATGACTTACATGTTTACTTTTGTTGTATGCTTTGATGATATTAGTTTAGGAAAGAGTTCCTTAGTCTATAAATGAAAAGCTACTAATAGGTTTCAAGGATGTGCACCATCATGTTAATATGTGAATAAGATATTCACCAATGGTGAGTATTGAATTACCTATGTATGCACACATTCTATAGATGCCTTACTTATTGTTAGTAAAGATTAGTGTAATTTGGGGACGAATGTTCCTAGGGGGGGGGATAATGTAACAACCCTAAAAATGGATAAGATAACTAATGCTTAATGTGTCGAGAAAGCCAACGATTAGACCGGGTTCACACAGATTGATGCGCGTAGAACCAGACCTCAAAACCCTTGCTACATCCAAGACAAATAACTTGGGGAGTTATTTGAGCTAGGAAAGGTTGGTTCCAACCATATAGGGTTCTAGAATACGAAGATTTACTCGAAGGATTCTTTAACGGACTTAAAAAGAGGAAATCTTAGGTTTGGAAGGTGTAAGGGTAAAATGGTCTTTTTCCAAGCTAAGAGTGATATCGTAATTACCATAAATATATAATTAATTATTTAATTAATAAGGTGGAGGGGCAATTTAGGGAGAGAGAGCCGAAATTAAGCTCTTAAAGTGAGGTCTTGCTTCACCCGGGTTCGAACCTAGGTGGAAGCAATGAATTAATGTGATTTTTATTAAAGCTATTGAATTAATATAATCAATTAATAATTATTATTCATTACATGATTTAAAATAAAATAAAAAACAGATTTTTACTAATTAAGTAAACCTTATTTGACTAAGTCCTAAACTAGACTCCTTAGCCTAATATAACTCTTACTCTCTCACGCTCAATCTCTCTTGTTATTTCACACAAAATTCTCTACCAAAATAAGCTGCAAAAACAGAAAATAAACACATTAGAAAATAATCAAAAGTTCTCTACACTCAAGGAACTTATAAAAAATATACAAGCAAGCAAGCTAACTTAAGAAACGAGAACTTTGCATCATCTTCTCGATGGGTTTGTGTTGAAGGTTTAGGAGGTTTTGGGCAGCACCTGGAATATGTGGAAAGCTACAACAAGGTATGGGTTTTCTCTCTTGGAATCCTTTCTCCAAGAGAAATTTCTTTCTACAAAAATTCAAATGTATGAAACTAGGGTTGTCCCCTTGAATGTTGAACTCTTTGTCCCTAGTCTCCTTCCGATTTCAATCTAAATTAGGTTAGAAATCATGTTGTTGGTATGGTTACTGGTAGCTAAGTGTCAAATATGATATTCTTTGTGATTTTGTGTTTTGAAATAGCAAGCATATTCAATGATGTCAACCGAAAATGATGTGGTGCAATATGTAAATGTTTGGTGCTGTAGTTATCCGTTTTGAAGTCTTAAAATGGTTAGTTTGATGGCTGAAATTAACGTGCATAAAATGTGTAATTCGTGATGTTCATGTGAGGTGTATGTGACTGATTTTAAGCGGAAAATATAAGTTAAAACAACTGTGAATCTACACTTAAAAATGCGTTCAACAAATTATGAAAATACCACAAAACGAATGTATGAATTTGTTAAATCAAGGCTAGAAAATTTATTCAAATTTCCAGCACTTGGTGATGGAGTTTCGGCGAAGTTTGAAAATAAATTTAAAACATGTGAGGTCAGTGGGGATTGAACCCAAGACCTCACTACATGAAAGCTGAAAAAATAAGAGGTGTGGGATTCGAACCCACATCCTCTCGACCAAACAAGAGAGTAAGAGAAATATTAAAAATAATTAAAATAATGAGAGGAGTGGGATTCGAACCCACCACCTCTTGGCAGAATGACAAGGTAAGAAGAAAATGTAAATTAAAATAAGGTGAGGCGGTGGGGATTCGAACTCACAACCTCTTGAATTGATGAGAGAGATAGGAGAAAAATAAAGGAGAAAATAAAATGTGGAGAGTGGGGATTGAATCCACAACCTCTTGAATGGATGAGAGGGGAGTTAGGAGAAAAATAAAGGAGAACATTAAATGTAGAGAGTGGGGATTGAACGCACAACCTCTTGAATGGATGAGAGAGTTAGTAGAAAAATAAAGGAGAAAATAAATGTGGAGAGTGGGGATTGAACCCACAACCTCTTGGATATGTGAGAATGTTAAGACATAAATTAAAATAAAAATAATGAGCTTGTGGGGGATTGAACCCACAACGTCCTTGCCTTAAAACGAAAAAAGGGAGGAGAACAAGAAAGAAATATTATGGGGTTAATGGGAATCGAACTAGGGTCTCCCAAATCTGAAAAATGCAATTATCATGTTTAAAATAAGATTAAGTATTTGTGTAAGGGATTCGAAATCGGGTTCCCTTTCCCAATTCCGTGTTGACACATAAGTCATACATAAACAAATATTTAAAGGATGCTGCCTCTAAAGATCAAAATCAATATCTTGGTATATCTACAAGATGCATAAGTCTTGTACAACATAATCTTGGGTAAACATGAATCACTTAAAGCATTACGAGTGTGAAACACACTAAATGGCCAAGTGCATTGGCATATGATGAAATGAACATTCATGTAAAGGGGTAAGTAATTATTAAGAGCAAATGTGCTAAAACTAATGAATGTGGTGACAACATGATAAGAGGCTAATGTTAAAGATGAGAGCAATCTTAAATGAGCCTAATTTAATGTTACCAAAACGTACTAACCTATGAGACTCTAAAGTTAATGAAGTTTCCAGTCTCTATGAACACCTAATGACAATATTGAAGTTAATGCATACTCAATACTAATGATGAGATGAGAAATCATCTAATGAGCTATGATGTCCTCATGCTAGAAGCCAGCTTCCATGACGTATGAGTTGAATATAATGAAACTTTATACTGAGCACTAATAGACTAGCTATGAGCGGTGATGCCTTCTTTCGGGAAGGGCGGAGGTTCACGTAAGTCTCATGAGATGATACTGTCCGGCATGCTGGATATGAGTCTCCTTTTATCACCTAGTCTTCGAACCTATACTGCCAATCTAGGGATTTGACGGGGTTCAATTCTCATGTACGCTAGCATGTTTTGGGTCACTTTGGCCGGTGATTCCACCTCATTTCGGTGTGAGGTTTCATGACACTGGATTTTATGATGCTCACATGATCTATGTCGATAAAAGTTAAAGTTCCTAAAGAATGAATGAGCCCAACCTCAAATGATGCACATAATGAAACGAATGATACCAAAGATGTTAGGATAGGATAATCAAGTGGTGAGTTATATTCAAGTTATGATATTAGGTCATTCTTGGTCATTGCACAACGAACTCGATGAAAGTCTTAAACTACATCCTAGGTATAGCTGGTGTTTACACTGGCACATGAATGAAATGAAATGAAATATGTATGAATGAATGAAGCAGACTCTCTGTTTGCTAAAGTAGACTCCCTTATTGAGGTCCCATATGTTGATTCCTCATTTTGGGAAGTCGTAATGTCTAGTCAATGATTCGAAGGTCCCATGACATACGAATGAATGATATGAACAACGTTATGTGTTATATAAATTATAATATGTGTTATGTGAAATATGTTATGTGTTGTTTGCAAAATAATAAGTTTGATGATGCATGTTACACTCATGGAATGACTTTCCAAATCCAAATTTGGCAGGTCCAATGACTTTCCTGATTTGGCAAGTCCACTGACTTGACTTTCCATAAATCATGTTGTTAGGAAAGAGCTATTCTTCTCATGTATGACCTTGGTGTGTGCTGCATATACCCATACTTAGTACAAGTGTGTACTAATTTCATACAAATATCTACATTTAGGTGCAGGCACAGGTGAACGTTAGATCTTACAGTACGACGTTGCAGCTATCCGGACGTGGAGCTTTCATACGGACTTGGTAGGCCCTCATGCTTTCGAGGCTGTCTACTGTTATTATCTAGCTTAGATGTAGGCTTTATCTAGTGGAGCATGTTCCACTAGTGTTTCATTTCCCATTTTATTTCAGACTTTGTATTGGTGTCGTTTTGGCAAGTACACATTTAATGCAACTACAAACTCAGTCTTTCATTTGATTATCTCTATATTAGATGGTTGATTTGTGAACGCCTATGATGTTAAGTTCAAAATGTTTATCATGAAATAAGAAAATAAAAAGTTTCAAATTTTTCGCTAAAATTAACCTAGACGAAGTAAGAGTGACGTAAGTAGGCTTGTCTGCGACCTCTAAGAGGTCAACGACGCCGATCTCGTTTGGGGTCTAGACTCCGATCGTGACACTTTTTAAATATCAAACGTCTTACACTACTCCCCTATGAGTCCTAATTAGTGGCCTATTCAATTTTGCCTCTAGATGAGTGTACTCTAATTGTTTCCAAAAAAACAAGAAAAGACTTCGCAGCAGTCCTTGAAATATGCACCCCCATTTTGATATCCTCTCACACCGGGGTGAATTGTAAAAGACCAAAAGTAAAAATATGTAAGAAGTAACTTGCATTGAAGTTGAAGCAGGTGCAAAAAAAAAATAGAATACGATGTGAAAATAAGATCAAAATAATCTCATCACAAATGTGAAAATATATGAATATATAAAATGTAGTTGAAAATAAGATCAAAATAATCTCACCATAAATGTGAAAATATATGAATATATAATTGTAGTTGTTCTTTTCACATGTTCATATGACATTTAAACTATTTAACGTATAATACACATGCAAAGCACATCTGGTTGGACGACAAGAAAAATATAAAACAAATAAAGTCCATAGTAACATTAGTGAGATGAGACTAACGACATGATTGAACCTCATCAAATTGAAATAAATATATAAATTATTCAAATTAACTAATAAAATTTTGCAGTGATCATCTTAGTAGGTTTGCGTGAATAAGAGATATAAATGATGAACCATATTGAACAATCACAAAAAAATCTACAATATAATTTTTTCCTAAGCTTATTATTCAAATCTTTGCTTGAGTAGGAGAATATTTATTATAAAACATATTTTTGGAATTGATAATCACACAAATATCAAAAAACTAGTTTAATAAATATTAATCTCTTAATTCATAAAAGAAAATAACCTCACCCCACCCATGTACCAGTCTTCTTCTTCTTCTTCTTCGACTCAACATTTTAAAAACCTCGTATTCTCTACCTTTTGTTTGGTTCTTTTTTTTTGTTCTTTTTTTAATAAACAAACTAAATCTGCTAATAGAATTTGCAAAAAGTTTTTTTTTCATTGGAGTCAAAAAAGTTTAACACATTTGCGTATCTCTATTTTTAATAACTCCGATCGAGTAATTATTACCATTCATTAAACTTATTAAAATGATATAAGAAATTTGATATACTTTCAATTTCTCATCGTCATTAATTTCAAAATAATGTGTCCACCAATTATTTTCACAAAAATCTCAATAATCACCAAAGGAATAGAATATGACGGGTGACAAGGAAAGAAAAAGATAGAGCACAAGGTTAGGCTGAGGAGGTGGTGGTGATGGGAGAATATTTTCGTTTTAGTTATCACCGGAGGAATCGATGGCGGCTGACGAAGTGACGGGAAAAAGATGAAAAAAAAAATTAGCAAAGGGTTAGGTGGGGGTTGGAGTGGGAGTGGGGGTGAGGACAGATATTTTCTTTTTATTCTTTTTGTCAATTAAATTTTCTGCCTTAATAAAGGCTGAAAAATATTTTTCTTTTTTCAAAATTAATAATTTGGGCCCATGTGTCACGTATCATAATTATTTGTTAATATTAAAATATTTAATAGATAATTATTTAAAATGTTTAAGTAAATTATGTGAACAAATTTAAAGAACATACTTAAATATAAATAATTTTGTCGAATGATATGTTGTGTAGAATCCATTTATTAAATCATACACCGTGTTGCCTACCTCCCCACTAACTTATTCCTTGCAAAGTTCTCAACCTTTTATAATAGTTATGTATGGCTGATTCTTTTCAAGTATTTCTCTGTTTAGTTATTATTTGTTTTTCTAATATATTTATTAATCAAAAATGCTTTCCAAAATTCTCGTTGATTTACACTTTTGGGTCTTTAATCACTATTCTTCTTTATCCTGAATAATTATGTCCCACTTTATTAAGCGAAGTTCTCCCTTCATGTCTATCGATCCCCATACGAAATTTCTTTATATCCAATCAATGAGGTTGGAGATGCCACTAGATAGCTAGATGTGTTTTATAACATAAATTAATTGTTATTTAGGAAGACTTTTACTGGAGTTCTTCAACCCTCTATATTAGGAACTTGATTTTTCATCCTTCAAGTTTTGTTTTATGGTTGTCTAGCATGAATTGGTAATCACGCTTTACATAGCTTGTTTTTGTTAAAAATCAGAAACCCAAGATATTTAACTAGTCTTGATGTTCATATAGTTGATAATGTTCAAATCACTCTTCAAAATTAATCAAAAGAGTGAGTGGTCGTCATCAATAAAAATACTCAATTAAGAGTTGAGTTCAAATCCCACATAAAATAATTTATCGACAATTAAAAAGATAAAGGCTAACAAGATACTAGTTTGAATTATAATAATATAGGGTACAAAATTATCAAATAGAAGACAATTTTTATAACTACATTTCTAACGAGGCCCAAGACAATATCAAGCAAGGAATGTATGGAAATATGGAGAGTTTAAGATTTAATCTCGTATGAGTTTGATTGCTCGTGTGTCCAGGGGACAAATCCTATTTGAAATGGATGGTGTGAGTTTGTCAAATGCTCGACAAATCGCTACATTAGCGTCGCATAAACTATGTTCGTCAACCAAGTTTGTTCAGTGGTCATAACACTCAATGATCCATCACAATCAGTCCTTCTCAAAAAAATAATAAAATCTGTATATGATTCATATTTTGACTCTATAAGTGTGAAAATAACATTTTTTTTAAAAAAAAATATTTATTTCATGATATCTTTCTTATGATCTATTTTAAATCAATCCCCAATTTATTATAACCCAGTATATAATTGGAGATCTAAGTAAAATCGATAGTCGTTTCGTCTAATTGTCAATCTAAAAAAAGATTAATATTTTTATTAATATAAAATTTTATATGGATTATCCAATTGTCTTTGTTCATTTCGTCTTCTCTTTTTTTAATCTCTTATTCTTAATTAAGATATCAAACATGAACTTACAAGTTCAAATTTTTTTAATTTATATTATTTTCATGGTGGATGAAAATAGCGAAAAAGATCATTTCATTCTCTTATTTGAAGATTTGATACAAGAAAAAATAAAAGTTATAGCATACGTGCCTAGCTGCTTGATTAAATCATCTTCTGTTTGTAATGATTATTCATAAATGAATCTCATTGTTATTTTTCTCTCCTTTTCTCCCATGTTTAATTTATCATTAGTTGAGATTTTATTTTTTTTTGAAATGATCTACAAGATCCAAGAAGAAGAAAAATAATAATTTAAAATGATGTACAAGATCCAACATGAAGAAAAAAATGGGGAGATGAAGTAAGTGTGGCCGCGGAACCGGTACCTACCGGATTCCGGTCCGGTCCGTCCCGGTCCGGTTCGGTACCGGTTTGGTACCGGTTAGTACCGGTAAGGATCGAAATTTTCCGGTTCCGGAACAGGAACCGGGACAGAATTCGATAAGTTCCGAAATTTACCGGTTTCGGTAATTACCGGTCCGGTCTGGTCCGGTTCGGTTAATTTTTTTTATAAATATAGCCGTTACTAGCCGTTGGGTAACGGCTAGTGGGCCCCCCAATGGCTATTTGAATAGAAATTCATCCAATAGGGCCCCTACCCCACCCCTAACTTTTTTAATACCCTAAAGTATTAAAAATTACACTTTAACCAATTTTTTTACTTATAAATACCCGTAAATTTCATTCTTTTAAATCACAATATCATCTATTCATCTTCTACTCTCTCAACTCTCTACTCTCTATCTCTAATCTCTAATTCTATAATATATAATATCTTAAATTTCGGTGTTGCCTTACTTGGTCTTTGGAAATTAGATTTGGAGCTTCAAAATTCAATTTACAACTTTCCACGTTCGGCTTTCGGCGGTCATAAACGTCTACTTTTTTAAGTAGACGTTAGGTACATTCGTTCTAAATTTTATTTTACGTTTCATTTATATTAAAATAATTATTTATTTATTTGTGATTTATTATTTGCATAATTGCATAACATTTTTCATATTATATTTAATCTCAAGTTTAATTTTTTAATATGGATTTCGGCAAAAATATTGTTCAAAAAGAAAAGGGGAAAAAAAGTATATTAGAGCGTATAAGAAATATTTGTAACTTTATATCCTCCGATAATGCAAAAACCGGTAGTTCTTCTAAATCAAAAACTAAAAAATCTACTATATTAAGAATAAATACGGATGATTATACACATGTTGATGATACAGTTTTAAATATTGATAGTAATTCAGGATTAGATCCTTATCATGAACATTTACAACGTCGATTTGTTAATTTGGATGAGGATTTGCCTAGTGATAATGATAATGATAATGATATTGATAATTATACTGATACGCCTACTTTTGATGTGATGATGATGAAACTGAGCCACCTACGGCTACTAATACTCCCAGTCCTGCTCCGTTTCGTTGTCCTGCCCCAGTTCCCCCAGTACATCCTAGGCCTAAGGTAGAACGTGTTAATAAATCGGTTGTTTGGCAATTTATGAAACTAAACGAAGATAAAACACAAGCTATTTGTAATAAATGTAAACATATATTAAATCATAAAACTGTTGGCAAATCTGGCGGGACGGGACATTTGAGTAGTCATTTAATGTCTTGTTGTAAAAATGAATTTTTGCATGCTAAAGCGGTAGCAGAAGCTAAAAAAACGGTACCCCCCTACCTGAAAATGTTGGAGTAGGCGGCTCTAAAATGGTACAAACACAATTAAATCCGTCTAATGTTTCTGGCTCTAGTTTACTACCTTTATATAGTAGAGAAAAAGATCTAGAAGAACTAGCTAATATGATATGTGTTATGGGTTTGCCATTTAGTTTTGCTGAAAATCCCCATTTTATACATTATATTCAAATTGTATATAATCCAAATTTTAAAGGTTTTGCTAGAAATACAATAAAAAAGGCTGTATTTGATTATCATGCACAACATTTTCAATATCTTCGTTGTTTATTTTATTATAATACTTGTAAAATAGCTATTACTTCTGATATGGGTCGTATTGTAAATGGTAACGATTATTTGACTGTTACTGCACATTGGATTGATGAAAATTGGTATATGAAAAAAAGAATTTTATATTATAAATGTTGTCAAATACAAAAAATTGGTAGTTATATTGGTCAAATTATTTTAAATATTTTACAACTTTATGGAATATGTGATAATATAAGTAGTATAACCTTAGATAATGCTTCAAGTAATAATTCTGCTGTTCAATATTTAAAAACTACACTTTGTCCTTTCTACGGTGATAATTATTATATTAGGTGTACTGCACATATATATAATTTGATGGTTAGAGATGGTGTAAATATGTATGATAACGGATGTACGAAAGTTGAAAATGCATGTCATTTTATACTTAAATGTCAAGTTAAGTCTCGGCGTAAAGATTTTCAAAATCGCTGTTTTGAAAATAATCCTCCACCTAGAAAAATTCCAAAAAACAGTGGCTACTAGATGGAATATTTTATATGAAATGCTTGTAGTCGCTTATGAATATCGAATACCCTTTCAAATGGTTTGTAATGCTCATAATTCTGATATGACATATAGACTAGATGATAATGATTGACGCGATATAAATGAACTTATAGATTTCCTAAAAGTTTTTTACTTAACTACAAAAAGAATTTCTGTACTTTATAGTCCATCAATTTGTAGTGTTTTGCCTGATATTTGTATGATTTCTTCTAAATTATATAAATTTAAAAATAAACCAAGATTTCAACAAACCATTGAGAAAATGATTATAAAATTTTAAAAATATTATATTCCTATTCCTCAAATTTATTTAACTGCATGTTTGTTACACTCTATGTATAAAGATTTCGGTTCATCAAGAATGGTTGAAAAAATATATTTTAACTTAGATATTAATGATGAATTAGAAGAAATTCCTAGCTGTCAACAAGTTAAAGATAGCATAAAAATTGAAGCTAGAAAATTGTATGATTTATATAATGCTAATATAAATTTATCAAGTGAAAATGAACCTGAAAGCTCTAGGGCTAGATTTGATGAAAATAATATTGATAATTATTTAGAGGATTATCTTGAACTTTCTCACGATAATAGAAATGATTTTGATGCATATATTAATCAAATTACAGAACCTACTGAAGATGTTCTCAAATGGTGGAGAGATCGCACCAAAGGATTTCCAAAACTAGTACCGATGGTTCGAGATATATTAGCAATGCAAGCGTCGTCGGTAGCTTCGGAAGGCGTCTTTAGTGCACCAAGATTTCAACTTGGAGAACATAGGCATTCACTAGTAGCCGACAGCTTGGAGATATCAGTATTATTTCGAGATTGGATTAATGTCGAGAGAAGAAATTTGGATCGTGAACCACTACCGACCAAATTTTAAGATGACGTTGATGAAGTAATGCAGGATTATAGTGATGACGGGATTGAAGCAATGGAAGATCTTTCTATTCAACCTATTCCCGAACATGTTACTAAAGATATGTTGAATGATTTACGAAGGGATTTATATGGTGGCACCAACTATTAGTAAAATTATGATAATTCGATATTTAATTCAAACTAATATTTTTGTAAATGTAATTGTAATATCAAATATATATTAATAAAGATATAGGCTATTCTCCTTAATTTGTTTTTTTAATATTATTGTATTAAATTTAATTTTTAATAAAGTCAATTTTAGATTTTATAACTTTAAAGTTTAAATTCAAAAATTTCAAACTTTAAGAGTTTGAAATTTGAATTTTATAACTTTAAAATTTGAGTTGAAATTTTCAAACTTTAAAAGTTTGAATTTAAAGTTTTGAAAATTAAAATTTGAAACTTTAAAATTTTGAAAATTTTAAATTAAAACTTTAATTTTAATTTAAAATTTTCAAAATTTAAGAGTTTGAAATTTAAAGTTTATAACTTTAAAGTTTGAAATTTAAATTTAACTTTAAAATTTGACTTTAAAATTTTCAAACTTTAAAAGTTTGAATTTAAAGTTTGAAAATTTAAATTTATAACTTTAAAGTTTGAAAATAAAAATTTTAAATTGCTTGATTATTATAATAAAAATTAGATTCAATTAAAATTTTTTTTTTTTAAATATTGGTTTGTCCCGGTTACCGGTCCGGTATACTACCGTTTCACTTCCGGACCGAGACGGAACATTACTAATTTTACCGGTTTCCGGGACCGGTCCGATTCGGGTTTCGAAATGTTACCGGTACACATAATACCGGTTCCGGTAATTACCGGTCCGGTACTCCCGATTCTGATAATTATCGATCCGGTACTCCCGATTCCGGTACCACTGCCAGCCTTAAGATGAAGTAATTAGCGAGGCGGGGGGGGGGGGGAGATCAGTGTAGATAGTTCAACATATTTCTGAAAAAAATTACTATGGAACTCAAAATCAGGTCATATATATGAGCCACTATATTGAGAATTGCCAAATTATTTTAAGGAAAACTTACACAAATGCATAGTGTTGAGAGTTCATTACATCCTATTTCTTATTTTTTTTAATTATATATAAAGATCTCTTAAATTTGTTAAATTTAGATATATCTCAAAACATTATGATACATCACGTTTCAATTTTTGATACATCACTCGACGTTTCGGTACATTGGGTATAGTGACGCATCTAATCGATACATCGCATAAAGTGTTAGAAAAAATGTCAAAAATGATAAAATTACAAGGAATACAAAATAAAACTTGCTTGGATTAGAGGCACGTTAATACGTTTCTTGAAGAAGTTGGAGTCTCTCCCACGAGCAATCGAAATAAATAACAAATCTATCTTCGGGATTCAATTAAGCCACAAAACAAGTGATTAGTGATTTCACCTTTTGATTAATGTCTCACAAGTGTTTTCAAGGGAAAGTACTTTTGTTTGAATGCTTATCTTTTTCAACCAAAAGAAACTCAATTGATAGGATAAAAGTTTTGCAAGAAAAAGACTTTAATTAAATTGTATTTATTATAGGTTCATGACTTAAAAGAAAAACTTATCTTTCAAAAAGCCCATAATGTAGAATATTTTTTTTTTAAAAAAAGTTTCTTGGAAAAAGTTTATAACGTAGAATTAAAACAAATGAATGATACAACTCACATTCATGTATTTTGTTATTTCAAAAGTTTTTCAACTGATGAATTGTTTCAAAATTAATTGAAACACTAACTCTTACAATCCCCCACCTGTTTCAAGAAATTTTATCTTTCAGAAATCCTAAAAATATTTTGAGACATTAATCTAGCAACATGCATCAATAATGGTGTCTTTTGGACTTGAACCATTGACTAGTGAAGGTTTTCTAAATCGTTGACTACTTAGTGAACAAATCTTGAACTAAGTAGTTCATTGAATGAAGTGAGAAAAATACTCCACGCATATCACTATGTTCCTGTGAAAATCGAAATCATTTGGAGTGTGTTTGGTATGAAGGAAAATATTTTCTCGAAAATATTTTTCAATTTTCTCATGTTTGTTTGGGACAAAAGTTTTGGAATATGCTTTCCAAGTCAACTCATATTCCTCAAAATTAAGGAAAACATTTTCCAAAACTCTTCAATTTTAAATTACATTTTTTTTTTGGAAAAAACAACAATTTAAAAATAATTAATTTAAAATTTTATGTTTTTACCCGATCCCTGACCATCACCCACCCACCATCCACCAGCCCCCCCTCCAAAAAAAATAATTTTGCTTTTTAAAAAAAATTTCAACTTCAAATTTTTATTTTAAACTCCTAACTCCCCCCCTCCCCGGGCCAGGCCCCAACCCTCCAAAAAGTTAATTTTGTTTTTTAAAAATAATATAAAGTTCAAATTTTTATTTTTTCACTCCTACCCCCTCCCCCACCCCCACCCCCACCACAACCACCACCCCAACTAAAAATTATTTCTAAAAAATACTTTTAATTTCATAAATTATTTTCTACTCTAGTAAAAATAAAAGATGTCTCTCAAAAACATTTTTCATTCATAAATCGACACACTAAAAATCAATTCTGGAAAATATTTTCTATTTACAAACCAAACATGAGAAAATAAGTTCAAAATCTACTTGTTTTCCACGAAAATATTTTTTAGGAAAATTTTTTCCATGAAAAACATTTTCCTTCATACCAAACACACCCCTAACACCTTACGGCCATGTGTCCTGAATCCTTTTAGCCAAGTGCTTTAAGATTTCCCTGTTAAAATCTTATTGAAGCGGCCTATACTTTGCACTAAGTGTGGTGAATTTATCAAGAGTAACTTTGCATACTCCGACCAAATAGTCTATGAACTTCATTAAGAGAAAATTAATCTCTTCCTCCTTTACAACAAAGTATCGGTAAATCTTTCAAGAGTATACCTACACACTCCAATTGAAATCGATTTATAGACTTATTAAGAGAATATAATCTTATCCTTCTCTTCAATAGAAATATAATTAAAATTTATCAAGAGTTCTCTTACTAACTCCAACAGAGATCGGTCTTATAAATTTATTAAGAGAAAAGATTCTCAATCATGCACATCTACTTATTTCATTTTATGGAAATTTTATTGATGTGCTTCACAATTGTAACTTTATTTGTTTTTTCCTTTGAACCCAAGATTACATCATTAGGTAGGGTTACCATAAAGTACAATTAATTTACAACAGGCTTTATTCCCATACCATTACAGGTTGCCACCGCTAACTGTTTGCCTAACCCTTTAGACAAAGGATCTGCTAAATGAAATCTAGACTTCACATATTGAAGCGATACCACACCTTCCTCCAATAATCTCTTCACATGATTATGTTCGAGACGAACTTGTCTTGACTTGCCATTATAACAGTCACTTGATGCTCGAAATATAGCAGCTTGATTATCATAATAAATAGTTAAAGGTGGTACTGGCTTACTCCACAAAGGAATATCAATCAACATAAATTGTATCCATTCAGCTTCTTCTCCAGCAGAAGACATAGCTATAAGTTCTGACTCCATGGTTGAATGAGCAATACATGTCTGCTTATTTGATTTCCAAGAGATCGCTGCTCCAGCCAATGTGAAAATCCAAACAATAATAGATTTAGAGTCATTTGGATCAGAATACCAAGTAGCATCTCTATATCCTTCAAGAACAGCGAAAAATGTAGAATAATATAGACCAACATTAATTGTACCCTTCAGATATCTTAAAACACGAATTAAGGCATTCCAGTGTTCAATTCCAGGATTACTAGTAAACTTGCTCAAAGTTCCTACTGTGTAACCAATATCAGGTCCGGAACAATGCATGACATACATAAGACTCCCAACAATATGAGAATATGTCAGTTGATTAAGAACATTACTAGAGTTCCGCATAAGTTTGATGCTAGGATCAAATGGTGTAGGAGCAGGTTTGTCGTCAAAGTGACCAAACCTTTTTAGAAATTTCTCAATATGACTTTATTGAGTAAGAGTCAAGTCTTCTCCAAGATCTTTCATTCAAATTGAGAAGCTAGAAATGATTTTGTTTCTTTGACTCTTTCAATATCAGTTCCAAAGATCAACATATCATCTACATAGAGACATATTATAACAACATATTTTTCTTGAAATTTACTAAATATACAAATATCACCACCATTGATTGAGTAGCCGTTAGAAATCATTACTCTTTTAAATTTCTCATTCCATTATTTTTGAGCTTGTTTTAATCCATCAAGAGATTTAAGAAGCTTACAAACTTTGTGTTCTTGACCAGGAACGACAAATCCTTATAATTGTTTCATGTAAACCACTTCATCTATATCTCCATTCAAAAATGCAGTCTTCACATCCGTTTGATATATTACCAGACTATGAATTTCGGCTAAAGCAATCAAGAGTCGAATAGAAGTCATTCGAGCTACACGTGCAAAGGTATTAAAATAATCAATATCTTTCAATTGAGTAAAACCTTTTGCCACTGAGCGAGCTTTGTATTTATCTAAGGTTCCATCAGATTCAAATTTCTTTCTAAACATCCATATACAACCAATAGACTTACATCCATGAGGGAGGTATGGTAAAATCCATGTATTGTTTGACATAATAGAGTGCATTTCATCATCAATAGCTTCACGCTAGAACGTAGCATCATGTGAGGCCATTATTTCAGTATAACTTTAGGATCCTTTTCAACTAAATAGACTTGAAAACTTGGTCCAAAGTCTCTTGGTTTGGCTGATCTTACACTACATCTTGGTTGACTTTCTTCCAAAGGTTCAACTATTTTTATTTCAAAAGTAGATATAGAAGAACTTGTATTTTGTTCCAAAGACTCTTTTTTCTTAAGAAATATATGATCAAAAAAGTTAGCATGTAACAATTCAATAATTGTGAGAGGGCTTGGAGTCTCAAGATTCAAAAATCTATAAGCCTACTGGTTTGCGAATAATCAATAAATGCACAATCTACTCCTCCATATTCAATATTAGTCAATTGTTGATCTAATAATCCAACATGAGCCAAACAATCCCATACTTTAAAATAATTTATATTTGACTTTCGATTCTTACAAACTTCATATGGAGATGAATCATGTTTCTTGGAATGAATTCGATTCAAACTATGACATGCAAAAAATAATACTTCAGTCCACAAATTTCCAGTGATACCAGATCCATAAATCATAGAGTTAACCATTTCAATGAGAGTTCTATTTTTTCTTTCTGCTACACCATTTTGTTGTGGTGTATAATAAATAGTCAATTGTTTATCAATGCCTTTTCTTTTCCACAAAAATCAATAAAAGCCAATTTTAAATATTCTCGACTTCTATCACATCTAATTTATTTAATCTTCAAACTCAATTTATTTTCAACTTCTGCTTTATATGTTTTAAAAGTCTCAAATGCCTCATCTTTTGTTTTTATTGAAAATACATATGTTACCTTGACTAATCGTCAATGAAAGTGATAAAATATCTCTTTTATGACGTGATAAACAATTCATCTCACACATATGAGTGTGGATTAACTCCAAAAGTGTGGATATCCTTTCAACAAACTTAAAAGGTTTCTTTGTTATTTTAGATTTACTATAAGTAATACACTTAGCAACATGATACTTTCCACATTCTTTAATTAATTTATTTTTCATCATAAGTTGAATGGATCTAAAATTCACATGACCAAGACGTTGATGTCATAAACCTAAAGACTCCACAACATAAGCAGAACTATTTTCATTTTCAATATTGAGTTTGAACATAGCATAACCTTTTCCGACAAACATCCCTTGTTTTGATAAAATAAATTTATCTGCCTCAAAAATTATTTTAAAGCCATGCTTTGTAATAAGCGTACCTGCCACCATGTTCTTTAGAATATCAGGAACATGTAATACGTCTATCAATGTGACCATTTTTTCGAAAGTGAATTTCAGTTCAACAGTTCTGTTTCCCACAAACTTAGCAGATGATGAGTTTGCTATATGTAAAACTTTATTGCCCCCCACTAATACGTAGGTCGTGAAAAAATTTAGATTACTTGATATATGACGAGTTGCACCACTGTCTATCTACCATTTACTTGATCTCCCGCTACAAGTGCTTCTGTGACCATTGCCACCAATTCATTTTCTGTATTATTATTTGTCTTTTCTTTCTTCTTTTCAGCTTTAAATTTTTACAATCACGTATATAGTGACCAGTTTTATGACAATGATAACATTCAATCGAATTAGAACTAGAATTAGTACGCTTGGAATTTTTAATCTTCTTTGCCTTCAAAAATTTATTATTGGAAGGTTCCTTCTTGATCTTTTCTTCAACAACATGAGCTTTCATGATGGGCTCCTTCAAGAGGTTATTGTCACCGTGTGGTGTCTCTTGTTCAATTTGCAAGTGCTATAATAATTGTTCAAGATTCAAATCTTCCTTCTTGTGTAAGAGTTTGCTTCTGTACTCTTTTCAAGATGGAGGAAGTTTTGAGACAATAGCACCAACATGAAAGTTTTCGCCAAGAGAAATTCAAGATATAGCAATTTTATTAGCTACAAGTTGAAATTCTTGTACTTGTTCGGTGATTGACTTGTCATCAACCATTTTGAACTCCATATAATTTGAAACAAGAAATTTCTTTGAACTCGCCTCTTCTTCTAAATGAATAGCTTTAAGAGTATCCCAAATCTCCTTAGCAAATTTGCACTAAGTATAATATTGATCATAATATTTATTGGACATTCCTCCAAGAATATAATTCTTGCATAAGTAATCATCATCTTGCCATTTGACAATTTGTTCTTTAGTTAAAGTAGCTTCGTCCGTTGCCACCACAGAACTAGGAGCTTCAGGACAAGGTTTCTCAAGAACATATGCCAACTTTAATCGTCTTAAAAAGAATTCAATATTTTCACGCCATTTCGAAAAGTCTTTGCCATCTAATATTTCAAAATTAGGATTAGGCGAAGATGGAACACTGTTCATTATTGATGTAGATGCCATAGAGACAACTATCTTCAAATTGTTTGAACAAATTAACAAGAATGATAAAATTACAAGGAATACAAAATAAAACTTGCTTGGCTTAGAGGCACGTTAATACGTTTCTTGAAGATAGTTGGAGTCTCTCCCATGAGCAATCGGAAGATTAAATAACAAATCTATATTCGGTAATCAACTAAGCCACGAAACAAGTAGCATTAAAGAATGTTACTCGTCTATTCTTGAATTGGTGATTTCACCTTTTGATTAATGTCTCACAAGTGTTTTCAAGGGAAAATGCTTTTGTTTGAATGCTTATGTTTTTCAACCAAAAGAAATTCAATTTATAGGATAAAAGTTTTGCAAGAAAAAGACTTTAATTAAATTATATCTATTATAGGTTCATAAATTAAAAGAAAAACTTATCTTTCATAAAATGCATAAGTACAATTTTTTTTAAAAGGTTTCTTGCAAAAAGTTTATAACGTAGAATTAAAACAAATGAATGTTATAACTCACATTCATGTATTTTTTTATTTCAAAACTTTTTCAACTGATGAATTGTTTCTAAATTAATTGAAACACTAACTCTTACATAAAGTGGTTTATACGAGAATATGAGAGAGTTGAGATTTTTGTAATTTTTTCAAATGCTAGGAAATTCATAGATTATGCTAAAAATAAGTTGTGTATTTAAGTAATTTTTCCTTATTTTAACATAGAATGACCTAAAATGTTCTTAAACTATTGAAATTGTTATAAATTTACCCTCCATCCATCTTATCTTATGAATGTGAACTTTTAAAAATAAGAATATTTGTGGAATAGTTTCCATTATTTTTAATTAACATCATACAAATAAATTAAATCAAACGGAGTAGATCTTATTTTCCTTTTTAGAAGATGCATAAAGGTGCAGTAGTTTCTCCAGTTTCTAGGGCGAAAAAATTGGTACTCAAATTCAAAAAATATAATAATAGGGTGAAAAAGTGTTTTTATTTAAGTTTTGAAGAAGCTTAAATATTTGAGAAACAAACCAAAACGATTGTGGGTTGACTTGTATCTCCTTTACAAATCAATGGGCAATTGGTATTGAAGATGTCAAATATTGCGGCAGTCATAAACTAGAGCAGTAATAGCTGTGGGTGTATATATATATATATATATATATATATATATATATATATATATATATATATATATATATATTGAACAAACCGACTGCCTCAACTCACCCTTTAAACTCTTTTAAAAACCGTTCATCACCATTCCCCCTTAATCATCCTAAGATGTTAACATTGAAGATAATCGAAAAACTCCATTGATAAGAGTATGAGAGCTTGATTAGAGAAGAACACTGAAAATGTGTGTTGTATTGATTGAGTGCAGTAACAAAAATGTGTAGTGTTTATATACAACTGAAAACAGAAAATATCTAATAACTAACTTTGTGAAAATGAAAAACTAAATAACTAACTGATTGTGAAAGCTAACTAATTATTCTAACAAACTTGATTAATTAAGTATAATATTTCTACTAATTTAATCTCAATCCCCCCCTCAATTTGGAGAAGAGGTAATTGAAACCAATTTGTCCAGAAGTGTAGAATGTTTAATCCCAGTAAGTGCTTTGGTAAGGACATCTGCTAACTGAGTAGTTGTATCAATATGATGCAGTGTAATAAGCCCTTCTTGGAGTTTTGATCTCACAAAGTGGTAGTCCACTTCAATATGCTTCGTACGTTCATGAAATACAGGGTTGTTAGCGATATGTTTGGCTGCTTGGCTATCACAAAACACAGGGAATGGTTCATTCTGAGGTACATTCAGCTCTTCAAATAATCTTTGCAGCCAAGTCAATTCACCTACTACCTTTCTTAAAGATCTGTACTCTACTTCAGCTGAAGAAAGTGAAATTGTTTCTTGTTTCTTGGACTTCCACCTAAATGGACTATCTCCCAACAATACAATATAACCACTAATAGACATCCTTGAATCAGGGCAGGACGCCCAATAAGAATCACAATAGGCTTGTACTTCAAAGTTTGTAGCAGATGACATGAAGACACCTAGAGTAGGATATTTCTTGTGGTATCTTAACATATGAAAAGCAACATGTAGATGAGGTTCTCTAGGGTCTTGCATGTTGTAGAGACCTGTTTAGTCGTTTTGAGCAGCGGATTTTATTTCTGGAAAACTGGCTGAGACGACGGACCTCACGACGGACCGTCATGGGCACGACGGACCGTCGCAGGGTCTCGTTTCAAAACACTTAGAAATTCTGAAATTGGGTACAGAAATCGACTCTCTGAACTTTGTGACGACATAGCAGGATGGACCGTCGTGGGCACGACGGACCGTCACAAACCCTTTAATAGAATTGAGTCTCTAAACTCTGTGACGGAGCAGCAGGACGGACCGTCGCAGGAACGACGGGCCGTCACAGACTGCGTAATCCCAGGCTGGGTCGGATTTCTTTAAATGTTTTAAGGGACTTTTTTGACTATTCCTGCCTTAATTATAAAGTTAGTGGGTTAATGTTAATAAGTCTAATTACATGGGGGGTTAAAAGAGGTAACCTTGAGTTAATTAGTGGGGTATTATTGTCATCTTTTATACTTAATTATATGCTAATTAGGGTAAAAGAAAGAGGGTTTGAATAAGAAAACTAGAAAGAACAAAGAGAGAGAGGGAGAATCGAACGAGAAGGTGAAAAGAAGAGGAGAAACACAAAGCTTTGGGAAATTGCTTGCTTGATCACTAGTCTTCGGTGGAGGTAGGTTATGGTTTTTATGCTATTCGTAGTAAACTCTTAATAGCGAATGATATGTGTTGGTAATATTATCTCATCTTCTATATGCTTAGTTGTATGCTTGCATGAATGTGACTATATAATTGTGATAAAATAAGCATGATGAAGCTATTGAATCCCGAATCTTGAAAAACCCTAATCTCTCTGTTAATGATGATGCCTTGGTATAAGAGAAGTCTTGATGAACTAAAGTAATGAGAATGATGATGCCTTGGTCTAAGAGAAGGCTTGATGAGTTGATAGAATGAGATTAGGGGATCGGAGTGTCACGTTCCGACACATAGAATTAAGGGATCGGGTGTCACGAACCGACACGTAAATTTAGGGGATCGGGTGTCACGAACCAACACGTAGATTTAGGGGATCGGGTGTCACGAACCGACACGTAGAATTAGGGGATCGGAGTGTCACGTTCTGACACATAGTAGTAGGGGATCGGAGTGTCACTTTCCGACACATAGTAGTAGGGGATCGGAGTGTCACGTTCCGACACATAGTAGTAGGGGATCGGAGTGTCACGTACCGACACAAGAGGAATAAAGATAATGAGGGAGCGGATTGTCACGTACCGACACAAGAGAAAGAAAGATAATGAATCTTGAAAGATGCTAATATACTCAATCTAATGAACCTAATTCCCAAATGAGTATGGTATTGAGGCTTGAGTCCTCATGTGTGAACTTGGTAGTACTTATTAATGATTATAGAACTTGTTGTTGCTACATGTTGAGTATTGTAGTTGATTTTATAATATTACTTGATATATAATGTTCTCTATTTTGAGTTGGCCGATGATATCTACTCAGTACTCGTGTTTGTACTGACCCCTACTTTTATGTTTTCTTCCTTGTTATTTGTGGAGTGCAGCAAAAGGACCGTCGTCTTCAACTCAATCGCAATTCTAGCCAGTCTTCGTCACATCGGATCTTCAGGGTGAGCTAATGCTTCTAGCTTGGACTGGATCTTCTTCCTCATGTCTTGATGCCTTGAAGTTCCGGCATGGACTAGCTTTTACTTGTTTTAGCTTCTTAGAATACTCTTAGTTTAGTAATTTGATCATAGATGTTCTTGTGGTGATGACTTCCAGATTTTGGGAATAATAGATGTTGAATTTTAGAAGTTATTGAATTGGTTTTTATTAATGAGTTTAAGTCTTCAGCATTACTTTCTGTTGATATTATATTGAAATGTTAGGGTTTAGATTTGGTTGGTTCGCTCACATAGGAGCGTAAGTGTGGGTGCCAGTCGCGGCTCGGTTTTGGGTCGTGA
The DNA here is from genome assembly GCA_027789145.1 of Solanum arcanum. Classification (NCBI taxonomy): domain Eukaryota; kingdom Viridiplantae; phylum Streptophyta; class Magnoliopsida; order Solanales; family Solanaceae; genus Solanum; species Solanum arcanum. Next base: position 66,355,361 of record CM050933.1, read on the forward strand.
CAAACTTGGTATCAGAGCATTAGGTTCGTTGGTCTCATCACACAAGAACGAGTCTAGTAGAGTCTTAAGGAACGGTAGGGGGACACCTTTACTTTTCTTTGGGAGGCTATAAGACTTTAGGAAAATTCCATTCTTTCTTTCTTTCTTTTGTGCTACTACTTGAATCCAATTGGTATCTAGGTGATACAAATTGGTATCTGACCATCTTCACTCTATTTGGCAGATGGTTAGAACTAGAGCAACGACTGCGCCAACACCAACACCGTCACCGGCAAGACAAGAAACATCTGAGCCAGCCACTGGGGCTGTATCTCGAAGGGGAGTAGCGGTAAGAGGCCGTGGTAGAGGTCGTGGGAGGACGTCCTCTAGAGGAAGAGGACAAGTACCTAGCCCATCTGATTCTAGGGCGGTGACTCCTCCACCGACTGAGGAAGTAGTAAGAGAGGGTGAGGAAGGGGAGAATGAACAAGTGCAAAATGAGGAATTGCCACCCCAACCTACCACAGAGATGATCAATCAGGTTCTTGCTTATCTTAGCGGGTTATATGATCAGGGTCAGGCACCTCCAGTGTTTTCTGCACCAACACCTCCGGTTTCAGAGGTGCAACATGCAGCCACTATGCCTCATTGGAAATAGGCACGTTTCCTCGTCTGACTACAGGGCCTATAATGACAAATGATCAACATGAACTTTTCAGTAAGTTCTTGAAATTGAAACCTCCAGTCTTCAAGGGTGCTGAATCTGAGGATGCCTACGATTTTCTGGTTGACTGCCATGAGCTACTACACAAGATGGGTATAGTAGAACGGTTTGGTGTTGAGTTTGTGACTTATTAGTTCCAAGGGAACGCCAAAATGTGGTGGCGGTCACATGTTGAGTGTCAACCAACAGAGGCACCACCTATGACTTGGGCCTCATTCTCTAGTTTGTTTATGGAGAAGTATATCCCCCGGACTTTGAGGGATAGGTAAAGAGATGAGTTCTTGAGCCTAGAGCAAGGTAGGATGTCGGTTACTGCATATGAGGCTAAGTTTCGTGCATTATACAGGTATGCCACCCAACTTTGTTTCAGTCCACAAGAGCGGATTCGCCGTTTTGTGAAGGGGTTGAGGTCAGAATTGCGGATTTCAGCCTTACAGGTAGCGGCTACGGCAAAATCCTTTCAGGAAGTGGTAGACTTCGTGATAGAGGTGGAAGGAGTGAAGCCAGATGAATTCACCATGGCATCGACATCAAAAAGGTTTCGAAAGGGAGGTGAGTTTAATGGTTCTTACTCTAGAGGACAGGGTTCCGGAGGTTACTCAGTTCGACCAATTCAGTCTTCACTACAAACTGTAGTTGGGGGTCCACCCCAGACCGGTCAACACTTCTCTGAGAGACCTATGCTTGACTCTAGAGAGTGTTATGGATGTGGGGAGACTGGACATATTAGGAGGAATTGTCCAAAATAGAGTTATAGACCTCCAATAGCTAGAGGTAGAGGTGGTCATGGTAGAGGCCGTTATGCTGGAGGACACGGTGGTCGAGGTAATGGTGGTCACCAAAACGGCCGGGGTGATGTGCAAACTGGAGCCACTACATCACAACATGGTAGGGGCAACGGACAGACAGGCGATAGGGCCCATTGTTAAGCTTTCCCTAGGAGATCTGAAGCGGAGGAATATGATGCTGTTATCACAGGTAATCTTGTGATTTGTGATTGCATGGCTTCTGTATTGTTTGATCCTGGATCCACATTTTCTTATGTATCTTCCTCATTCGGTAATGGTCTAAATTTACATTGTGAATTACTTGACATGCCTATTCGTGTTTCTACTCCGGTGGGTGAGTCTGTGATAGTTGAAAAGGTATATAGGTCTTGTTTGGTGAATTTTGTGGGGAGCAACACTTATGTAGATTTGGTTATCTTAGAAATGGTTGACTTTGATGTAATTCAGGGTATGACTTGGCTTTCTCCGAATTTTGCGATCTTGGATTGTAATGCTAAAACTGTGACGTTAGCTAAGCCTGGGACAGATCCGTTAGTGTGGGAGGACGACTACACTTCCAATCCGGTTCGTATCGTGTCCTTTCTTCGTGCTAAAAAGATGGTTAGTAAGGGTTGTTTAGCTTTCTTGGCACATCTCAGGGATGACACTACCCAAGTACCTTCGATTGAGTCGGTTTCGGTAGTCCGTGAGTTTTTGGATGTGTTACCTGCAGATCTTCTTGGTATGCCACCGGATAGGGATATTGACTTTTGCATTGATCTTGAACCGGGCACTCGCCCCATTTCTATACCCCCTTATAGAATGGCTCCCGCGGAGTTAAGTGAGTTAAAGGCCCAACTTCAAGAATTGTTGAGCAAAGGCTTCATTAGACCAAGTGCATCTCCTTGGGGTGCTCCGGTGTTATTTGTGAAGAAGAAGGATGGGAGTTTTCAGATGTGCATAGACTATAGACAATTGAATAAGGTAACTATTAAGAATAAGTATCCTCTTCCTCGCATTGATGACTTGTTCGATCAGTTACAAGGTGCTTGTGTCTTCTCTAAGATTGACTTGAGATCCGGTTATCATCAATTGAAAATACGGGCAACGGATGTGCCAAAGACTGCCTTTCGAACCAGGTATGGGCATTACGAATTTGTAGTGATGTCTTTTGGTCTTACGAATGCCCCTGCTGCGTTCATGAGCTTGATGAACGGGATTTTAAGCCATATCTGGATCTCTTTGTGATCGTATTTATTGATGATATACTGATATACTCTAAAAGTAAGAAGGAACATGAGGAGCATTTGAGAACTGTATTGGAAATGTTGAGGGAGAAAAAGCTTTATGCCAAGTTCTCTAAGTGTGAGTTTTGGCTAGATGCAGTGTCCTTCTTGGGGCATGTAGTTTCTAAAGATGGAGTGATGGTAGATCCTTCTAAGATTGAGACAGTGAAGAATTGGGTAAGACCCACGAATGTGTCAGAAATAAGGAGATTAGTTGGTTTAGCTAGCTATTACCGTCGATTTGTCAAGGGATTCTCTTCCATTGCTTCCTAATTGACGAACTTGACTAAGTAGAATGTTCCATTTGTGTGGTCGGACGAATGTGAGGAAAGCTTTCAGAAGCTCAAGACTTTGTTGACTACTGCACCAATTCTCACCTTGCCCGTGGAAGGTAAGAATTTCATTGTTTATTGTGATGCATCCTATTCGGGTTTGGGCGCAGTGCTAATGCAAGAGAAGAATGTAATTGCTTATGCTTCAAGGCAATTAAAAGTGCATGAACGTAACTATCCGACCCATGATTTGGAGTTGGCTGCGGTAGTGTTTGCATTAAAGCAATGGAGACACTATCTATATGGGTTTAAGTGTGAAGTATACACGGATTATCGTAGCCTACAGTATGTCTTCACTCAAAAAGATTTGAACTTGAGACAGAGGAGATGGATGGAACTACTGAACGACTACGACATCACTATCTTGTATCATCCGGGAAAAGCGAATGTTGTGGCGGATGCTTTAAGTAGAAAGGCGGGAAGCATGGGAAGTCTAGCTCACTTGAAAGTTTCTAGACGCCCATTGGCCAGAGAGGTTCAGATTCTGGCTAATGACCTTATGAGGTTAGAAGTAAATGAGAAGGGAGGATTGTTAGCTTGTGTGGAGGCAAGATCTTCCTTCCTTGACAAGATTAAGGGAAAACAGTTTAATGATGAGAAGTTGATCCGGATCCGAGATAAAGTGTTGCAAGGAGAGGCTAAAGAAGCGACAATCGATGAGGAAGGTGTTTTGAGGATTAAGGGAAGGGTATGTGTACCCCGCATCGATGATTTGATCAACACTATTCTGACAGAGGCTCATAGTTCGCGTTATTCTATACATCCGGGTGCAACCAAGATGTACCGTGACCTAAAGCAACACTTTTGGTGGAGTAGAATGAAGCGTGATATTGTTGATTTTATTGCAAAATGTCCAAACTGTCAACAAGTAAAGTATGAACACCTGAGGCCCGGAGGAACACTTCAAAGAATGCCCATTCCTGAATGGAAGTGGGAGAGAATTGCAATGGATTTCGTGGTTGGTCTTCCAAAGACAATGGGTAAGTATGACTCTATTTGGGTGATTGTTGATAGGTTAACTAAGTCTGCTCATTTCATTCCGGTCAAGGTGACTTACAATGCAGAGAAGTTAGCCAAGATCTATATCTCAGAAATCGTTCGATTGCATGGAGTTCCACTCTCCATTATATCAGATAGAGGCACGCAGTTTACCTCTAAGTTTTGGAAAACATTGCATGCTGAATGGGGTACTAGGTTGGACCTTAGTACTGCATTTCACAATCAAACCGATGGTCAGTCTGAGAACGATTCAAGTGTTGGAGGACATGCTTCGTGCATGCGTGATAGAATTTGGTGGCCATTGGGATAGCTTCTTACCCTTAGCAGAGTTCTCCTACAACAATAACTATCACTCAAGTATTGATATGGCTCCATTCGAAGCATTGTATGGGAGGAGATGTAGGTCTCCCATTGGGTGGTTTGATGCATTTGAGGTTAGACCTTGGGGTACTGACCTTTTGAGGGATTCATTAAAGAAAATGAAATCTATTCAAGAAAAGCTTCTAGCGGCTCAAAGTAGGCAAAAAGAATATGCAGATCGAAAGGTTAGAGATTTGGAGTTTATGGAGGGTGAGCAAGTCTTGCTGAAGGTTTCGCCCATGAAAGGGGAGATGCGGTTTGGTAAAAGAGGTAAACTAACCCAAGGTATATTGGCCCCTTTGAAGTACTTAAGCGAGTAGGGGAGGTGGCTTATGAGTTAGCCTTGCCTCCAGGGCTGTCCGGAGTGCATCCGGTATTTCATTTGTCTATGTTGAAAAGATACCATGGGGATGGAAACTACATCATTCGTTGGGATTCAGTCCTTCTTGATGAGAATTTGTCTTATGAGGAGGAACCTGTTGCTATTTTAGATAGAGAAGTCCGCAAGTTGAGGTCGAGGGAGATTGCATCCATCAAAGTTCAATGGAAGAATCGACCAGTTGAAGAGGCCACTTGGGAGAAGGAGGCAGATATGCGAGAAAGATACCCACACCTGTTTAGAGATTCAGGTACTCCTTCTCGCCCTTGTATTTCTTCTTGTGATCGTTCGAGGACGAACAATGGGTAAATTGGTATCTATTGTAACAACCTGTTTAGTCGTTTTGAGCAGCGGATTTTATTTCTAGAAAAGCGGTGAGACGCGGACTTACGACGGATCGCCATAGGCACGGCTGCATCGTCGCAGGTCTCGTTCAAAACACTTAGAAATTCTAAAATTAGATCAAATCGATTCTCCGAACTTCGTGGCGACATGGCGGGCGGACCGTCGTGGGCACGACGGACCGTCGCTGCACTTTAATAGAATTGAGTCTCGAACTCGTGACGGAGCGGCGGGGACGGACCGTCGCGAGCGACGATTAAATCACAGACTGCGTAATCCCAGGCTGGGTCGGATTTCTTTAAATGTTTTAAGGGACGTTTTTGACTATTCCTGCCTTAATTATAAAGTTAGTGGGTTAATGTTAATAAGTCTAATTACTTGGGGGTTAAAAGAGTTAACCTTGAGTTAATTAGTGGGGTATTATTGTCATCTTTTATACATAATTATATGCTAATTAGGGTAAAAGAAAGAGGGTTTGAATAAGAAAACTAGAAAGAACAAGGAGAGAGAGGGAGAATCAAACGAGAAGGAGAAAAGAAGAGGAGAAACACAAAGCTTTGGGAAATTGCTTGCTTGATCACTAGTCTTCGGTGGAGGTAGGTTATGGTTTTTATGTTATTCGTAGTAAACTCTTAATAGCGAATGATATGTGTTGGTAATATTATCTCATATTCTATATGCTTAGTTGTATGCTTGCATGAATGTAACTATATAATTGTGATAAAATAAGCATGATGAAGCTATTGAATCCCAAATCTTGAAAAACCATAATCTCTTTGTTAATGATGATGCCTCGGTATAAGAGAAGGCTTGATGAACTAAAGTAATGAGAATGATGATGCCTTGGTATAAGAGAAGGCTTGATGAGTTGATAGAATGAGATTAGGGGATCGAAGTGTCACGTTTTGACACATAGAATTAAGGGATCGGGTGTCACGAACCGACACGTAGATTTAGGGGATCGGGTGTCACGAACCGACACCTAGATTTAGGGGATCGGGTGTCACGAACCGACACGTAGAATTAGGGGATCGGAGTGTCACGTTCCGACACATAGTAGTAGGGGATCGGAGTGTCACGTTCCGACACATAGTAGTAGGGGATCGGAGTGTCACGTTCCGACACATAGTAGTAGGGGATCGGAGTGTCACGTACCGACACAAGAGGAATAAAGATAATGAGGGAGCAGAGTGTCACGTACCAACACAAGAGAAATAAAGATAATGAATCTTGAAAGATGCTAATATACTCAATCTAATGAACCTAATTCCCAAATGAGTATGGTATTCAGGCTTGAGTCCTCATGTGTGAACTTGGCAGTACTTATTAATGATTATAGAACTTGTTGTTGCTACATGTTGAGTATTGTAGTTGATTTTATAATATTACTTGATATATACTGTTCTCTATTTTGACTTGACCGATGATATCTTCTCAGGACCCGTGTTTGTACTGACCCCCTACTTTTATGTTTTCTTCCTTGTTATTTGTGGAGTGCAGCAAAAGAACCGTCGTCTTCAACTCAATCGCAATTCTAGCCAGTCTTCGTCACATCGGATCTTCAGGGTGAGCTAATGCTTCTAGCTTGGACTTGATCTTCTTCCTCATGTCTTGATGCCTTGAAGTTCCGGCATGGACTAGATTTTACTTGTTTTAGCTTCTTAGAATACTTTTAGTTTAGTAATTTGATCATAGATGTTCTTGTGGTGATGACTTCCAGATTTTGGGAATAATAGATGTTGAATTTTAGAAGTTATTGAATTGGTTTTTATTAATGAGTTTAAGTCTTCGGCATTACTCTCTGTTGATATTATATTGAAATATTAGGGTTTAGATTTGGTTGGTTCGCTCACATAGGAGGGTAAGTGTGGGTGCCAGTCGCGGCTCGGTTTTGGGTCGTGACACATGTATTGACTGAGAAGTTGTACAACATAAGACAGATCAAGCCTACAATGTGTAAGAAAATGTAACTTGCCAATTAATATTCTATAATAAGTAGGATCATCCAGAACTTTCCCTTCATGGGATCTTAACTTGACGTTTGGATCAAGGGGAGAAGATAAAGGAGCCATGTGATCACAATTGAAATTTTTGAGGAAATCCAACACAAACATCCTTTGAGAAATCAAAATCCCACCATCTTTGTACAAAACTTCCAGGCCTAAAAAATAATGTAGTATGCCAAGATCTTTGATTTTAAACTGATTGTCAAGGAACCTTTTAAGTTCATCAATTTCAGCAGTGTCTGTTCCTTTGAGTAAAATGTCATCTACATAAACACCTAGAAAGACATTAGATGCACCTCTTAAACTATAAAACAATGAATAGTCATGAAGGAAATGAACATATCCTCTTGTGTGAAGTGCTTCAGTCAATTTTTCATACCACTGCCTACTAGCCTGCTTTAGACCATACAATGATTTATTTAGCTTGCAAACTAAATTCTTGTGAGGAGTGACAAAACCTGGTGGTACATCCATGTACACTTCCTCATGTAAATCTCCATGTAGATAAGTATTATTAACATCAATCTAATATATATTCCACTGTTTCTTTGCAGCAATGGCAATAAATGTTCTCATTGTGGTCATCATGACAACAGGTGAGAAGGTTTCTGTATAATCTATGCCATGATGTTGAGTACATCCCTTTACCACAAGCCTTGATTTATACCTTTCTCTACTCCCATTAGCCTTGTGTTTGACTCTATAAACCCACCTACAACCAATAGGTTTCTTACCCTTTGGTAGATTTTGTGAGAGTCCAAGTATTGTTGTCATGCAGAGAAAGAAACTTTTGTGTCATAGCCCTTTGCCATGCAGGATCCATAGATGCTTCCTCAAATGAGTTAGGCTCACAGTCATGAGAAACATTCATTACAAAGGACTGACTATCAGAATTAAAAAATGCAGGAGAAACATGATGTTTGAGAGTAAAAAGAGCACTCAGGGATGAAGGTGGTTGTGAATTTGAAACAGTTGACGATGGTATATTGTGAACATAATAAGAGAAATATGCAGGTGTCTTATGTAGCCTTTGGATTTCCTAAGAGGTGGTATAGGGAGTGAAGTAACAGGTGTGGTATGAGTAGGTGAAATATCAGTGGGTGTTTCAACAGGAACAATATCATCACGGAAATGATCTTGATCATTATGTGACATGGGATAGTCATGTAAGGACACACAATGAAAAGGAAATCTTGGAAAATGAATGGGATCTTTAGTCATGACAAAAGGAAAAATAGTTTCATGAAAAATCAAATCCCTTGAGACATGGATTTTTTGAGTGGAAAAATTTAAGAATTTGTAACCCTTTGTAGCATAAGGATATCCAACAAACACATGTGGTATGGCTTTAGGCTCAATTTTTGTTCTGTGAGTTTTTGGAATAGTAGGATAACATAGACATTTAAAACTCTTTAGGTGTGAGTATGGAGGTTTGTGTTTATATAGAACCTCATAAGGAGTTTTATGGTGGAGAGCAGAAGAAGGTAATCTATTTATAAGATATGTGTAAGTAAGTATACATTCACCCTAATATTTCATTGGGAGTTTAGATTGGAAAATAAGAGCCCTTGTTGTTTCAAGAATATATTTGTTCTTTCTTTCTACCACTCCATTTTGTTGAGGAGTATAAGGACAAGATTTTTGATGAATAATCCCTTTGGCTTGGAAAAACATAGTGGTTTCATTGCTAGTGAATTCCAATCCATTATCTGATCTGATGGTTTTAATAGTGGTGTTGAACTGGTTCACAACCATGAGTACAAATGTTTTAAGGATATGGAAAGCATTAATTTTACTACTTAGAAGATGTGTCCAAGTAGATTTGGTAAAATCATCTACTAAGGTAATGAAGTATTTAAAATTGTCATGGGTTGGTGTTTGATAGGGACCCCAAATATCAACATGTAGTAGTTCAAAAATGCTAGTGGTGGTGTGAGTTTTTGGTGGAAAAGATAATCTGGACTGCCTTGCCATTGGACATATTGGACAAACGAAAGGTTGTTTTTATGAGAAGTTTAACTGTATAGAAGATAAATTATTCATCTTCACAAAAGGTACATGCCCAATCCTATAATGCCATAACAAATCCACACTATCATTAGGAAAGGAATTAGAACTGAAAGAATTGTCAGCAACATTATCTTTATTACCAACAAAAGAAGAGTTTATTGCATTTGAATGATAATTACATGAAGGAGGTGTACATTGAACCTTAATACTGGATAAAGGAAAAAGAGAAGAAGAATGGTATTGTTGTTGATCATGTGAATTCCTTTGTAAGTAATCTGAGAAAAGGAGTAGAGACCATCATGCATCTTACCAATCTCCAGAGGCCTCTTCAATGAAGGGGCCTGCAGCAGACAAGAAGTGTTAGAAAATGAGACAGTGCATTTGAGATGGTTTACAAGAGAGTTGATGGAGATTAAGTTGTATTTGAAAGAAGGGGCATACAATACTCAAGACAGAATGATTCTAGACGTAAGATGCACATTACCAACCATTGTGACTTTGACTCTATAGACATTTGGTAATCTTACTATCATAGGACATGGTAGAAAAATATATTCACAAGGTTATTTTTGTTAAATGTCATATGATGAGAAGCTCCTGAGTCTAACATCCATAGATCAGTCCTTGTTTTGAAACATTCACATGTAAGCTTAATATAATCAGGAGAGGAAGAACAAGCAAAGATACTTGCAAAGTTCACAACTAGTGTTACAATCTTGGAACTGATTCAGTAAATGAGAAACTTGATCATATTGTTCCTAGTGATACTGATATTCTCATTTATTTGAGGATCATTACAACAAGTTGAACCTGATTCCTTTGTCTGCCCACTAACATCTCTATCACACGATATTCTTACAAAATTTGCTGATGCACCTTTTCCCTTATTGTTATGCCTTGGATTTGGATAAGTATTGTGAACTGTGTTCCTTGGATTGTGCTGATCACAAAAAGGACCATTTTGATGCTGATTTGTATTATAACTATTTGTGTCATTAGATGGATAACCATGCAACTTATAACATTTTGCTCTAAAATGCCCTGGCCTTCTACAAAAATCACAAAAAGGCCTTCCTCTAGGTATTGTGTTGGAGGTAGAATAATTTTTTTGAAAATTTCTTCCTCCCGAACTTGATGAAATTGCAGCGAGAGAACTACTTTTAGCAAACAATTGATTGTTTTGTTTGAATTCCCGTTGCTTTTCCTCCTTTTCTAGTAAAGCAAAAGCTTGTGCCAAAGATGGTAAGAGATTCATCATCAAAATACTTCCCCTAATCGTAGTATATACCACATTTAAGCCCATCAAAAATTCAATCAAACACCTATCTTGTTCTGCCTTCTTAACATTAGCTTTAGCTCCACACACACATACACAATTGCACTGACTTAAAACACATAAATTGCTTAACTCCTCCCAAAGTTTCTTCATACGAGTATAATATGTAGTGATATCGAGAATACCCTGATTAAGATCATTTATTTCCTTCTGAGTTTGGTACAATTTTGCTCCATTTGTTTGATCATATCGATCCTCCACTTCTGTCCACAATTCCATAGCATCATTTACATATTAAACAGTGTCAGCAATATCTTGATCTAGAGAGTGAAGAATCCAGGAGGTAACCATATCATCACACCTCACCCATTGACGATAAGTTGAATGATTCACCTCTGGTCTCTTACACTCACCATTGATGAACACTAGTTTGTTCTTCACTGACAAAGATCGAAGTACACTGCGACGCCAGGAATGAAATTCAGTACCATTAAAAGGAACAGGTACAAGAACTGCTCCAGGATTATCTGAGGGATGAATGAAGAAATGACTCCCGGTATCAACTCATGTGAAGTAATACAGGTTGAACCAGTGCTTGTAGAAGTAAGATCTACCATTTTACTACAAAGAAAAATTTGAAGAAGTACAAAGAATAAAAGTATGAAGATCTGATGCGGAAATTGAAATCAAAAGAAGCAAGAAAGATCAAAACGTCCTTGCTCTGATACCATATTAACAATGAAGATAATCGAAAACTCCATTGATGAGAGTATGAGAGCTTGATCAGAGAAGAACACTGAAAATGTGTGTTGTATTGATTGAGTGGAGTAACAAAAATGTGTAGTGTCTATATACAGCTGAAAATAGAAAATATCTAATAACTAACTTTATGAAAAGGAAAAAGTAACTAACTAACTGATTGTGACAGCTAACTAATTATTCTAACAAACTTGATTAATTAAGTATAATATTTCTACTAATTTAATCTCAATACAAGAGAAAGAAAACCTATTAATAAAAAAATAAAAATCATTGTAATCAACCATGCTTACTCCAATTCTCTCCTCTCCTTCCACCCGATTTCCTTTTCTCCTTCCCTCCATTCTTCCTCTTCATCTATCATTAACTTGCCCCTCACCATTCCCTACTCAACAACTAAAAAATTACCATCAGCCAATTATTCATATCAAGTTCAAGCATTATCTTCGTCAATGATTGAACAAAAAGTAGCTCATGAATCCCAAATGTCACAAACTTTTCTTCGAGAATCTGATATAGGATCCTCTGTTACGTCAAATTTGACTTGTATTAGAGGTCGGTTTGAGAAGATGATCATAGAGGTGCAAGACAGTGTTTGTTGTGCTTTGGAACAAGTGGATGGAGGGGCAAAGTTTAATGAAGATGTTTGGTTAAGGCCTGGTGGTGGTGGTGGTGGAATCAGTAGGTTTTGCAAGATGGGGTTGTTTGGGAGAAAGATGGTGTTAATGTATCTGTTGTTTATGGTGTTATGCCTCCTGAAGCTTATCGGGCTGCTAGGCCCACTGACCATGGTGATGTCATGCCCCGCCCTGTCCCCTTTTTTGCTGCTGGGATCAGCTTTGTAAGTTTCTACATTTGATTTGATTGATGGTATTACAATGCCTTTCTGACGTTATAAAAATTGTCAAGTATAATGCGTTACGTAGTTCAGAATTTATGTTTCTACTGCGCAGTTAACAAACATTAAATGCCATAGCGTACTACTCAATTCCAAACTAGTTCTGATCAGCCATTTAACTATTTTTTTTATCTTTCCTTATCTGTATACTAACTGATCAACTTTCATTTTCTTTTTTGACTTTAGACAATTATGTGCTCCCTTCAGAGTCTTATCAGAAAATTCTAATCATTAGTGTGAGATTCCATTTGCACCAACATTGCATTTTAAATATCGTTACTTTGAGACTGATGCTCCAAAAGGTAATCTCTCTCCTGAGTATTGTTGTTCTTTGCTGTTAATTGTTCCACTTTGTTTAAGATAGAACAAGGTTTTATTGGTGGTAAGTAGAAATTGCACAAACTAGGACTAGAAGGTGTTGATTCTTGTTGTCCTTTTGTATATGAGATTTGGAAAGAGAAACTCATTTTACTTCAAAAAGAGGAGATAGGATTGGACAGCGCTCCTCGGTTTGCACTGAATGCTTTGTAGTAATACATATATGTGCACTCTTAACGCCATGATAACTATCACCGGACTGGATAGTAAAAAGTAAATGCAGCTCCAAGGTGGATCTTCACTTTTCCTAGTTGCTACCTCCTGTAGGTTACAGGAAGCCAAATCCTATTACAGTAGAATAACTAAATACACCTCAGAATAATGTTCCTAAAATTGCAACAATGAGGAATGAGGACACTTAGTTGTGTTGAAAACATTGCAAAACATTATTGTACACTGAAGTGAGGTTGTACAATATACTACCCGGGTGTTTTTTCTTTGTTCACACCATGTGTGGCCAAATTTTATGTCTCTATGCTTTTCACAAATTAAACTTTTCTTCCTCTTAATCTTTTTTGGGTATTGCAGTTTTAGTTCCTCTATGCTCCCTCCACACTCCTCACTAGTACTAACCCGAAATCTGCTTAAACATAATAAAACAAAACGGGAGAGGGGCTGAGTACAAGCATGCTGAATATGAATCTTCAACCATTCCCAGTAGGTTTGGACGAGGTTTTATTCATAATTAGAATAGTATCATAATCTGTATTTGATATCATACATCATAAAAACATATGATTGATTATGCATGAGACAACTACCAGTTAGCACATCTGAGAATATTCTTGAATATAAGGGCACATAAATGTAATATTTAAGTCAAAACTTCCGAAACATTAAGAATATGCAAGAAAATTGCAAACATAAATGCCGTCAAGTGTAATGCTTATCCCCATCTTTCTATGCATGTAATGTTTGGTGGAATACCTCTCACAACCTCTCCAAATCCTCCCAAAAAAGGCTTCTTGACCTCCTCGTCCAAGGATTCTTGTGGCCTGTATGCGCTAATAATGTTCAACGTAAGCCCTCTCACAACTAAGGTAATCGACATAGTCCTATCATTACCCCTCCTAACCTCTACCACTTGCTCCTCAAGTTCCATGTGCACTAAAATTTCCTACTTCATTACTATTCCTCGCCTCTCATTAGTACAATTTAATCACATCCATATTTCGAGCGTTAGTTCCTACCCACTTGTTTTTTTAGACGCAAGCTATGCTAATCTTCATCTATCTAAAGATCTTTACTAGCTCTATGGATCTTTACGACCTTAATATCAACCTAGACACTCCCTGAACGGGCTGAGCCCGCTTACTTTGTGCTAGGATTGCTAGTTAAGACGTCATAGTATTAATGTTAGGACCGGAAATAAGCAAGTGTAAATGCGGAAGCTAGCAAAGCAAACCTAGAAAGACCACGAGTAAGAAGACAACGAGAAATATATCAAAAGACACAAAAATTTAACGTGGTTTGGTCGATCGACCTACGTCCACAAAGGAGATGAATAATCCACTATAAATATGAGAGTACAAATTACAGAGAGAAACAACCTCAACCAATTCACTCGGAACAAATGGGAGGTTCACACAAGTGATAACGTATCAAGCTTGTGACCTACAAATTCTCCCCCTAACCAAAACTCTCAAAATCTTTAAGACTACATTGTGAATGCTGATTAAGTTAGAAGGAATATGCCTCTATTTATAGATTCCTAAAGCTTTTCCTACAAGAAAAAGGATTAGTCAAAACAAAAACTTTTCCTAAAAGGAAAACCTATTTATGATAAGAAATTTAGGGCAAATAAACCCCAACATTTAACTCACCTTTGGAATGGTCAATTAAGCCATCGAGGCATTTAACTCTGTTACGGTTTGGTAAATTAACACATCAAAATCTTCACCCTGAACATAAATATGCACTAAAATGCAATCATATATATTATCTGTTGCAACATATAAGTACAATATGCTAAGAACTCTATTATAATAAGCCTCATGGCATGATAGTCAAACCATACTCTATAAAGCATATAGGGATTACACATACTCTTATATGAGAGGGAGTGAGGCACTTATTAGATAGTACAGAAATTACATTCTACTAGCTAAAAACGTAACCCAGACATAATCTGGTTCCTACTTATACAATCATCTCCTCGTATGCATAGTTACCTTCGATATCATATTATACTCTTTAATTAGTTAGCGTCCCTATTATTTAGGAAAAAATAGTTCTAGAGGACAAAATTCAACATACCTCAAGCCGCACAAGTTTCACAAATGTTAACCTTGTATTTCCTTGATCAATGCCCATCAAACCAGTCTAATCTATTCTATAGAGTACGTACAATCATCAAACGAGTCCATTGGAATCTTTTCGTTAGTCAAACTTGAATTCTAGTAGATATACCTTTTGTTTTATAAGAGTATTTTCCGGGACAACTTGCACACCTCAACTAATTTCACGAGGTATCTGCCACCGCTCACCATCCATAGGATGACTCTGTTCACCTAGCATTTTGAGTAAATATACATTCTATAAATACCTTTTCTTTGATCTATTATAAGTCATTAAGATTGTGTATATACACCTTTTATAATTTCATGTATGATATTGACATCCACACACTATAGAGGAGAGATAATACGATGTTTAAAGTTACTTATGATTAATATAAATGCAGATACACAAGTAGCACCAAGGCAATGGTGGTTTGGTGGTGGTACTAATCTTACACCTTCTTACCTTTTCGAGGAGGATGTGAAGCACTTCCATACGGTATAAATGCACTCACACACTGTATTTTCTCATTTGAAATCTCTTTATGTGTAGTTTACAATTTCTGCATGTCAATAAGATAATTATACCATGAGAAAATGCAGTGAAGACAAGACATTTATCTGATGTTTGATTGCAATTTTCTGTTTGCATTATATGAAGCAGATTAGCTATTTTTTAGGTGCAAAAAACTGCTTGTGACACACTTGATGCTAGTTTCTACCCTCGATTTAAGAAATGGTGTGATGACTATTTCTATATTAAGGTCAGACAACTTCATTTCTTAACTGTTCAAGTTGTTTGCTTTGGGTTAAATTATTCTATTGGACATGTTTATTCCTACAGTAAACGAGGCACCCTTTTGTGATGAAAACTATTAAGGCAAGACCACAAATGATGAGATATTGATATGCAAATTTAATTATCTCTACTTACTTTAGAAGATAGATAGTGGCATATTACTATTCAATACCCTTGGGTATAGCCCCAGAAATTTACATAAAAGGATTTCAATGGCCTTCATAAACATTTAGATACATTCAGATAAGTAACATGTTGATCCTCTTATGCAATTGTTTAGCCAATAACCAATCAATAGCACACACCTTCCCTTTATTCTCTATTGGCATATTTCTGTTCAGGACCAGCATCATTATGCAGTATCTTAAATTGAAAGCTCATCCAACTTTTCTGAATTTCGAAATTGTTGGAAGTTTATAATGACCTTGCTATTGTTTTGCCGTTGCCTTTTCTTATAATTGTTGAGTTGAAGTAATATCTTTTTTTATGGTGGTTTGTTCTTTTAATTGTTAAATTAAAAGTATTGAGTACGAATAGCTTTTCATTGAACTCATCATATTGCAGCATCGTGGTGAGATTTGAGGTCCTGGAGGAATATTTTTTGATGACTTGGACAACTATGATCAAGAAATGCTTCTTTCCTTTTCAACAAGTAAATCATGTGAAAGACCACCTGCTTATAAATAATATTTTTAATGGAGGAAACAGTCAACTTGTCATAGACAAGCTTACTTTTATGAACAAAAGGCAAAATGATGTCTGTTAGTTCGACAGGCGACAACATATTTCTAGCCTCTAAGTGCTGCAAAAAGAGTAGTTGATGTGCTGGAAACTGTATTTCTAGACTATATTATATTGGATTTTTCATTTTTCCTGAAATAATTAATTCTGCATGAAAGTTTATTCAAGCGGTGAGAACTTCTTTACTTGCTTCAATGGATAAATTACCTTCCTTGATGTGTCTGTTTTGGAATTGTAGAGTTTTCAAATTTCGTAATTCCAGCATCTATACTTAACATAGAGAAGAGGATCACAGACGGACACAAAGCATGAACAACTACGGCGAGGCCGCTATGTGGAATTCAACTTGGTGGAAAACTTTGTTCCCTTAATTCCTATATTCCCATCTAAAAAGTATTGTTTAACCCCTTTCTTTGCTTTGTAAGTGCAGGTTTATGACCGTGGAACTACATTTGGTCTCAAGACAAGAGGTAGGATTGAGAGCATTCTTGTATCTCTTCCATTAACGGCACGATGGGAGTATGACCACGTAAGCTTTACTCTGCTATTTAATTTATTGGTAGTATTCTTAGATAGGAACAAGAAAACATCATTGGATATCAACTAATTGTTATTGCTTAATGCAGCAATCAGAGGAAGGTACTGAAGAATGGAAACTCTTGGATGCTTGTATCAACCCTGAAGAATGGATATGATAGATTTAAAAAGTTTGCTCATGTTGCCTTTCACCTCATTTCCGTTATCATATCTCCTTTCGTATGTTTTATTATTTTTTTTCTTTTTTGTTGCGTTGGAGCAAACTAGTGAAAGGTCGTGCTTTAATGATGTAGAATTTTCATAATTGTATTATAAAATTGCATTTATCCTAATATGATAGGGAAAATATCTCATGTGAGTTGTGTATCTCACTCTTGACGCTGTAATTCCACTATCTGAACCTGCTTTTGTATATCTGGGGAGTATAAGCTTATGAAGTTGCAGTTAGCATTTTTAATGGAGTACACATATATTTTCATGCAATACTCCGTTTCTTGGCCGATCTTTTTCTGTTTATTTAAGTGATCAGTATGGATAGTATACGTGCGTCCACTATCAATCGACGGACTAGGTCCCTTGACTCAAATAGATTAAGAACGAAGAGTAAATAATAACAATAACACAACAGAAGCAGTTTACGTGGAAATTTTCTTGCTCAAGAAAGTAAAACCATGACCTGTCGCACAGGATTTTCAACCGTTTTCACTAATCTTCTCAAGCAAAAGTGCAACC
This sequence comes from Solanum arcanum, assembly GCA_027789145.1. Taxonomy (NCBI): domain Eukaryota; kingdom Viridiplantae; phylum Streptophyta; class Magnoliopsida; order Solanales; family Solanaceae; genus Solanum; species Solanum arcanum. Next base: position 66,372,944 of record CM050933.1, read on the forward strand.
CAGTTAGAACCGATGTGAGAAAAAGTTATTAATCTCAGGATCTATTAATATACCTATTACTTGAAGAGCCTAAGCGGATACAACACCGCCCACTAATCTATCACCACTAGACAACATAGAATTCGACTGAGCAACACGTGGTCGCCCACTGAGCACACAAGGCTGCCCACTAAATCAGTTGGACTCAAATAATTTAGGACTTCCACACAAAACTAATGTTTCATTCCTTTATATATGTAGGAACATATTTACAATTTGTGTACAAAAGAATTAATCCTAAGACAACTAAGCTTCAAGCTCTTTCTGATTGGAGTTGATCTTGAGGATACTTCTTCACTCCTTTTTTTTGTGAGCCTTTGCAAGAGTTCTTGAGAATTTTCAAGATCCAAAAACTAAGGTTATAAATATTGGACATAATCTTTATGTATAATAGTAACAACCTTCGAGACCATGCCATTGTCCAAGGCTTTTGCCGCTTTTGCCACTGTTGGAGACTGTGCACCAACTTTTTGTACTTTTTCCAGCTTGATAGTGAGAGGTATGTCGCACCAAGGACCAGGTCCTTTCATAAGGTCCCTGAGTTTGTCAAGTCATTAGTTGGAGACTGCGCACCAACCACTTGTACCTTTTCTTTCCAGACAGTAGAGAGAACATATCGCACCATGGACTAGGTCCCTTCACAAGGTCTCTAGGTTTGTCAAATCATCAAAATTACAAATAACATTTTCCTCCTCTTTGATGATGACAAGATAGTCCCTTCACTAGGTATCAAGGTTTGTCAAATCATCAAAACTACAAATAACATTTTCTCCTTTTTTTTGATGATGACAAGTTGTACACCAGTTACTACACGTTCTTCTATGTTTCCTTGCCCTTGTCGATAAAGACCTGACAGTTGCATCTACATTTGCACAATGGATCAGGTCCCTTTACAAGGTCTCTGGGTTTATCAAATCATCAAAACTACAAATAACATTTTCCCCCTTTTTGATGATGACAAACTATACACCAGTGCCTACAAGTTCTTCCAAGTTTCATTCCACCTGTCGATCAAGACTTGTTTATTTCTTCCATGTTTTATTCTCCTTGTCAATTAAGACCTGTTTACCAGCCTAGGCACCCGATGATTCCCCTTTTAGGCATCATAAAGAAGAAGTGTAGTAAACCAACAGAACAAGTAAGATTGTTAAGCAGGATCACAGCCAAGGGCAACACCATATAGGCATAAAACAGGAAACAACAAAAATCAGTCACAAGAAAACTTGAATCAATTTTATAGCACAAAAGTCAGTAACCCGGACACCATACACTCAAAAACAAAGACACATGAAGGACTATGAGGAAGAGAGGCATATGAGAGTGGGAGTTATTAACAAGAGTAAGTCTAGAGTTTGTTGCATCAATATCCTTGATAATCTTCTCTTGAAGAGCAACAACCTTTGCCATGAGCTCATCATTCTTCCATTGTAGCTTCTTGAAAACTTCACTACCAGGTCCCTCTGTTTATGCTTTGAGTAGTTCTGACTTTAGAGAGCGATTTCAGTATCTTTGTTTCTCACTAGCACAATCATTGCATACAGGTCATGCTTCAACTAATCCTGTTCCCTCATCAACTGAGGTACCTTGCTCAGTGGATTTCCCTTTCCTTCTACACACTCACATTCCACCACTTCAGCAATATGCATTTTGAGCAGTGCATCACTAGACTTACTCTTCTTTATATTTTCAGCAATAGTGATTGCTCTAGTCGTAGAATCTCCCATTAGTTTCTTTAAATCAGATCTGGTAAAAGATCTTCTATTGAATTTCTCTTCAATAACCTTTTATTTCTCTTTCGTGGATGTAAGAACCATTTTCCATTTAACCATCCGTCTGAGAGGACGATCATCCTCATTGATGTTTGTAGACTCAGATGAAGGATATCCATCAGCCTCAGGGGTTTCGTAGAACACTAGTTAGGTCGAGAGAAAAATTATGTTTTGGTGGAAGGTTTAGAAAGAAGGTTTTTTTTGGAACTGTGCGGATATAGATTGAAGAAAGGTTATATAAAAAAAAATGAAACAATATGTCAGGTCCCTGAATAGACGCGTCGCTTAAATTAAAATGATGGGTCAACGGTTAGAAGAGTCGATGACTAACACATAGAGATCTTGACGGATCTTATTTAATTGTTTAAACCAAGTGTAAAGAGTGCTAACCTTGTGAGGGACCAGGTCCTCAACTGCAAATGAGATTTGATTCCTGAATGGTTCTGACCATTCTTTGATCCTGTGATTTTCATGAGTGTATATATGCAACAGGTACATGATTGTTCTCACTTTAAACAATGAATTACAAGTAATGAGGATGCCTTACATTTAGATAATAGCCAAAACAAGGATTGGATTCTTTTGGATGGGACTAGATCAATGCATGTTCATCATTCCCATCTTCAACCTATTGTTCTCAAATTTATCCTTATTGTGAGCTTTGCTGAAGATATCTGCAATCTGATCTTCCGTCCTACAGTACAATATGATGATGCTCTTTTTTTCAACATTATCTCTCAAGAAGTGGTGTCTAACATCAATTTGTTTTGTCCTTTTGTGTTGGACATTATTCTTTCCCATGTTCACTGCGCTGGTGTTGTCACACATGATAGGAATAATGTTTATATGAACTCCGAAATCATCCAGTTTTTGCTTGATCCATAGAAGTTGAGCACGATAAGGAGCATTTGTAGCGTATTTAGCCTTAGATGTTAAGAGAGCTACTGATTTTGCATTTTGGTTCCCCAAGAGATGAGTGAGGATCCAAGGAAATATGTCATTCCAGAAATGCTCTTCTTGTCCACTTGATATCCTAAAAATTCAGCATCTGCATATCCCACTAATTCAATATAATTTCCTATAGGGAAAAACAGAACTAGGTCCCCTATTTTCGTAAGAAACCTCAGGATCCTCTTAGCTGCCTTTAGATGAGATTCCTTGGGGTGTGCTTGGAACCGTGCACACATTCCCATGCTGAATACATATTTGTAAAATTGGCATCCTCAAATCCAGGTTGATGTTTGACGTATACTTCTTCTTTCAGATCTCCATTATGAAAAACACTTTTGACATCCGTCCGAGGAAATTTGAACCCCATGAAAGCTGCAAATGCTATGAGGATTCTGATAGCTTCCATTATAGCTACAGGAGTAAAAGTCTTGTCATAGTCGATGTCTTCTTCCTGATTAAACCCTTGAACTACCAATCAAGACTTGTTTCTAGTGATAGTCCCACTTTCATCCAATTTATTTCTAAATATCCACCTGGTCCCTATGATGGTTTTGTCACCAGGTTTTAGGACCATGTACCACAAATTGCTCTGCTAAAACTGATATATTTCATCTTGCATAGAGATTATAAAGTAAACATTCATCAGGGCTTCTTTCACATTTTTAGGCTCAAAAGTAGAGATAAATGCCGAGAAGCCAACCAAATTCCTTATGTTTGTCCTGGTTTGCATTCAAGAATTCTGTTGAGATATGAAATTTTCTAGGGGATAGGATGAAATATGCTTCCATTTGGATCTCGAACCCAAAGGTTGTGGTTGATCCATTTGTTCTTTCTCATTTTCAAAATCATCATTCACAAGTGGATGAGTTTCCACTTGACTTGCATCATTGGAGGGACAAAGCCATATATCAGGATGGTTGTCTTCTAGTACCTTCTCAGATGGAATAAGATCAGCAGCATCAGAGTTTAGATTCAACCCCACGTTAGTCTTACGGGTTTCATTATTCTGTAGCTTGAATAGCTCAGCAGTTCATCATCATCATCATTCATATCTCTGTTTTTCAGATCACCACTCTCATTAAAGACCACATGAACACTTTCCTCAATACATAATGTTCTTTTGTTGAAGACTCTATAAGACTTGCTTGAAGATCAGTACCCCACATACACACCTTCATCACTTATGGGATCAAATTTTCCTAGATCATCTTTGCCATTGTTTAGTACCTAAAAGGCCTTAGGTTGCTTAGCTTTGGGTTCTTGCCGTTGAGTAGCTTATAGGGTTTTTTTTGTTCAGGAGAGACATGATCAAATTTGTCACATAACATGCAACATTGATTGCTTCAGCCCAATAGTTTTGAGGAAGATCTGACTCAATGAGCATGGTTCTGGGAATGTCTACTAGAATTCTGTTCTTCCTTTCCACCACACCATTTTGTTGAGCTGTTCTGGGCGCTGAAAGGTTATGGTTGATACCATTTTCTACACAGAAGACATCAAGTTTCGTATTTTTCCACTCTGTTCCATGGTCGGATCTGATCCGAAACATTAACACATCAACAGTCTCAGACTTTGACTTGGGAAACATAGTACACATGTATGAATTCAAGGACCCTTGAGAAACTGACCTGCTTCTTTGACTTGAATGAGGATCTGGTTTGTTTCTCTTCTAACACATGCATCACAAACTTTATTGTCACTAAAATTTAGGTTTGGCTGACCATGGAAGAGCTCACACGACCTAGTCTCCTATGCCACAATTCAACACTTTCACTTTTAGCACTTAACAATGTCAGATTGTCTTCATGAGTTGTTTATAGTTCTGCCACATACATGTTTTTTTCCTCCTTCTGGTCATTAGAATCACATTTCTTGTAGACAAACAAGTAACAATGCATTTGTTTGACAAAAACTTGACTTAATTCACTTATTACAAATTTGGGAAACACTTAGGAGACTGTACTTTTACCAACCAACATATCACAAATTTTCAATGAATTAATATTCTAGAAAATTTCTAACTTTTCTAACTCCAAGAATATACCCTTTTTTGCCATCGCCAAAAGAGACACCTCCCTTTTGAAGTGCCTTAAGTGAAAGGAAGTTGTTTGGTGTTTCCAGTCATGTTCTTTGAGCAGTCGTTGTCCATATACTAGCACTTACTGATACTTCTTTCACTCAACTGCAACAAACATTACTTGTTAGACTTGGGAACCCACTTCAATCTGAGTTCCCAATAAACTAAAAATGGTGATAGTGTTTTTTGTCCAATATGGCAGATCTGTCCTCTTCAAATTTGAGGCTTACAAACTGGACATTGTCCTCTCTTTCTAGCAATTTCCCCTCTAAGATTATTTCCAGTAGGACCTGGTCCCCCTAGATCAAACTTTTTATGCTTAGAGAAGACATAGAATTTTTCTTGTGAAGCTTTCCAGGCAGGACAATTTCTTTTTAGATGACCAATTTGACCACAGCGAAGACACATTAAATTGTCTTAGAAAAACACATATTTGATGTAGGGGTTGTAAGGAGGAGTAATGTTCAGACTATAGTAGCTTTGACTGGTAATGTTAGATTGAAGTTTGGTGGAGCTGGTCCATTTTAAGGAAATTTGAAGTTCATGCTTAAGACGGATAAGGGACCTCTCCATCTGATCATTTCTTTCCTAGACTAAGGCAAGTCTGCTCTCAGCTATGTTTAGATTGCTTTCTAACTATGCCTTTAGATTAGTGACTTCCCCCTTTCTTTTTCAAGATTTCTCAATCATTAAATCCAGTTGCTCCTTAAGTTCCAGTTTTTCATATTCTAGAACCATCACTTGTTCCTCAAGAAAAGACATTTGAACTACTGTTGCTACCTTTTCTTCATTTAGACCATCAAGACTTCTATTCATGAAGTCCTTTTCACTGGTTAACTCTATAAAAAATTCAATCAAAATATAGGCTAGTTTTCTCAATCTTTTAACAGAAAGAGTATTCAAGTTTTGCTTTATGTAAAGAAGAGTTACCTCATCTTCATCATCTGATTTGGCCATGAGGGAAAACATGCCATCAAATATGTTAGCCTCATCTTGAATAACCAGCATGGATGCGTTGTTAGGACACTCTGATTGTCCTAATGCACTTGAAGAATTTCCCCACACGACAAGAGCATTCTTCACAGCGTAGTCAACTACATCTTTTCTTGCATTTTTATTGTGTACCAGGTCCCTTTCTTTTTTTATTTTCATCTCCAGGTCTTTGATACTCTCTGTTTTCAGCGTTGAGCATCGGGAAATCTCTTCTGAAGTGCCCTGATTGTCCGAATTTGTGGCAACGATCACTAGCAGTAGCAGCCCAAGAAGGATTTCCCTCTTTTCTAAGCCCTCCATGCTTTCTTAATATTTTCTGAAATCTCTTGGTGAGATAGGTTATGTTATCTTCTTTACTAGAGGCTTCACCTGGTGTTATTTTGAGGACTAAAGACTTGTCTTTCTTAACTTCCTTCTTTGAGATGTCTTGATTTTTGTTCATTTTATGAGTCTTTAGATTCCAAGAGTGCATCCATTGTCAGAACCTTCAGATCCTTAGCTTCAATGATATAATCCACCTTACTCTCCCATTAATTAGGAATAATTCAAAGAACCTTCATGACCTTCTTGTTGGTGCTGATGGGTTCTCCATGTTAGGTTGTGGTGTCTGATTAACATTTGATGTACTATCATATATTAATTTTAAGCTATACTATTCATTCTCTATTTATTTTCTGTAACAGTTCATACTCTGAATCATTAATATATACCCCACCGCCGTGGAAGTTTACCCAAGAGGTTTTACCACGAACTATTGGTTTCTCTCTTTCTCTCTCTAGATCTCTCATCTCTATCTCAAAAGTTTGTGTGTTCTTCATTCGTCAAGTGTGTGTGTGTGGATTCGATCCTAACAATTGGTATCAGAGCTAAGGAGATTTAACACGATCATTGAAGATGGATAGTTCGAAACTTTGAATCGAGAAGTTTGATGGATTCAATTTTAGTTTCAGGAAGATGCAGATCAAGGATTATCTGTACCAGAAAGATCTTCACGAAGCGTTGACCGAGGTGAATCCGGAATCTATAACGGAGGAGCAGTGGAAGCTCAAGGATAACCAAGCTCTAGGGTTGATCCGGTTGACTTTGTTAAGAAACGTGGCGTTCAACATCGTGAAGGAGAAGACTACATCCGATCTGTTGAAGGCACTGTCAAACATGTATGAAAAACCATCGGGGATTAACAAGGTATATTTGATGCGTAAATTGTTCAATTTATAGATGTCTGAGATTGGATCTGTTGCTGATCATATAAATGAGTTCAATATGATTGTGAGTCAACTCAGCTATGTGGATATTAATTTCGAAGATGAAATTAAGGCTTTGATTTTGATGTCATCTCTGCTCGAGTCTTAGGATACTGTTGTTGTTGCGATTAGCAGTTCCCGTGGATCTGAGAAACTGAAGTTTGATGAAATCTGTGATGTTGTTCTTAGCAAAAGTATTCACAAACAAGAAGTGGGAGATTCATCGGGCAGCGCTCTCACCGTTGAGTGAAGGGGCAGAAGTAGGGCAAAAGGCCAAAATCAACATGGTCGATCAAAATGAGTGAATCGAGGGAAATCTCCGAACATATCAAATGTGACTTGTTCGAACTGTGGAGAAAAAGGGCACTTTCGGACGAGCTGTACAAAGCCAAAGAAGAAGCAGAATCAGAAATCTGGAGATATCAATGATTCTGTAAATTCAGTAGAGGACATTGGGGATGCTCTAATCCTTAGTGTGGACAGCCCGGTCGAATCATGGATTTTGGATTCTGGTGCATCTTTCCATTCATCTCCAAGCAAGGAGTTGTTCCAAAATTTCGAATCTAGAAATTTTGGAAAGGTGTATCTTGATGACAATAAATCCTTAAAGATTAAAGGAAAGGGGAATGTTTGCATAAATACCCCCTCGGGAAACCAGTGGACATTTGAGGATGTCAGATATATTCCTAGGCTCAAGAAAAATCCGATCTCTGTTGGTCAGTTGGATAGCACGGGATATATAGTAGAGTTAGGGAAAGGTTCATGGAAGATTCTGAAAGGTGCTATGGTAGTAGCTCGTGGCACCAAATCTAGAACCTTGTACACCACTGCAGGGTGTATTAACATGGCCGCTGTTGTTGAAGGTGCTTCTGGTTCATGTCTGTGGCACAACAGACTTGGACACACGTGTGCTAAAGAAATGAAGATGCTGGTTGCAAAATGAGCATTAGAGGGCCTGAAGTTTGTTGATATGGGTCTTTGTGAGAGCTGTGTTATGGGCAAACAGAAAAGAGTAACCCTCACAAAGACTCCCAGAGAGTCAAAGAAAGTACGGTTTGAAATGGTCCATACAGATGTTTGGGGACCATTTCCAGTATCATTAATTGGAAAATCTAGATTCTATGTTAGACTCATTGATGATTCCAGCAGGAAGGTATGGGTTTACTTCTTGAAGCATAAGTCAGATGTGTTTGCAACTTTCAAGAAGTGGAAAACTAAAGTTGAGAATCAGACCGGTTTGAAAATCAAATGTCTATGGTCTTATAATGGAGGAGAGTATGACAAATCGGAGTTCAAGGCATTCGGTGCAGCTGAGAGAATCAGATTAATGAGAACAGTTCCTGGTAAGGCAAGGCAGAATGGAACTGCTGAGAGGATGAAAAGAACATTGAATGAACGTGCAAGGAGTGTTAGGATACACTGTGGGCTGCCCAAAACATTTTGGGCGAATGCTGTGAGTACAGTTTCATACTTGATAAATAGGGCACCATCAGTTCCTTTAGGGTTCAAGATTCCAGAGGAGGTGTGGACAGGAAAAGAACTCAAGTACTCACACTTGAGGAGTTTTGGTTGCACTGCTTATGTTCATGTTTATCCAGAAAAGAGAGACAAGTTTGATGCCAAGGCTGTGAAGTGTTACTTCATAGGCTATGGTTCTGATTTGTTTGGTTACAGGTTTTGGGATGACAAGAACAGAAAGATCCTGAGACATTGTGATGTGACATTTGATGAGTATGTCATGTACAAGGACAGAGAGCAGAAGGTTCTAGAGATTACAAAGCAAGTGGCAGTTGAGGTTGAGTTAGAGAAGAGTAACCCCATAGATGTTGAAGTAGATACTCAACCAACTCCTACTGAAGAATCCGAAGTGGAGCAAGTTACACCTGAGCAAATGTTAAGAAGATCATCTAGAACCATAAGGGCACCAGATAGGTATTCACCTTTATTAAACTATCTATTGCTCACTGATGATGGGGAACCAGAGTCTTTTGATGAGGCCCTACAGGTGGAGGATTCGATCAAGTGGGAGCAAGCCATGGATGATAAGATAAGGTCAGTTGAGAAGAATGACACATAGGTGTTGACTGAGTTATCTGCAGGGAAAAGAGCTTTACTGAACAAGTGGGTGTTCAGAATCAAGACTGAACCAGGTGGAAAATGAAGGTTCATGGAACATTTAGTGGTTAAAGGATATTCATAAAGGAAAGGTAACAATTATGCTGAAATATTTTACCTTGTTGTGAAGTTAACCTCTATTCGAATTCTGTTGAGTATTGTTGCATCAGAGAATTTGCATCTAGAGCAAATGGATGTAAAAACAACATTTTTACATGGAGATATAAACAAAGAGATCTATATGCAGCAACCGGAAGGATTTATTGTTCCAGGCAAGGAACATATTGTGTTCAAGCTCACCAGAAACTTGTATGGACTAAAGCAAGCACTAAGGCAGTGGTACAAGAAGTTTGACTCCTTTATGATCAAGTGTGGATTCAGCAAAACTGAAAAGGATCCGTGTTATTACTTCAAGAAATACACTTATTCATATGTATTTCTACTCTTTTATGTGGATGATATGTTGATTGCAGGATCTAGTATGAGGGATATTAAAAATCTGAAGACAAAGTTGTCTACAGTGTTTGAGATGAGAGATTTGGGTCCAGCAAAGCAAATTTTTGGGATGAGGATTTCTCGGGATAGATCTGCTGGAACTTTAAATATATCTCAGGAGTTGTACATTAAGAAGGTGTTGAGCAGATTTAGGGTTAATGATGCTAAACCCAGGACTACTCCATTGGTAAATAAATTTAAATTGTCAAAGGAGCAGTCACCCAAGAAAGCCGAGGAGCGTAAGCATATGGCACTCGTTCCATATGCTTCAGCAGTTGGGAGTTTGATGTATGCATGGTCTGCACTAGACCTGATATAGCACATGCAGTGGGAGTTGTTAGCAGGTACATGTCAAACCCGGGGAAAGAGCATTGGGAAGCTGTGAAGTCACTTCTGAGATATCTGAGAGGTACATCCAGTACTTTACTTTGTTTTGGCAAAGGCAAGGTGACTTTACAGGGTTTTGTGGATGCTGATTTTGGTGGGGATGTGGAATTGAGCAAGAGTATATCCGGGTACATTTACACCATAGGTGGAATAGAAGTGAGTTGGATGTCCAGACTTCAGAAGTGTGTTTCTCTTTCATCCATTGAAGCTGAGTATGTGGCAATAGCTGAAGATGGAAAACACATGATATGGAGGACATATTATCTGGAGGAATAGGGCAAGAAGTAGAGCGAGAAGATTCTTTACTCAGATAGCCATTGTGCCATACAATTGGTGAAAAATCCAGTCTATCATTCGAAGGCAAAGCACATCAGAAGGCGGTACCATTTCACTCGCAGGACAGTGAAGGATGGTGATATGTGCTTGGAGAAGATAGAGGGTGCAAAGAACCCGACAGACATGTTGACAAAATGTGTTGATGTTGGGAAACTGGGGTTATGCAAAACCTCAGTTTGTCTTCAGTAGTTGTTGCTACAGATGTTGCGGTGCGTTAAAGATATTGATGATGAAGAGATTTTTTTTTGAGAATGTATTTTTTGGATGACTGATTCAGTCTACAAGTGGGAGAATTGTTAGGTTGTGGAGCCTGATTAACATTTGATGTACTGTTCATTCTCCATTTATTCTCTGTAACGGTTCATACTCTGAATCATTAATATATACCCCACCGACATGGAAGTTTACCCAAGGGGTGTTACCACGAACTATTGGTTTCTCTCTTTCTCTCTCTATATCTCTCATCTCTCTCTCAAAAGTTCTGGTGTTCTTCATTCATCAAGTATGTGTATGTGTGATTTGTATCAAACACTCCAAGGCTTCACAGCTCGTTTGTTATGGATGAGAGTTTAGTATACATGTCATGAATAGTTTCCCCCTCCTTCATCCTGAAGGTTTCATATTGACTGATCAACATGTCTACTTTTGATTCCTTCACCTGCTCGGTACCCTCATGAGGAGTCCTCAGACAATCCCATATCTCTTTTGCTGATTCACATGTAAAGGTCCGATTGTATTCTTTACCACCTATGCCACATACCAACATTTTCTTAGCCTTGTATCCCTTGTCGATTTTCTTTCTATCTGCTTCGTTGTAATGTTGGCGAGTTTTTGGAACAACTTTATTTGTTTCACCATCCCTCACTTCAACAATTTGAATGAAGGGTCCATCCAATACTATGTCGCGTAGCACGCTATCTTCAACCATTAGATTGTCATGCATTCTTGTCTTTAAACCGCGGTGGTCGTGTTAAAGATTGTCCTTCTTTTAGGTTAAGTCAAGCAGCCATTCTAATGTTGGAACCACTCTCTTGGTGTTAACCAGTTAGAGAGCACCTGCTCTTATATCGACTGATATAATACGTGTGTCCACTATCAGTCAACTGACCAGGTCTTTTGACTCAAACAGATTAAGAACGAAGAGTAAATAATAGCAAGAACACAACACAAGAAGTTTGCATGGAAACCTCCTTGTTCAAGGGAGTAAAATTCCGAGCCGTCACACAAAATTTTTAATTTTTTTCACTAATCTTCTCAAGCAAAAGTGAAACCCGGTTAGAACCAATGTAAGAAAAAGTCATTAATCTCATGTCAAGTAATGTAACTATTATTTGAAGAGCCTAAGAGGATACAGTACCCCCACTAAGCTATCACCACTAGACAACTTAGAATTCGACTAACCAACACGCAGGTTGCCCACTAAATCACCATGCTCTACATGACTTAGAACTCTACTAAGAAGCACACAAGGCTACCCACTAAATCAGTTGGACTCAACTAATTTAGGATTTTCACACCAAACAACTCTCTGATTCCTTTATAGATGTAGGAATAAATTTACAATATGTGTACAGAAGAATTATTCTAAGATAACTAAGCTTTCAGCTCTTTCTGATTCGAATTGATCTTGAGGATTTTTTTCACTCCTTTTTTTGTGAGCCTTTGCAAGAGTTCTTGAGAATTTTCAAGTTACAAAAACTAAGGTTATGACTATTGGACATAATATTTCTGTGTAATAGTCACAACCTCCGATATAACGCCATTAGCCAAGGCTTCTGCAGCTTCTTCCACTGTTGGAGAGTGCGCACCAACTTTTTGTACTTTTTTCAGCCTGGCAGTGAGAGGTTTGTCGCACCAATGACCAGGTCCCTTCATAAGGTGTAACAACCCTAAAAATGACTAAAATAAATACTTAAGGTTATTTACTTATTATTTAAAATCTGAAATTTTAAGGGAAAAATGGTCCTCTCATGTATAATTAATTAAATTAGATTTTAAGTATTTAGGAGAGTCTTAAATTGACTAAGTCATTATCTAAGCCTAAACAACTTCACACGTTTCACTCTCACGTCTATCACATTCTCACGTTCAAACTCTATTGTTTTCTCTCTGCCAATTAACTTGAAGAACGGAAAACATAACAAAGGTTCTTCACACTTGAAGAATCACGAAAAAAAATCTAAGAAAACACGCTAATCAAAAGCGTTAAGGCAAGGGAGATATCCGTCGAGTTGGTGGTGAAACTTTAGGTAAGTTGGACTTGGTTTTGGAGGAAGTTTGGGCAGAAAATTCGACGTTTGAACATCAATTAAGGTATGATTTTCTTACCTCTTGGTTTATTTCCCAAGAGACCCCTTAAGGTTCAAAATATTCACTCCAAAAACTAGGATTGTTCCCCTCTTGCATGTCCCTGTTACTAGCTCCCATTGAACTTTATGTTGGGTATGTTTGCTGGTACAAAGTAGAGATGAAATGTATTTACGTGATGTTTATGTTTAAATATGCATGTTCCAAATTGTGTGAATAATAATTATGTTGTTCGAAATCATGTGAAACAGTTGATGTGAGTGTGCAATGTGTGGCAGTCAAGTAGTCACTGTTTTGGGATTTATGAAAGTATGTAAATTCTTGTATGTTATGTGTTAACGTTGTGCACAATGTGATGTTCATATGGTGTGTGACGTTACAAATTTTGAGTGAAAACTCTTGACTAATGTAACTACTAAACTACACCTAACAATGCACTAAATGATTGGTGAAATACCCTAAGAAACTGACATGAAAAGGTTGATGTAAGGAAGCTAAAAATTAATTTTAAAAAATTCCAGCTTAGTGTACTTTAAATTTATTCAAGAAGGGGGTTAAAATATGGAAATTTAATACATTTAAAAGAGGTGAGGCCACCAGGGTTCGAAACTGTGACCTCACCCTTTAGTTACTGGAATTTCATGGGCAAGAAAAAGAAAAAAGGGGGCTAGGGGGGAATCGAAATGGGGTCTGTTGGGTTAGTAAGAAGAGAATAAGAATTAAAATAAAAAAATTGGAGGAGTGAGAATCGAACCTACGACCTCCAGGTAGCGAGTGAAAGAAGAGAAAAATAAAGAAAGGAAAAAGTGAGGCGTGTGAATCGAACCTACGACCTCAAGGCTGGAAATGAGAAGGCAATTTAAATAAGGAAAAAGTAAATAAAGTGAGGCTGTGGGGGATCGATCCCACAACCTCACTGCCTAATGCCTAGACTAGTGAGTTTTAATTAAAAATTTAAATAAGGAGGCTGTGGGGGTTCGAACCCACAACCTCCCAATGCTTTAGCGAAATTAACAACAAAAATAAGGAGGATATAGGGGTTCGAACCCACAACCTCCCAATGCTATAGCGAAATTAAAAAAAATAAAAAGGTTGTGGGTGTTCGAACCCACATCCTCCCAATGCCCTGGAATTTTTTTTAAATTAAATTAAAGAATGAAATGGAAGAGGTTGTGGGGGTTCGAAGCCACAACCCTTCGGCCAATTTAAGAGGAAATCAAGTAGAAAATTTAAGGTACAACGTTAATGTGGGAGTTCGATTTAGAGTTCCAATATTATGGAATTAAAAACAAAATCAATAAAAAAAATGTAAATGTCATCCAAGTTATTCGAATTTGGGTTTCCTTGCCCAAACTTCCGTATTGATACACAAGTCATACGTGGACAAAATATCCAAGAATAATGCCACCTACTTAGGTCGAAATCAAGATTTTGACATATATACAAGATAAAAAAGTCTTGTACTACATAATCTTAGGAATTTATGAATCAATTAATGAACTATGAATGAAGCCCCATGGCTGGTTTGTATAGACTCATAAGTCTAGCGTACGTTCAAAAGTAAGTGAACCTAAGATGTATGTAATGAAATGATAAACCCTAGAAGGGTTAAGTATGAGTGTAAGATACACTAAATGGACAAGTGCATTGGCTTAAGATGAGATGAACAATGAAATGAGGAAATGAACAATGAAATGATGAAACCTTAGAAGGGTTAAGTAAGGGTGTGAAACACACTAAATGGCCAAGTGCATTGGCATATGATGAAATGAACATTCACGTAATAAGAGGTGGGTAACTATGAAAAGCAAAGGTGCTAATGATAAGGAATGTGGTGACAAGATGATATGAGGCTAATGTAAATGATGAGAATAGTCTCAAATGAGCCTAAGTAAATGTTACCAAAACATACTCACCTATGAGAGTGTAAGATAATGAGGAGACCAGTCTCTATGAACACTCTAATGAAAGTATTGAGTTTAACATTCTTAATACTAATGATGAGTTGAGAAATCATCTAATAAGATATGATGTTCTCATACGAGAAGCCAGCTTCCATGACGTATGAGATGAATGAAATGGAACTTTATACTGAGCACCGATAGGCTAGCTGTGATAGGTGATGCTTACTTTCGGGAAGGGCGGAGGTTCACGTAACTCTAATGAGATGAGACTGTCCGGCTTGCCGGGTATGGTCTCCCTATATCTTCTAGTCTTCGAACCTATACAACCAATATAGGAATCTGGCAGGGTTAAATTCCCATATACTCTAGCATGTTTTAGGTCACTTTGGCCAGTGATTCCACCTCTTTTTGGTATGGGGGAGACACTGGATTTCATGATGCTCACATGATCTGTGTCGGTTAAAGTTAAAGTTCCCAATAAATGAATGAGGCCAGCCTCAAATGATGCACATTATGAAAACAATGATACCAAAGGTGTAGAGATAGATTAATCAAAAGGTGAGTTAGATTCATGTAATGACATTAGGTCATTCTTGGTCATCTCAAAATGAACCTAATGAAAGCCTTAAACTACATCTTAGGTATACCTAGTGTTTACACTGGCCTATGAATGAAATAAAATGGAGTACGTATGAATGAACGAAGCAGACTCTGTGCTTGCTAATGAATGCTCCCTAGTTGAGGTTCCATCTGTTGAGCCCTCATTTCTGGGATGTCTTGATTGTAAGTCCATGATTCCAAGGTCTCATGGCATATGAATGAATGATATTAAAGAAGTTATGTGCTACTTGCAAAATGTGTTGTATGCTATATGATATTTACTGCGTGTAAATGTTATGTGCTGTGTGAAAATGTGAAAAGTATGATGATGTACGTTATTCTCATGGCATAACTTTGCTATCCAAATCTGGAAAGCTCACTGAATTTCCTAATCCAAATTTGGAAACCTTCCTAATTGCAAATTGGCAAGTCCACTGACTTGACTTCCAGAAGTCATATTGTTAGGAAATAGCTATTCTTTCTCATGCATGTCCTTGGTGTGTACTTGCATAACCCATACTTAGTACAATAGTGTAATAACCCTATACAAACTCTATTATTTTAGGTGTAGGCACATTGAACGATAGAGCTACAAAATCTTCACTGCAGTTATCCGGATGTTCAGCATTCATCAGGCTTTGGTAGGTCCTCATGCTTTCGAGGATGCTGCTGTTTTATGTTCTAGCTTAGTTTTAGAGTTGAGCTAGTGGAGCCTGTTCCACTAGCGTTCCTTTCCTGTTTTTATTCAGAATATGTATTGGTGCCATTTTGAAAATTATACTCTTAATAAGAATTGAATTATATCTTTCAGTTGCTTATCTCTTAATGTTAGATGGTTGATGGTGAACAATTACATATTTATGAGAATTTTTTTATAAGTATTTTAAGAATTAAAAAGTTTCAAATTTTTCGATAAAATTAACCTTTGTAAAGTAAGAATGACGTAAGTAGGTTTATCTACGACCTCTAGAGGTCAACGACGCCGGTCTCTCCTGGGGGTCTAGATTCTGGTCGTGAGATAACGTCCCTGGGTTTGTCAAGTCTTCAGTTGGAGACCGGTTACCAACCACTTGTAACTTTTCTAGCATGGCAGTGGAGATAATGGATCACACCATGGACCAGGTCCCTTCACAAGGTCTCTAGGTTTGTAAAATCACCAAAACTACAAATAACAAATATATTGAAAGGAGAGAACTTAACGTATTTGATACTGTTTGGGAGGGGATAAAATCATTTAAACATATACATATCTTCCTCCAGAGCAAGTAGTTATTCTGTGAAAAGCAGCCTCCTGAAAAGTTTTTATAAGCTAAACAGGGATGAAACTGCAAAAATAATTCAAATAAGGACGTAATGAAATTCGCAATGCAAGCCATCTAATGGAATTAAGAACTAGTTGGCTTGATGGATGGATGGACGGACGGACGGACAGACTATATCCACTAGAAATTGAATGGATCAGACTCTCTTGGCTTGTTAAGAAAGAATTAAAATAATGAAGCCACCAAAACTAAATTTTCAATTCTTACATTTGCTACTAATTAATCCTTTTTTGAAACTATTACTATACCACCCTACTACTTGTATTACTCCTTTAAATGCTTCCATATAATCCTTTCCTTAAATAAAACAAAAAAGAAAAATATACTACCACACAACATACAGTTTTTATATGTAGGCCTAGGGGTGTACAAACAAGCTATAATTATGCAGAAAATCGCGTTGTAATAATTAAACAATAAATTTTTGATAGTCTTGCTAATTTCGAAAACATGCAAAATTGAAGGATTTTGTTCTATCGCATAGATGGGGTTGGAACTGTCTCGAAGCAGAGATGGAAAATTAAGATGAACTAATAAATAAATTGTAAAGAGTAAGAGCAGAAGCCGACTTTAGTTTTTTCATATGGATCAAGATAATGAATTTATTAATGTTTTGGTATTTGAGTTGAAATAATATGATGGAGTAGGAGTGAAAGGAAAAAATGCATAAATTTGAAAGAAAGAAAAAACTTTTTTATTCATTATTTTTTGGGGGGAAGGAAAACAAATACATAGAATCCATTAATAGTTAAGCCGTCCCCTTTATTATAAGATAGAAAGAGAAGAGATTCAATTAAGCCTTGTATGGAGCTGGGAGGGGCATGCCCTTCACAACACCGCAGAGAGGATGGTTATCAGGGAGGTTGTATTCATCTCTCAAGGAGCGGCTTGGTGAGAGAACGCTGAAGTACATTTGCTCTCCCAAATAAGTCTTCTCCCACATCTCTGACCTCAAGTTCCACATTCCTGCATTATCAAATGTCAACATTATTGCTGCCCATGAGTTTGGATACACCTGGATGTTGTTCCTGCTTGTTGCGTCCACTAAGTTGTAGTTCTTTCTCTTCTCTGCGCTCCACCTCCCTGGCTCAACAGCTACTGCAAAGAAGGAATATCCGTCAAGGTGATAAGTCCTGATGCTCTTCTCGTGGTTCTCAAAGATGATCTCCACAAAGTTACGGTAGGTGGTGTTTTTCACATTTGGGGCAACAGTTAGCTTGCTTGGGTCAGCTGGGGCTTCATCAGCCATGAGATCATACTTGAAACTCTTATCGGCAGCTCCAAAGTACTCTACAAGCTTCAATGGAGTTTCGGTATCTGAGTGAGAGATACCGTTCAAACCATATCTAAGCTTACCATTTACTTGGCCCATAGAGTTGACAATCTTGATGGTACGGGTGATGTTGATCTGTCCGTAATGGTAGGAACCCTGAGGGTTGGGACGGGCAGCACTAGCGGTCAAGTTCCATCTGAAGGAGCGGAACTGGTTCATGGACCAGGCAATGCCTTCAGTATTGTCTGGTGGGGATGCTGGGAGCTCAGGAGATGCTGGGCCCTTTCCATTGGCATAACGGATGATGGCCACAGAGGAGAGTTCTTGCTTCAAGAACCTGCTTGAAACAACCAAGTAATAGTCCTTGGGCTCCTGATTAGCAGTCACCAATACTGAGAGGCACTGACCAACATGGATATCCAATGAATCGTAGATGTTTTGTACGGTGTGGGATCCCTCTAGCTCGACTAATTTCATTGGGTGACCTTGGAATCTAACGTTGACTGAGGACCTCATGCCAAGGTTACAGAATCTGTACCTATAGGTCTTGCCAGCCTCCATGGTAAAGAGTGGCTCTTTTGCCTCTCCAACCTTAGCAGACTTACCATTGATGATGATGCCATCAGGTCTGCCAACGGTGTGTCCACCATCTAAAACCTTTTTCAAAGTCTTGTGGCCCTTGTTGTACCAATCACCGACAAAGACATTGTACTCATCGGCAGGATTGTCAAAAGGAACAGGGATGAGAGCACGACTGTGGACATTGATGGCACCATAACCACCTGCTGCTCGGTGCAAAGCTGTGGTAGGGAAGTAGTAGTAGCTACCAATCTGGTCCTTGACCTGGAATCGGTAGGTAAAATTTTGACCAGGCATGATTGGGCACATGGTTCCTGGGGTACCATCTTGCCATGAGTTCTTCCTATGTTGGACACCGTTCCAGGTGAATAGGAATGGCTCATCCAAATTATTGAAGACATTGACGACAATATTGTTGTTGGAGGTACAATTAATTCTAGGCCCAGGGAACTGGCCATTGATGAGAATACCTTGTTGTGGCACGCCCAATGGAGAGACTGTGCCATAGGTAACGTTCCAGTTAAAGTAGAGGTAAGGGTCCTCAGCTATTACCCCTACTGAGAGGCAAAGTAGCAAAGCCACAACTGTCACTTTACCACTCTCCATGACGATGTTTCTTTTTTTTTTTTCTATTTTTGATGACTCTAGTAATTTTTTTGGGAGTTTTATATATTTTTACTCTCACAAGAAGAAGAGGTGAGGCTTCTTCTTCTTTTTTTATTAGTTCTTCTTCCTGCTAGAGCTTGCACTATTAACCATCTCCATCACCGCCTTTTATAATAAAAATTATACCTTTCACAACCCTATGTTTATTACCGAAATAATCTCGTTTCCTCCCATTTCATTGTTGGCCTAGTCTTTCTCGCCTTCCTTTCAGCATAACCACTTTTAATTCCTTATTTTTTTTTGCTTTTCTTTTTTACTTGGTGAAGGATTCACATACACTTTTTATGTTATAATTATAATATAATTCACAATTATTTATTTTATCTTTTTTTATTTCATTTTAAACTTTTGCTAAATAAAAGGATCGCTTATTTCATTCCATATTTTTGTAAGCAAGCAAGGATCAAAGTTGAAGATAGAAAGTTCGAAACAATTTTAGTTATATGTAAGTTGTAACAGTGGATGCTCTCACATATAGAAACTCATGCACATACACGTGTGCATACTTCACAATAAACAGAATTATCATATTAAAATAAAATAAATTGACAACACAATTTTAATATTGCTGCATATTAAAAAAAAATCATATTCAATATGACTTGACATTAGCCAAAAAAAAAAAAAAAACCGAACACCATACGATATATATATATATATATATATATATATATATATATATATATATATATATATATATATATATATATATATATATATATATATATATATATATATATAGAACTACTAACATATTTAATAATGTATCATCATATTTTTCTAAGAGTCTGCTTGGAAGTCACGTGGTAAGTGAAAGTAATGTAATTACTAGGATAATAATAACAAACTTAGTAATTACACTTTTATTTTTAATTAGACTGACATGTTTTCTACCTAGTTGCTACATTGTAATTACACTATAATGACACAAGTCATGTTTCGAAGTCAAAGTGTAGTTAGACATTTTTGTTTGGATGCACAATTTATAACAATTGGGTTTCATCATTATAGAAATGTCAATGGGGAAAATTGGATCCGAAAAAACTTTTTCGAACTACTAGGATTTTTTCAACCTTGTCCAGATTTGGAGGAAATTGAAGTCATGAATGTGTAGGGAAATCTGGTAGCAATCAGGTGGAGTAATGGGAATGTGATTACACAATCGGTTAGATAACTCGTTAGGGGATCCATACGACTTTGCGAAATTGAATTTGATTAAATAGACCTCCGGAAATCGATCATAGTAATAATGGTACTTTCTGGGCGTATTTGGGTTAAGAGTATGTTATGAAAGCGGGAAATTGAATTATAGGATTTTTGAGATTTTTCAAGACAGAGCTCACTGGTTCAAAAAGTTCCATTGCAGCGACTGCGCTACAACATGATGGGTGTCACTATAACGGGATGATGGGTTTTAAAATCGTATATAAAACTCTTAGACGACCTTATTTTGTATGTTTGACTTTTTTGGTTAAGAGACGACCCTGAGCTATTTCAACTCATTTTTTACAATTCTTGAAGCTAAAGTTAAGCTTTTCATTCTCGAAATTTATTTTTCGATACATAGAACGTTTTAGAATGGGTCAATATTGAGAACCTACATACTAGCATCTTCAAAGACTACTCGTGCCATGTCTAGACAACATCCCATTCCACTACCTAAACGTTGTATAACTTATCCAATACTAAAATGTATCCTACATATTGAGAATAGACATTAACCGACATAGACCATACTAGCTTGGCATGAAATCCGGAATCTACCCTACTCCGATGGAGGGTGTTATACTTGCCAAGGGTAGAACTAGGACACATCCCATGTAGGCACATGCTTAAGGAATATCAAGGTATACTTGCACTCTAGTCTCATTCTCAAGTAGAGCTACTACCACAAGCATATTCTCTTGGTGCTAGAAATGTTCTCATAGATCAAGTTCAATCACATAAAGGCATATGAAAATGTACCATCTCATAGTCATTGCCTAAACATAATGCACCTACCAAAGATAGGTCCTCTAGGGCTGCCACTCAATGGTTAATAAGGATAGCTCAATGACTTTCCTAGTGATGGTTTCATGCCATTCCGGCCAACCTATACCTAAGTCCACCATCCACACAAGAAGAATATCATTACGACTTTCAACTTTAAGAATATAACAACCTTCTTTCAATATTGAAGGTTCCACATACTAGACTTCTTTATTTATTCAAGGTCATTTACGAGTCATACTTTAAAGGGCACCATCTTAGGTTTACCGATCCTAGACTTTAATTCAACATTCATCCATACACATACAAGACAAAGGTTCTTAAGCCTACTAACTCAAGATGTTCATATCCACATAATTAACATGTATCAAGTAGAGAGACATAGTCTATCAATCAAGAGACACACATTGTCATCATCTTCATGTCACCTTTACAGCAATAGTCAAGTATCATGTAGGAACAAAAAAATCAACCTAACAAGATACACTAATAATACAATAAGAGACATCACCCCAGTCCTTCATGATCACACATAATCAATTAGGAGAATTAATACTTCAACCTCACATATACATATACACATAATCCTTCACATTGATCATATACAAGCTATGACATGATAACACCACATTTACCTAATAATGCCGGCAAGGCCATGTTCATCACTATTATAACACATAAGCACCGCCATCATAAGTGAACCATACCAATTAAAACAATTCAATACCTATACTACCCAATATAGAGAGAATTAGATCAACTTACAACCATTCCATCATAATAATCACAAATACTTGGTCTTCTCAACCAATCCAATTCACAAAGACTCTTACCAATATCCATATACATCAATCCAAACCAATAAAAACCATGAAATTGATCCAAAAAGATACCATATGAATATCCTCAAATTAAGGAAGCCTATATACAATTCTAACATGATTCATACATATATCAATAGCCATATACAATCTACATAAGAATTCAATACTATTAAGTCATGATCAAATTACCCATATAAGAGCCAAAAATAGGAAATCATGATTTGCATGGGTTCATAGAGATTTTAATCTAAAATCATCCAATTAACCTTAATTCAATCATAAATCATTGATTCAAATCATTTTATGTAAGAACCCATGTGTAGAATTCATAATAGAAGATTTCATGTTTTTGATCACTTTGAAAACCATTGAAATTGACTCCTTGAAAGAAAGAGGATTCAAGGATGAAACACCATACCTCCATATATAAGATTAACCCATGAAATTGGAGGAGAAAAACATGGAAATCTGTCTTCTTCCTTGGAGCTTCAAAGCTTCAACAATGTTGGGTCTCGAGAGAAGGAATGGAGAGTTTTTATTTTTAGTTGAGGGTTTATGCTTTGATTGGTAAATTTTGGGGTTTAAAAAGGTTCAATAACCTTCAAATAAAAGTTTCCCAAAGTATCAAAAAGACCCCTGCACTTATTGGACCATTTAACCGATTCAAATTTGACTTAAAAATGACGCGACCAAATCAAGGAAGTCACTGCGCGTTGTGGGGTCACCTCCAATTCTTGGTTCTGGAAAATTTTGAGACAGATGGTTCACGATGGACCGGTGACAAGGAAAACTTTATGGCCTTTAAGTGTGGCAGGCGCGACGCGCAACCACTGCTAAATCCTGGCTGCCTCGGAAACTCGCTTGGCCCTTGTTTGTGTCCTCCTTGGGGACACTTAGTCCTATTTTAGACACCAAACGATACCTTAAAACAAGCACAACATACAAGAACGCACAAGCACGTATAAAGGCTAACTACCGGACGTCTTTGACATCCTTGGACGTTCCACTTCCAAACTCTTCCAAACTTCTCAAACTGACTTCTAACACTATTATTATCCATTTTAAGTCATTAAAGCTCATGACACACATGTTAGGCTCCAGTTTTCTCTAGTTCATTTTTAGGGTCATTACATTCTCCCCCACTTGGACAACATTCGTCCTTGAATAACACTTGCTACATCTTAAATACATTCAAGAATAAAGACCCAAGACCAGAGGCTCATAAACATCCCTCATTGTATGCAATGCACACATATATAGGAGGAACATCAGCTCCACATAACTAAGATACACAAAACACAACAAGAAAGTAGGCACAAAATCTACAACTCATCATGCAATAAGATTCGACCTTTTCAATCATATAAGAGGAAATTCCTTTTCCACATATTATCATACTCATATACATCATTTCTATAGACATTATAACCATTTATTATGAAAGCACAATTTAGCACAAAATTCAAATTCCTTACAATGAAGCATGCTTATTCAATTACTAATGCAACACTTTAAGCAATTTATTTAAGAAGCATGAAAATATGAGAGATAAAACCATATGAACTCATTTTTTATAGCCAACACAAAACCTCATGAAATGCACAATTCAATGAGACCAATGAAATTCATTTTCAGTTAAGACTTCTACACAAAATGCAACATACTACTATAACATTTTAGTTTGAATTGAATAGAATAGAAGAGACAAAAATCCATAACCCAACTGATCATCATACTCCCTTACTTATAAGGAACCCATTAAAGATGAAGATAGAAATCTATAAATTATCGGCATCTTCACCCGATTTGGTCTTAGCTTGGAGAACATATAATAGATTCGTATTTGGTGTACCATCATCCGGAGCATTAGGAGGAACTTGATTGGCCTCTCTTCCTCTTGCCTTAGAGTAGGACAATCTCTCACATTATGATCATCCTTACCACAACCAAAGCAACCACCGGTACCGACTAGGCATTTCCCAAAGTGCTTCTTCCCACAAGTAGCAGAAGTAGGCTTAACCACTTGGGAACCACATCCTCTCTCATAGTTGGCCTTAGGAGTAATAGAACCATCTTTATTTGGAGCCCTCTTCTTAAACTTGATTTAATATTTCTCCTATAATCTTCCACTATCAACATCTCTACTTTCCTTCTCAAGTTTATACTCTTTATTAGATTGAGCATACACCATAAGTCTAGATAGAGTCATGTCACCATGGATCATAGCCGTACGACATTCTTCTTTCACAAGGTTGGAAACACCGGTGACAAACCTACTCATCTCATCCCTTGGGTTAGACACCAAGGATGAATCATACTTAGACAATAGAGTAAACTTCAAATAATACTCTTCCACACTCATATTAATTTTGCTTAAGGTTAATGAACTCCTCAAGCTTCACCTGCCTCCTTTACCAAGGAAAATACATTCCTAAGAATGCCTCCTTAAACTCTTCCCATTCTATAGTCCCCGACTCAACCGACCTATTTTCTTTCCATTTAGTGAACCATAGGTAAGTAACCTTCTTCAATTGATATGAAGGTAACTCCGCCTTCTCCCTAGAAGCCACTACTATAATATGCACTATCATATAGACTTCATCCAAGAAGGCTTGGGGATCCTCTCCCACCTTAGAGATAAGGAAGATAGGATAATTCTTCCTCACAAAGTCCCTTAATCTAGAGGTCATGGTATTCTCTAAATAATTCACCCTAGGCCCAACACCCCTATTCACATGAGTTGTCATGGCTCAGGCTAAGGCAAGAAGAGCCTCTCTAATCTCCTCATTAGTCATGTCTGTGGAAACGACCAGAACCTCATTACCTTGATGCACATTAAGGAATTTCTCACCTTGAGGAACTTGAACACCGTTTGGAGCTTGTCCACCTTGGGGAACTTTTTTACCTCGGGGAGGAACTCCCTAAATCACTTAGTCATCCACTCTCCTTGCCGGTGTCCTTCTCGTATTCATCTCCTATAAACAGCAAGAAAAAGTTCAAAAAATGACACTTATAACTTTTAACTCTACGGCACGACACAAGAGTAGAGAAGAAGGGAAACTCTATCATCCTATAGCCTATCACTCATAGATATATATTGCGACTCACACCGATGAACAAGACTCTACAAGATGCGAATTTTTATGAGACATTGAATCCAAAAGACTACTTCATAACCTTTTGATCTAATACCAAGTTTGTAACGACCCAAGGGTAAACCCTAGAAGAAATTGTATCCTCAAGTATCCACAGGGCATATTCGACCTCTTGGAGGTCTCAGACAAGCCCTTAGACATCATTCATTATATATATATATATATAAATATATATATATATATATATATATATATATATATATATATATATATATATATATATATATATATATATATATATATATATATATATATATGAAAAAAGTGCAAAATTAAAACATTCCACAAGATCATCTTTAATCTCTTTTATAGAAAAACATAGGAAATGCTAAGTCTCTTGTAGACATCTTAGTCTTACGAATATCTTGGGTCACGACCCATACATCAATAAAATAGGAAATATTAAAGTTTATTACAATGTCTTTGAATAGAAAAGCTAAACATAGCTATGCCCTTAAATCAATTAAGGAAAAACCAAACTTGCTTGAAAGGATGCTAATACCCAAGCTTTTCTTCAAATGACTCTCTCAATTTTCACCTACACCTTTAGAGATAAAAACATATGGAATTAGCACAATGAATGCACTAAGTAGGTGATATGCAATAAAACCATGGTAAACAGACATTTGTATAAAAAATGCTCTTTTGAAGAAACTTCATAACATAAGTATAAGAACCATTGTAAGCATATCATAATCATATAAGACATATCCAAGTAAGACCCACAATATAGCATAAACATTACTTAGTAATCATATAAGCATATAAACCTCCCCCCTATGGTTATCCTAATACTTACTTAAGTAAGACAAGAAGAGACCGCACATTATACCCTCTTGAAGCCTACCTAAATATTCCTTAAGCCTATCTAAAGTAAGATTGTTCCGTTTTTATTACATTAACTCACCACCGAATGTTACTTCAAAATTCACCTAAGTAAGACATTAAGTGACCCTCTGTACACCCTCTTCAAGCCTACCTAAGAAACTCTTAAAGCGACCCTATATACAGATCCTTTTCTTCGACTAATATTAACTTAAGTCATAATCACTCATTAAGTCAACTAAGATTCAATTAAGCATTTAGAGGACTTCAAATAATAGTCTTGGAAAAGACCGAGATAACGTACATACTAGCATATTTAAAGCCTCCTCATGCCATGTATAGATAGTGACTCATTCCACTACCTAAACATTGTATAATTTATTTAATAATAAAATATATCCCACATGATGAGAATAATTACTAACCAACATAAACCATTCTATCTAGGCATGGAATTCAGAGTCTACCCTACTCCGATAGAGCGTGTTCTACTTTCCAAGGGTAGACCTAGGACACATCCCATGTAGGCACATGGTTAAGGAATATCAAGGGTTTCTTTGCACTCTAGTCTCATTCTCTAAGTAGATCTTCTACCACAAACATGTTCTCTGGTGCTAGCGATGTTCTCATAGAGTAAGTTTAGTCACATAAGGGCATGTGAAACGGTACCATATATTAGTCATTACTTAAACATAATGCGCCTACCAAAGACGGGTCCTCTAGGGCTGCCACTCAATGGTCAATAAGGATAGTTCAATGACTTTCCTAGAGATGAATTCATGACTGTAATACTTCGAAAATCTAAGACGTGTTCTAGAGCCTAACATAAGTGTCATAAGGTTAGACATTGTTTTAAGGTCTATTTTAATGAATATGAGTCATTTATAAAGTCTATAAATCCAAACGTCCAAGAACGTCCATGACATTCGAAAACTAGTTCAAGGAGGTACTAGCGTGCCGTAACCTATTTGATTAACTTTTAGGAGTCAAAAATTCATAAAATTGGGTATAAAGAATAAAGTTTCACCATCAATCTTCATCAATTATAAATGTATGATATCTCTTTCACCTTTGAGACCTCTTTCCTCAAATGGTTCCATCAATTTGATTTCAAAAGTTGGGTTTTCAAGTGGGTTTTCATCTAATATTAATTTGGTGTTTATAATTTATTTGTTTATGAGTTATCTTGGATATTAAAAATAAATTGACATGCATTATAACTTAATTATGAAATATCTTGATGGTTTGGTTTAGTTTGAAGAAGATGACCTTCACCCCTTAACCCTAGGTTATGATATTGCTATGAATTTTGTAATGTTGGTTCAATTGACTTAGTTATTGATTGAATTACTATTAAATGATATTATTTGTATCAATCATGAATATATTAGGATGAATTTATAGTCCTTTAATGCTAGTTCTTGAAAAATGATCTAGGTTATGGAGTATGTTGTGAGTTTGACCTACGTATCTTGCTAAGCTATGAACTAGTATTGAATTGTGATGTAGTGATTCTTTTAGACTTGTTATCATGTTGGTCATTAAATCGTGATGATGTTATACCATAATTGGATTGAATTAAGGTTTGATGGTAAGACCTTGATGATGAATTGTGAAGGAGACTTTATAAGTCTTGTTATCCCTATCCTTTACTTCAAATTATGGTTAATTGTGATTCAGTCATAATGTTGTATTGGAGCATGCCTTGTATTAGGATTGATAGGGTGGTATGATGTTGAATGGAAATGTCTTTACTATAGTTTCTGAGGTGTTGGCTTGAGATGTAAATGCTATAAGAATGGTGAATTATATTCCAATGTGCCTTATCATGCAGTGATATGTAAATGTGCTAACCTCACTTATATGAATTGTCATGAAAGGATTATACTCATGCAATCTTATTGAGATATGATGATGATGAATATACAAGGTTTAGACCTTATGACTATAATAAGTTATGATTATTAATAAAGACATTAAAGACATTTGTAAAGAAACTCTAGCTTAGAACCGAGTGAACTAGAGTGAGGAGAGTCCCTTCCCACATAGCCAAGGTAGGATCACTAATGTACTCTTGAGATTGGAGACTGTAATGCATGTATAATAAAGAGGTTCCCAAAGATATCTCCTAGTTCTTGAACTATGTTGCTCCCACAGAAATACTAGCTAGTGGATCCATGTAGTTTCTATGTTCATGTTTTGGTACTACCTTGGTAAGTGGTCCACCTTATTTCATTGTGGGGTTCCATGACACCGAATTCCACATTAGCTCACGTGGTCTATGTCGTAGAGGGTAAGAATTTCCCAAAAGGTAAAATGAATTAAAGTAATGAACTCTAACTAGGATAACCAAGGGGTTTAGTATAGTCTAGGTAGGGGTATGGGACTCTACCTAAACATTGCACTAGTTAGCCTTGAGGGAAGTCTTAGGAGGATGTTCTTATGTATGAATATGCCTATAATGGTATATGATATGTATATGATGAACTTGCACATTGTTGATACTATATGATGATTAGTATCACATATGAATATGTGTTGGTCTACATTATTAAAGTATATTGATATGTACTCTTAAATGCCATGCTATGTGAAGTGGGTTGTTGGTCATGATTCTTGATAGGTTACTTGATTGAGTAAGGTTATGAGGCTTTCTTGGTCATTGAACTTGTTGACTTGATAGGGGTTCATGGGTAAGTGTCTTGCTTTGGTTATATTGAAATATACTCTTGTTCATGTTTTTTGCTATTATGACTTGATGATAGAGTTACTTGACTGTGTATTTAATTATAAGATATGCGTGTTGACTTGACTAGACTTGATGTTGTTGTTCTTGTGATGTACATGCCTGTGAATTAATGAACATATCATATTGGTTGGTATGGTCTTGTTGAATGTGCGTAAACGTTTAGTTGAAAAGTGCGTACTTAATGAAATGTCCCTTTTCTTTAGCATGATTTCAGAGTATGTGTGCATATGGTCTCATACTTAGTATAATTGGTGTACTAACCCCATTTTTTCCTTTTCCCCAACATTGTAGGTTACAGTCGTTGAATGACATTTGGAGATGACTTTGAAGAAGACTTGGAATTCTTGATCACCCAAGTTGGGTAAGTCCTCACTTTCCGAGGGCAATTCCACTATCAAGCCTATGATGTTGCTTTAGTATTAAGATTATTATGTTCCTTTCCTTTCATTTGAGTACTAAAAATTGTATGACATATATGTGGTCTTATTGTATTGATGTATGGGCTAGGTCCCAATTTGATTTACTCTTATCAGATGGTTATGAGATGAGATGAATATTTTAAGACTATGTTATATTATATATATATATATATGTGCAATAAAAGTAGAAGACTAAGTAATCTTCCTATATGAAGGGTCTATTGTATACTCGATATATACATACTATGTGTATGTACAGGTCTACATAAATCTGAAATGAGAAGTTATAAAAGTTTTAAATTTTCCGCTAAATTTGACCTATGAATGTAATGATGTAAGCTAAGAGGCTAGTCTGAGTCCTCAAAGAAGGCGATGATGCCGGTTATATATAGGGGTATTTTCGAATTTGACAAACTTGGTATCAGAGCATCAGATTAAATATCGTTGAGTCGATGTCTCTCTTAACAACGTCTATGTAGGTTTATATTAATAATTGGGAAGCGTGCGACACTTATGGATATGAATCTGAATGATTCTTAGGGAACTCTCAATTTCATAGAAGTCCAATATCATGCCTTTAGAGTGTTATCTCTTTGTGCTTTTTCATGTAATCCTTTTATTGTGATTATAGGAAATGAATACTCAAAGGAATGCAATATGAAGACTTGAAGAAGAGATTGCCAATGCGGGAATTCCTCCCCGTGGTGATCAAGCTCCTCCTCTTGAGAAAGATGTGAATGATGACTAAGCCCCGGTCAATCCTCCTCCTTTGATGGATGATGCCAAAAGAGATGCTCTTTTCCAAATGGCCCAAGCCATTACTGTCCAAGCGGCCCAAGCTAATCGGGAGGTAGTACGACGAGCATACCAACAAGTTGCTACCATGGCCTCCTATCTAAGGGATCTCATTAGGATGAATCCTCCTACTTTCTATGGGTCCAAAGTTGAAGAAGACCCCAAGAGTTTATTGATGAAATCTGCAAGATCCTTTATGCTATGGGGTTTACTACTAGTGAGAAGGCCGATTTAGCCACTTATCAACTCAAGGATGTGGCTCAAGCATGGTACGTCCAATAGAGGGACAATAGACCTTTAAGAGGTGGACCCGTGACTTGGGAAGTGTGCAAGAAGGCTTTTCTTGATCGAATCTTTCCTAGGAATAAGAGGGAAGTTAAGGTGGTGGAGTATATCAACATTCATCAAGGATGTATGAGTGTGCTTGAATACTCCTTCAAATTCACTAAATTGTCGAAATATGCTCCTTCTTTGGTTTTCGATCCTAGGAATGAAATGAGATGTTTTATGACTGGGATGTCGGATGATTTGCAAGAGTAGTATCATTCTGACATGCTATATGACAATATGAACATTTCTCATTTCATGGTTCATGCCCAACATGTGGAAGAGGCAAGGGCTAAGAGGAAGAGTAGAGATGCTGAGAGGGCAAGATCTTTAGATGATGGTTTTTAAAAGGGTAAGATTAGATTCAACACAAGCCTCGGTTTAAGAAGAGGGTTTCTAATCAAGTTCCTTCCATGTTCCCTAAGTCTAGGAATGATAGGGTGTCTAACCCTAAGTCTAAAAATGGAAGGGATACTAGTTCACCAACTAAGAAGCCAACTTGTGGTTTTTCCTTTCGTGGAGTTTGCTTATAACAATAGTTTCCATTCATCCATTTCCATGGCTCTCTATGAAGCCTTGTATGGTAGGAGGTGTAGGTCTCCTATGGGATGGCTTGAAGTGAGTGAGTCTTCTCTTCTTGGTCTCGATTTGGTTTATATGTCTTTGGAGAAAGTTCATATCATAAGGAACCGGTTGCAAACGGCCTATAGTCGGCAAAAGTCTTATACCGATCATAGTAGACGAGATTTAGAGTTGGAAGAAGGTGATGAAGTACATTTGAAGATTTCGCAAATGAAAGGGGTGGTTATATTTGGCAAGAAAAGGGAAGTTGAGTCATTGTTATGTGGGTCCTAGTTAATTGGCTTCGATTCATCCGATTTTCTATGGTTCCATGCTTAAGAAGTGTATCATTGATTCCGAGTCTATTCTTCCCATTGAGGGTCTTGGTGTGAAGGATAACCTCTCTTATGAAAAAGTTTCAGTTTAAATCCTTGATAGGCAATCAAAGAAGTTGAGAAATAAAGATGTAGCTTGCGTAAAGGTGTTATGGAAGAATCACATAGTTGAGGGTGCAACATGGGAGGCCGAGGCCATCATGAAGTCCCATTAACCTCATCTATTTGATAACCAAGGTTCGTTGTTCTTACTAATAATGAAAATAATGACTAAAAGTTCAAGTTTGTTGATTTTTTGTTAAGAATGTTCATTTTTAGATATTGTTACAGTGACTTACAGTGAATGTCACATCCGAAATCTAGACCCCAGATGATACCGGGGTCGTTAACCTCTGAACGTCACCGACAAGCCTCTTCTAAGCTTTCATCAGAATCATACATTTAAATTTGTGAAAAATTTAGAGCTTTTTAAAGGTTAATAAAGTATAATTAGACTTCATATAATTACTATATAAGAGTGAGATACTACATAGCTCCAACTAAACAACCATCTATATTAGACTAAACACAATGAATGAATCCATTATATAATAATAGTTTGCCAAACGGCCTTAATACAACAACTTAGAACAACTTTTTGAAAGGAAACACTAGGGACAACATACACTAGATAATTCTAATTTACTAAAGCTAGAATAATAAACGTAGCATTCTTGAACTCAACAGGACCTACCAAAGGTCTGGAGATACTAGTCCGAACCGCTTCAACGTATCTTCAATCTTCTTGAAGAACCTGCACTTATGAAGATAGTAATTGTATAGGGGTTAGTACAAACTTGTACTAAGTATAGGTTTATGTACATAAACACATAAGGACTATTCATGATCATGGAAAACTCTTCCTATAACAGCATGCAATTTCTGGAAAGTGAAGTCACATTACTTTCCTAATTCGTTGTTTAGGAACTATACTATGAATATGACAAATTTCATGCATTTAAAGAACACAACTCATTTTCTATATGAACACAAGACTTTAGAATCATGAACAAAATTTTATAACAACTCGAACAAAAATTATTATTTTTGCTCCATCTTAGGCCGAGAGCTCTACTCCAATGCCTTAGTTTATTTATCAATCTTTTCTTCTTTACAATGTGTAGTTCAATGATCTCCTTTGATCCTATGTTTTACTTACGAGCGGAATGAGTTATTGTAGTCCCATACCTACAATGAATCAATTAAGTAATCCAAAAGACTAAGGAAATGATTTGACTACCTTACTCACAAGTTATTCTTACCATTCTTGTTAAATTGGGCATGAAATCTTTATAAGCCAATATTTATTGGCTAGGACAATTATTTGATCATTTTCATATTATGAAGATGCTGGGGCATATATTCATACTTCAATTGATGAGTTATTAAGTTCCTGCTCTTATAAGCCAATCTTTATTGGCTATGCCCATTATTTGATCATTTGCATAATTTAAGAAGTCATTAAAGCCAATCTTTATTAGGTTATGCCACTATTTTATCATTTGAAGAATGTGAAGATACTGGAGCATATATATTAATTGGCATAAGCCGATAACTGGTGGTACATCGATCAAAGTGAACCTAGATCATGTTAGTTAACATGAAATCCAGTGTCTACCCCACACTGAAAAGGGGTGATTCAGCGACTAAAGTGAAACCAAGTCTAGTGTCTTCCCCACACTGAAAAAAGGTGTTTTATGGCAAAAGTGAAACCTAATACTTTATTTGAGTATTAAATGACATAGATCATATGATCTAAACATTAAATCTAGTGTCTTCTCCACACTAAAAAGGGGTGGTTCACCTGCAAAAGTGAAACCTAATACTACCTAGATCTCTTAGGTGGAATACAGTATCAAGTTCCCATGCTGACAACATAGTTCAAATACTAGGATATTTCGGAGACTACTTATTCACCTTCGTGGTAGCCTCATCTCATGAAGCTTACATGTGCTTGCACAAGCTCTTTGCTAGTCTATCGGTGCTTTGCTCAATTTCTTATGCTTTATAACTTTTAGAGTTGACTCATACATTATGAAATCTTGCTTCTAATATGAGGTATGCTTAACTCAATAGAGGACTTGTCATCCCTTTCTTTACTTTTTAATTGTGAACTTAAACCTTACATTATCATAATAATGTCAATAAGACTTGCTCATGACTTCTAACACCATCTTATGTGAGTATCTTTAACATTATCGCTTAGGTGCAAGTGAGACTTGTCTCACTTCCTTTAACACCCCATTCTGATCAATTTCATAAATTTTAAGCTTTTAGTTATGTCATTACTCACCTTATCTTTCTCGATGTCATTTGGTAGCCTTATACCATTCTTTATGAAAGTTATAAACTTATTCAATGTACTACTATATTCATAGTTCATTTGGATAGGGTATGTAGGGACTTGTCCCAGTGATTGGCATACCCTTGGTTATGAATTCATTGATTTACATTGATCATGCTTAATTTGGTATAACTTAGTCATTAGCCAATTTTTATATCATATTTTGGAAATAACATTGTAAGCCAATTTATTGGCATAAATCAAACTATGATATTATCGCTAGCCAAGTCAATTATTTCATAAATACAGTGTAGTAGTTCATAATGTTGACCAATCAACTTATAGCTTTTGATTAGCCTATAGGAACAATTCAATGAACAACTTATAAATGTAAACTAAACTTCATGCACGACTTTTAACAAATTTCATCTCCTCTTACACAATTAGCATTACAACATTCTTTATCACATGTAAATAATACTCTAATTATTAAATCTAACCTATAGGTCTAATTCGACATTATAAAACCAAGACACATACACATAATGATCAGTTAGCACCACATACCAACAACATGCTCGAGATTTGCATTATACATCCTATTAAAATCGGAAATAGGGAGAACTAGGGAGATGAACATTAGTTTCATTTGGAACAACCCTAGTTTTATTTTCTTGAATTAAAAATGTTTGAAAAGCCTCTTGGATAAAGGAATCCAAAAGAGAACATCCATACCTTACTTTAGAATTGAATCTACGAAGATCACCTTGAACTTTGCATGAATAATCTTGAATAGTAGCCTTGAAATCGCCTAAGAGAACTCGAGAGTATTTACTGTTTTTCTTGCGTTTTACTTACTGTTTTGAGTCGTGAGTTTCTAGTGGTTGAACGTGAGTCTAAGTGTTACGAACTGATATTGACTAATTCAACTTAGGATAATTAACTTAATTAATTAAATTAATTATCTAATTACCAAAACGCCCCTCCTAAATTGACTAAAAATAGGAGAGCATTTGACTTAGCCAAATCTGAAATTTTTCTTAGGGTCTCTGCCTTGACTTTGATTTTTAATTAATTAATTAAGTTACTAATTTAATCAATTAAGTGACCTAGGGTAATTACTAAAGTACCCCTAAGTCATAAGTACCATAACCAACCCTTTTGGACCATCTTAGTTAAGGTTCTAGGATGGTTCTTTAGTTAGTTACTTGATTAGTGTCACCTGGTTAGGTTTTAGGATTTTGGGAACACTAATTAGTGTATTTAGGTATCCCTAGGTTATTTAGCTAGTTAGGTAATTTAGTTATATCCTAGAGGTTTTTAGGAAGCTAGGCTACACATGGCTTGAGTCGTGCGCGCGCCTGCCCCCCCAATCGTCCTAACCGAATTCGGTTGGGCTTGTCCGTTGGCCAGTTAGACATGTGCTTGCACATGTGTTGCTGCTCATTTCTTGTTGTCATAATAATCCTTACTATATCCTTGGGCACTTCTTAATATACATGAGCATTTTAATCATGAACATAATTTTGGAACAACTCGAACAAAAATTATTTTTTTTGCTCCCTCTTAGGCCTAGAGCTCTACTCCCATGCCTTAGTTTATTTTTTCAGTCTTTTCTTCTTATCGTTGTGTAGTTCAATGATCTCCTTTGATCCTATGTTTTACTTATGAGTGCAATGATTCATTGTAGTCCCATACCTAGAATGAATCAATTAAGTAATCGAAAAGACTAAGGAAATGATTTGACTACCTTACTCATAAGTTATTCTTTCCATTCTTGTTAAATTGGGCATGAAATCTTTATTATCCTATCTTTATTGGCTAGGGCAATTATTTAATCCTTTAAATATTATGAATATGCTGGGGCATATATTCATAGTTCAATTAATGAGTTATTAAGTTTTTGCTCTTATAAGCAAATCTTTATTGTCTATGCCCATTATTTGATTATTTTCATAATATAAGAAGTCATTATAAGCCAATCTTTATTTGGCTATGCCCTTTATTTTATCATTTGCATAATGTGAAGATACTGGAAAAGATATCTTTATTGTCATAAGCCAATAACTTGTTAATACTTCATTAGTATCAACAACTGATTATCTTGCTTTCTTAGTTCACTTTGAATTTACATTTCTTCTTCTATCTTTATTATTTTCTTAAAGAAATCGTTAACATTAAGATCATGTGAGCTAACATGAAATCCAGCGTCTGCCCCACGCTGAAAAGCGGTTGTCCACCTATCAGAGTGAACCTAGATCATCTGAGTTAACTTGAAATCCAATGTCTGCCCCACACTAAAAAGGGGTGGTTCATCGACTAAAGTTAAACCAAGTCCAGTATCTTCCACACACCGAAAAGAGGTGTTTCATGGCTAAAGTGAAACTGAATACTTTTTTTGAGCATTAACCGACATAGATCATGTGAGATAAACATGAAATCCAGTGTCTGCCTCACACTAGAAAGGGGTGGTTCACCTGTCAAAGTGAAATTGAATACTACCTAGCTCTCTTATGTGGAATCCATTGGCTAGTTCCTATGCTGGCAACATAGTTTAAAGACTAGGAGTTTTCAGAGACTACTTATCCACATTGGTGGTAGCCTCATCTCATGAGGCTTACATGTGCTTGAATAAGCTCATTCCTAGTCTATCGGTGCTTTGCTCAATTTTATTATACTTTATAACTTTTAGACTTGACTCATACATTATGGAATCTTGCTTCTAATATGAGGTATGATTAACTCAATGGATGACTTGTCATCCCTTTCTTTATTTGATGAATGTGATATTACACCTTACATTATATTGATGGTGTTAATGAGACTTGTCTGATGATTTCTAACACCCTCTTATGTGAGTATCTTTAACAATATCGTTTAGGCGAAAGTGAGACTTGTCTCACTTCCTATAACACCCCATTTTAGTCAATTTCATAACTAGTAAGCTTTTAGTTATGTCATTACTCACCTTATAAATGTCATTTGGTAGCCTTACACCATTCTTTATGAGAGTTATATACTTATTTAATGTACTACTATACTCATAGTTCATTGCATAGGGTATGTTGGGACTTGTCCCAGTGATTGTCAATACCCTTGGTTATGAATTCTTTGAGTTACATTGGTCATGCTTAATTTGGTATAACTTAGTCATTAGCCACTTTTTGTATCATATTTTGGAAATAACATTGTAAGCCAATTTATTGGCATAAATCAAACTATGATATTATCGCTAGCCAAGTCAATTATTTCATGAATATATTGTAGTAGTTCATCATGTTAATCAATCAACTTTTATCCTTTGATTATCCTATAGGAAAAATTAAATGAACAACTTATAATAGTGAACTAAACTTCAAGAACGACTCATAACAAATTTCATCTCCTCTAACACAATTAGCCATTACAGCATTCTTTATCTCATTTAAATAATACTCTAATCATACAAATCTAACCTATAGGTCTCCTTTTACATTATAAAACCAAGAAACCTAGACATAATGATCAGTTAGCACCACATACCAACAACATGCTCGAGATTTGCATTATAAATCCTATTAAAACTGGAAATAGGGAGAACTAGGGAGATGAACATTCGTTCCATTGGGAACAAACCTAGTTTTGTTTTCTTCAATTCAAAATGTTTGAAAAGCCTCTTGGAGAAAGGAATCCAAGATAGAAAACCCATACCTTACTTTAGAATTGAATCTACCAAGATCACCTTCAACTTTGCACGAAAAATCTTGAAGAATAGCCTTGAAATTGCTTAAGAGAACTCGAGAGTATTTTCTGTTTTTCTTGCTTTTTATTTGCTATTTTCAGTTGTGAGTTTCTAGTGGTTGAATGTGAGTTTATTTCTTAGGAACTGATATTGACTAATTCAACTGAGGCAAATTAACTTAATTAAATAAATCAATTAGCTAATTACCAAAATGCCCCTCCTAAATTGACTAAAAATAGGAGACCATTTGAGTTAGCCAAATCTAAATTATTTTCTAAGGGTCTCGACCTTGACTTTGATTTTTCATTAATTAATTATGTTGATAATTTAATTAATTAAGTGACCTAGGATATTTACTAAAGTACCCCTAAGTCATTAAGACCATATCCAACCTTTTTGGACCATCGTAGGTTAGGTACTAGGATGTTTCTTTAGTTAGTTACCTTGTTAGTGTCATCCGGTTAGGTTTTAGGATTTTGGGCACACTGGTTAGTCCTAGGTCAGTTAGATATTTAGGTAAGTTAGTTAGAGCCTAGAATTGGTTATGAATCAAGGCCCCACATGGATTGAGCCGTGCGCGCGCCTGCCCCCCAACCGCCCTTACAAAATTTGGTTGGCTTGTTCCTTGGCTAGTTAGCACATGTGTTGCTTCTTAATTATTGTTGTCCCAAGGATCCTCTTTATATCCTTAGGCACTGCTTACTGTACATGATCATTTTAAATGATCATGTGCTATGGTAACAAGGCTTGACACTTGAATGCCTCGTACCTAATATGCACAACTAAGAAATTAATATTTTAGCTTAGGATCTTCATTGCAGGTACAATTCCCAAACAAGGTTGGGGCATTTGAACATCAAAGTATATCTTAATACATAGAAATTAGCTAACACCCTTAATACAATATTATCTAATATGCCCAATATTACTCAATATTGGGCATTGATATGCCTATGTACCCCCAATACTGATTCGTAAAACTTAATAGGCTCTTCACTAAAAGAATACATTTTTTGGAATGTTACAGTGAAGTATGATAATAATTTGCAATTTTGCTTGTCTGAGTTATGTTGTGCATTTTTATATGGTGAGTCTTTATGAAATGATTTGTAGCATGTTGGTAAGTTGAACTTTGGCATAATTGACTCATAAATGCTACGTTGAGATCTTGTTGTTGTGAGAAGGATATTCCTCATAATGTAATGTCTTGTTGTTGTGAGAAGGATATTCATCATAATGTAATGTTGATCTTTATGTGTGTTAACTGATGTTTTTGAATTACCTTGTGTAAATGATATGATTGGTGTTGCTACTCATATTGTTACGTATCATTATTGGTTGGGCTACTAGTCTTCCTTTCAAAAGATTTTAGTGTCATTAAGGGATGAATATTCCTAAATGGAAAAAATGTATCACTTCAAAAATATAAGATGTGTTCTAGAGCCTAACATAAGTGTCAAAAGGTTAGACATTGTTTTAAGGTCCATTTTAACAAATATAAGTCATTTAGGAAGTCAAGTAACAAAAACGTCCAAGAATGTCCATGACGTCCGGAAACTAGGTCAATGAAATACTAGCATGCCTTAGCCTATTTGATTAAATTTTAAGAGTTGAAATTCATGAAATTTTGTGGAAAGAGTCATTTTTCACCATCAATCTTCATAAATTTGTAAGTTTTGAGATCTCTTTCACTTTTGAGACCTGTTTTCATAAAGGGTTCCATGAAATTGATTTCAAAAGTTGGTTCAAGTGGGTTTTCATCCAATACGAATTTGATGTTGTAAATTTTTTTGTTTATGATTTATTTTGGATAGTATGAATGGATTAACAAGTATTTTAACTTAATTATTAAATATCTTGATGGTTTGATTTAGTTTTTAGATGATGACCTTCACCCCGTAACCCTAGGTTATGATCTTGATATGAATTGTGTAATGTTTGTTCAATTGACTTGGTTATTGATTGAATTACTACGAGATGATGTTCTTGTATCAATCATGAATAGATTATGATGAGTTATAATCCTTTCATGCTAGTTGTTGAGAAGTGATCTAGGTTATGAAGTATGCTGTGGCCTAAGTATCTTGTCTTAAGCTATGAATTAGTATTGAATTGTGATGTCGTAATTCTTTGAGACTTATTATGATGCTGGTCATTGAATCATGATGATATTATACACTAATTGTGTTGAATCAAGGGTCCATGGTAAGACTTTGATGATGAATTATGAAGGACTCTTGGTAAGTCTTGTGATCCCTATCCTTTACTTCAAATTATAGTTAATTGTGACTAAGTTATGATGTTGTATTGGAGCATGCATTGTATTAGGATTTATTGGGTGGTATGATGTTGAATTGAAATGTATTGAATATGGTTTGTGAGATGTTGGCTTATGATGTAAATGTTATAAGGATGGTGAATGATTTACCAATGTGCCTTATCATGAAGTGATATGCAATTGTGCTAACCTCACTTATATGAATTACAATGAAAGGATTATACTCATGCAATTCTTATTTAGATATTATGATGATTAATATACAAGGTTTAGACCCTATGACCTACAATAAGTTATGATGATTACTAAAGACATTAAAGACATTTCAAAAGGGACTCTAGCTTCGCTTCAAGTGAAGTAGAGTGAGGAATGTCCCTTCCCACATAGGGAAGGTAGGATCACTAATGTATTCTTGATATTGGAGACTATAATGAATGTATCCCATAGGAATACTAGCTAGTACAGCCACGTAGTTGTTATGCTCATGTTTTGGTACTACCTTGGCAAGTACTCCACCTTCTTTCGATGTAAGGTTCCATGACATTGGATTCCACATTAGCTCATATGTTTTACGTCGGTTAGGGCAAGATGTTCCCAAAAGGTAAAATGAATTAAAGGAATGAACACTAACTAGGATAACCTAAGGGGTTAGATAAGTCTATGTAGGGGTATGAGACTCTACCTAAGTATCGCACTAGTTAGCATGAGGAATGTCTTAGGAGGATGTTCTTATGTATGAATATGCTTATGATGGTATATGATATGTATATGATGAACTTGCACATTGTTGATACTATATGTTGATTAGTTTCATTTATGAATATGTGTTGGTCTACATTATAAATGTATGATGATATGTACTCTTAAATGCCATGCTATGTGAAGTGGGATGTTGGTAATGATTCTTGTTGGGTTACTTGATTGAGTAAGGTTATGCGGATTTGCTTGGTCATTGAACTTGTTGACTTGTAGGGGTTCATGGGTAAGTTTCTTGCTTTGGTTATATTGAAATGTACTCTTGTTCATGCTTGTTGCTATTATGACACTATGATAGAGTTAGTTGATTATTTATTCAACTATATAATATATGTATTGTCTTAACTAGACTTGAGGTTGTTTTTTTTGTAATGTACATACCTATGACTTAATGAACATGTTCTATTGGTTGGTATGGTCTTGTTGAATGTGCATAAAGGTTTTCAATAAAAAGTGCATGCTTATTGAAATGTCCCTTTTCTTAGCATGATTTCATAATATGTGTGCATATGGTCTCATACTTAGTACAAGTGGTGTACTAACCCATTATTCCTTTTCGCCAACATTTTAGGTTTCGGTCGTTGAAAGACTTCTGGAGACGACTTTGAAGAAGCCTTGGAATTCTTGATCATCCAAGTTGGGTAGGTCCTCACTTTCCGACGGAAATGCCACTATCAAGCCTATGATGTTGCTTTAGTTTTCAGACTATTATGTTTCTTTCCTTTCATTTGAGTGCTAAATATTGTATGACTTATATGTGGTCTTATTGTATTGTTGTATGGGCTAGGCAAAATTTGATATACTCGTAGTCGATGGTATGAGATGAGACAACTATTTTAAGACTATATTATATTCTATATATTTATGTTCAGTAAAAATAAAAGATTAAGTAATTTTCCTATACGAAGGGTCTGTGTATACTCGATATATATATACTATGTGTATGTAGAGGTCTACATAAACCTCCAATTAGAAGTAATAAAAAGTTTTAATTTTTTTGCTAAATTTGACCTATGAATGTAACGATGTAAGATAAGAGGCTAGTCTTACCCTCAAAGAGGACAATGACGCCTGTTATGTCTAGGGGCTATTTCCGGATGTGACAATGATGTTCCGGCCAACCTATCCCTTAGTCCACCGTTCACACATGAAGTATACTATTACTACTTTCAACTTCAAGGATATCACAACCTTCTTTCAATATTGAAGGTTCCACATACTAGACCTTCTTTACTTATTCAAGGTCATTTACTAGTCATTCTTGGAAGGGAACCATCATAGGTCTACTGATCCTATACTTACATTCAATATTCATCCATACACATACAATACAAATGTGATTAAGCCTACTAAGTCATGATGTTCATATTCACATAATTAGCATGCATTAAGTAGAGAGACATAGTATACCAATCAAGACACAAAAATGGTAATCATCTTCATGTCACCTTTACAACAATTGTCACGTATCATGTAGGAACAACAAAGTCAACCTAACAATATACACTAACAATATAACTAGAGACATCACCCTACTCCATCATGATCACATATAATCAATTAGGAGAGTTCATAACTAGAGACATCACCCTACTCCATCATGATCACACATAAACAATGAGGAGAATCCATACTTCAACCTCAAATAAACATATACATATAATCCTTTATATTGATCATATAC
Organism: Solanum arcanum; assembly: GCA_027789145.1. Taxonomy (NCBI): domain Eukaryota; kingdom Viridiplantae; phylum Streptophyta; class Magnoliopsida; order Solanales; family Solanaceae; genus Solanum; species Solanum arcanum. The sequence continues at coordinate 66,414,742 of CM050933.1, forward strand.
ATGTTATAACATGATAACATCACAATTTACCTAATAATGCCGACAAGACCATGTTCATTACTATTATAACACATAAGAACCACCACCATAAGTGGACCATACCAATCAACACAATGCATTACCTATACTACACAATATAGATAATTAGGTCAACATACAACCATTTCATCATTATCATCACCAGTCCTTGGTCTTCTCAACCAATTCAATTCACAGAGTCTCTTACCAATAGCCATATACATCAATCCAAACAAATAATTATAGCATGAAATGATATAACAATACACCATATGAAAATCCTCAAATTAAGGAAACCTATATACAATTCTAATATGATTAATACATATATAAATAGCCAATACAATCAACATAGGAATTCAATCCTATAAAGTCATGATCAAAGCCCCCATATTATAGACAAAAATAGGAATTTTTGATTTGCATGGTTTCATAAAGATTTTGATCTAAAACCATTCAATTAACCTAATTGAATAAAAAATCATCAATTAAAATTTTTTTATTCAATAACCAATGGCTAGAATTTAGAATTGATGATTTCATGTTTTTGATCATCTTCAAAAACCATTTTAATGGACTCCTTGAAATAAAGAGGATTCAAGGATGAAAAACCACACTGTAACGACCTGTTTAGTTGTTTTGAGCAGCAGATTTTATTTCTGGAAAACAGGCTGAGACGACGGACCCCACGACGGACCGTCATGGGCACGACGGACCGTCGCAGGGTCTCGTTTCAAAACACTTAGAAATTCTGAAATTGGGTACTGAAATCGACTCTCTGGACTTCGTAACGGAATGGCAGGACGGACCATCGCAGGCACGGTGGGCCGTCACAGACTCTTCAAGGAAATTGAGTCTCTGAACTCTGTGACGGAGCAGCAGGACGGACCGTCGCAGTACGACGGCCGCCACAGATCGCGTAATCCCGATGGGTCGGATTTCTTTAAATTTTTTAAGGGACGTTTTGGACTATTCCTGCTTTAATTATACAGTTAGTGGGTTAATGTTAATAAGTCTAATTACTTGGGGGTTAAAAGAGGTAACCTTAAGTTAATTAGTGGGTTATTATTGCCATCTTTTATTCTTAATTATATGCTAATTAGGGTAAAGGAAAGAGGGTTTGAATAAGAAAAATAGAAAGAACAAGAGAGAGAGAGAGGATCGATCGAACGAGGAAGAGAGAAAACAAAGCTCTGGGAAATTGCTTGCTTGATCACTAATCTTCGGTGGAGGTAGGTTATGGTTATTTCATGCTATTCGTAGTAAACTCTTAATAGCGAATGATATGTGTTGGTGGTATTGTAAACCCTTCTATATGCTTAATTGTATGCTTGCATGAATATGATTATGTAATTGTGATAAAATAAGTATGATGAATATGTTGAATCCTAAATCTTGAAGAAACCCTAATCTACTTTGTTAATGATGATGCCTTGGTATAAAAGAAGGCTTGATGAACGAAAGTAGTGAGATTAGGGGATCGGGTGCCACATTCCGGTACCACGATAGAAATAGAGGATAGGGTGCCACGTTTCGGTACCAGGATAGTATATGAGGATCGGAGTGTCACGTTCCGACACCAGGATAGTATATGGATCGGGTGCCACGTTCCGGTACCAGGATGGTATATGAGGATCGGAGTGTCACGTTCCGACACCAGGATAGTATATGGATAGGGTGCCACATTCCGGTACCAGGATAGTATATGAGGATCGGAGTGTCACGTTCCGACACCAGGATAGTATATGGATCGGGTTCCACGTTCCGGTACCAGGATAGTATATGAGGATCGGAGTGTCACGTTCCGACACCAGGATAGTATATGGATTGGGTGCAACGTTCTGGTACCAGTATAGTATATGAGGATCAGAGTGTCACGTTCCGACACCAGGATAGTATATGGAGCGGAGTGTTACGTACCGACACGAGGGGTATAAGGATTATGAATCTTGAAATATGTTAATAAATTCAATCTAATGAACCTAATTCCCAAATGAGTATGATGGGGAGGCGTGAGTCCTCATTGATGTGCTTGGTGTTATGACCAAGAGTTATGATAATGGTAAATGTCGCATGTTGAGTATTGTAGTTGGTTTTATAATATTACTTGATATATATTGTCTTCTATTTTGAGTTGGTCGATGATATCTACTCAGTACTTGTGTTTGTACTGACCCCCTACTTTTATGTTTTCTTCTTGTTATTTGTGGAGTGCAGCAAACATGCCGTCGTCTTCAACTCAATCGTAATTCTAGGAAGTCTTCGTCACACCAGATCTTCAGGGTGAGCTAATGCTTCTAGCTTGGGCTGGATCTTCTTCCTCATGTCTTGATGCCTTGATGTTCCGGCACGGACTAGCTTTTACTTGTGTTAGCCTTTTAGAATACTCTTAGTTTAGTAATTTGATCATAGATGTTCTTGTGATGATGACTTCCAGATTTTGGGGAATAATAGATGTTGAATTTAGAAGTTATCGAATTGGTTTTTATTAATGAGTATTAAGTCTTCCGCATTACTTTCTGTCATTATTATACTGAAATGTTAGAGTTTAGGTTGGTTGGTTCGCTCACATAGGAGGGTAAGTGTGGGTGCCAGTCGCGGCTCGGTTTTGGGTCGTGACAAACTTGGTATCAGAGCATTAGGTTTGTTGGTCTCATCACATAAGAACGAGTCTAGTAGAGTCTTAAGGAACGGTAGGGGGACGCCTTTACTTTTCTTTGAGAGGCTATAAGACTTTAGGAAAATTCCATTCTTTCTTTATTTCTTTCGTGCTATTACTTGGATCCAATTGGTATCTAGGTGATACAAATTGGTAACTGACCATCTTCACTCTATTTCGCAGATGGTTAGAACTAGAGCAACGACTGCGCCAACACCAACACCGGCAAGGCAAGATACATCTGAGCCAGCCACTGGGGCTGTATCTCGAAGAGGAGTAGCGGCAAGAGGCCGTGGTAGAAGTCGTGGGAGGACGTCCTCTAGAGGAAGAGGACAAGTACCTATCCCATTTGATGCTAGGGCGGTGACTCCTCCACCGACTGAGGAAGTAGTAAGAGAGGGTGAGGAAGGGGAGAATGAACAAGTGCAAAATGAGGAATTTCCACCCCAACCTACCCAGAGATGATCAATCAGGTTCTTGCTTATCTTAGCGGGTTATCTGATCAGGGTCAGGCTCCTCCAGTGGTTTCTGCACCAACACCTCCGGTTTCAGAGGTACGACATGCCGCTGCTGGGGCTCCCCGCATGGATGCCTCATTGGAAATAGGCACATTTCCACGTCTGACTACTGGGCCTATAATGACAAATGATCAGCATGAACTTTTCAGTAAGTTCTTGAAATTGAAGCCTCCAGTCTTCAAGGGTGCTGAATCTGAGGATGCCTACGATTTTCCGGTTGGCTGTCATGAGCTACTACACAAGATGGGTATAGTAGAACGGTTTGGTGTTGAGTTTGTGACTTATCAGTTCCACGGAAACGCCAAAATGTGGTGGCGGTCACATGTTGAGTGTCAACCAACAGAGGCACCACCTATGACTTGGGCCTCATTCGCTAGCTTGTTTATGGAGAAGTATATCCCCCGAACTTTGAGGGATAGGAAAAGAGATGAGTTCTTGAGCCTAGAGAAAGGTAGGATGTCGGTTACTGCTTATGAGGCTAGGTTTCGTGCACTATCCAGATATGCCACCCAACTTTGTTTCAGTCCACAAGAGCAGATTCGCCGTTTTGCGAAGGGGTTGAGGTCAGAGTTGCAGATTTCAGCCTTACAGGTAGCGGCTACAGCGAAATCCTTTCAGGATGTGGTAGACTTCGTAATAGAGGTGGAAGGAGTAAAACCAGATGACTTCACCATGGCGTCGACATCAAAAAGGTTTCGAAAGGGAGGTGAGTTTAATGGTTCTTATTCTAAAGGACAGGGTTCCGGAGGTTACTCAGTCCGACCAATTCAGTCTTCACTACAAACTGTAGTTGGGGGTCCACCTCAGACCGGTCAACACTTCTCTGAGAGGCCGATGCTTGAATCCAGAGAATGTTATGGATGTGGGGAGACTGGACACATTAAGAGGTATTGTCCAAAACAGAGTTACATACCTCCAATGGTTAGAGGTAGGGGTGGTTATGGAAGAGGCCGTCATTCTGGAGGACGCAGTAGTCGAGGTAATGGTGGTCACCAAAACGGCCGAGGTGATGGGCAAACTGGAGCCACTACATCAAAACATGGTAGGGGCAACGGGCAGACAGGTGATAGGGCCCATTGTTATGCTTTCCCTGGGAGATCTGAAGCGGAGGCATCTGATGCTGTCATCACAGGTAATCTTTTGATTTGTGATTGCATGGCTTCTGTATTGTTTGATCCTGGATCCACATTTTCTTATGTATCTTCCTCATTTGCTATTGGTCTAAATTTACATTGTGAATTACTTGATATGCCTATTCGTGTTTCTACTCCGGTGGGTGAGTCTGTGATAGTTGAAAAGGTATATAGGTCTTGTTTGGTGAATTTTGTGGGGAGCAACACTTATGTAGATTTGGTTATCTTAGAAATGGTTGACTTTGATGTAATTCTGGGTATGACTTGGCTTTCTCCGAATTTTGCGATCTTGGATTGTAATGCTAAAACTGTGACGTTAGCCAAGCCTGGGACAGATCCGTTAGTGTGGGAGGTGACTACACTTCCAATCCGGTTCGTATCGTCTCCTTTCTTCGTGCTAAGAGAATGGTTAGTAAGGGTTGTTTAGCTTTCTTGGCACATCTCAGGGATGACACTACCCAAGTACCTCCAATTGAGTCAGTTTCGGTAGTCCGTGAGTTTTTGGATGTGTTCCCTGCAGATCTTCCTGGTATGCCACCGGATAGGGATATTGACTTCTACATTGATCTTGAACCGGGCACTCTCCCCATTTCTATACCCCCTTATAGAATGGCTCCCGCGGAGTTAAGAGAGTTAAAGGCCCAACTTCAAGAGTTGTTGAGCAAAGGCTTCATTAGACCAAGTGCATCTCCTTGGGGTGCTCCGGTGTTATTTGTGAAGAAGAAGGATGGGAGTTTTCGGATGTGCATAGACTATAGACAACTGAATAAGGTAACTATTAAGAACAAGTATCCTCTTCCTCGCATTGACGACTTGTTCGATCAGTTACAAGGTGCTTGTGTCTTCTCTAAGATTGACTTGAGATCCGGTTATCATCAATTGAAAATACGGGCAACGGATGTGCCAAAGACTGCCTTTCGAACCAGGTATGGGCATTACGAATTTGTAGTGATGTCCTTTGGGCTTACGAATGCCCCTGCTGCGTTCATGATCTTGATGAACGGGATTTTTAAGCCATAGATGGATCTCTTTGTGATCGTATTTATTGATGATATACTGATATACTCTAAAAGTAAGAAGGAACATGAGGAGCATTTGAGAATTGTATTGGAAATGTTGAGGGAGAAAAAACTTTATGCCAAGTTCTCTAAGTGTGAGTTTTGGCTAGATGCAGTGTCCTTCTTGGGGCACGTGGTTTCTAAGGATGGGGTGATGGTGGATCCATCTAAGATTGAAACAGTGAAGAATTGGGTAAGACCTACTTATGTGTCAGAAATAAGGAGCTTCGTTGGTTTAGCTAGCTATTATCGTCGATTTGTCAAGGGATTCTCTTCCATTGCTTCCCAATTGACGAATTTGACTAAGCAGAATGTTCCATTTGTATGGTCGGACGAATGTGAGAAAAGCTTTCAGAAGCTCAAGACTTTGTTGACTACTGCACCAATTCTTACCTTGCCCGTAGAGGGTAAGAACTTCATTGTTTATTGTGATGCATCCTATTCTGGTTTGGGTGCAGTGCTAATGCAAGAGAAGAACGTAATTGCTTATGCTTCAAGGCAATTAAAGGTGCATGAACGTAACTATCCGACTCATGATTTGGAGTTGGCCGCGGTGGTATTTGCATTAAAGCAATGTAGGCACTATTTATATGGGGTTAAATGTGAAGTATACACGGATCATCGTAGCCTACAGTATGTATTTACTCAAAAAGATTTGAACTTGAGACAGAGGAGATGGATGGAACTACTGAAGGACTACGACATCACTATTTTGTATCATCCGGGAAAAGCGAATGTTGTGGCAGATGCTTTAAGTAGGAAGGCGGGAAGCATGGAAAGTCTAGCTCATTTGCAAGTTTCTAAACGCCCATTGGCTAGAGAAGTTCAGATTCTGGCTAATGACCTTATGAGGTTAGAAGTAAATGAGAAGGGAGGATTTTTGGCTTGTGTGGAGGCAAGATCTTCCTTCCTTGACAAGATTAAGGGAAAGAAGTTTAATGATAAGAATTTGATCCGGATCCGAGATAAAGTGTTGCGAGGAGAGGCTAAGGAAGCACAAATCGATGAGGAAGGTGTTTTGAGGATTAAGGGAAGGGTATGTGTACCCCGTGTCGATGAATTGATCAACACTATTCTGGCAGAGGCTCATAGTTCAAGGTATTCGATACATCCGGGTGCAACCAAGATGTACCGTGACCTAAAGCAACACTTTTTGTGGAGTAGAATGAAGCGTGATATTGTTGATTTTATTGCCAAATGTCCAAACTGTCAACAAGTAAAGTATGAACACCAGAGGCCTGGAGGAACACTTCAGAGAATGCCCATTCCTGAATGGAAGTGGGAGAGAATTGCAATGGATTTTGTGGTTGGTCTTCCAAAGACAATGGGTAAGTATGACTCTATTTGGGTGATTGTTGATAGGTTAACTAAGTCTGCTCATTTCATTCCGGTCAAGGTGACTTACAATGCAGAGAAGTTAGCCAAAATTTACATCTCAGAAATTGTTCGATTGCATGAAGTTCCACTCTCCATTATATCAGATAGAGGTACGCAGTTTACTTCTAAGTTTTGGAAAACACTGCATGCGGAATTGGGTACTAGGTTGGACCTTAGTACCGCATTTCACCCTCAGACCGATGGTCAGTCTGAGCGAACGATTCTAGTGTTGGAGGATATGCTTCGTGCATGCGTGATAGAATTTGGTGGTCATTGGGATTACTTCTTACCCTTAGCAGAGTTTTCATACAATAATATTTATCACTCAAGTATCGACATGGCCCCATTTGAAGCATTGTATGGTAGGAGATGTAGGTCTCCCATTGGGTGGTTTGATGCATTTGAGGTTAGACCTTGGGGTACGGATATTTTGAGGGATTCTTGAGAGAAAGTGAAATCCATTCAAGAAAAACTTTTAGCGGTGCAAAGTAGGCAAAAAGAATATGCAGATCGAAAGGTTAGAGACTTATAGTTCATGGAGGGTGAACAAGTCTTGTTGAAGGTTTTGCCCATGAAAGGGGTGATGCGGTTTGGTAAAAGAGGTAAACTAAGCCCAAGGTATATTGGTCCCTTTGAAGTACTTAAGCGAGTAGGGGAGGTGGCTTATGAGTTAGCCTTGCCTCCAGGGCTGTCCGGAGTGCATCCGGTATTTCATGTGTCTATGTTGAAAAGATATCATGGGGGTGGAAACTACATCATTCGTTGGGATTCGGTTCTGCTTGATGAAAATTTGTCTTATGAGGAGGATCCTTTTGCTATTTTAGATAAAGAAGTTCGCAAGTTGAGGTCAAGGGAGATTGCATCCATCAAGGTGCAATGGAAGAATCGGCCGGTTGAAGAAGCCACTTGGGAGAAGGAGGCCGATATGCAAGAAAGATACCCACATCTGTTTAAAGATTCAGGTACTCCTTCTCGCCCTTGTTTTTATTCTTGTGATCGTTCGAGGACGAACGATGGGTAAATTTGTATCTATTGTAACGACCTGTTTAGTCGTTTTGAGCAGCAGATTTTATTTCTGTAAAACTGGCTGAGACGACGGACCCCACGACGGACCGTCATGGGCACGACGGACCGTCGCAGGGTCTCGTTTCAAATCACTTAGAAATTCTGAAATTGGGTACTGAAATCGACTCCCTGAACTTCGTAACGGAATGGCAGGACGGACCGTCACAGGCACGACGGGCCGTCACAGACTCTTCAAGGAAATTGAGTCTCTGAACTCTGTGACGGAGCAGCAGGACGGACCATCGCAGGCACGACAGGCCGTCACAGACTGCGTAATCCAAGTCTGGGTCGGATTTCTTTAAATGTTTTAAGGGACGTTTTGGACTATTCCTGCTTTAATCATACAGTTAGTGGGTTAATGTTAATAAGTCTAATTACTTGGGGTTAAAAGAGGTAACCTTAAGTTAATTAATGGGTTATTATTGCTATCTTTTATTATTAATTATATGCTAATTAGGGTAAAGGAAAGAGGGTTTGAATAAGAAAAATAGAAAGAACAAGAGAGAGAGAGAGGATCGATCGAACGAGGAAGAGAGAAAACAAAGCTCTGGGAAATTGCTTGCTTGATCACTAATCTTCGGTGGAGGTAGGTTATGGTTATTTCATGCTATTCGTAGTAAACTCTTAATAGCGAATGATATGTGTTGGTGGTATTGTAAACCCTTCTATATGCTTAATTGTATGCTTGCATGAATATGATTATGTAATTGTGATAAAATAAGTATGATGAAGATGTTGAATCCTAAATCTTGAAGAAACCCTAATCTACTTTGTTAATGATGATGCCTTGGTATAAAAGAAGGCTTGATGAACGAATGTAGTGAGATTAGGGGATCGGGTGCCACGTTCCGGTACCAGGATAGAAATAGAGGATCAGGTGCCACGTTCCGGTACCAGGATAGTATATGAGGATCGGAGTGTCACGTTCCGACACAAGGATAGTATATGGATCGGGTGCCACGTTCCGGTACCAGGATAGTATATGAGGATCGGAGTGTCACGTTCCGACACCAGGATAGTATATAGATCGGGTGCCACGTTCCGGTACCAGGATAGTATATGAGGATCGGAGTGTCACGTTCCGACACCAGGATAGTATATGGAGCGGAGTGTCACGTACCGACACGAGGGGTATAAGGATAATGAATCTTGAAATATGTTAATAAATTTAATCTAATGAACCTAATTCCCAAATGAGTATGATGGGGAGGCGTGAGTCCTCATTGATGTGCTTGGTGTTATGACCAAGAGTTATGATAATGGTAAATGTCGCATGTTGAGTATTGTAGTTGGTTTTATAATATTACTTGATATATATTGTCTTCTATTTTGAGTTGGCCGATGATATCTACTCAGTACTTGTGTTTGTACTGACCCCCTACTTTTTTGTTTTCTTCTTGTTATTTGTGGAGTGCAGCAAACGTGCCGTCGTCTTCAACTCAATCGCAATTCTAGCCAGTCTTCGTCACACCGGATCTTCAGGGTGAGCTAATGCTTCTAGCTTGGGCTGGATCTTCTTCCTCATGTCTTGATGCCTTGAAGTTCCGGCACGGACTAACTTTTACTTGTGTTAGCCTTTTAGAATACTCTTAGTTTAGTAATTTGATCATAGATGTTCTTGTGATGATGACTTCCAGATTTTGGGGAATAATAGATGTTGAATTTAGAAGTTATCGAATTGGTTTTTATTAATGAGTTTAAGTCTTCCGCATTACTTTCTGTCATTATTATACTGAAATGTTAGAGTTTAGGTTGGTTGGTTCGCTCACATAGGAGGGTAAGTGTGGGTGCCAGTCGCGGCTCGGTTTTGGGTCGTGACACATACCTTTATATAGAAGATTAGCCCACGAAATTGTTGGAGGAAAACATGAATAATCTTTCTTCATTCTTGGAACGTCAATGTTTTAACAATGGAGGTTTTAGAAAGAAGGAATGGAGAGGTTTTGTTTTGAGTTGAGTGTTTTTGCTTTGATTGGTCAGTTCTGGGGTTTAAAAAGGATCAATAACTGTCAATAAAAGATTCCCAAAGAACCCAAAAGATCCCAACACTTATTAGATCTTTTAACCAATTTAAATTTGACTTAAAAAATATGCGACCAAATGTAGGATGTCACTGTGTGTTGCGGGGTCTTCTCCGATTCTTGGTTCAATCAAATTTTGACATAGAATGGTTTGTGATGGACCCGCTCACAGGACAAATATTTTTCCCTTTAAGTGTGGTAGGCGGGACGCGCAACAACTTCTAAATCCTGGCTGCCTCGGCAACTTGATTGACTCATATTTGGGTCCTGCTTGGGACCCTTAGGCTGGTCCTTGGGCCATCGTTCTCTGGCTTTTTGACCCTATATATGTCCCTCTAGGTAATAGGGTCATCCCAACTGATTTTAGACACTAAAAATACCTTAGAACAAACACAACATACAAGGATACACAAGCACGTATAAAGGCTAACTTTTGAACGTTTTGGACGTTCTACTTTTAAACTCTTCCAAACTTCTAAAACAGACTTATAACATTATTATAAACTATCTAAGACCATATAAGGTCACGACAAACATGTTAGGATCTATATTCACCTAGTTCTTTTTTAGGGTCGTTACACTCACTTCAAATCCATCAGAATATTTGAGAATTTCATGTCTATGAACTACCTTATCTGCATATGACTAAGAATACAGGGACACCTCGTAATACTAAGGTTGATCCTAAAAATAAAGCATGAATGAGAGAATTTGTGTCGTGCAACGACGTTAACTAAGGCACTATTTAAGAGGCAATCCAATACCTTTTATTGTCTTTTATGCTTATTTTGATAAAATAATAGTGTAGTGGTTGTGCAGGATGAAGTGTGGCGAATGTCAAGAAAGATGATGTTTTACAAAGCAAAAGTGTTCCTCAAGACTGCAAAAAATAGAGACCTTTCCTTTTCAACATGACCCAATAAGTCAACATGTAATGATATAGGCATTTAAGGAGACATTCATGCATATAGGGGGCTTCACATGATAGTCTTTCAAGGTATTTTGAGTTTAAGGGAAAACATGAACACTACTTGGAAAACAGGAACAAAAAGGATGAAAATAATAAAGAAATTAAGGCCAGAGGATCGCTGAGTCAACTTGGTTACTCACCGATAGGCTTGAAGATTTCCTTTTCATCCATTGTGCTGAGTCCTCAAGGAAAGGATGAAATTGGTGGTAGAAAGCAGTAGTAAGCGCATCATCGAGAAGTTCCGCGAAGCAACACCTTGTCGCCCAAAGATTCCGAACATGAAGATTCTTGGACTACGCGCTAGATGGCGATAAAGTGATCAAAGGGTGAATTGGTGATTTATTCGTCAATTTAAACTAAATCCACCGACCATCCCTTCGCAAAGCCAATATTTTAAAACTATATATACTTTTGGAATGTTGCAGGGATGGGGAAGAAGACGTTTGCTCCTTTTTTCTTTTTGTTAATTAATTTTTTAAAATTATTTCTGGTGCATAAATTATAGGAAAAAGAGTAAAAATAATTATTTTTTGTTAATTAGTTTTTTAAAATTAGTTCAGGTGAATAATTAAGGGGAAAATAGTAAAAATAATTAGTTTTTGATGACTAAACACGCTCAAATAAAGTGAACCATCCATTATGTCAGCATTATGTGTCCAATAGAATATTTTTGAACACATAAGGTGTTCAATTGGCACAAGGATAAGTTGAAGTGTCTAAGGAAATTATGCGGAAAAATTTAGGTGGCCGGAGATGACTTACGACTAAACCTATTTTCCACTAAACCCACTAACTCAAGTTGATCTAGATTTAAGAACCTCCACAAGGATAACTCCAGCCACTAGCTCCAATCTCCAAGACAAGAGCTTAAACGAGCAGAAACTTTGCTGCACCACACATTAAATAACTCTAGTTGACACTCTTAGACAGCTCTATCCAAGAAATCAACAAAATAATGGTGTAAAAGGCTTGACTAAAACAAAGATGATTCGACTAACTAACTCTAGTTAATACGACTCAAGCTAAGACTTAGACAAGCAACTGAGCTTACTATCCTTTATAAATTAGGAGTAGATTTACAATTTATGATCATGGGATACACAACTCTAAATACAACAAGATGCTTCACCATTCCTTCTGGTACTTTGTTGATATAAGCAGTAATCTTCCTTAAACATGACCTTTTTTTTTCAAGCTTGTGAATTTTTAGAGAAACTCCAAGTTTTAGTTTGCCAAATCTTGAGTTCGAGTATTTTTGAAAGATTATATAAATCAATAGAAACTCGTTGAGATAATTCTTTTGGCTGAAGGTCTACTATTTAGAAAAGTTCTGCACTTACCGTAGCAGCTTTTCTGATAACTGTCTTGTTACCCTTTTATGTCAGCAATCATAAAAGGACGATGTCCCTTGAAATGTCACTTCATTTTTTGATGAATGAATTAATTTGTTGTTTTTCATGTTAACTAAGTTAACCATAAAGAGTTATTGATAGTTGGACAAAAACTTTGTCCATTTTCTTTTATGGAGTACACTGACGCCTCACCAACCTCTGACACGAAAACATTACATTAGTTAATAGTTGTACCGCTTTATATATCTGGACGAGAGAACAGCCAGGGACCTAGTCCGTGCATTTGTTAGAATGATCAAACCATCTAGAATAAAACAATCTATTTTGTATATGTTTAGTATGTTTATAAATTTTTTTATCCCATATATGTCAATTAATTTTAATTTAATCATATTCATGAATTCTCTTTATTCACCCAGGTCCTAAAGTTGGAGAAATCTTACAAAAAGTTAAACTACCTAATTCAATCAAAATATAAAAAATCTTTACGCTTTAGCTAAACACATCACGAGTAACATCTTTGTACATAAATATAAATATTTATAATAGCTAAACATAAAAGAAGAGATAATTTGATATGAGACTCACTTGATGTGTTAAAAAATAAGTTATTATGATCCCGGGATTTAAATTAAAGTTTATATATGAATTATAAAAAATGATCCATTGATGCATATGACTAAAATCTTTCTTGAAAATATCACATAGACACATGGTATAAGCAACATTTGGAATATGAGGAATTCACTACAACAAAAAAGAAGTTTTAGCTGCAATAATTATTGATATTAATAAAGAGTGCTAAATTCTTTACCAACATTAGTTGAGTTCCATAGAACCCATCTCGCTAAAGGCATTAGGGACATATACAAAAACGACAAGTTGTTGCTAAAAATACATCTTTAGCGGCAATAAGGAATTAATTGCCGCTAATCATTATTTTTGAGGTAGTGATTTTGGGTTAATAATAACAATTTATGTCAATTTATTATATAAGTTGTACCATCTTTTGTTCCATGTTTTTCATTTTTTGTTTTACATATCACCTAAGAAAAATATTAATTAGAGGGTGATTTTTTATATAACCACTCTCTATTTAATGGATCTCTTTTTTGCATCAAATTATTAACGGTCCATATTTATAATAAAGAGTAAAATGGGAAACAAACAACCAATTATATATTAATTTGTTAAAATGACAATTATGTTGGATCATATATACTTTTAGTAAGGACGACAAGTATAATGGATCTGAGAAGTAATAACATAAAGTTTATTTATCAATAAATTATTATTTTACAAAAAAATATTGAATATTTTTTAGCTATAAAATATATCTTACTTGAAAAGAGTTTGGAGGGGTGTGTGTGTGTCTGTGTGTGTGAACGTCAAGCTTCAATATCTTAATAACTATACACCAAAATTCAAATAATCTAATTTTAGACGAGATTAATAAAATATTACCGCAACCTTAATATATAATTTCTTTTTCTTTGGCATATTATACCTAATTTTATAGAAATTATAATCAAATAACATTGATAATAGATTACTTCCCAACCTTTTATTTTTATTTTTCATCTCAAAGACATTATATACTGTTCGCAACCAATTTCCTTATTTAAAATCGATTGCAAGCATAATAAATAAAATTAAAATGTTATTTTTATTGATGAATCGTGTGAATACATTTATGTTGTTCTCTTCACTCTCTCTCCTAAGTTTTTCCAAGATTTGAGGGCCATCAGTAGCATATATCCTAAATTATCGAATGATACAGACCTCCTTGCGATGTTGTCGATCTCCAAAAATGTCAGAAATCACTTCCTTATTTCATGTAAATCTCTGGAAAGTACTCCATTGATCACCCTTTCGAAGACCTATGTACTTGATGGTGTTGCTTTTTTCAATTGGAGAATGCTTGTTGAAGAATTTTCTTGATCCCTTTGAATGTCAATTCCATCCCCCATTTATAGTTATAGGGGTGGAAAATGTATCATATGATTGACCAAAATATGTCATTTTTTAAATACATGGCATGATGTGATTGGTTCTTGCACTTGATTATGGCTACCATATCATTTGGACACGTGACACTGCCTTACTGGTTTTTGATGCATAGGCATTGTGACATGTGGCATGAGTTTGGGCTTCAAGGTGAAATGGACCTTGGATTTGAATTTAATAAAATGGACTTATTAATTTTTAAACCCGAAATAAATCGTTCAGCCCAAATGAACATGAATTTCATACAAATTTGTATGAATTTGATCTAATACAACTTATGTGTCCACAAAAGGCCCTTTATTCAAGATTTGTCAACGTGTAGGCTTTCCAAAGTTTGGCGACAAGACTTGAAGTATTCAAGAGTATGCTTTTATTTTTTGATACTTGTCAACGTGTAGGCTTGCCAAATTTTACGAGGAGAGTTGAAGTCTTCATAAGTCCAACAATATCACTCTTAATACATTTTCTTGACTTTGTTTCTTTCGATAAAACAAGTTGCATAGCAAGGTCATGTGCAACTCCATTTTGATGTTATCCTAAGGCCTTTTGTTATTTCAATCCACTGAAGGTATGATTTGTAGGACTCCCTCGGGAGGAATAACCAAATCAATGAGTTAAAGTTTCATAAATTTAAAATTAAAAAAAAACCTTCATATTTGATTTGCATTCAAATTTGGAAACCAACACCTAGAGTTTTACACAAGTCCTTGAGTTGAATTTTACTAAAAGAACATAAATTGATTGGCTTATTATTTTGCAAACCTTCATCTTGGAAATAATTGGTAATTTAATAATCACACTAAATATTATTTCCTTTGCTTTATTTATTAAGAATTATTCATGAAATCTTAGTATTTATTGTTTTCCTTTAGAGTGCTAGAAACTTCCATTTAGAAGAGTGAGAATTGATATGATTATATTGTTCCAATTTTACCAAAGCTTTCCTTGTATATGAAATGAAATTTTTTCAAAGGAACTTCTATATAAGAATATCCCATGTATAAATCATTGACAAGAGAATCATTGAAATAAATAATTCTCCTAACAATATTGATGTACCGTGGTTTCACGGTATCTTTAATGTATTATACTTAAGAGTTGTGTGTTCCTAGAGCATTTTTGTAGTAGTTTTAACAAGTTTTGTGTCTTGTTTTGCATGAAAGATGTCTAGGTTGAAAGCGTAAAAGGAAGCTAAAAAGTTGCAGAGATCACCTACGAAGGCCATCGATGTTCCATCGCCTAATTGATGGACCGTTGGTTGTGTCCATCAATGTGAAGTTCAGGATATGGGAGAAAATCAAAGAAATCTGACCAAGTGTGGAACCACGAGAAATCGACGGACCGTACAGGTGAACGGCAGATTGGTTCAGAGAAGGTTCCAACACCTTAATTTTAAAGATTCTAAGATAGAGATAAGGAGGAGCATCAATGGGCCATAGAAGGATCAACGGAACATAGATGGATTGATGAACCATATTGCTTGTGTATCATTTGATTCAGAAAGGGTGCTATTCGGTGGAGCTAAAATATTTCCGAGTCTTGACTGATAAAGGTAGTCAATGGACCATTTTGATCAAAGTTGCGGTACCTAGATTGAGCTTTCCTTATCTCAATTCCTTTTCTTTAGGACTATGTTTTCTATATAAAGGGAATTAAAACATCATTTTTGGGGTTAGCTACTATTGTTATTGTTCTTTTTTGTGTCTTAGAGATTGGGTTTTGCTAACTTGGGCAATGAATCAATTACATATTTGTTTTCAAGAATTTTCTTTTAATTTCAAGCTGAATTTCTGAGTGTCTTCTTATTGATAAGTTAGTTCATGGATAACAAAATGCAAAACAATAGTTGTGGGAACCATGGGTAATTCACAAAGTATAACTAGCAATTTAGAAATTCTCAAATAGTGTTTTTGCATCTACTGATAATTCTTTCACTTAGAAGTCTTTCTAACAAGTGCACGTATTAGAACTCGCGTTGTTGCTACTTGGACGGCCAAGGAGGTAGGAATAGGAAAAGTATTATAAACATAAATTTAGGGAATACTATCTTCTAGGCTAGTGTCGATTGGTGCGAGGTAACAACTAAGAAATACATCGATAATGATGTCTAATTCCGAGGTAAAGGTAAGGGTTATTAAATTATACTCACGTAGCTGGACCAAGGTATGGGGTGAAATTCTTTAGATGTCGGACCAAGGATTTAAAGATATCTAACTTACCACTTTTCATGTAAAACACTAGGAAAGAATTTTTATCGTTAGGAATACAACGTTATGAACAGAAGGGAAACACATACACCCTAATTATTATCATAACTTGATCAAAACTCAACATCTAATCTCGTTTACCTATTAACTTGGACTATATAACGAACTTGTTTATTGAAAACCCCGCCTTTTAATTACTTGTTTTAAGAAATACATTGACTAAATAGATATAATTCTGAATTAAAGTTAAGTATAAACCACTTGTCTCGTTTGATTGACCCCAAATACTAGTCGGGTTCTCTACATGACAATTTTTTGATTCAAATATGTTGATCCTGTCATAGACATTTTTTTTTTATTCACCAACTCACCTTTCAAGGGTCTAATATTTTGGCCTAGTCCCTCCTTGGATATATGCACTTCACTAAGGCTAAAAGTCTAATTTGAGGGTGACTTATGTAGTAAGTGACCTTATCTTGGCCATGACCCAAGTGCGGGTATTGTGTACTTCAACTCATGGAAAAGTCATGAGTTGAGGGTGCCTATTATGAGTGAAGACCCAAAATGGGTACGAAAAGAGTTGGATGTTGAAAAGAAAAGTTTAAGTGAGCAAAATATGTGACTTTGGGAAATTATCAATTCATTGAAAATGAAAATAAAAATAAAACATAAGAAATAAAAGATTTTTAAGAAAAAAAGACGCAGAAGAAGTGAAAGTCATATCCAAAAAGGGAGCAAGCCAAAAAAGAAAAGGGAAGAAAAATAGGGTGAAAGGCAATTAAAAGATGTAGGAATCTTAGAAGTAATGTCAAGGAGGGAAAAAGTCACTAAAAATGTACCCAAATGTACATGACTTGACCTGAGCCTACTTTACAAGCCAAGAATGTCCTACCGTGATCCTAGAGTATAGTATGGTGAACCTAAGAAGTCAAAATAAGGGAAAGACCACGAAGAAGAGTACTAATTGTATTTGAACTTGTTTATGAGTGCGAGTATTGAACAAAGATCCCTATACCCAAATTCATAATCACTGTGTGAAAAATGATCATTTCTTTTAAAGTAGGGCACTAGTTGCGGTATCAGAAAGTTGGTACCTCTGTGAGAGGCAAAACAGTAGAACTGTCTATTGCATGTTGAGTGTGTGTTATTATGTTATCCACATGAGTTAGCTTGTCAAAGCTGAGAGCGTAAGCCTGCATTAAATTAATGAAAGAGTCGAGATTGATAGATATGTGATTGCTAGATCTTAAATTTGTAAAATTTTGTACAAATGTTGATTTGAGTCATAATACTTCGCTTGAGGACAAACAATGAATTTATGTTGAGGGTGTTTATATATCGTGGTTTCACTGTATTTTCAATGCATTTTACATAAGAATTGTGTGTTTCTAGAGCCTCTTTGTAGTAGTTTTAACAAGTTTTATGTTTTTTTTTGCTGAAAAGATTTGCAGGTTGAAAGAGTAGAAGGAAACTGTAAAATTGTAGAAGATGACCTAAGAATGCCATCGACGGTCCATCGTCTGATCGATTGACCGTAGGTGCTGACCGTCGATATACAATTTAGGCTATGACAGAAGATCAGGGAAATTGAATTAAGTGTGGAACAAAAAGAGCAAACAACAGTCTGTTGATTGATCAACGAACCGTACTTGTGACTGTCGATTGGTTCAAAGAATGTTCCAGTACCTCACTTTTCTAGATTCCAAGTATGGAGCTATGAAGTAGCATAGACAGACCGTATATGCATCAATGTACCGTACTGTTTGTCCGTCATTTGATTCAAAAATGGTGATACCCGGTGGAGCAAAAATATTTATAAGTCCTAACCGAAGGAGGCAGTTGACGGATCGTGGATTGATTGACGGTCTGTTAGTGAGGTCACCGATTGAAGCCGCATGCTTGAACATGATTTTTCTTATTTCAATTCCTTTTTTAGGACTATGTTTTCTAAATATAAGGAATTAAATTTCATTTTTGGGGTTTCCAGCTACTGGTATTGTTCTATTTTGTGTCTTGGAGATTGGGTTTTTGCAAACATGGGCAATTAATAGATTTTTTTGTATGTGTTTCAAATAATTTTCTTGCAATTTCAAGTTGAAGATCTAGGTTTTTTCTTATTGTTAAGTAAGTTCATGATTTCTTCATTAAAAACTATGAATTGTGATCTTGCTTAAATGGGTACCTAAATCCACAACTAGGGTTGTGGGAACCATGGCTAATTAACAAAGTATAACTAGAAATTAAGCAATTCTAAACTAGTGTTTTTGCATGTATTGATAATTCTTTCGCTTCGAAGTCTTTTTTAACGAGTGCACGCGTAAGACCTCGCCTTTTTCGCTACTTGTCTAACCAAGGTGGTACGAATAGAAAAATAATTATCAGCATATATTTAGTAGGACACTATCTAATAGTCTAGTGTTGATTGGTGCGAAAAAACAACTAAGCGATACATCAATTATGATGTATAATATGAGGAAAAGGTTAGGGTCACTAAATTATACAGACGTAGCCGTACCAAGATGTGGGATGAAATTCTTTAGATGCTGGGCCAAGGACTAAAGATATCTAACTTACCACTTTGCATGTAAAACACTAGTAAAGAACCGATATTGCTAGGAATACGACGTTATGAACCTGTAGGGAACACATATACCCAAGTTATTCTCACAACTTGATAAAAACTCAATATCTAATTTTGTTTACTTCTTAACTTAGACTGTTAAGGAACTTGTTTGTCAAACACCCCTTTTAATTGCTTGTGTTCGGAAAAAAACATTGACTAAATAGACATAGTTGTGAATTAAAGTTAAGTCTAAACCATTTTTCTCAAGGAATCAACACCAACTTACTATTTGGGATCTCCACTTGATTACGACCGCTTATACTTCTTTAGGGAGGTATAATTTGAGCGTATCAGAAATAAATGTGAAACTTCAAATTTGGTGTTTTCTTTTCTCAATTTCGTGCAATCCTACCAAAATCTCATTTTGTTAGTTTTGAAATGCCCAAATGAAGAGGGATTTTTTTTGGAGGAAACAATATTTGTAGTACTTTGAACTTTACCATATTCAGAGTTAAATACCTAGCATATTGACAAGAATCAAATTCTGAGGCCGGATCCCAAATATGGCAGTTCTTGTCACCGTTATGCACGATCTCGCCAAAACATCATTTTATTAGTGTAGAAGCATTCAAACAATGAGAGACTTGATTATGGAGAAACTAGATTTGAATTACTACAATATATCCAAAAAAAAACATTGGAAACCTTCCGTATCAACATGAATCAAATTTAGAAGTGGACGCCAAATGTAGCGATTCTTCTGACAACTATGCTCAATCTCGCCAACACATCATTTTCTTTGTGTAGAATAATTCAAAAGATGAGTGACTTAATTCCGTAGAATCTAGACTTCTATTAATATGACATATACAAAAATGACATTTAGAATTCTTTAAGATTGATGGAAATAAATTTTTGAAGTTGGACCACAAATCTAGCAGTTCTACTCACAACTATGCGTAATCTCGTAAAACATCATTCTCATGGTCTAGGAGTATTCGAATGATGCAAGGGTTGATTATGGAAAAATCAGACTTTGTTTAATATGACATATAAAGAAATAAACATTTCAAACCACCTTCCGAATTGATGGAATCTAATTTTTTTGTTGGGTCGCAAATCTGACAATTTCTCACGGCTATGGACAGTCTCGACAAAAAATCTTTTTCTTAGTGTAGAATCATTCAAATTACGAGCGAGTTGACTCTAATGAAAATACACTCATCTTACTGTAACATATTTTCAACCCCATCTCAAATTCTTCTTGACTTGATAGAAAATGATTGTGATTTTCTATTTTTTTTAGAAGTTGATCTTCAAATTTTGCCATTTTCCTCACGTATTTGTGTCTTTTGGATTTTTCTTGTTTATATTTATTGAAGGTGAGGGTTGTGGTTAATATTTATTTATGTATTTAAATATTTATTAAGAACATGAGGTTGTTGTTTAACATTATATTTAACCATAATTAAAAGCTTCGTTTTATTGGCCCTGCTATGTCGATGTCGAATAAGATTATTGTATTGTTTCTCATGTTTTTCATGCCACATTGAGGGGTCATGAACTTACTGCATGCTTTATCAGAAGTAGCAACCAAGAAAAATTGAAAACTTCGTCCAGTTGGCACATATGACTCCAATTTTTGTTTTGTCCCATGTTTCCAAATAGTCCAAATCATTTAGAAGTTGCACGAGTTGTTCATATGATTGGCGTGGAACAACTCATATCATCCTCGCAATGTTGGCAGGAAACTCACTCGACACACACCTTCCTTGAAGCCTTGGTTAAGAAAACTTGCAACCTTTAATTTGATCCATTATTTTGAAGCTCCACGAGAGAAACATTTTGACTACTTTTATTTAATTTCTGACAAGAAAGCTTTTGAGAGCGAGGATGGAGAAAGAAACACTTGGTGTAGTCCTCCAAACATCAACGAAATAGATTGTGGATAACCACATTGTTCACGTTGTAGTGTGGATTGATATCTTCCTCTTAATTTGGAGAATATCTTTGACCAGTCTTCTGACTTCTTGGGAGACACATTAAGTTTGAATTTATTACACTTTGTGATTTCAACTTCGCACATCTTTAAAAAAATATTTATTTTCAAATGTGGGACCAATTAAATTGCAATAGACTAGATCCAAGAGACATAGAACTTAACGTCTTACAATATGTCAAAATTTCACGTCAAAATTTCTTCCATATTATTCAGAAATGAATTCTAATGTTGCTTTTGAATTTTGATATCTTTTTTGTAGCTTTGCATGATTATTGTAGAAAATTCATAATTCTGGGTAGCAGTATTGAAATCAAAACTTTTTTCTTCCGTTTGAAAGACGAATGAAGTATCTAAACAATGTATAAAACTAATGAACAAAGACTTTGTTGATTTCAACATATATTACTGTAGAGTCAGCTCACGATTCTACCTCTCTATACTCTTCAACTTTGAACTACTTTGGGAGAAAATAAATAACTAGGCACAGCATCATCAAAATGACACGATTTTTGTTTCTTTGGAAGCTTTACTCATAGAAATACTACACATGTAAAAATAAAGGCCAAAAGATTTCCAGATTAGTACATATATGTTTTCAAAATTATCTCAAATTCAGCCTCGCTTAACTTTTAAACTTTGAACAGCTTTGGGAGAAAATCAATAACTCGTAGGTGCATCAAAATGATGCTATTATTGTTTAATTGGAAGAATAACTCATTAAAAGAAAACATATGGAAAAAAACACGACCAAATTAATTCCATATAATTACACATATATTTTCAAAGTTAGCTGCAATTTTGTCTAGCTCAACTCTTCAGCTTTGAGCAGCTTTGAGTGAAAATCAGTAGCAATTTTGTATGCAATTTATTTTGTTGCAGGCAAAGAGTAAAATTCCATTTATACTCACACCTTAAGGAGTGTAGGAGACCTTTATGGGAAGTATTTCTTCTAAACATAGCGTTAACTAGATTAACTCTTCACCATCTTTGGTCTATATTTTTATAAGCGTCACATGAATATTCTTCCTTCACAATATACGACCCATCCAATTCTGATGTAAAATTTAAACCGATGCGTTTGTTGAGGATTATGGGTCAGTATACTTCTAAGATGAAGTCTCCCACACGAAATGATTGATTTCTCACCTTCTTGTTGAATGCTCTCGCAAGTCGAGCTTGATAACATTCTGAACTTTGTTGTGCTTCCAATCTCTTCTAATTCAATGCCTCTAACTCTGTTAGGCAAACTTGAATGTTATTTTTTGTTGTACGTCCCTTTTTGATTGATATTTGCAATGATTGAATTGGCTTCTCTATTGGAAGTACTGTTTCACGTCATGCATTAATGAACAGAGTAGCTTGCATATCTATTATAGAGGTTGTACGATATGCTCACAAAGCATCATCAATTTTATCACACCAGTCTCTTTTATTATTTGCAACTACTTTCTTCAATAGGTTACCAAGTTTCTTGTTAAAATATTCAGCAAGACCATTGGTAGGTGTATTGTACATTGAAGACTTATTTTGCTTAAAACTAAATTTCTAAAACAAACAACTCATGAGTTTATTGTTGAAGGGTGTAATGACCCTCTTGGTCATTAATGTGTTTTGCCTTTTGTTTGTCGTTTGCAGCCTTTCTATAAGGACCCAAGTCATTTATGACTTGCTGGGATTGATAGTTCGATCACCTGGTAGTTCATTTTTTTATTGTGCGAGTTTTAGTGTTTTTGGAGCTTATGAACCTTGAACACTCATTTCAAGAAGATGACATAAAAATCCAATTTGACGATCCCATCAGCTCTGGAAGGGTCATTTTTAGGCTTGATGTATGGTCAGCGTGATTCTTAAGGTTTTCACTGAGAGTTGGTACAATTAGGCATTTTAACTTTAAGTTTAAGTCTAGTTTGACTTTATTCAACATTCTAAGTAAATGTGCTCTGATGAGAATTCCTCAGCGCGATAAGATCCAAAATGTTGAGTTTGGTCTAGATTGACCCTTGTTTTGTGTATCGAGGATTCTGAGATTATTCCGAACCCTTTTGTGGTTTTTGACTTAAAATGACGGTTGGGTGTGGGACAAACTTTTTATCATGTTTAACTTGTATGGAAATTTAGTTTGCACCAATGAGTTTAGAATTATCGAATTTTTTATATTTTCATATCTCATTTGCATGCACGGGGTTTCGAGCGAGTTCGGAGCATCTCATCAATGTTCTTATGTTTCGGGAAATAATGTAGAAAGAATTGCACATTTTGGAAAATCTCTAAAACCGCTTAGCTATATAATCTCTAAACCGAATAAGGTGATTCGAAGTTTGAAAAATTTCTATTTTCGGTGGCCTGACGGTAGAGTATGTAGAAGTTGTTGGATGTGCGTATTTTGAGGTAAATTTTGTGATAAACCTGAATGTTTGTCCCTTTTTCAAACAATTGATTTTGGATTTTTTATATTAGTCATATCTCTCTCATTTTTGCTTGGTTTTGGGCGATTCAACGTCCCACATGCTAGAAATTTATTGTGTCTACATTGTGGAGTGTTCAAAGAGGGATGGGATTATAGTAAATTCCTAGATTAGACTGTTGTTTGTTTCTTTTAAATTGATGTTATTGTGGGTTTATTGCATGTTAGGGTTTATTTTCTTTTTAAGCCTCAAATTGTGTTTAATTCTGGAAAAAAATGGTATAAATTTTTGGATCTCTTGGCGGAGTCAAATCCGGACATTTTGGAGCGGGTTCCACAATTCCCATTTTGAATTAATGAATTGACCGTTTCTGTTTGTTATGATTTTAGTGTCTAAATTACCTTCAAACATTGTGGTTCTTTATTTGAAAGAGGTGTACCATTCAAGGGTTGATCGGAAGGGAAAATCTCCGTCAGAGTGATTTGGAGAGCGTGTGGTCAGCCTAAATGTAGGCTATGACATCCTTTCTATTAGATTGAGATTAATTATGTAAAAATAAGTCGATTGGACTTAATTGGAGGTGGGTACCAGTTTCCTACTTTACTTTGATTTAATACCTTATGTTAGGATCAATTAACTATATTTCTGGTGTGGTACAATTTTAATAGTAGAGTTGCATGCTTATGTGCTAAATGCTATCGTAGTCTCGATGTTATGTGTTGTATGATTTGTTCAGCCTTAACAGTAAGCATGATTTCCTTACTCTAGGTTACGCTAGCATAGCCTTAGGTTTACGACGCTAGTGGACTGGACAACCTTGACGTTATACCAACGTCGTTTGGATGACTTTGCTTCGTGTGGACAAGAGTAGAAGACATGAGTCTAATTGTTTGAGACTTAGATTAGGCGCTATTTATGCTTGTTGCACTTATGTATCTTCTCCCTCTACTTGTGTTGTTGTAATGCTCTCTCGAAGGTTCAGTGTATCATCAAAGGTGTGGGATTCGAGAAAGTATAGGTTTGGGGCATTTTTTGTGATTTCTTTGAGTGGATGATGTTCTACGATGGCTGTTGTTGGATTGGATCCTAATGGAGATACCATTACCATTGAGGTCATTCTTTTTAGCTGTAATTTTGTTGGATTGGATCCTATTTTGTTTACCTACCCTTATGGGGCTTCGTTATGGTTTTATATAAACTTGCGCACGCGTGTACCTTCTAGGGTTATGGGGGTCCAGTTTGGATTAGTTTATTTGTACATAGTTTTTTTCTTATATGCGTGTGTGCTGTCTTTTTGCACCCACTTTGATCTCTCTATTTCTAAGTTCTATCCTTTCTTATTGTTTTAAAACTTTTTTCTTAGTTGACCCTTGATGCCTACAGAGTACATGTTCTTTTGGTACTCATGCTACACTATGCAGGTCCCAGTACCAGTTATCAATAGTCAGTAGTTCCTGCCTTTTATAGTAGCTGCGATTTTGAGACGAGGGTGATCATTTGACGTCTTGGGTTTGCTCCTTCAACTTTTTTACTAGTCTTGTTGATTTTGATTTGATATACTCTTTATTGTGGTCCACTCTTTGGACTTTTACTCTTTATTAGATAGATCTGTACTAGTATCTTCTATGTTTTGGGTTTGCTCTTCTATTTCTTCCTTTCTCTCACTACTTAATATTCTGGGCTACAGGTTGGCTTACCTATTGGTGGTGTATAGTAGGTGCAACCATGACTGGAGAAATAAAGTCATGGAAAGTTAGTATCATAGCCTCAGGTTCATTGGTCTAACTTGTACGTAGCTAACGTTTAGTTGAGTCATGCGGATTGGTGAGAAGATGTCCATAACTTATATTCGGGATGCTACATGATATCTTTAGGAAGATTTTCTCTTTTGTTTCAGTTTCTTGCAACGTTTTTCTTATTCGTTACATGAAAACTTAATTGTTTCAATCTTTCACATGATGTCTCAATCGCGAGGTAACACGGCCGGGGGTGATGCACCCAGACCTTCAAATAGAGCCCCAGCTTGGGGTAGACGCCGACCCTGCTTTTGAAGCAGGGCTGTAACACCAACCCAAAATAGAGAGGAGGTTCTAGAGCTAGTAGTTGACCCTCTAACAACTCAAATACCAGCTCCGCTGGTGGGATCCGGTCCAGCCCAGCATTCACCCAAACCGGTTTTGATCCCAGATCTTCAAGCTGCTATTACATAACTTTTGGGTGTGCTTGGGGGTATGCAATAACAACCCGCACCTGCTACACAAGTACTAGTACTACAGGTTTAGCCTACAGTGAGGGAACCTCAAGTCAAGGTATCACCTGTGGGAGTAAAACCCTTGGCAGCAGATAGACCTATGCAACTCCAAGACCATAAGATGCATGGTGTGTTTCTCAGGTTGACACCATCGAGTTTTTTTGGGGACTTAATAAGTATGACAACTAGTTTCTTACTACTTCTCGTGAGAGGCTTTGAACTTTGGGTCTAGTGGAGTCTAGAAGGGCAGGCTTAATTACAAACCAACTTGATGGGCCAGTTAGGCAGTGGTGGCACACATTTATGTAGACTAGACAAGTTTTATCGCAACCAGTCTCATTGGATTAATTTTCTTGAGGCCGTCTTGTCCAAGTTTATCCCTCGTAGCGTCAAAGACAGCCTCAGGGATGAATTCTTCAGGTTGGAGCAGGGTGTAACGATAGTCAAAATGAAGTAGGATGAACTAGTGCCTCATATTTGTTTTATGAATTAATAACTTGTTAAAATAATGAAGAATAGTTTTTGAAGTCACTTTTAAAGAGTTTTGTATTTTTTTTGGATTCTAAATTCAGTGGAGGTGACTCTAGCGTAAAGAAGAACATGATAGTTCAGAACATTTTAGTACGACTTCTATAGGACCACCCTTAGGGTCCTTGAGAAGGACCCATGCATGGGCCAAGGAAGCTGCCATGTAAGTACCTTTTAAGAGACAATGGCGCATCGCTAGCATGGCACTCAAATAGTGAAACTTGGCTACGTGACGCAGGCTTGTCACATAGCTCAGCCTCAAAATAATTTTGAAAATTAAGATTTGGATGTGCCTCTTCGACGTGCAACCATTTCCTAGATTTGGTCGCGTCGTTTTAATGTCAAATTAGACTAAATTAAAAGGTCCAAATATGGTAAAGGTGTTTTGGATATTTTGGGGGTGTATTATATATTTTTTTAAGTCATTTTTCACCTATTTCCCAATCTAAAACCCTATACATAAAATAATAATAAAATAAATAGAAGCTATTCTCTCTCTATAAACCTCTCTCTCCACTCAAATCCTCTATTAAGGAACCTTCAAGTTCCAAGGAAGACGACCAATTCCTCAAGTTTTCAACCTAGATTTCTTAGATAGATGTTCATTAAGGTAAGGTGATTTAATCTTTGATTATTCTCTCATTCATGGAGCCAATTTCGAATGTTTTTTAAAAAACTCTCAAAAACCTTAAACCTTCTTTTGAAATCTAAGCATGGAATCTTGCATTAAAAGTTTTAAATAGAGGATTTTTGAAGTATTCAATGTTAATTATTGGTTTGATGATAAAAATTTCCTTGAACCCATGTATTCCTTGGATTTCTAATTTTGGCTCTAAAGGGGTATATTTATTATGATCTAAATATTTTAAATTCATGTCTACATTGTCATGAGCTATTGAATTTTAGGTTGATCATTGTTTGAATTGTTCATAGTTTGGTTTGTTATATATATATATATATATATATATATATATATATATATATATATATATATTTGTGTGTGTGTGTGTGTGTGCGCGTGTGTGTGTGTGGTTCTTTTGAATCATTCATATGGATGAATTGGTGGTCTAGTCGTGTGGAATTGTTGGAGATGTTGAGGGATGGTCATTGTGGCTATTGGAAGGTGGTAAGTTGACCTAATTCCATTATTTAATGTAGAATTGATATCAAATTGTTATTGATTGGTATGGTCCACTTATGGTGGCAATATTTAATTTTTATAATGTTACGATCATGGCCTTATCGGGATTATTACGTTAAGTGTAGTAGTATGATGTCATGGATTATATTGGTGTATAAAGTGAATGATGATATGTTATATGTACATGCATAAGGTGATGGTACTCATGTGATGTCTATATGATCTTGTATGGATTCTATAATGTGATGATTGGAAGTACTTCTCCTCTAATTAAATATATATGATGATGAAGGACTAAGAAGAATCTTTATAGAATGATGTTGTATCTTGGGTTGGTAGACATAGGTGTCCCTTCTTGGTACTTCAGTTATATTAAATAAATGATATGAGAATTATTGTGTCTTGATTTGGTAGGTTTAAGTTCATCTTCTTGATACATGAAAGCTTCTTGATTGTGATCTCCTGACTTGGTAGGCTTAGACCCTTGTCTTAAATGAATGTAAGAATGGAAGTCTAGGATTGGTAGATCCAAAGTAGGGACTCTTGTATGGAAGAATATATGGAACCTTGCATATGAAAAGAAGGTTAAGAATGTGAAACCTTGAATATGAAAAGAATGTTAATATAGAAAACTTGAAGTGGTAAGACTGTAATTTTGCCTCTTTCTTGAGTGGAATGATGGACTTAGAGGTACGTTGGCAGGAACGACATAAAACCATCTCTAAGATAGTCATAGGATCTATCCTAATAAACCTTGATCGGCAACCCTTGCGGGCCCTTTCTTGGTAACGGTATCATGAAATTGAAGGGCTTAACAATTGTACCTTGTTGAATACACTTATGTGAATGAACTTAATCTATGAGAACCTAGACAAATAACCGAGTGGATATTCTTATTGTTGTAGCTCTACATATGGTTATATTAGAGTAAAAAAAATTCCTTGATATCCCGTAAACCATGTTTCAACATGGGATGTGTCCTAGTTCTACCCTTCGTAAGTAGAACACCCTCCACGAGGTAGGGTAGACTTTAGATTTCATACCTAGATAGTGTGGTTTATATCTTTTAATGCTTCTCCCCATTATGTGGGATGTGCACTTTAGTTATTGGATATGTTCTACAACGTGTGGGTAGTGGAACATGATGCTATCTACACATGGCACGCGTAGGCTTTGAAAATGCTAAAGTAAGTTCCCTAGGTCTTCAAGACAATTATGGGAAATTTCGTAAATGTATGATTGATTTCTAAATGACTCATGTGAAATATGTTCTTTAAATTTTAGTATGTCGAATTTGAGATTGCCTTATGTTTTATAGTCTTAAGGGCCACATAGGTATGTATTATATGGGTTGTATGGGCAGTCTCTTACTTCTCAAATAAGAAGTAAAGCGGTCATGTCAAGTAAATAACCAAACTAGTGAGGTTGGAATCGTTCCCATGAGGAAAAAAGTCTAGACTTAACTTCAATCTATTATTACTTTTGTTTAGTCAATTACTTCCTTGGAAAGTAAAAACAATTAAAGGGGGGTTTCTATTTCTAAATGAATGAAAATAACTACTTATATTGAAAGAGACACTTAACAGCTTTGAATGTTGAATTTTAATCAATTAATCAAAGTAACTAGGGTGTACGTGTTCCCCGCAGGTTCATAACTTGATAATTCTAACTATAACAATTCTTTCCTACTATCTTGCATGCAAAGTGATAAGTTATGTATTTTTAAATCCTTGGTCCGACATCTAGAAAATATCACTCCGCACCTTTGTCCGGCTACGTGTGTTGCTATCCTAACCCTTATCTTTACCTCATTTAAGCATCCTATTCGATATTTGACTCAGTTATTACGTCGTACCAATCAATAATTGCCTATTAGATAGTATACACTAAATAGATGTTGATAATTCATTTCCTATTATCTACCTCCTTGGTCCGGCAAGTAGCATTAAGACGACTTCTAACGTTGGCCATCCGTTAAAAACACTTGTAAGCGAAAGAATTATTTAATACATGCAAGACACTATTCTAGAATTGTTATTTTAATTCGGTTTTATCTCATTATTTGCCTATGGTTCCCACAACCCTAGTTATGGAGTTTAGTTACCCATAGTCATAATCACAATATTCTAATATATTATATAAGAATATATGTACTTACTTCAATGAGAAAGAGTAAAATCCAAAAGTTTTCTGCATTAATCACCAAAAATCGCCAACAATCAATGATCATCAAAAGTCTAATAATACACAGGGTCTAATAATAAGGTGTCTAACAATACGGAGTCTAACCTCAAAACAAGGTTTTTCAAACTATTTATAGAAAATAAAAACCTAGTTAAACACGGAATCTATTTGCTGGAAATCTTTCAAGACGCGGCTTAGTCGACGGAACTCGCGACGGATCGTCGTGGTCACGACGGACCGTCATGGAGTCCGTCGTCCCATACTTAAGCAATTTCTTCTGCTGCTCTCTTTATACCCTCGACGGCAGGTATGACGGACCGTCATAGG
Organism: Solanum arcanum; assembly: GCA_027789145.1. Taxonomy (NCBI): domain Eukaryota; kingdom Viridiplantae; phylum Streptophyta; class Magnoliopsida; order Solanales; family Solanaceae; genus Solanum; species Solanum arcanum. The sequence continues at coordinate 66,444,528 of CM050933.1, forward strand.
CACAACAGTCCATTGAGGGTCTTCGTTTCAAAACACTTGAACTCTTGGAATATGGGTATTCGGACTACTTCTCTGACTTCATGACGAACCTGCAGGAAGGACCGTCATAGACACGACGGACTGTCATGGACTCCGTAGCCCCACACTTGGTCAGACTTCCCCATCTTCCTTCAGCAGCTGCACTTTGCTGCCACATACGGACCGTCACAAGCACAACGGACAATCATAAGCTCCGTAGGTGGTCTCTTCTGCATTTTTTCGCTCAAAATCTCCGCATTCATCTTTGAAAAGATTTCCGTGAAACCACGGTATATAAACACCCTCAACTTAAATTCGTTGTTTGTCCTCAAGCGACACACTATGACTCAATAGCAAAATCTTTATACAATAGTATCCATGTTTCATCGTTTGCAATCATTTGGCTATCAATCCCGATTAATCTCATCAAATCTATGCGTGCTATCACTATTAGGCTTGAATTATGTGGGATCAGAACATGACACAGACTCACTATGCACTAACACCTATCCTCTTCAATTTCTCACCGAGGTGCTAACAATTCCGGTATTGCAACTAGTGTCCTCACTTTAAAACAAAATCCTCATTTTTCACAAAATTATTTCAGTTTGAGTATAAGGATTATTTTCCAACACTCGCTCTTAGAACAAAGTCACACTCATTCATACCTATTGCCATAAGCTTGCCTTTATTTTCACTGCCTTAAGTTCGCTATACAACCCTTAGGATCAAGATAGGACTTTCTTAGCTTGTAAAATAGGCTCAAGGTCAGGCTGGGTATATTTAGGTATACGTTAGTGACTTTTTCCCTCCTTGACATATCGGCTAAACCTTTCACTTTCTATCGTTTTATCTCGTCCACTTTCTCATATTCTTTCACCTTGCTATTTTCTCTTCTTTCTTCATTTGTGTAAGTGACTCTGTTCTTTTCTTGCTTGTATTTCTTGTATATTTTTATTTTTCTTTATTTTTATTTCAACTAATTCTTGAGTCACTTTACTATTGTTCTTTCAACCCCACTTTATAGAGCATTCCTCATAATAGCCACCCTCAACTCATGGCTTTGCCATGAGTAAAGGTACACAATACCCAAAGTTGGGTCAGGGCCATAACGAAGGTTGTTTACAGTATTAGCCACCCTTAACTTATGCTTTATGCATAAGCTGAGGTGCACATGTCCAAGGAGGGACCAGGGCCAAAACATTATTCCCAGAAAAGATCAATTGGGGTGAAAAGGAAAGGTCTAATTTAAGTTTAGATCATTTGGAACAAAGAAGGATAAATTTCATTTGGTTTTCTTTTATTAAGGCTAAAGATGGGCTACATTAAATAAGGGCCTATGATCTTTTCCTAATTGTCTATTACAGCTTACTTTTAGGAGGACTAACAAGTCAAGGTTTAGCTCAGTACAAATAGTGGACTATTCAAGTATTCCTCACACTCACTTTACATCTCATCACTCTACCAGATTAACAAACACCTAAATCGAATTTTAGACATAGGATAATTAAATGGTGTACCTCTGTGTTATGCTTAGAGCCACACAATTATCAGTTACTATGCCTAGTCATGCATCATTTTCCATTTTATCAGGATATCATTGTAGCCATCATACTCCAGAATTAAACTATGTACAAAAGATATAGACATGCCGGTTCAACAGAAAAAGTAATCAGTCTTTTTGGCAAAAAGAACACAGGAAAGAAAACCCCAAAATAGCGTAGTGAATTGGGCTAATCAGACTTCACCCTAACACTCACATTCCATTTAACCCACCCCCAACAAAAAAAACATGCAATTGTCCCCAATGTATAAAAATTTAAATAATAGAGTGGTAGGTGAAACAAACATGTGGCGCAAAGCGCCGTCGATCAGCAAGCTGGTGGGTCCTGTTCCCCGGAACCCACGTCCTCTGCAATATGGACACCCTCAGTGGTGTCCTAAGCAACAATCGTACTATCAGTAGTGCCTCCTGCTATCTCCACAGTTCGGGAGCTAGACGCCCCAGCCTCTAACTTTGATGCTCTTATCTGGTGCGCCTCCTCCTCAGGAACTGAGGCTCTCCTCGCAGCCTCCATCTCACGACGCTTCTTCTTCCGTGCTCGCGCCTCGTCCTCTTCTCGACCCGTACGCCTCGAGGGGAGGTGGTGGAATCTCTGAGGTAGCGAATAGGGCCGCCAACACTGTGTCCTCAGCAGGATTGACAGAAAGGGCCTTAGACTCCGGCACCCTAGACTCTAAGATCGTGTCGATATCTGCACGAAGACTGTCGACCGAAGCCTGAAGAGTCGACACATCCACCGGAGGGTCTGGCCGGGCTAGCACCCCCAACTCAAAGGTATCCAAGCGCTGGTGAACCTCAGCGATCTTCCGCTTTGTATACTGGACATTTTTCCGCTCCTGGCGCTCTTTTGTCTCGCTAATGGACCTCTGCATCCATGGCTAAATATGATGCAGGAGTGTAGCCATTTGCGTCTCTAATTTTAGGACCCTAGCAAGCGGGACCAACGCGGGTAAAGGGGCTGTGCGAGAGGAGCTCGGAGCAGTGCTACTACCCGGGATAGACTCAATCGAAGTACTGTCTGTGGACGCCGCTTGCTCAGCCGTGAGGGCCTGGGCTACCATCTCAGTAAGATCGTCAGCAAGTGGGGGCAGCTCTTGACGGAGCCCTCTGCGTGGAGCCAACTCATTGACCTCATCTCTGATTAGGCGGACATCAACAGTGCCCTGTGGGGTCTTTAGCTAATCTACGTGCCATATAGGCACACCTGCGGACCTGCAGAGAGGAAAGATCATGCACGGGAAAGGGTAAGTGGTTGTGACCTTGAAAGCCCTCTCGTGCATGACAGCCTGTAGAAGCCACGCGAAATCCACCTCGAACCCAGCTATCATCGCCGCCATCAACACTGCTCGATCCCATGTAATGATGTTATCAGAAGCTGTTGGGGAAAGGCAGTGCCGGACAATCAATCACAAGAACTTCGCCGTGAAAGTAAGGTTGTACTTCTTGATGGCCCCCGTTGGCTCGGCACCCTGTCGACACCCTCTCCATCAAATGACAGGTGCAGGTCCATCCACCTCTTGGTGGTCTCTCTAAGCGATGGCTCGCGCAGGAACTGGCCATCTTTAACAAGCTGCCATCTGTAGTCAAACTCGGCAGTGAGAGGGGTCTGAGTAGCATCAACACCCTCGCCGTATAGAAACCGGCGGATGGCAGGCAGGGAAATGTTGACCTGCACGCCCCGTACTCGGACCTGCTCCAGTGGGGCCTGTTTGGCGGGGGCATCCCGCCTATCTAACTGTGATCGGAGAGTCGCTACGTAGGATGCATAGAACTCTTGGACCATTTCTTCGCTGTAACGTCCCAACGGACGTGCTGTCCACTCCAGGCGATGCCTGGTGAAGAGATTGTGGATCTCAGGCGTCGTCGGGAGACTTTTTCTGTAAGGACCCGCCACTCCAAGGTGAGTGTTTGAGTCATAATCCCTTTGTCAGTCAGGAACTTGGCGTCACAGTACACTTGAAATTGCTCGTCGACACACCACCGTTTGGGCTGGTTAGTGGCTGGGTTAAGGGCCTATTTGTTGTACCGATGTGGATTCGACCATCGGCCTCATCGACGAGGCGTATTTGCGGCCGGTGGCGGGTGCGGGAACCTCAGCAGAGCCGAAGGCTACCTCCGACCACGATACTACTAAGTAGCCAGACACTCCTTCTTCATTTGTGGCTAACCTAGAGGGTGTGCCGGTCATTGTGCGCTCCTCGTCAGACTGGGAGGCAGTGTTTACGCCGGATGCAACCTTTCATAAGTGTGGCTCTGGGAGAACGTGCAGCACGGGAAGGGGTGGAAGTGTGTGGGGGCACGTACTCGGGGTTACGCTCATCATCAGAGCTAATGACCATGCAGGCAGACTGGGTGACAGTCTTCGATCGCCCGCGTGCATAGATTCGATCTTGCTTGGGTGCCATAGTAAATAGTACCTGTAAAGGATCAATATTAGTATGAGTAGTGACAAACAAGACAAGCAAAACCATACTAAAAAAATTGGAAATAGTATGTCATTTCTATAGTAACACTGACACACGACGGGCCTGGTGACGGCTCGTGGTGACTATGAAGGACCGTTATGGGGTCCGTCGTGTCTTACTTAGACAATGTATATATGGTGAACCCTGAGGACAGTCTCTGATTAGTATGATGGTATGTGCAGGATTGAGTCACAGGTAAAACGGTCCGTCGTAGGTGTCCGTTAGAGGACACTTGAAAAATATGGAGACCCTTAGGAGAGGGGTCTCTGACCGTCATAACTGTCATGCGGGACGGACCGTCGTGGGTGTGACGGTGCGTCGTACTCGTCTGTTTGAGGACACTTAGAAAATGGAGAGAGTCCCTTAGAAACAGGGTTTCTTACAACCAGAACGGTTGTGCAGGACGGACCGTCGTGAAGACGATGGTCCGTCAAATGTTTCCGTTGGAGGACACTTAAAAAAAAGAGACCCTCAGGAACAGGGTCTCTGACAACAAGAACTGCTGTGCAGGACGGACCGTCGTGAAAACGACGGTCCATCACATGTGTCTGTTGGAGAACACATGGAAAAAATGGGTAGTGGAATGTTAGGTCTTGTGGAACGGACCCTACGGCTGTCCGTCGTGGGTACGACGGTCCGTCATCGGGGTCCTGTTCTATAGATCAGTGACAGAACTGGGGGTACCCCATGCATCACTGATGAACCCAAATCAAACTTGTAGTGTTTTGGACCTACATTTGTCTAACCCAACTACCTAGGAAACTAGCAATGCAAAAGCTTTTATGTCTAGGGTTGTAAACATGACAATTTCAAACATTTTTAACCTAGGTTAGATAGAATCTTATATAAACGAAACGAACATATGACGAAGAACTAAGCTAATACTAATTAATAAACAAAAATTCAAGATAAATGAGTAGAAATTAGAGACACATACGTTAGAATTAGTGAAAAACAAGATGTCCAAGTAATCGGTGGCAAGGAAGACACCCACAGCAGCAACTCCGACTAGTAGATTATAACTTTTAGGGCTTTGGAGAATTGTGGGGGCGGGGCAATGATCGGTTGATAGAGGGAAAGATTGTGGAAGTTGAAAAGAGAGGATAATGGGAGGAATAATGAAGGAATGGGGGTGAAATGAGGGGTTGGGGAGTTTGAATGGTGAAATTTTATAATAAACTCCAACCGGGTCGGGTCGGGTATGCCTCATTAATCACGCAGTGATTCCCCGATGACGGTCCGTCGCAGTTGTGATGACCCATCATTGGTTCCGTCGTGTGTGCCCTAGTTTTAAAATAACAGAAAGAAGTACCTGGTACGACGGAGGCATACGACGGTCCATCTCAGGCGCAACGGTCCATCGATGTATCCGTCACTGATTGTTGCAGAGTAATTTTATTCAGAATTTCCTGGTGATGTTCGTGCAAATTTAAAAACCCATTAGTAGAAAAAATCTACCATTACTAAAAAGACTATAAGCATTGGGTTGCCTCCCAACAAGCGCCTGATTTAATGTCGCGGCACGACTGGGGACACTTGATTACTCAGACTTCATCAAGATGATATGCCTCAATCACTTCATTCCCCGATGCTTTATGTCCAAAATAGAGTTTTATTCTATCTCTATTCATCTTAAACCACAATCCCTCCTTGGCTTTTAACTCAACTGCTCCATGAGGGAATACTTAGGTAATCATGTAA